>CM046377.1:22954690-23568677 GCA_025413485.1 Ficus microcarpa | reverse complement strand
GGCAGGACACATATACCGTCAATACTTCTAACGGGACAAATCCCCGAGCAAATTACCAGTCACTTCTTCCCATCTCGATTCATAGAAACAATGGTGCGGGCATGCAGGTTCCAGTACATGCGTTTGGATTTGGAACAGACCATGATGCTTCCTCTATGCACTCCATCTCTGAGAATTCTGGTGGGACATTTTCATTCATAGAAACTGAGAGTGTGATCCAGGATGCATTTGCGCAATGCATCGGGGGGCTGCTGAGCGTGGTTGTACAAGAGCTACAGGTTGATGTTGAATGTGTTGAGCCAAATTTGCAACTTTGTTCGATAAAGGCAGGAAGTTATCCATCAACAATGATGGCTGATGCGAGAATGGGATCAATCAGAGCTGGAGACTTGTATGCTGAAGAAGAAAGAGACTTTTTGGTGACAGTCAATGTTCCAGTTGATGGGTCTAGTGCCGAGACTTCACTGTTGTCCGTGAGATGTGTTTTCCGAGACCCAATCACCAAAGAAATGGTTTCGCAAGAACCCAATGAAGTAAAGATCCAAAGGCCTGAAGTAACCAGACAACAGCTAGTGTCGATTGAAGTAGACAGGCAGAGAAACAGGCACCGTGCCGCAGACGCAATGGCTGAAGCCAGAGCTGCAGCGGAGAATGGTGATTTGGCTGGCGCAGTCTCTATCCTCGAGAGCTGTCGTAGGTCGTTATCCGAAACCGCCTCTGCACAAACTGGAGACCAGTTATGCACTGCACTCTGCGCCGAGCTAAAGGAGATGCAGGAAAGGATGGCAAACCGTCGCGTGTACGAGGAATCAGGAAGAGCCTACGTTCTATCAGGACTGAGCTCACACTCATGGCAGAGGGCAACCGCAAGAGGTGATTCCACAGACAGCACAAGCCTTCTGCGGAGTTATCCAAACCCCATCCATGGTAGACATGGTAACCCGGTCACAGACCATGGTTTTCGGGACCCCTCCTCAGAGAAGTCTCCAGCCTGCTCAGTCATTTCCAGCCCGATCAAGGCCAAGGTAAATCATCAAAAGTGTTTCTTGAGAAGAGTCTCCTCACCCTTATATCTTCCTATATATATATATATATATATATATATAGATGGACCATTTTGTTTCCTTGTTAAAATTTTGCTTATTGTGGTTTTTGGGCAAATGGGGGATAACAAGAGAGATAGGAGAGGGAGTTTTGGTGTCTTCACAAGGTGGGGGTATATTTCCTTGTTTTGGTAATGTATATGAATAAGCAATTTGTGGTGGGGGGTAAAAAAAAGTGAGATAATTGGAGCCTTGGGTTAACAATTGTGCAAATGGAAGAGTTGGGATCTGGGGGTTACTGAAAAGTGTTATTTTGGATGATGTACATAAAGCACTGTTTTAAGAATTCTTTTTTTTTTTTTTTCTTTTTTCTTTTTTCCTTTCTGGTTTTGATTTTTGATTTTTTTTTCTTTTCCTGAGAAGAGGGGGTATAGCATTGTAATTGTGGGGATACTTGAGGTGAATTTTTTCACTTTGGTATATGTTATGACATATATACTCCTGATTCTTTTCCCTAATTGTTATTATTTTGCACTCAAGAATTTACGTTTGCTTTCAACAATTTTTATTATTTTCTATTTCAAAGAAGTAATTTCTCATTTCTAAATTGTTTCCACTACCTGCTCTTCATAAAACTATCCCATTTAAACTTGAGGTTAAAAATAAAAAATATAATAATTAAAAAAAAAAAAAAGCACTAGCATTTAGCACATACCAAGATCTCGTCTCAAAGAAAGTGCCGAACCAGACCAGGAAAAAAAAATGATATTATTCACAGATCATGCACAGTTAAGACAAGTAAAGTGCAGAACTAGACCAGAAAATATGATATTTAAGGAGGGAAACAGAACAAGAAGAGTCATGGGACTCTTGACTTTCTGTCTTCTTTTTTATTTTCCATTTTTTATTTTTTATTATTTTTCTTCTTATATTAAGTGGAACAACAGCAAATGGAAACATTTGGTTTTAGCTGTTTGCACCTCTTTGCATTTTGCATTAGTATTGCATAGACTCCAAACTAAAGTGACAATCAGAAAAGCCATTAATTGTGTTGAAAAGATAACCACCCCAACAAGGCTTTTTCTTTTTCTTCCTTTCATATTTTTTAAATAGAGATTATTTAGATAGAGCCCATCAAATTCGGATTGTAATAGTTGATACAGGGGGTGTTTGGAGAGTTGGTTCATTCCAACTCAAACGGTATTATTTTTTATTTTTTTCTCAAAAAATTTGTCTTTTTCTCAAAAATTTTTGTCTTTTTTGAAAATTCAAAAAAATTTACTATTACAATTAAAATATTTCAACTCAAACTAACCAACCAAACACTCCCATAACCTAATGCTAATTTTATATCTGAATGAATTGATTAAAAATTGTAAAACTTAAATTCTCTCACCTCAAATTAAAAGAGAAAGTTAAAATTATTTTATCGTTACTAATTTGTTTTTTTTTTCTTAATTTCATACAATTTGGGATGTAAACTGTAACCAAAAAATGAGTTTTTTTTTTTTTTCGAAGTATCTTATTCCGGAATTTTATTTTTTATTTTCTGCCAAAAAAAAAAACTGCAATTTCATGGATATTCCCACCCACATTCCACCCTTGACCATCAAAAGCGAGAGATAGAGAGGGATTTTAAAAAAAATTAAAGTAAAAGGTTATAATCATTAGTGATTAACACAAATGGGCAGCATGATCACCTGGAAATTGGATTAGAATCTATGAAAGGTCAAAGTCATAAAACGCCTGATCCCCATAATTAACCTCGATTTTAGGATAATCACAGCCCCCCTAAACCACCTTAATCAGACAGACTGTAATTATCAAATCAAAAAAACAAAAAAAACAAAAAAACAAAAAAACAAAACAAAACAAAACAAAACAAAACAAAAAAAAGAAAAAAGACACTGCCCAAAAGATTTCGGGCACGATGCAAAATCCCACGTCACACTCTTCAAGGAGCTCTTCCCCCTCCCCAATCCAGTCGCACGTGCGAACCGCCACGTCATCATTTTTAACAGGAATATCTGAAAATAATGGTAGGTTTGTTATTTGAAAATTTTAAATTTAAGTTAATTAATTTTTTCATAATTAATTATAATTTTTATTAATTTTTTTTTAAAAAAATATATAAAATTAAAATGAAAAATATAATTTAGAGTGAGTTTGGTTTATCAATTTAAATTTAAATTTATCAATTTAAATTTTATTTTTTTTGAAAATTTTTTTATTTTTTTTTAAAAAATTAACAAAAATTATTATTAAAATTTAAAAATCTTAACAGTATCAACACCTGAAGACAGATGGACTTATAAATCAAATGTATCTAAGATAATAAATAAGTGGGCCCCACGCAAGACAAGACACAAAGGAGAGCACACCGTTGGGAAGCCGAAGAGCCCGGTCGGTCTCTCCTCTTCCCCAGTCCTCTGCTTTAGCGCTTTAAGCCAATTTTCTCATTGTCCTCTTCATTTTCTTGCCTCTCTTCTCTCTCTCGAACTTCGACTTTTCCGAAAACTGGAATCTTTACATTCGCAACAAAAAAAAGAAAAAAGAAAAAAAAATCCTCAGTCCAGAAACTCAGTTCGGTGCTTTTTCACCCAGCGTCACCGATTCAGCTAGATCCGCAAGGTGTGATTTGAATTTTGATCTGCCATGACTGAGCTCGAAAGGAGCTTCTTTTCGGTGCTTTTCTGAGTCTGTGTTCAGTTCAGTCGAAGAACAGAATAAAAGTCTCTTCTTCAAGGTAAATTTCCAGAACTTCACTTTTTTTTTTCTGACCTCCATTTCACCTCTTGTTCTTTCTCTTCCGTCTTCACTTTGACGGCGTTTAACGACTGAAATTCCGAAGAATTTGATCAATAATGTTTGAAAAATTAAAAGTTTTTATTTTTACTTTTTGAGGTGTGAGATGTGTTCGTGAGGAGGGGGAATGCCACGTTATGGAGTTCAAAAGTAGATTCCTTTTTTTTTTTTTTTTCCCTTCCCCTTCTCCGTAATTCGATCTTTTTATCGCTATCGGACTGTTCTGATGTTAAAATCCGACGGTCGTGATCGTCTGGTGAAGGCCTGCCGACGCAGAATTAATTGGGCTGTGGGCCCTATGCTGGGCATGGGCCCACCGTGATGTAATCCTGCATGCGGGCCATAGCCGACGCCGAGGCTGGTGGGTCCCAGTGTCCGAACGCAGTACGTTGAAGTTTTACTTTATTTGGTCGCTTTACGGAGTTCCAACGTGTATGTCTGTCTTTGAAGCCACGTCTTTGTGTGAGCTCTATAGTAGCCGTTATCCTTTCCCCCAAAAATAAATAAATAAATAAATAAATTTTAAAAAGTTGATATAAGTAAAAAAGAGTTAAATTGGAGGATTATGCTATTGAATACAACTTTCGAGTTTGGACCCACACAATAAAAAAAGTGGGTTTAGTCTTTAATCATGATTAGCTTATGTAAACAACATAAAAAAACTTTTTTTTGGGGAAAGGATTAGATATGGGTGAGTGGTGAGAAGTCTCTTTCGGATTAGCCAAATGTTTATTTTCAAAGAGGTGGTTGATAGGCGTGATTTGGCACCATTATTCTTTCCCCACTTTTTAAACGTTCCCAAGAAGAACCCCACAGCTCTTTCGTCCTCTACACTCGCTTTCACATATCTGTTATGCAATTTCCTTTGTCTTTAGTCTTCTGGGTAAGTGTTGATTGTTTGAACAAAGCACACTAATCTGCTGTTTAAGAATGATTATTATTGTTTTCCTTGTGCTTATAGACAAACTTGAATTTGGTACAAGTCAATTTCCTTCCTTCAAAGCTATTTGGTATGGTAATATACAGTGTATATGTAATTCTGTAACTTTACTGCGAAGCACTTAATCTGATGTATAATGTATGCAGTGGTTGGCCCTGCTTGTGGCCCAACTGTGCCCTTAACCAGTCTCATGCTTCAAATCATAGTTAACTGTTTTCGGTGCAAATGCAACTACACTGCTTTAATGGCTTTTAATGACTGCTAGACTGTGCATTGATGTATTTAGTTGTGTATCATTACTTCATGTGGTATGATTATTCATACCCGTAGATTGCGAAGCATTTCGACGTCGAAATTTTTGGTTGATAATGTTTGGAGCTTGTAGGAGAAGTATTTTTTCTGTTTGTGTATTGGGTTGCGTTGAAAGTTTTCTAAAAGTTTGTTGGCCAAACTATTATTGGCTTTTCCTACCTATTTTACTGTATGTATAATTTGTCTTGTTTTTTGTTCTATTTTCTGCAAAAATTATGTGTTTGAACCAGATATAGTGAGACTATGGATGCTTTCAGAGCTCTATTTGTCCATACCATTTAACCGTATGACAAATATGTTCTAGTGGTCTCACTATGAGAGTATTTTTTTTTTCTTTTTTTCTCTCTCTCTCTCTTTTTTTTCTTTTTCAAGAAATAAAGTACAAAGCTTTATAAAATTTATGTTAAATATCTGTCCCACAGCTATTGCATTAATTGAGACTGCAATTTTTCATTTGTGTACACAGATTGATTGGATTTGGAGGGGTTGAATTAAGGAAGTTCGAAGAATAAACGTTTAGTCCCTGACTCCCTAATGAAGGTAATCCCTTTTCATTCTATGGTCTTAACACTTTATTCTAACGATGCTTCGACTTACTCTATGGACATTACATTGCTTCTTTTTAGTTGCCGCAGAGTAATCCGAACGAGCTTTAGAAATTTACCATTTTTGCTGTCCGTTCATTTTCTGCACCTTTTATGGTAACTTCGAATTGAAGAAGTTTACCCCTTCTCTTAGTTTCTCCGGATTTTTCAATACTGATAAGCTAACATTTCATTTCAAGATAAAAATTACTTGAAGTTGCAGACAATTTAGTGGAAGCTTCCAATCAGGAATTCTGAACAATTTTGCTTATCATAATTTATCCAGTTCTAGATAAGTGGGAAATATGCCTAGGACAATAATTTTCTTATACAAAAAGGAGTTCAGGGTCATTCTGTGAAGATATTTAGATGAACTTTCTTTCTTTTGTATTTTGGTTTTTTGTTGGTGCAGAATTATGAAGTATAGAATTCTCATCCCAAAATTCGTAATGCTGTTCAGGTTGGATCAGATGAAATTCCACGTGGAAGTTGTCCTTGCTTGTGTTTTCAGCTTCATTTGTATTCATCAAAGTCTTTGTGGTTAGTATCAAGTGATGCGGTTTCTACAAAAAGAAGTCTTTGATTGTTTGTCTCAAAGCCTACTACTTGTTTTTGCTTAATTCGGACTATGTAATTTTGCTGCTTGGCAAAGCAAAGACATTTTTCTAAATAAGCAGCAGTAACAGTTTCTCAATGCAGTATCTGAAGTTTTTCCCCAATATTTAGGCCAGTTGTAGTGTGTTTTAGTTATATGTAACATTAGATAATGGATATGTAGCTTATTTCTATAGGTTTCTTGGGCAGATGAAATTCCCAACACCTCTGCAATAAAGGACTGGACATGTGAATGCTTCTCTAATCAGAGTTATGCCATTGTTTCTAACTGTTCAACATCCTGCGACTGCAGTCAAGGTATGCTGCTGATTTTTGTGGTATAATCATGGGAAGATTTGTTATCCTCACGATACTAAATTGTTATCAAGCTACTCCTGTACGCATATTTGGTTGATTTGTTATTAGGCATGTCCTATGGTCGATAGGATGCACATAAATGCAATGTTAAGCATACGGGATCAATAATTTGTATACTTTCTTCAGGTTTTAGCGTTTTCCTCTTCATATATTCTTGCCACTTTAGTAATGTAGTTTTTACTTCAGAATCTCTGATGGTAATTGGAGGACTTTGGTATTCTTTTTTCTCGACCCTGTGCTTTAATGATTGCACATGTTAAAAGGACTGCTCTCATTGAACATGTTCGGGTTTTAAGTTGATTTTCAGTACTCTATTTTGCTGTTCACCTTTTCGAGTGTTCCTATATGTCTATGCATTTATGTAGACTATGTTTGAGTATGCTTTGAAGATACATGAATTTTTGGAATGTAAATGTACATATGCAAGTGCAATGTATGTCCTTCATATTTGTTTTCTTGATTATTGATTTGTCACATAACGATCAAATTTGAGATGTGTGGATATGCTTACTGCATAATTTTTTTTGTAGATGGTGGAAGTTTATGGACGTGCAAATGTCCTGCTGACGGACTTCCTAAAGTTGCAGCTGATGGCCAGTTTACCAACTGTTTTGCAGCCTGCAACTGCACCTTTGGTATTTACTTTGTCATTCTCTCTTTGTAAAGTTTTGCTCTGAGTATTTGAGCATTGAATGAGTTAAAAATAGTAATATCTCGCCCGTTACCTTGACTTATGTTCACAATGACAATCTAGTGTGTGCGATTTTTCTTTTTTCTCTTTACTATTCCTTTTCATATTCAATTTCATTCAACAACTTTTATGTCAAAAAACTAAGAAGTCTACTTGGCATGTGTTTTGACGTCTTTTTGACAGGATCCTCAGTGATGCACAATCTTCAAAAAAGCATGTTTCGAACAAAGTAGTTGTCTTCGTCTTATTACTATGTGTCATACTTACAACTCTAGCATTTCTATCCTCGGTTGCATACTACTTCTATCAAAAAGACAAGTCTGCTATTCAAGCACCAGGGTTCACATCAGACAGAGCAACTAGTTTCAATAGTGCTACCAATTTAATTAGCTACAAGGCCTATTCGCTCCCTGAAACCAAAAATGGTGTAAATTCTCCTATTACACATATCACAGGTGAGTCCGAGTTTACTGTGGTTTTGTAGCCATGATGAACATCTTACGTGTTTCTAAGTAATATGTTCCAAAACTTCTGCAACTCCCTTTCATTTGTTCACAGGGTGCTTTCACAGGAGTTCTTGCTTACTGGGGAACAGAGCAGAAACTATACGTGGAGTGATTGTTCAATTTTCGTACTCTGAATTGCATGATGCCACTGAAAATTTTTCAAACTCTAATCTTATAGGAGTTGGGGGAAGTAGTTATGTTTATCGTGGTAAGCTCAAGGATGGCAAAATTGTGGCAATTAAGCGACTGAAAACTCAGAAAGGGTCTGATGCGGAATTTGTGTTCTTGACAGAGGTAATAATTGCTTCATGTTGAATGCATCGACCTTATCATGTTTGAGCATTTCGAGAAATAACTTCTCTTTCTTCATTTATGTGAGTGTAAATTTTTTTCTCAGATTGAGGTGTTATCCAGACTGAATCATTGTCACGTGGTGCCTCTTGTTGGTTACTGCACCGAATCCCGCGGAAAACATGCTGAGAGGCTGTTGGTGTTCGAGTACATCCCTAATGGTAATCTGCGAGATTGTTTAGATGGTGCCTCTGGGAAAAATATAGATTGGGCTACTCGTGTTGGAATTGCTATTGGAGCTGCAAGAGGATTGGAGTATCTCCATGAAGCAGCTGCACCAAGAATTCTGCATCGAGATGTCAAATCAACAAACATTCTTTTGGATGACGAATGGCGAGCAAAGGTGCATAGTTTGATCTTTTGAATTATCTACAGAAATCTTGAATTCTGGGAAGAAAAATAAGAAAACTTCAATTTATGTTGACACGAATTGAGATGGGAAAATGTGGTTTTGATTGGGATATAGAAACTGGAGAAATTTTTGATTTGTTTTATAAGTGTAGTTTGACTGTTAACTTCGTTTTCTGCTAACTGTCATCTTCACTAGTCATGTGCTTTTGTGCAAGGTATAGATTTGTTCTTCTTTCTTAGCTTGATAAAAGAAAAGTGTGACATTGCTCTGCAGATAACTGATCTTGGTATGGCAAAACACTTGAGAGCTGATGGTCTCTCCAGCTATTCGAATTCTCCAGCAAGAATGGAAGGGACTTTTGGCTATTTTGCACCAGAGTATGCGATTGTGGGACGATCCTCTCTTAAGTCTGATGTTTTTAGTTTTGGGGTAGTTCTCTAGAGCTTATCACTGGTCGGCTGCCTATTTATAACCAAAGTGGAAAAGGAGAAGAAAGCCTTGTCATATGGGTATGAAATTCCATTACTACGTCCTTGACAACATTAATCTTGTCGTTTATTTGTTGTGGACAAACCCTAACATGAACTTTTACTCTTATTATCACGACGCAGTTCATGTTGTGGATTTACCTGGTTTCAATTTCCATTTTCATCCTTATGGGATGCTCAATTCATTTACTAATGTAGATTGGGAATGTGTATGTTTTCCATATTTTCCATATTTCAGGCTACTCCTCGTTTACAGGACAGTAGGCGAATAATCACGGAGTTGCCTGACCCGAATTTAGATGGTAAATTCCCAGAAGAAGAGTTGCAGGTAATGGCTTACTTGGCAAAGGAATGTCTGCTGTTGGATCCCGAGGCTAGACCAACCATGGGTGAGGTTGTTCAAATCCTTTCAACTGTTGCACCTGAAAGATCTAGAAGGAGAAACATCTATGTGAATTTTTCTCAGGTACCTATTTTTCACCAACCGCATTGCAGTACTTCTGATTTGACCATCATTACCCCAATTCATTTATTGATAGTCGTCCCTTTGTTGCTTAACTATTGGCAAACTCTATGAAGTTCGTTCTCGTTACATTTCTTATGACTTTCAACAAGTTTTGTGTATTGCCTGACGACCTTATCTGCTGTTGAATTTTTGTTTGTCATATAGAGATCATCCACTTATGGTGCACACAGTGAAGAATACATAGACATCCCCGACTGCAGCCACATTTCCAAACAACACATGCACACACAGAGTTCTGAAGATGCAGAGGAGCTAAAGCGAGTCGTGTCCTGTAATCTCTCGGGCTGGCAGTCACTGCCACTGGATGTCAACCATACAGCTATTCGCGTTGTAGACAAGGAAGAAAGTAGAACGTCAGTCGAGTATATGGAGAGATTGGTATTCTTGGCATCAAAAGCTAGGAGCGGGCATGCCTCAGATGATGAGATGGTAGACTTGACTGAACCTCGGTTCGAATCATTCCGCATGGGGAATGTCTCTCGCTAGCAGAAATGGATAAAAGGGCTTAGCATTGTCCTCGTAACTTAGATTTTTTGTTGTACTATGTTGAAGATGCAGATAATTTTTTTTACGATGAGAAGTACGAGAAGCAAGCACGCGGGTCACGTGAGGACTTGTTAGTAGATTTTTTTTTTACCCCTTTGAAAAGGAAAAGGGTAAATTTGTATCCGACGTGGAAGATGATCATATGAGTATCTTGTTTATTTCGTTTAATTGTTTATGTACAAAAAAAAAAAAAAAAAAAAAAAAAAAAAAAAAACAAACAAACTAACTAACTAACTTACAGAAGTTCAAAAGGTTGTCATTTTGGAAATGAATAGGAGGAGAAAAAGGAAAAGACAAAGTTGCTCTTTGGTAATAGTTGTCCGTACATATACCTGCACATGATCCCACTAGGTGCATTTACACACACACATATATATATAGATATGTATATATATAGTCAACTAATGATGTAAATTCGTTAGATGAGTACCCTTTTTGTAGTACTCTTGAACCTGCCTTTCATTTGAATGGTAGATGGAGGTATGACTTGAGGACAGGATGGTGCAGTATGTCCTATTTCAGATATAAAACCATCTACATGTAGTCAACTACCATTACCCGTCTCGTAAGTGCTGGTACAAAAAATGGAACCACCTCCACCGCCACCGCCAAGTGAGCCATTGCTGCCTTCCCCTCCCCCTCCGCCTCCAACTCCGACTCCCCCAGATGGAGGATTCTTGGATTCATGGTAGAGATTTTTTTTTTTTTCTTTTTTGGTTCTTAATTTTTTTAGAGAACTGGTTAAGCCGAATCTAAAGTCGATATTTTGCAGTTTGTGGTTTCTATGCTGCTGTGGTCTATTTACAGGCTGCTGTCAACCACTCTTTGAGCCTGGACCTCCTCCTCCGTAATGTCGGACATGGGAATCTTTATGTGACAAAATCTTCCAACTTATATTGGCATTTTAATGGGGACATCTTTGTGGGTATATTCTTGACTTGGTACTTACCATGTTTTCCTTGGAGAGTTCAACCTTTGTACTTTCCTTAATGGAAACTCTTTGTATCGTGAACGTAGATGTTGGCAACACCTTGGACAGTAGTACTTAATGGATCTGTGATGTTAGTTTAATTCTCTGTGTATTTATCAAAGGCAAGTCATGATATTAAATTTGCAAGTACTAATATTACTCCCGTCGTTAATGACGGGAATTCTTCTTCCGACACTGTTAAAGAATTCATGATTAAATTATGCAGTATTTTTCTACTTGTATATCATACAAATCCTTTCCTTTCGTGTGTGTGTGTGTGTGGCGTGTGCGTGTGGGTTCTTTTTTTTTTTTTTTTTTTTTTTTTTTTTTTTTTTTTTTTTAAATCTCTTATTCTCTTGTTTCGCTAAAACACTCTTACAATTTCCCTGCCATTTCGGCTTGGCATCACAGTAACAGGAGATAGCGTGTCTAAAACGACATGTAGCTTAAAGTTTAGAAAAACGACGTTTCTGTTATGCCTTGAATTAAAAACGACAGCACACGACGTATTATGAAAGGTTTATTCTTAAACTATAGTTTGTGCTGTTTTGTTCCTCATTTTTTTCAGTTAAAAGGATCATAAACTCTTAAAAAGATGCAAAACACACTTTTTTACTTGAATTTGTTAACTGCCATTAATGGATAAGCTTATTTGCTCGACTGGTCCCTAATTATTATGTTTATGACGTTTTGATCTTTTTTTTTTTTCAATTGAAACCTCAATTTTTATTGAGTTTACTATACTAATAATAAGAAATTATAAACATAACAAAAAACCTTAGTTTATCATAACAAGAAATAGTAAAGAAGTTGTAAGTTTAATATTATTATTATTTGCTAAAAGAAGAAATCAAATTGATTAAAAAAATTAAATGACATTTAGTTTTTTTTTTAATGTTTTATTTGAGAGTGGAGATATTCGAATTCTACATATTATGGGGAGTCAAATGTATAATTACTGATAGGCTATACTTGTAATTATACATGTGGGTTTTTAAGGCATGTATAGCAAAAAAAAATGAGTGAGTATAAATATAAATTAAAGTAAGCAACGTGTAGGTTTTCTTAACAAATGAATCAAATTGATTTTTTTTTTTTCAAGACATGTTGGTTTTTTTTTTCTTTTCTTTTCTTTTTTGAAGGAAAAGCATGCATATCACAAAATGCGCATAATATTTTCCAAATTCCAAGAATAAAGAACGGAGTTTGTTTGGAAGAAAAACTATACACTAGATTAAATCACCTGCTGTCTAACAAAATAAAACTACGAGGAAATAAACTACATGTACTGAAAAGATTTTATTAAAACAACTCGTGACCTATAATCTGTATAATCTGCATGATTGATATTTTGTTTTAAGATGATATTGTATATCTGCTCTAAGTGCCCAAATCGTTTCATTGTTTTGTTTTATTTTATTTTATTTTATTTTTTTCTTTTGGTCAACAAATTGCAGTTGCTCCTTTGTTTACTACGTAACATTAAAAATAAAAAAATAATTAAAAAAAAACTTGTGTTTCTCTTTTTTTACATTTACCATGTATTTTACTTTTATTTAGAAAATATACCTTGTATTTTTGATATTTTATGTTTTTATATGATCAGATTACATTTAAAACACCAATCTATACCTTTTCTTGATCAACACATAATTTTGACCCCAAAATACAAAAAATACCCTTCAAAAGAAAACTACAATTTGTATTATTTATCTTTTTATACCCAATATTTTGCTTTTAGTTAAAAGGTATACCTTGCATTTAAATTTATGCATTATATAGCATAATGTCACATTTAATAAATTAATTAATATCTTTTTATCAATCAATGTTTTATTTTGACCTAAAAATATATTTTTAAAAAAATTTTACAAAACAACAAAACCTTTAATTTTCACAACAAAATATTTAGACTTCTCAACCCAACCATCATAATCCCTTTCCTACCCCACCGCCACGCACTCCTTCCGACCCCTGCATCTGTCCCTTTATTTAGCTTTTAATTTAAATAAGAAGTTCTTCAATAATTTTAATTTAATTTTAAGGATATTTTGGGTATTTTGAAGGTTAACTTAATTGCTGATCAAGAAAATATATAAATATATGTTCTAAATATAATCTAAAAAAATTAAAAAAAAATAGAACTTTAATATATCTGGTATACTTTTTGAATAAAAGCAAAATGTAGGATCTGGAAATGTAAATGATACTTAGTTTTAGGTTTTTTTTTTTTTTAAGAATAATTTAGGCATTTTAAGGTTAAAATTAAGTGTTGACTGAGAAACTTTATAAATTTATATATTAAACGTAATCTAATGATATAAAAATGTAAAAGTTTGAAATGCATGACATAGTTTCTGAATAAAGCAAAATAAAAGATAAATGCATGACATAGTTTCTGAATAAAAGCAAAATACAAGATAAAACAATGTAAATAACCATTTTTTAATAATCAATATTATAGGATTAAAATTGTTCGAAATTTTTTATAAATATTTTTTTTTATCATTTTGATATTTTCAATCATATATCATTTAATGATATTATTATACAATCAACTTCTATTTTGGAGGAAAACTCAATTATCATGAAGATTATACAACAAAAAACTTATATGTAGAACAGCTTATCACAAATTTTGTTATCAATCTAGACATGATGTTTAAAAAACAAAAAATCTCTTGACAAACTTATAAAATAATGTCTGTTAAGTGAGATTCCATAATGCTCAAATTAGGAGGAGTTAAACCCAATTTGTAATCTGTTGGAGATCAATAAAGACTAAAACCCACTGTCTTATGCAGGGCAAGGCTATAAGAGAGTGAGTAACTAATACTCAACATGAAGACAAGAGTCAAAAGACTGAGGTAGAGAGAGTTGTCGTTGATTGAATGGCCCGGAAAGCAGCACCAACTCCGACAACCTACTCTCTGTCTTCGATGACCAAAAAACTAAACCCTCTTTCTTAAAAAACCATGACGCCAATTGGGTCTGACCGATGGTCACGGTTTTCACCAGTGTAGACCTGCCTGTAAGCCTGCTTCTCTCTCTCATTTTTGAAATTTTCAATCATATATCATTTAATGATATTACAATCAGCTTCTATTTTGGAGGAAAACTCAATTATCATATATATTACACAACAAAAAACTTAAATGTAGAACAGACTATCACAAATTTTGTTATACATGATGTTTAAAAAATGAAAAATCTCTTGACAAAATTATAAAATAAAGCCTATTTAGTGAGATTCCATAATGCTCAAATTAGGAGTTAGACCCTATTTGTAATCTAATAGAGATCAATTAGAACGTATTTACAATCAATGTGGTACTCTAGAAAATGAGCCAATATTCAACAAAGAATTAGTTTGTATAATTCAACAGAGAATTAGATAGGGCCAATTAAATTGTGTTGTAACGAAGATGAATATGATTGAAGTATCTTATTTTTTGACCTTTTCTTTGTCTGAGCTTTTCACCGAGATTTTTTTAAGTACAGCTTTACACGTTTTCTCACAATTTAACAAGTGTTTCGCTTTTCACTAGAATAACACAAAATGTATCAAATCTAGACTTGAATGTTGTGCTTGATTGCAATAAGAGGAAAAATTTAAAAACAAGTTTTTTTTTTTTTTTCTTTAAACTTAAAGTGGGGGGATTTAAATTCTATATCTTTAGACAGAGTCAAATGTGATATTTTCGCCAAGCTATACTTGCAACCACAAAATTTAGAAACAAGTTAATAACCTTTTTCTTTATTTGTTTATCAAAAAAAAAAAGATTTTTTCCCTTTATTTTTTTGAAAATGATAATTGTATTTCGGATCAATAAAAAACAAACACCAATACTGTGAATGATCACATAATACAAGGAAACTCGACCCTAAATACAAATCGGTTCCACTAGTAAATTCTAATAAAATACAAAAGGCGGTAAAATGTACACTAAAATCCAATAATAAGAAATCGAAAAAGCACCTAATCATCAAGCACACATATGATTTTTTCAACAGTACCATTACAATCAATAGAAAACTTCGATCGATTGAAACTAAGAGACTCGTAACAAAAAGGTCACCCCCAACACCTCATAGCAGGTTGGACACATAAATAATACGAGAGCGTGGGAAGATCACCTCCGTAATTACAAAATAAGCAAAAAAATATACCAACAAAACATAAAGTGGAAATAACATTGCATTTATTTTAAACAAATAACTATAATAAAAATGAGAAAAACTCGGACACCATGGATAATACTTTCGAAGACAAATCAACAAACACGGTCAGAGAGACCAAAATGCATCCCGTCTAACCATGAAACTATCCCTTTCACCAAAATCATTATCTTGGAGTTCAAAGTATCTTCTCTAGGGTCTGTAGTCCAGTGACTAACCAAAAAATGACGTTGGACTCCAAACCCTTGAGACAAATATGAACGAAGCAAACCCTAATACGCAAGAGAGAGGAGAACGAGTGAAAAAAGTATTTTAGTCCCTAACATATTCCTTTTTTTTTTTTCCCCTTTATTCTCTCTCTCATCTTTGACTCCATTCTTTATTTTCTTTTAACGCTTATGATAAAAACGACATTAATAAATTTAAAAAAAAAAAAAAAACAAACAAACAAACGTACAAGGAGATACGACATCTGACTGAAAGGAATTGTCATTTTATTATTGAGTATAGTTAATCAATTTTTTAAAAATTAATCGATCACTAATTAATCACTAAATTTTATAATCAATTATTAAATTTTATAATCCATCACTGGTTAATTAAATTTAAAAAATAATAAATAATCATTTTTCTAAATAAAAAAAATTTGATCCTCTATTAAATTAAATGATTAAAAAATATCACCCAACTTATTGTTCTTTTTTGTTTTTTCAATTATTATTATTTTTTTTTTTTTTTTCTTGAAAACTGCCTATTTTCTTCTTTCTCCTGGACTAAAAACGACCTGGGCATGGACACCATTTTAATGACATGTCGTTTTATGGAAGAACGACAATAGATTTCTCATCATCCACCTCCCCCTGTCCTCTTCCTCTCCGTCTCTCCCTCTCTCCTGGCGGCACACAGGCGCAGAACTACGAGTTTTTATTTTTTATTTTTATTAGGGCAAGCTCAACACGAAGATAAGAGTCACAAGATAGAGAGACGCCGCTGAGCGAATGGCCGGGAAAGCAGCACCAACTCCGACGACATACTCTCCGTCTCCGACGACCCAAAAAACTAAACCCTCTTTCTTCAAAAACTACGACGCCGACTGGGTCCGACCTGATGGTCGCGATTTTCATCAGTGTAGACCTGCCTGTAAGCCGGCCTTCTCTCTCATTTTTATTTTTTTAATTGATTTTGATTGACTTATATACGATACATTTTCAAAGCTCTGTGTTTTTTATTTTTTATTTTTTTCCAACGCTCTTCTCTGACCCCTCTCTCTCTTTTTTTTTTTTTAATTATAATTTTTGGGAACTTTCAGTTTTCAGGACTGGTGCTGTAAATGCCGCCGCGGGATCTGCTTATGCAGAGTTTGGAAATACAAAGGTCATTGTGTCCGTGTGAGTTCTCCCACACATACATTTATTTACAAATATATATACATATACATATAGATATTTTGTCTACTTACTAAAGGGTAAAAATGGATTGGATGATTGTTTTACCATCTTATTTAACTTGTGATTTCAGATTTGGGCCAAGAGAGAGTAAGAAAGCGATGATGTACAGTGATATCGGACGTTTGAATTGTAATGTCAGTTACGCAACTTTTGCAAGGCCAGTCCGCGGACAGGTATTAACTTAATAACACGTTTTGTAAATTACAAAAACTTTTTTTTTTTTTTTAATCTTTCCTTACCATGCTTAATTAGTAATTGCGTGTCAAAATTTGAACTTCCTTTTGTTAGGGATCAGACAACAAAGACTTCTCTTCAATGCTTCATAAAGCTTTGGAAGGTGCAATCATCTTGGAAACTTTCCCCAAGACAACTGTCGATGTTTTCGCGTTGGTTTTGGAGTCTGGTGGCAGTAAGTCCTTAACTATCCCCGGTGACTTCGAAAACATGTTATTGTTGGCTGGAATTTGAGACGCTTTTTCAGTCTTATAGTTTCTATAACTTACTTTCCATGGAGTTTCTTGGAAAGTTTCTCCCTTTTAGGCTCACTTAGAAACCAAAAAACCCAAAAGTTCTTGCTTGCGTATTATTTTCGATTGATTATGATTACTTGACTGTCATAATTGGGCATTCAGCATGTTCTATTGATCTCCGACTTAACTTTTCATTTATGAGGTACACTCTTCCTTTTGTAGAAGGGACTGGAGATGGTGTTGTTTGAGTTAGTTTATTTACCATTGACTAACACTGTCACTTTTACAAAGCTTGCTGGGTCCGCATCTTGGCCCAGCATTTTGGAGGATACTTCCTTCACACTTGGTTTGATTATTTCTTGGAAAAGTGTTGAAATATTGGAGCTTAGCAGATAGTAAAGTGACTGGTCAACTACACTCTGATGCCTGTTAGATGGAGAACTTGCTTATTGTTTGAAAATGGGTAAATTTGATTCCCAATTGAAAGATAAACCAATGAATAAAGAAGAAACAGCACATTGGTCGATTTAAGTCATCTGATTTCTGATACCTAAATTACAGAAGAGATAAGATCATGATAATTTATTTTCATTTGTACTTGTAGTATTTGACTTTTTTAGGTGCAGAAGATAGTTTCTGATAGAGTCTCAACACGTGCACGGAAGTAGTGTTGCTAATCAGTATGTTCATTGGATTTATCCGTTTGTGGTTGCAGGTGACCTTCCTGTAGTAATTTCATGTGCTAGTGTTGCCCTCGCAGATGCAGGAATAATGATGTATGACCTTGTTACTTCGGTTTCTGTGGTACGCACCTGGCTCAGATTTTTGATTCCCTACTTTCTGTAGGCTGTCAAGTGTGATAAAAGATTTAGATTATTTCCTTTAGGTGTTCTAAAGCTTTCTATTTCCTTTCTCTTTGTTCAAGTTCAGCATTTTACCGTCTTTCTAAAGGGTGGCGTGCAAGCATGCATAACCTGCAAAAGAAATTAAAATTTTGAAACGAAATTCAATGCTATATAATTGGTGATCATTTAAACTCAAATTTGTGGAAAAATGTTAATTTTGTACCACATGCTTTCTTTTGCTAATTCTTCCGTTGTGAAATTTTGCTAATATTTATTCGTTGAGATTATTGATTTATCACACTGGTGGTTTTGCATTTGTGGAGCATAGTCTTGTCTGGGGAAAAACCTTGTAATTGATCCGATGTTGGAAGAGGAAAGCTACCAAGATGGAAGCTTGATGCTTACATGTATGCCTTCTAAATATGAGGTTACTCAGCTAACTATCACGGGGGAATGGTCAGCTGCAAAAATTAACGAGGTATGACGTTTTACAAGTGTAGGCCTTGATTTTCTCATTATTAAGCTTTCATTGAGAAAACAAAAGGAACCGACACCTAACCGTGCAAGTCCAAAACAAAAAATATCCACAACACGACTAGGCAGAGTTAAAAATGTAGAAAAGACTCTGTGGCAACTCCTTCCCGTCAGTGGGAAACTCCTGACCTATCCACAATAGCATTAGCTTCACGGGAGATCCATCTGAAAGTAAATAAGTTAAGCTCCTTAGAGGAAAGCTGAGTCTCATCACAGACACTTACAATACGCCAATCCGGATCAGACTCCCTACTAAGAGCATTGACCGCGGCCTGACAGTCACTTTCACAAGTCATATCATCTCTGAATTGGTCCTTGGCTAAAGAAACAACTCCTAACAAAGCCGTAGCCTCCCCTACCAGCACTTCTATCCTCCGATCGGTCTTAATATTACTTGCTTCTTCGCCTTATTCAATTCCTTCTTAATAAATGAATTATAACTAGTTGAAAATTATTAAAATAGAGTTGTAAATGCATGCGAAATGTTTCGGTTGAAAAATAAGTTCTTTGTTTTAGTTAACCGTTGTGTTTGAAGTCCCCTTGTGATAACACTCGTGATAATGCTTCTGCAAACAGGGAATGCAGCTATGTCTAGATGCTTGCTCGAAGCTTGCAAACATCATGAGATCATGTTTGAAAGAAGCTGCTTCCGGTTCAGAAGAGTAGGATCGAAATTTCATTACATTTTAGGTCGAACTGTTATTTATCGGCTTTTTTTTGTTTTTGGGGTTCAACTTGCTCCCCTTGAAAACAATCAACTTCGAAGATCTTTTTGGTGTAACACTGAGCCAGGTTTTTTCATTTTAAGGTGGAGTTTTAGTAAGAAATTGCCATGTGAAATTTTCCCTTGTGTATAGGATTTTGCAGCAACTGAACAGTTTCTTTTCCCCCCTTTTTTAATAAATGAAGAGGATTTTAGTAATTTGATTTCTGGAAATTTATATCCTTCATGTGGAAGCTATTATGTGGATTTGCTACAGTGAACAAATTTTTTTTTTTGTTTTTTTGTTTTTTTGTTTTTGGTCTTTACCTTTTGACTTTCAGAATTATGAACTGCAAACAGATACTGTAATTCCTTTTTTTTTTTTTTTTTTTCACTAACACCAACTAATGCCAGCACAACGCTCTGGTTTCCTTTGGTTCGACAAAACCAGGCCCGGAGTCTGTTATCTTGGATGGGCTGCTCTACTATTTGACTGGGCTTTAAATTTTATAATGTTTGGGCCTTTTCTGAAAATTAAAAGCCCAATCAAACATCTATAGACTTTTATTTGTTTATTTTTTAAATAAAATGACAACTGTAAACTGTTTACACACACATTATTCTTAAAGTATTGGCAATAATCCAAAGTCCTTGATCCCCTAAAAAGCTGATCCATGGTTGCACTCGTCGTAACTTATATATATATAAGGTAGGTCCCGCAATATCGCATCCGTAGATGAGATTCACAGTGATAGTGTTTAGCATCGGTGTTCGAGTTTTCTATACAAACACACACCTGTTACACACATGCAGATTAAAGAATTGGCAATAATCCAAGGTCTTTGATTCCCTAGAAGCTGATTAAAACATAAATAATTGACAATGAAAATGGTGCAATTACAATAATTGATACTAAAAATTGTGGTCTCTGACACATGAGGAGAAAAGCTTCTAGAAAATGAAATAGGTGAAGAAAATTTAAAATAAAAAGACAGAGAGAGTGAGAGAGAAGTTAGGGCTGAAATTAGGAAAGTTTGGAGACTGTTGAGAGCGTGTGGGTCATAAAACACGTGTAGGAATATCAATGGATACTTTTGAGGGGCCCAACCCAAATATGTGGGGACAGTCACAGTCTGGTAATGACAAGCCTTGGCATTTGGTGGGCATGCAATTTGATTAATGCTATCACAAGGTTTGTCTCTACTCTCTTCTCATAATTCCACATACATTTCTATTTTCTATCATCATAATTGAGTCATACTTATTATTATTATTTTTTTAAAACCTCAATTTCCATGTTCTCTATTTTCTAGGGATTTTTTTTTTTTTGGGTTTTTGGGTATAGTGTTAAAAAACCCTATTAGTAGGGTTAAAAGTAGGAATTATTAAATTTCGTAATAAGTATGGTAAACGATCATTTTCCCCTCTAATTTTACTTGAGTTTAAGGTGATGGGGGATCACTATAGAATTATTCACCTACGAAATTAGTGCACAAAAAAAAAAAAAACGGAAAGTGGTACATATATCTCTAATAGTTATATACGATTTAGGGGGGATCCCCGTAGAATTATTCACCTATGAACTTAGTGCACAAAAAGAAAAAAAAAATCAACGGAAAGTGGTACATGTATCGCTAATAGTCATATACGATTGGCCTGGGGGGCGGGGTCACCACAGAATTATTCACCTATGAAATTAGTGCAGAAAACGGAAAAAAATCAACGAAAAGTGGTACATGTATCTCTAATAGTCATATATGATGGGGGCAGGGCTATAGAATTATTCACCTACGAAATTAGTGCACAAAAAGAAAAAAATAAATCAACAAAAAGTGATACATGTATCTCTAATTATCATATACGATAGTCGTATACCCTCACAACCCATCACCACCCATGAGTTTTTAAAGGCATACATTAGTATTAACATTCCTTATCAGATACCCAATATACATATATATACATATATAATTACATACACACATACACACGCATGTTTTTGAACAAAAAGGAGTTAATAATAGGCTTGGTTCCTTAATTCTATGATGAAATTGCCATGAAGCAAGTACATCCGTATTAATATGATTATCTTTTTCTTTGAATCTTTTCAACATTAGCTCAAATGAACAAAAGAAAGAGGCGACCAACCTCGTAGTGATTCCCCAAAAAAAATAAATAAAATAAAAACCTTAAAAGGACAAAGAAACAAAGTTATATTAAACATGGGGACATTTTAATAAAGTATATTTTTATTAAAGTTATAATAAACATGGGGACATTTTAATTAAGTATTTTTTTTAATGCGTACTTTCATCTTACATTAATGTTAGTTCTTATGAATTAACACATAATCGTGGGGGTGTATTGTGTGTGTGTGTGGGTATATATATATATATATATATATATATATGCGAGTGTAGGAAACTAATAACACATCGAAAGTCGATTCCATAATTTCCGGTGGAGAGGTGCAAAGCCTTTGATTGTATGTATTGAAGCTGGTAAGGAGCCGAGATCTCGCTGGCTTGTCGGATCGGATTATTAATCTTGAATAATCTTTTTTTTTTTTTTTTTTTTCACGCAATCTTTTGTGATTTAAAAAAGAAAAATTACGGACATATGTTTGGGATAATATGAATTAGCCCCACTTGAGTTGTTTGAATTTACGAAAATGTCCCACCGTCGTTCACATTTCACATAAATAGCTGGGAACAGCTAGACAGCCAAGACATGGTCAAGTTATCTGGACATAGAACTATTTCTTTTGACACTTTGGACCTTTCCGTGACTTCAAAGCCGACCTGTTCCTTTTTTTCAACTATTTCTTCCTCTTTTTAAAAT
Source organism: Ficus microcarpa (assembly GCA_025413485.1). Lineage (NCBI taxonomy): Eukaryota > Viridiplantae > Streptophyta > Magnoliopsida > Rosales > Moraceae > Ficus > Ficus microcarpa. The sequence continues at coordinate 23,546,571 of CM046377.1, read as the reverse complement.
CTTTTTAGTAATTGGAATTGATTGGCTTGGATAAAACTGTTGCGGGGTTCGGGTATAATTGAAAATGGAAGTTTAGAGAACAATTTTGGTTATATATATTTGTGCTCATATATATATATATAGAGAGAGAGAGAGAGAGAGAGAGTAGACTAGAAGAGTGTTCTTTTTTTTTTTTTTTTTTTTTTTTGTTGATAAACTATGTTTCAAAAAGAGCTAAGAAGAAAAGAATAAAATTTTTTAACAAGACTTTATTTTTTCTTTTGCCAAATATCTTAATAGTTCATTTCTTTTTCACGTAATAGAGATATTACTTAGGCATGAATTATATTACTGTTTATTGGGAAGGATAAGAAGAATATGAAAACATGAGACTTAAGGAGACCAATCCAATTCCTTTTTTTTTTTTTTTTTTTAATGAGAAAGAGACCAATCGAATAAGAAGCTAACAATGTCGGTCATTTCCTTGAAAAAAAAAAAAAAGTTTAGGTCATGACACTCCTTTCTTTTTTCTTTTTCTTTTTTTCCCTTTCTTTTTTAAAAACAGTTCACTCACATTGTTGTTCTACAAATATATTAAAAAAAAAAAAAAAAAAACTAGTAGGTTAACCTGTTTGTGGATAACCGCATATTAAAAAAAACTATAGGGTACAAAAGAAGACAGGAAAAAAAAATTATATTATTATTGAAACTATCATGTGTATCATAACGTCTGATGATGATTCATTACTTTAATATTTAAATAATATTCTCGAGTAAAGCCAATGGAGAATTCTGTACCTTATCCGACTCATTCTCAACGCATAACGGAATTATGCCGTCTCGGAAGCACATGAATTATTCATGAAGTTTAGAGACTTCATGAGTGAAATATTCCCAAGTATATATCATCTTGAATTTATTCTAAACTAAGATGATATCATATTGCATTTCAACGAGTGATGAAAATGTCTCGGAATCTAATTTATATTCACTTCACAACTGAATTAGTCTTTCTATCTTGTCTCAACTTCAATCCTAAACCTTTAAACTCTTCATTAAACATTAAAAATTTCTCCTTTATGAGTACTCACTTTGTTAATTATTATTAAAAAAAAAAAAAAAAAAGCAAACACCTTATACCTCAAACTTGGGATATCAAAACTTGAACCCACTTCTTACATGTTGAGCTAGTCCTAACAAAAAATAACTCATTTTTAAATAAAAAAAAAGTTTGGGACATCAACGGTGTTTAATGGAAAGCAAGGTTCACAAGTAATATATATCTCAATATATATATACCTCGAACTTGGGATATCAAAACTTGAACCCACTTCTTATCTGTTGAGCAAGTCCTAACAAAAAATAATTCAATTTTAAGTAGAAAAATTGTTTAGGACATCAACGGTGTTAATAGAAAGTAGGATTCACAAGTAATACATATTTATATGCTATAAGACTCACTCTCTATTTAATGTATGAGGCTGTGGAATAGTGAAACTCTTTAACATTGTTCTTTTCAAAATATATAGCAACAAAATTTTTTGGTGACTTCAAATTAGATGTCAATCCCATGTTTGGCAAAACTTTTAACTACTAGCTATATAGCAAGAACAAGAGCAACATGCAACTACTTGAAAATCTTGATCATTAAAATCAACAACCAAGAATAGACAATCACAATCTGCACAAATGTCCTAACCAGTACTCGCGACTTTTTTTAGTGAATTCTAACTAGCAAGTAGCAACTAGCAACTAGCAACTGCAAAGAACATTTGACAATTACATGTATACTGTCTTTACATGCAATTCACATGGATACTGTCTTTTAAAGTAACATAAAACAAAACTTTATTAAGCGGTCTTATTTAAGTTTTTCACCTGATTTTTTGCCCCCTCAACCCTATTTTTATTTTTATTTTTATTTTTTTTGGGTTTACCTACTGAAAAAGAAAAAGTGTAATCGTGAAGAAATCCAACAATTTGCAAGGGGGGAAAAAAAAAAAAAAGAAAGAAGCAAAAGCAGTTCATGTTCGGCAATATTGTCATGAAAATGACATGGGTGAAATTTATGAAGGACGGAATCAACTTTTTGGCTCTGCCGTCCAGCTAAAGGCTAATGCAGAGGCAGAAAAAAGTATATATAATTCTAATATAAATATTAATGAGTAAGCAAGTTCTTGTTGGTTTATCTTATCTAACTCACCCCCAAAAAAAAAAAAAAATGTTCTTGTTGGTCAAGGATATAAAAGAGAGCCGTCCGACCCCTTTGATTAGTCTAAAGAGCAAATACAAAGTCAATAAAGTGGATCATGGAAATTAAATTAAAGTGTCACATTGGACCAAAAAAAAAAAACTTATTTATATAGATTTTATTAGTTTTTGGAATGCTTGAATATGGAAAACCATTTCAAATTTAAAATTTTCATATCAGTTTTTGTCTTTTTTTTTTTAAGTTTTTTTTTTTTTTCTGAAAAAGTTTATTTTTTCTGAAAAGTCAACACAAATTAATTATGAAAACTTAAAATTTCCAACACAAACTTATTCACCAAACAGACCCTTAATTTATTTGTTCCTTTCTTCCATACATTTTGTTAAAAAATTCCTTTATCTAAAAAAATGAAATAAACGAAAACAAAGGAAATAGAAATTCACATTTTCCATCCCGCAAAAAGAAAAAAATAATAAAAATAAAAAACCCAAAAAAAGAAAGGGGTAAATATCTTTTTTTTTTTTTTTTCCTTTGGTGTGGCTTTGGTGTGGCGTAAATGATGAGTTTTCCGCGTAAAAGCGTTAGCATGTGGCATGTGCCGTAGCAGTTATGAGCTTATGATTTACTCCTAGTAAACCCATCGTACACGACAGCAAAAAAATTAAAAAGTATTTAGTGTCAGGTTTTCATTTTGCATCTAGTATCTAACTTAGTCAACTCCTTTCTCTGATCTTGATTAAAAATAAAATTAAAAAAAAAAGCAAGAAAATTATTGTTAATTTGAAGAAATTGGTAAATTAGGACCCTCAAATCATAAACAAATAAACAAAATAAATAAATAAATAATGCAAAAGAAGCATCTTCTTCTTCTTTGCTAAACTTCTTTACCTCTTTCTTTAGACAGATTCCTATGGCTCTGTCTCTCTGTCTTTATAGGAAGCCTGTCAATGGAGCTGATATATCAATATATATTTTTTTAATACAATAAAATTTTCTCGAATTTATAAGTGGAAATTTATTTAATTATTTATTTCCTTTTATATTTTCTTCTGTCATTTTCTTTACATTCCTATTTCTTAGTTGTAAATTGCTTTTCAAGCGAGAAGAACAATGGAGAGTCTCTTCTATGTTATGGGAAAATTTTCTCTCTAATCCATAACATATTTCTTTCCATTTTGAGGCTCATTTTTTGGTTGGCATTATTTCCTTTCTCCAAAATATTTATCGGGTTTTGGATTTTTTTTCTTTTTTACTTCTTTTTTTTCCTCCTTTCAAGTTATATTTGTATTAACAAATCAATCCGGTAAGAACCCGACAAAGACAGAGAAAATAATCATTTTGATGGTTCAACAAAAGCTTGGCTTTTTTTTTTTTTTGGCGGAGAAATATGTTTGTAAGTCCTCTGTCTGAAACTAATTTAACTGTCGTTTCTCCTTTTCTTCCTCGGTTGAAATCACTACAGGAGACTATTTCTTATGTTTTTCCAGCTTAGTCAAAATTCAAAGTCATATTTTCCTGACAAAAGTCTTGATTTTTTTTTTTTAATAAAGAAAAATGTGTGTGTATATACCAATAAATATACATATATATGTTTATTTTCTAGTGTTTTGGTATGTTATTCAATTGTCACAATCAATGGCTGCTTAAGAAGTTCTGTAGTCAGTCACGAGTTATGTGGTCTTAAAACTAATAATTTCAGGCACTGAGACCTGGGCTTGTATTTTTTTTTTTTTTTTTTTTGACTAGTTCAATATTATGAAAAGGTCAACTTATTGGCCTTAAAACCGTTCACTTCGACTTGAATCAGAGATATATACACACATACACACACACACACACAAATATTTTTAAGGTTGTGATATTTTTCAAAAGATGCAAACCAGGAAAACAGCTCCTTTACAGTTGAAATATTTAAAGGAAGGGGTCACATGTTGCAATTTTACTTTTGGGCCTAAAAAAAGTTGAAGAAAGTCCCTCCAGTTTTCATCTTTTCACATGAGTCCTGAAACGAATAGGCAAAGCAAGATTTCGCCTATGTTCTTGTGGCTTTGAATTCATATTTGGTCATTGTCAAGTTGATTCAAGCACAGCCACTAACTTTTTTTTTTACAGTAAATATTACTCGGTCATCGTCTCGTGGCGTAACGAAATTAAATTGACGCACCTTCAGATTCTTCAAACCCCGATCAGTTCTGTCAAATTCTGAAGAAATAGGGAATTCTCCGCGAAGATTTCCCAAATGGGTTATGGTAATTCAAGATCTGTGAGGTACATCTCCTTCCTTAACTCACCATTAATTATTTTTGCCACGACTTTGCACCAGTTTTTGAGAACACTTCTTATGACGTTTCAGATTTCAAGATGACCTTGGATTGGCAAAGAATCATAAAGCCAATGGAGAAGAAGATCATGTTAAACTCAAGTACATGATTGACGGGACGCAAATACCCGAACAAAGCGCCGCAAAGAAGGACAAGGATGATCATGAACAAAAGAAGGAAGTGTTTGTTACGAGAAAGACATCCTTAAAGGCTAAAGTGCTTTCCAGAGTGTTCTCCGAGGACTACGAGAGGGTGAAGAGGAAGATACTCGATCCCCGAGGCCCGACCATTCGCCGGTGGAACAAGATTTTCCTAGTAACAAGTTTGATTTCCCTGTTTGTGGACCCTCTCTTCTTTTACTTGCCGGGGGTCCGCAAGGAAGTGTGCATTGATATCGGAATTCGGCTTGAAGTAGCACTCACAATTGTTAGATCAGTAGCAGATATCTTTTACGTGATTCACATATTCATTAGGTTCCGTACAGCTTATATCGCCCCGTCGTCTCGTGTGTTTGGGAGAGGAGAGCTCGTTATCGATACTAAGAAGATTGCGAATCGGTATTTGCGTCAAAACTTCTGGATTGACCTTCTTGCTGCTCTGCCTCTTCCTCAGGTTTGTACTTTTGTCTTGTGAAAATTTCTTCCTTTATCTTCATGTATTGTACTAAAATACGAATTCTGTTCTTTCTTTTAGGTGCTGATTTGGATCGTTATCCCGAATCTTGGGGGCTCGACGATGGCGAACACGAAGGACGTTCTCCGGTTCATCTTGATCTTCCAGTACCTTCCGCGGCTGTTTCTTATATTTCCTCTGTCGTCACAAATTGTCAAAGCCGATGGTGTTGTCACAGAAACAGCGTGGGCTGGGGCTGCCTATAATCTCATCCTCTACATGTTGGCAAGCCATGTTAGTCAAACTACTCTCCCTTTTCACCTCTTTTTATTGAGAGAAAAAAAAAAAAACCATTTTTTTCATCTGTAAATTACTGTAATAATTTTCGTAACGGATTCTTTTGATCATACCACCGTAATAGTTATGACTGATCGTCCCTCCCTACACTTTATATTTACCAAAAAAAAGTTTATAGACTCGATACCTAAGCCAAAAGTGGAAAATATATGAGAGATAAACTATGAAATTCAACTTATTCGATTTTTCTTTTCTCCTTTTAATTGAAAAAAGGTTTTAGGAGCTTGCTGGTACCTTCTGTCGATTGAAAGACAAGAGGCATGTTGGAGAAGTGCTTGTGACTTGGAGAAGCCATCTTGTGAATATGGATACTTTGACTGCCACAAGGTCAAGGGAACTAATAGGCAGGCTTGGTTCCCATCAAGCAATGCCACAACCCTATGCAATCCGCAAAATGACTTCTACCAATTCGGCATTTATGGTGATGCTGTGACTTATGATGTAACAAACGCAACTTTCTTGGACAAGTACTTTTACTGTCTTTGGTGGGGCCTCAGAAATCTCAGGTATATTTTTTTATCACACATTAATAAAAAGTGGACCCACATATAAGACTCATTCTCTATTAGTTATGGCGTTCAATATCACTGGTATCCAAAATTTTATTAGAACAATCTTGAACAATATGTCATTGCTCATGAATAACAATTTTGTGCAGTTCCTTGGGACAAAATCTTTCAACAAGCACTTTTGTGGGAGAAATCACTTTTGCTATAATCATAGCAACTGTTGGGCTAGTCCTCTTTGCATTGCTCATTGGAAATATGCAAGTAAGTCCTTTGCAAATACATGATGATACCATGAAATCAAGGTGTAATGTCTAAACTCTATCGCAAATTTCAATGGCAGACGTATCTTCAATCGACAACCGTTCGACTAGAAGAATGGCGGATCAGAAGAACCGATACCGAACAATGGATGCATCACAGGCAACTACCTCCTGAACTAAGACAGTCAGTGCGCAAGTATGATCAGTATAAGTGGGTGGCTACAAGAGGAGTTGATGAAGAGAATCTTCTCAAAGGTCTACCTATGGATCTTCGTAGAGATATCAAGCGTCATCTTTGTCTTGATCTTGTTAGACGTGTAAGTTCCTTGATCCATGTCCTCCAAATCATGTATAATGTGTACTCTTTTCTCTCATTAATAATAAGATATTATATCTATCAATAAAAAATTAACAACATATTATACCGTAAAATTTATATGAAAAGAAAAGATAACATTAGAGTTGATGTCAGGAGTACTTCTCATAGAGATGTATGATTGTCAGAAAAATATCTAATTCTTTAATGTAAACGATCAGGTGCCTTTATTTGATCAAATGGATGAGAGAATGCTTGATGCGATATGTGAGAGGCTTAAGCCGTCATTGTGCACGGAAGGCACATTTCTAGTGCGTGAAGCTGATCCGGTCAACGAAATGCTCTTCATAATCCGGGGCCACCTTGATTCCTACACCACAAATGGCGGCCGGACCGGCTTCTTCAACTCATGCCGCATCGGCCCCGGTGACTTCTGCGGTGAGGAGTTGCTAACGTGGGCGCTAGACCCACGGCCAAGTGTCGTCCTCCCATCCTCAACGCGCACGGTCAAGGCCATTTCGGAAGTTGAGGCATTTGCTCTAGTGGCAGAGGACTTGAAATTTGTGGCCTCACAATTTAGGAGGCTCCACAGCAAGCAACTTAGGCACAAGTTTCGGTTCTATTCCCACCAGTGGAGATTATGGGCCGCTAGCTTCATACAGGCCGCTTGGCGACGCCACAAGAAGCGCAAGGAACTGGCTGAGCTAAGGGCAAAGGAAAGCCCAACAGTTCCTGAGCAGGAGCCCAAGCCCGAGGCCCAACATGGATCGAGCTTTGTCAAGTACGCCACAAGTCTGGCGGCGAGTAAGAGGAAGCCCGCCATTAAGCATTCTGGGCCGGTCTCCGGGGTTGTGAGCTCTTTGCAGAAGCCCGCCGAGCCTGATTTTTCAGTTTGTGAAGAATAGTATGTGGAGGCCCAAACCTATGTTTTGGGCTGGGCCAGTTTGGACATCTATTCAGTCCTTCTAGGCCCAATAACCAGGAAAGTTATAAAAATAAAAATAAAAATAAAAATAAAAAAACCTAGTTTGTATACAATCCGGGAGTTAAATATATGTTTGAGAACTTGGTGGAATGTAGTTTACTTAGTCAGGAGCTATTAATATTAATATTGTAAATTATAAGGTTGAGGAGGTTTTTGTGTAAATGTTGTTCTTTCTTTTAGGATTAAAATTGGTGCTCGCTGTATGTTTGTTTAATTGTTTGTGATATTTGTTAAGATATAGTTGACAAATCTTCATTAGGAATATTGTAGATGAGGAAACTAAAGAAAATAAATGGAATAATGCAAGCTAAAGGGAAGCGAATTCTGCCCTTGGCTTTGTTTTCCATTTTTCCCATTGATGTCAGTAAAAATAAAGGTTTTTGACGCTTTTGCTCTCTAAACGTCTAATGAATTGATGAACTATATCACTTAAAAACTTTTTATTATTTTCAAAAAATTACCCAATAACTTTGTAAAGGTGCTGCATAGTGTCCTCAAAGTTGATGACAGCTGCTAAAATTTGGATAGGAACGTCTTTGTCTTGTTGTTATAAGAAACTCCAATCTTTGTCCTCCAAACGAGCTCATGTTGAAAGAAGGTGTTGTAAAGTTCAATGGTTACTTATCAAAAATTAAAAAATTCATATGGTAATTTATTACTTCAACAAAAAGTTTGGAGAGAAAAATGACCAAAAAAAAAAAAAAAGGCTCCTTAAAAAATCCACTTCTTCAAAATTAGCACCGCCGAAAAGAAAAGAAGATGCCTTATCTCAATTTTAGAACATGTTTTCCACTGTCCCAAAAAGGAAAAAGAACGGGACAGAAAGTTAGAACATGTTTTACTTGTGCTTCTAAAAGAATTAAATAAGAAAAGTAGACAAAGAAGTGAAAACAAAAATTTAACATAGATATACCTATGTTTATTGACCAAGAAAGAGAAAATAATTAACTTATAATAATGAGTACCATGATGCTTCATATAAATACCAATTACAAAAACTCACGTTAAGAATTAGGCACTGTAATTTTATATTACAAAATAAAAAAAGTACGAACATATGTTCATCTTAATATGAGATTGCGTCATATTCAATAACTGTAGTAATTCACTATGATGACTAAAAAATTTGTAAGAGAAATTTACACGCTCTCTAACTTTGTGTTTTTCTCTATTCTCTCTTATAATCCCCTATTATAGTTTATATGTATATTATCTCTAAGTAGAACGTTAATTAATCGCTGAGCTTAGCAAGCATACATGCATGTTGGACAAGTCAAATATTATGTGCCCCAAAGGTGCTAAGAACTATTTATAGGCTCGGGCTTTGAATTTATTTGCGTTTGTTTCAAGTTAGGATATCTCTTGATTGTAATGATAATAAATCTTCTTTCTTTTTTCTTCTTTTTTCTGATCAATGGGTTTACAAGGAACATCATGGATTTGCTTTTTGGTTATTATTTAGAGCAAGATTCCCTCCTTTGCCTTGGCTTTTACTCAACGCATTTGCACCTTTGGAGGGCAGCAGATTTTGCCATCCGAGCAGATGGGACAAAAACCAGGTTCCAAACTTTTCTTTGCTTTCTCAAAAGGTCCTTTCGGCCTTTTTGACCCATAAATCTTGGGATTGCTGAGGCCTTTGTTGGGTTTATCTTGGCGATATTGCAATTTGCCCTTTTCAACTTTCTTGGCATGGGCTTGAATCTTAATACATATAGCACCTTTTCTTTTCTTTTCTTTTCTTTTCTTTCTTTTTCTTTTTCTTTTTCTTTTTGTTTTTTTCCCTCTCTTTTTCATAGATTACCTATAACACTAGTTGTGTATTTTTGTTATAGTAATGGTGCTAAACTTCAAATGAAATGTATTATACAATGACATAAACTTATTTATAATCAAATTAATCAAACTAGTTGTATCATAAAACCTCGTTTAAGGATATAAACCAAACGTCACACTCGCATGCTTTACAACACCTATTTTAGTTACAAGTACAGTAAATTCAAGAGTAGTGATCCTGCTTGACCACCCTATTCTTTTAGATGAGGTTCATTATTTGTGAGAGTAACTCGACTAATACTTTAAAGTTTTTTTTTTTAATCTTTATAATATTTAGTTATAGGTACACTTTACAGGTAATTACACTTGAATACGGCTACTAAGGCAATTAAAAACGGAAACATGAGATGCAAGGTTTTCATTGATCTAATGTATGGCATGGGAAGCATATTAAAGATTTAAATAGAGGATATCAATGGGACTGAGATATCCTGTTGAGCGCTAGCTCATTGGATGAGAGGGACGGAAATGAGTTGGATATGAGCTCTCATGTTCAAAATCTAAATTGTCATAATTTTTCTCTAATTAGTGGGAGGTGTAAATCTGTTAACGTTTTCTTTTTAATTAATGAGAACCATAAACCCAAGATTGTAAAGGAAAAAAAAAGTGAAGTATATAATATAAATAGCCGTTTTTCAATTTTTTTCAAATGTTTGAAGTTTTTTATGTATTAGGAAAATGATCATTTTAGTAAAAATAAGTTAAATCATGATCAATATTAATATGTTTTTTTTATCAATCTAATCCATCAATGATTGACCGGATAGGTCAAAAAATATTTTAATAGTCACAGGCTCTTTTTTAAAATAATTGTTCAAAAACTATATGTTTATCTTTTTTCTTTTCTCTTTTGTTATTTATTTTTATTTTTATTATAGAGATAGATTTTGATGAGGTAAGGGTGGTGGACATATTCATCCAATTTACCACCAAAAGTGAGACAAATCAGTTAAAGGAAACAAAAGTGGGTCCCAGAGACATTGTCCCCACGTCCCTTGGAACACATTAGCCAACTTTTAAGGGACATCTCATGGGGTCCATTCCATTGTCCCGGTCAGAGAGAGCAGTACAAGCCAAATTCTTTTGGTGTGAGTCTAGTCATTAGCACTTGGACCCCACTTTGACAATCGGCCTGGCCTTGCTGAGAATTAATTGGAGTTTTTTTTTTTTAATTTATTTATTTAAATTTTCCATAAGCCATTCCATAAAAACAAAACAGGTATAATTTCACATCCAAAAGGATTAAAAAAAAAAAAAAAAGGATGAGCCAAAGTTGTAAAGTACCAGCTAAAATTACCTTTTTTTTTTTTTTTTACTGAATTTTCAAAAGGGGGTGTTGGAAAACTTTAGCAATTCCTGTAAGATCAAAGTTTATTGGGGACAATCATTTAAAGAAAGTTCTAATGATTTTACTTTGGTATTCCACATTTAATTAATTAGGGATTAAATTTAAAAAAGACAAGATTTAATGTCCCTTGATAATTAATACTGGATAGGACAGTGGAATTGAGTTTATGAAGCCACATTCATTGCAGCAAATCTCTACTGGCATTGTAATTAATATTATAATTGTCCCATTTGACTAGATATTGTCAAGTTTAATTAACTTGCCTGCCTTGTAGGGGAGGGAATTAAAGGAAGATCAAAATAAATTGAAAGAAAACAAGGTCGGCTAACCTACCTGTCATGCACAGAGATCTTGATATGAAGTCTTAATTAGGAATAATCAAAATTAACTTACCCTGGAATTACATATCTTGTTCATATATACATATACCAACTCTTATCTCCAACGGCGGGGTTAGTCTATTATTTAAATGAAAATATACACTAAAAAATAAGTTTTTATAGGGACTTATATAGGGATATGTACTCATTTCTTAGTTGAGACAAAATGAAAAAATTGAAAAATTTTTTAAAGATAAAATTGATAGAAAAAAATAAATAAATTCATTAAAAACGAAAACCTCCACTCAATTATCGGTAGCGCTGGCAATTCATATTCATGGGCTAGGTTCGGACCAGCACAATTACAGTACGATACGATAAACACGAACACAACCACGACATGATTAATTAATTGATCAGGAACCTAAACACGAACACAAATCGTTTAATAAACGGGTAACACAACACGACATGTGAACACGATTATTGAACGGATCACGATGAGTTGACACGAAAACAAACACGTTTATAACTTATTTAACACGAAAAACCAATTTATGACCAATTTAACATGAAAATTTTGGATAAAAAATTACTTAAAATTCTAAATTCACTAATACAAAAAACTCATCATATTCATATAAAATATAAAACTAACAACTAGAATTAGTAATTTCATTATTTTTATCATGTTCATTTAAATAAACGGGTTAACCGTGTCAACCTATTTCTGGCTCATTTATTTTCGTATTAAACGTGTCAATTCAATTTCAATTCAATTATTAAACGTGCAATCCAACATTTATTTCATGTCGTGTCCAAAATTACTGGCTTGAATTATCGGTGACTCCATCCATGCATTTGCCGTCTCGTTATTGGAAAGCATTGGAGCAATCATTGAATTCACGGATTAATGAAGACAATTTTTATATTTGTAAGTTTTTGCTCTCCTTCAAAGGCTATGAACTAGCTTGCTTTGACATATTTATCACGACCAAAAATACCACATTTCACGAATATTTTTGCTAAAACTGCCGCCCCCAGAATGGCAAAAGTCCCGGTTTCATTACCTTCGTGTACACATTGCCATATATAAGTCCATTTACCTACCCTTTGAACCAAAGAAAAAAAAAGGATGCATTTATCTACACAATTATCTTCTTTCCACGGTTTTTTTTTTTAATTTAATTTTCTTAATCTTTAATACACTTAGAAATTATTAAAACAAATGTATAGTTCTTATCATAAGTTTTCTATATAAAAAAAAAAAAGATGGTAAATAAATTTATTTTTGTTGCATAAATATATGAATCAGAACTCCTTTTGCAACTTTCTTCTCTTTTTCCCTCCTTATATTTTGCTTGCTTGAGCCCGAAAGTGTTTTCAACTTACTATTTAGTATAGTGTTGTCTTGTCCATTATTTATTTATTTTTTTTCTAAACTTTTTACCTATTTGCCTCTTTTCCAAGTTTCAATAGAATATTATAAATACTCATACGATAAATCTAGGAACACCGGCATAAAAAAGTCTAAGATATGATTTAGAGATGATATAACAATATTTTAAAAGTGTATTCTATCTACCACTTAATTAAAAGTTTAAACTTTTAAAAATAATAAACGTTAAAAGAATTAGGTGAAGCCTAGCAGCATACCCTAATGTTGTTATATACATCCATATAGTTATAAAAGTAATTTTTATACCTAATTTTATCGTAACGTGTCGAATTTAAAACCTCTACTTTTACTTTTTTTATTTATTAAAAAAAAAAAAAAGAATTGGGTGGAGCAATCAACCAACCAACCAACCAACCAAAACAAGACATGATGATAATAACTCTAGCTGTGTTCAGTTAATTTCTTGTCGATCGAAGTGACCTCAAACCACTTCCAGTGCGCTTAACCAATATATGTTGCGATTCTGCATCTCTCACATTTGCCCTCTTTCTTAATATATCTAACGTCTACATTAAAAAAAAAAAAATCACACGCATATACATGTATATACATATATGTATATAAATACTTTCTTGGCCTCATGGCATCCTGACTCAACTCCTGAGTGACAGACGGCCATTCCATGATCATCACACAAATACATGAGAACCAACACACATAGCAGCCCACGTTGTAACGTTTATATATGCTCAATACATCGGACAGCACTCTATTGCTTGCCTTAGCCACATATACATGTGTATATATATGTATGTATGTATGTATGTATGTATGTATGTATGTATATATATATACTATATGTGATCCCAAAATTGAATAACATTACTTTTAGGACAAGGTCAACAACACAATCGATTGCCAAAACTTGCCATCATTTACACTCTGACATCGAAGAGATGTGAAAGAATTAAACTAGAATGTGTGTATATATATGATGATCATATATAATCAGTGCATAGTGAATCGGGTAATAGGTCGCTGTTTGTTCAGTATACAATTTGGTTTCCTTTTTCTTTTTTCTTTTTTTTTTTTTCCTTCATGATGATTAGACCCTGCAACAACTAACAAAGTCGACCCCAATTCTATGTCCATGGCCTACTTTTACATTGCGACATTTTTTTCCCTTGTTCAAAAAAAAAAAAAAGTTACGAACTTATCATACAAAGGTAAAGAATGGTATATATTCAATCAGATAATTCCGAGAGACGTCATTGCTTTCATATGATAGTATGTATTCCGTCCACCACATACAATAGGATGATATGAATTCAAAATTTTGACAAAGAGAATGAACTACTTGACTATCTCATCTAGTTACTCGGTGATTTGTATAGTGACATATTGTTTGGAAAATATTATTAGGCATTTGCTTATGGTACCAACTAATGAAAAGCCCTAAAGAAGTTGTTCTCTCAATTATGGCAAAACCCCTCACTTTACCCATATATTATTCCCTACCGGGGCATATATATATATATATTTGAGTAAATACAAATTAAATTTAAAGTTAGAGAATAAATTATGTAAATAAGAAACGAAAAAATTGAAGCTAGGTTTTGATCTTCTAAAGTCCAATCATTCCCATGGTGCAAAAGTTTGAAATAAAAAAAAATCAATAGCTTTTTTTTTTTTTTTTTCCTCAGTCTCTACAGGCAAAAGGAATTTGAACAAGTACTCGTTACTCAGTGTTGAAAAGTTGACTTTGTAAATGAGTTTAATTATAAGTGCATGCCGGTGGTTTTGACAAATACCAAATCTACTCTATTATTATGACCTTTAATTAATTATAGTGTCTTCTTGATCAAATATATTGGTCATAACTAGCATCATCATGATTCGGATTCTCAAGGCATTCATTTATCAAATCAGAAGCAGTAATATGTTTTTCACCATCACCATGATTAGTACAACTCATGCATGTTTGTATGCGAGTATACATATATATATATGTGTGTGTGTGTGTGTGTGTTTGTTGTTAATTAAATATTGCTATACACATACACAATATACACTGTCTACGTACAAATAAATGACGTGTATGATATATAATCATTACGTGTGAAACATATAATCATTAAGAAAATATGCAAATTTTTAGTAAAAATGAAAAAGATCTTGCAAATCTAAAGCGAGCAAAAACTTGAGAAAGAAAGAACGAAAGAAAGAGAGAGAGAGAAAAATAATCCGACAGAAATTATTAAAAAAATTTTTAATTAAAACCCCTGAGTCCTATGAGTTTGTAAAAGGATTTTTTTTTTCAAAGTATCTAGTTTTGTTAATTTACTTATTTAAGAATCTGAAACTATAATTTCTATTCTTTTTTTTTTTTTCTCTGAACAAGTATATGATTGTAGATTTCTATAAAGTCTACGTCAAAACTTTGATCCTCTAAAAAAATCTGTCTCCTATATCTCTGATCTTAAAGTCATAAGATTGTCATTTTAAAAGGATCTCATCCTAATTAATCATGCAATGTTGACTAATATATATTATAGTCAATGGTAACTAGATTTGGGGTAATTATGACATGCATGTGGAATGCTCGCTTTGTAGTACAATGCATAAAAATTTTGCGGACACATTATTCAAAATTCATTCATGTGAAGCTGGTGAACTTGTCTAACATATAATTAGGACCGTTAATGAAAAAAATACGAACAAATTAAAGGATCATATATATATATAGATATATTTGTATACACAATTGGTCATGTATATGGTGATGTTGTTGATGATGCTAGCAGAGTATAATTAATACATATGAAACACATGGATTTTGGCATTACGTACGTACAGCCACATTATATATTCACACACACACACACACATATATATATAAAGTGCTATAAGACAGGATTGACCAAAACATAGTACAAAAACTCAAATCAGTTCATGTGTGACCAATCAGGAATTTAAAAGACAGTTTCACATGCAGCGGGGCTTTGAAAGGGTTTCCTCTCTGCAGGTGCCTTTGTCTTCTATTGTGTCGTTGGTGGTGCCTCATTTTCCACCCATTTCTCGTTCTCTTTTTTCCTTTTCCTTTTTTTTTTTTTTTTTTTTTCAAATATATGTGGAGCGCTTGGGAGGTACATTATTTCTATTTCCAAATGATGGGTGCGTGCGAATTCTGAAGTTCTCTCTCTCTCTCTCTCTCTCCATTCATTCAACTAATCAAGGATTATGTGTGTGTGTGCCTATAAGTGCATGCATGTGTGAGTGTATGTATTCAAGAGATTAAGGGTTCGTTTGATAAAACATCTTATTTTAAACTAAACTGTACTTTTTCATCATGGTTTTTATCATTTTCTCAAAAAGTTTTTTGCTTTTTCTGAAAATTTTTTTTATCTTATCTAAAAAGTCAACAAAAATTACTATTACAACTAAAATATTTTAACTCAAACTAACATATCAAACAAACCCTAAACCATATATATGTTCCTTTATTTATATGAAACGGCCTTTAGAATCTTCTTTAACCTTGCCATAAATTTTTATTTTATGATATCTTATGGAAAAGTAAGAAAAAAGAAAAGAAAAGAAAAGAAAATCTTTGATACAACTAATAGACAAGAAAAACAGGAGTCCTAACTTGCTCTAGGTTTTTTTTTTTTTTTTTGATACTTGATAGAAAGATTTAAACTCTACAACTTATGATAAAATTGGATGTATATTACCGTTAAAATATACATAAAACCGCCTTTTCCCTAGGATTTAAACCAATTACATATATCCTAATTCGTTAGCTAAAATAATAACACAACGTAGATTAAAAAAAACACACACACACACACACAAGTTAAATTATTTTAGCTTTGGTTTTGTAAAGCGCTTAGGTATTTAATCTCTAACAAATGCTTCATTGGAGACTTGGATATTAAATATCGCTTCATTGCAAACGAAGCCGGATGGGGAAATAAAGGAAAATAATTATCTCTTAGGTATTATAATTATATAGAAAAAAATATGTTATGGTTAATGTTACATTAAGAGTTCAAATTAGAAAAGAAAAACATAGTCAATCAAGTACGGCCGGGTTTAACACATTAAAAAAAAAATCATGGAATAATTGAGATTCTAAATAAGTTTGGACCCCATGTCAAAAATTCCTTGAAAAAAAAAAAAAGACGGTGATTCAAATTCAGTTGCTGTCAACGTGGGGTTTCAAAGACTGTAAAGATTCTAAACGCGGAAATTTCAAAATTATACCTTCATGATTTTCGAAGCCTTTTGCTTGTGACGTCAAACGAGAATATATATATATGCAGACAAATGCATTGCAACCGACCGAATATATACCCGTGCATGTACCTGTTAATTAACTGTATATATTGGTAATATATATGCATATATATTATTTGCAAATTATACATGAGCCCGACATGAAGAAAAAGGACATGAAGTAAATCAGATTAATAGTGCTTTGAAAAGCCGAATAAAACTATGCATGGAATCATTCTGGCCACCACCGAAAAGGAAAAGTGCGACTGATCATGATAATATAGAAGGACATATGTACACGCATTCATTCTATATATATATATATATATATATATATATATATTTATAACCGTTTCAAGTCAGAGGGTTTTTAACGCACATGAAGATTATGAGGCACGATATGTTAATCGGTTACGTGTATTGTTTTTCTTTCTAGGTGTGCTTGTTTTTAATTTGGCTTTTGATTATTATTCTTTACATATATGCATATATATATATATATGTATATATATAAAATGATGTGTTTGTTATTGGTTAAATGTAATTGCTTGGTCCGGTGGATGTGGAAATGTAAAGAAAGTGACATGAAACAAGGAGAGAAAATAACGAGACATACATTCTCTTTGGGAAGTCGGTGGTCACTTTTGGTCCACATTTGGAGCAATTTGCTTGTCAAAAAGTTGACAGCCACTCTACACTCTTTGCCCATATCCTTATTTATTACGAACGGTTCTTTTCAATTCTTTTGACACAATTTAACTATTATTTATTTGTTTATTAAGCACTTTATTAAATTTATTATTTTATACTATAACAACTGGATACACCTATGATCTCTATTATTGTTACTATAAATTCTTGTAATTGAAATTCTGTTTCTCAAAAAATAATGAAAACAATTGAAAGGAACAAAAGGAATATTACTGAAATTTAGGGCTCCAAATGAATAGGGATTTGAAGAAGACGTACGTAAGGGGCAATGGAATATACCAGCTACTAGTTACAACTACTTTCTAAAAAGTTTTCAAGGCGTTTTCAGTTCACAAGTCCCCACAATTGCAAAAGCAAACTAAGTATTGTCTGTCCTCTCCAATGAAAACTATTTCAAGAAATTAAAAAAAAAAAAAAAAAAAAAAAAAAAAGGGGTTCTCTTCTCGCATCCAGATTCAAACTTACTTTTCAACAGTATTTTTTAAAATTTTTATAAAAGAAAATTCTCAGCAAAAAAAAGAAAAAAGAAAAAAGAAAAAAGTTTGAAAAAGGTTTAAACTTAATCAGGTGCCAAACAGCCTAAAGAATAAAAAAGAAGAAGAAACTGGCTCAGAAATTATTAAAAGGACAAAATTTTATGTGAAAATATGAGGGATTTTTATGGTATGACCTTCTATTTTTATTGTGGTAGATTTTATTTTTTAACTATTAAATTGAGTTTTTTATGGTTTGATCTATGAATCTTCATGTCAAAAAATTGTAACGAGCAACATTAAATTATTCCTAGTCATAGATTGTATTGTTAAAAAATTAATCTAATTATAAAAATAGAACCTTCCTACAAATATTTAAAAATAAAAGATGCATAGAGATTTTCAAAATAAGAAGTAATATAAATATAAATATAAATATATATATTTTGAAACTTAAAGTGTACTTGTTTTCACTGAATAAGGATATATAAATTCGCATACTTATCTTTATATAAAATAATCACTCTTCTAGAAATATTCGGTGCCGACTCCCAAGTTTCTATTTTTGATCAGTCTCAGTTTCTTTCTTTTGATCAGGAAAAGAGAATATATAAGATCCCAAAGTAATAATTTTATGACTATGCTTTCTTATTTCCAACACGGTAAATATATATTCTAGATTGTTGTCTCATATTACTTTTATCTTTTTGGCTTTCATATTTTTCTTTGAATTAAGCGTATTTAAACAGAAAGATATCTGCCAATTGCAGGAAAAAATTCAATTAAGTTATGCAAGTAGATGCAAAGACACACATAACAATTCGACCAAAAAAAAAAAAAAAAAACCACATAACATATTAAAAGGACATCCATATTTTAAAAAATTGAATAACAATGAAAAACAAAAAGCAGTAAATTGTTAAATTTGTTATATTAAACAAAAAAAAAAAAAAAAAAAAAGCCATTGTCAAACTGTTCTATAGTAGGCCGTACAAACCGCTTACATTTATAAAGAGGGGTTGCTTTACAACACGTCTTTTTTACGTTAATTAATTATAATCTGATTTATAATATATTATATCAATTAATCAATTTAAATGTAATTTTTTAATAATAGTTATATCAATATGTAAATAATATCATGTGACAAGATTGTTAACATAATTTTTAAATAAAAAATTATAAATACCGTATATTATCCGGTCTCTTCCAACTAATATATATTTATATATATATAAATATATATGTATACATGTATATATATTTTCTTTTCTTGTAGTGCTTGCTGACTATCGATCGGTGGGCTGTGAATTGATTTCTTTAAGCAAATTTTTTGCAATAACATTGAACAAAAAGCAGTAGAGTCACGTCGAGAACTTTCAATAAGATTATCATCAAATGCCTTTGAATTTTTGTCTTCGATCTCCAGTACAGAAGAAGAGAGGTTTTGAGTTGATTAATTACCTCCTTTAAAGAAGGACGACCGACAAGGATTTTGACCTTTCACTCGAAACTCTTGGACTATTTTTTGAACTTTAATTTAATGTACTTTTGAGACTATATATCCATCATATTCTTTTAATTTTTTTTCCATTCTTTTTTTTTTTAAAGGATAATCTTAGCTGTTTTTAATTTATTCTATAAACCCCCTTACTAAAAAAACATTATTGATCTGATTTGATATAATCTCGACTGATTATTGCTATTTATTAACTAGGTTTCATTAAAAGGATAATTATAAAAAAGGGGGGGGGTGTTTCCTTATTAGGTTGTGTTCTAAATATATATAAATCCATGCATTTTTTAATTATAGTATCATGTAAAAAAAATATTATTGGTCAATTAAGAAAAAAGCTAATTAAGAAGAAAATTGAAAGCTATCACATGGTTTCTTATGACTTTTCACCCCCACACTCCCCACCCAACACCCCCCCCCCCCCCCCCCCCGGGAGAACATGGTTTCTTATGACTTGAAACAATACAAAGAGAACATTTTGAACCGGTAACATAAATTAAAAAAACAAAAAGAAGCATTGGCTAGTTATGTATTTAGTCAAGAAAGTATTCAACATTCCTAGATCTTTCAAGTGGCAGTTTTGGAAAAAGTTGATAGCTTTTGGTACAAAGTAAAAGAATTTTTCTTTTTTCTTTTTGACGTATTTAAAAATGGAATTCAAATGAAACTAGCAGGTGGCTAACCAGCATGATGCATAAATATCACTAATAAAGTAAAATATTAGGTGACTTGCTAATGAGGCTTGTTAAGCTTTAAATAAATAAATAAATAAAAAGCATGTAAATTCATAATCAAACTCAAATAAAGCTAGTTTGAAAGCCCTTCAAAAAGGTACAAAAGGTGTTTTCCAAAGAATAATATGTCATTGTGTTTTGACGATCTCCCTTCATGTCATTATCTTCTCTAGCACATAATCAATAAATCAGAGTCCTTTTGGTTGGTTAAGTAATTCAATTTTCTCTTCCATTTACAAAAGGTGGTCCGTATATGATATATATATTCACACACACACACACAGATACATATGTTCAGTACCTTCAAAGAATTTGGAATGTGCAGGTTGGCCTAAATTTATATACTATAAGCATATTATAAAATTTAAAAAGAAAAAAAAAAAGAAAAAAGAAAAAGAAGTTGAAAAGGATATCTCTCACTTATTCCAAAAGATTACTATTTCCACAGTTGATTCTCTGTACACAATGGTTGACTATTTATGCCATAATTATTTATAAAAGCAATGTTTAATATTCAACTCCACATGATCATTTGTTAGATCTCTTGGAATCTACATAAGGGGAGCTATTTGAGCTCCCTGGAGGTTTCCTTCATATCAACAGCCAAATTAATCTTCCAATTTAATACTAGTTAACATATTAATTATAGATGCCCGCCCAATTCTAGTTTTTGACGCCGAAAATCAACTAATGAAACATAAGTAGTTTATATCCTTCGTAAAACCTGTCCTTAATTCTACCCTAATTTGATGCTTAAAATCAACTAATTAAGCATTAGTTTATTTCCTTTGTGTGTTATTTGGACATGTCCTTTGGCTTTATATGTCCCTTTTGATTGCTAAAAAAGGAAGTTAATTTTGTTTATAATACTTCTCATGTCACCCCATGATGAGCTTCTTAAGGTTAAAAGAGAGAGGTAAAATTGAGGCTTGAGATTGTTGAGTTGTATAGGATACCAATTCTGTCAAATTAAGGAAAGGGCTTCGGGTGAAGACTGTGGGTTCAATTTCACTTGTACTTTATTTCTTATTTAAAGATATATGGCACATGTTTTGTCCTTTTAATAATTACTTATTTGTAAATAACGTGGGATGATGATAGAACTTAATCCAAAATTAGAATTTACTAAACTAGTTTCTTTACTAGCTAGTTCTAAAGGTCTGTAAAGCTAATAGAAAATGGGCGCTATTGATTAATTTACGTGAATGAGCTAGTGCATGGATTGAGCTTATCAAACGGATGGAGTGCATCTAAACTTAAAGAATGCCTAGTTCTAAAAAACCCCCTATAAATTAGCAAAAACCCAAAGAACAAAAAGAAAGAAATGAATAAATAATGAGATGTTCCTAATAATAGGGACAAAACGTGATGTTAAGAGTTAGTAGTGTCTTCTAAGTGGAACTTTAAAATGGCCATAATATTATATATTTATACATATATATATAGCATAGTTTATATATATATTTAAGTCTTCATCACATATAATTCATGTAACACAAAAACATGGATGCTAGTGGTGAATGAAGAAAATATGGATATCACTTATTTCTGAGTAGGAATCCCACCATTTTAAAGTGGAGCTCTTGTACGTTAATGAATGCCCAAAGAATGATTATTTCTTTTATAATTGAGAACTCCAACAAACGAGACAATTCAGCCTTCTTTGAAGAAACCTAGAAAAGTGAAACTATCTCGCGCCCACCCAACTCTCCAATGATAAGAGAACAATTAATTTATTTAATAATAAGCAAGCCATATTTGACTATTTTGCTATCTCTCATGTATTTTATTCGTGGATGATCATTTGGTAGGCTTTTTTTTTCTTTTTTTTTTTTTTTTTTAACTTTTGCTAGTTAAACGTTTTTGGACAATTAAAAATTTGACCAAATACAGTGATGGTATTTATAATTTAGCTGTAAATCACACCCGACTCCATTAAAAAGTGTAGAGTATGAATCCTCATCTCTAAGTTTAAAAAATAAAATAAAACTTTGACTAATTTGATATTTACAGTTTTCAAATTTGAAATATCGTTGGCCACACATATAGGACAAATAGTTTTTCAATTTCAATTGGTCAAAGGCAAAGCACTTCATCACTAGCTAATAGATAAATAACAAACTTATTACTTTTGTCATAGGATCGCTTGGAACAAAAACAAAATAGTAGATTTACAAAATTAATAAGCACCATTCGTAATCATTTGTATACCTAGATGATGAAATGTTTGAAACAACTTTTTCATAATGATTAGTTTTGGTTGTGCTCACTTAATTAAGGGCTCAAAATGTTTTGGGACCAAAAGTTTGTGCAAATCTTCAGCAAATTAAGAGTGGATATTTGTTGGTAGACGTATTCTTCATTAATATTTCTACATTTTGGAGAAGCAAATTTGGGACCACGTATATCATAAATGCGGAAACCAACTTGACCACCTACATTTTGCATGTAAAATGTATCTCTTCCTCATTGGTCCTCTGGATATACATAAGAGAAAATTATTATTATCTTTTTTTAAAAAAATAAAGATAAAAGGAACACCTCCAACAGTGCTATATACTACATTCCACACTCATATAATTTTCTTGATAAATTTATATTGACGCATACAACACATTCATAAATGTCCATACTCATGTTTCGGGGGTGAGGGTACACGTGTTATTCAAGGTATGCATGTCAAGCTTATCCTCTGCAATCTTGTTTCCTTCTTTTCTCTTTGTTTTTATTTTTATTTTTTGGAATAACAAATTTGTTTCACTTTCAAGTTTTTTTTTTTTTAACCTATATTCAAAGTCGTGTTCATCTTGTATTTGTTTGCAACACGAGTCTAGATACTGTGGATGCGGATGGGGGACTTGAAATCTAGTTAAACACGTGAATTAATTGGATTTTTAAATTATACGAATTCATAATTAATAAAAATAAAGAATAGATGTAGACTCATTCGAGTGAGTCGCTGATGGTTTGTTCGAGAGAATCAAAATTTATGAAAGACACGAAGATGTTAAAATAATTTATCGACACCATTTTCTGTAATTACTCGTGTAATGCCTCAAGTACACTTTGAGCAATTACTAAATCCTACACCCACAACGCCTCTTACACCAATATAGCAAGCCTCCTCAATCCCATGACAAATGGAACCAAAAATTAGGGAACAAACAATACAAATAAAACAACTAATGCAAACACACATTAAAATTATCATAAAATATAAAAATTTGGATATTACAAATGTAATAAAATGAAAATCCTAAACTATTTTGAAATCATAACATCGAATCCAAGAGATTACTGGAAAGAATTTCAAACCGGTGATCACTAATTAATTAAAAGACCTTATCTCTCACACTAAAATTAGATCGAAAAAGGGTAGGAAAAAAAAACCCTAAAGTTCAAAAAACGGAGATCATACATATGATGATCTCCTCTAATGATGCCAGCTAGTTTAATCAGTCCCATTCGTAAAGCAGACATGTTTTGAGACCTCGAGACATTATGTAACATAACATCTTGTTGAAGGCTCACACTAGACACCATCTTCACCGAAGTCTTCTCAGTCGTGGAGATAACATAATTCATATTCACAAAGATGGTCGAGTATTCAGGTTGCTTTTAACATATGTATTTGTGTGTATATATATACACATACATGTATTTTGTTTCTATATTTGCTTCCTAATAAAGACCAAAGAGCATCAAATTATAAGCTATTATTGGAATACCAAATTACACATTTGCTACGTTACAACAAGAAAAGCTTATAATATGTTTATATATTTAGGAAAAAAAATTATTTATGCGTCAAAAGGAAAATTATTACACTATGTCTCAAATATGAATTAAAAATGTAGGGGGAAAAAAGTAATGGGGAAGGAAAATGCATTGGGAAGAGAGGACGGGGTAATAAAGAAGGAGGGTCGGGTGTTAGTAGGACTAGAAGTATCTTTTCTCTCTTCGGATCCCAACTGATCAGAGACAACACTGCACACTAAAGATACAACATTTATTCCCCACCTTATATTTCTCATCAACCCCCTCCATATCTCTCTTTAATTTACTTCTCATCAGATGATCAGATCAGAACAAAGTGCAATTTTCGTGATTAATTTATAGAAGAAACGAATCATCATGATAACACACTAATCATTTGTATATGTTGTACATACACAATTTGATTATCAGAAATTGATATATATATATATATATACACACGCGCGCGAGCATCCGTCTATATAAGTAAAAGACGAGTCTTCAGTCCATGATTGTACTGATTTGAGAAATACAACTTTTTTTCTTTTTAATTTATATAACTACTAGTTGATTTATATATAATGTTATATTTAATTTTACGTGAAATATGTTATATTTGAAATTTTTATTAAAGGTAATATGTATCAAAATGTAATACATCAATTCATGTTATGAAATATTTATATAATTTATGCATTTATATATTTGTTTTTATATATAGGAGTGATCTCTTGCTTATTTATACAATGTTGGATACTTTGCTGCAGGCACGACATGCATGCATGCATGCAACCAATCGGTCGTACATTATGGAATCGTCATATATATATATATTTATATATATGTATGTACACTGCACCGGAGCTTATCTGACGACACACCATGCTAATACACCTGTAGCTTTGAACGACATATATAAATATGGTGACAGAGTTAGTTGTGAGAAGTGCATATTGAGTCCATATGCATAATATGGTACTTGCTCAAGAAATAAATATTGAAAATGTTATCTCAGATAAAATATCATAAATAAATATATAAATATATGTTAGTGGTATGTTTATGATCTCGACAAGGATATAGAAACCAGGTACTGATCATTATTTCGTTTCAGACATAATTTTTTGGCTTCAACATTCTCACATTAATTATAAGATCCTATAAAGCTAGTAATAAATAACATTAATGTGGCAAAGCCAGGTTTTGGTAATGATAAAAGTTATAAGTACCATTTTCTTTTTGTTTCCTTAATTATGTGTATAACTATTAGGAGAAATTGATAATAATTTGTACACCTCAACTAATAATTCTCTTGAAGCTTCTATAAAGTGCCGGATTCAAATTCCTCGATCGATAACAACTTCTTGATCTAGTTTCCCATATTTATAACGGAATGAGATAATAATTAATTCCCTGTATTATTAAAAAAAAAATGAATTACAAGCATAAAGAACAATGTACACCGATACTTCGGAGACTAAAGCATAACCTAGCATAGCATCTGGGCAAGCCCAAATACCCTGTATATCGCGGTGTGATTGGTTAGAACTTAATATCTTATCAAAGTGAACGACTAGTCTTGTCATTCTACGTAATCTCTTGGTAGTATTTTCCTATGTATTGTAATAAGATCAGAGAAATATTTTAGTCTTTTTTTTTTTTTTTTGGTGCAAAGAGATTTAGAGAGGAAGCAAGAGAGTGTTGGGTAGGGCAGAGGCGGTAGGGGTTAGGGACAGTGTGGTTTGGTCCAGATGAGAGTGAGAATGTGTTGTGAAATGGAGGAATCTTGTTCCTTTTGTGATTAAAATATTACATGTTTCCTATGCACACAACAAGTTGGTCTAGCCAGAGAAGGTGGTTGAGCTTACACATAAGATGGGCTCATTTAGCAGTATCACCACACACACACACACACACACACACACATATATATATATATGCAACCCCTATAGAGATATACATAAACTAACTCAAATTGCTATATAAATATACTAATCTAGACATGGACAAACTCCGGCCATATTATATGCTTCCTATACGTACGTTTACACTTACTTATATGTTTCACAACTGCATGCATGCACGAGTAGAAATAAAGGATCATTTGTATATACGGGGAGAAAAGACATTGCAAAGGTACGTTATTAAGATGGCGTTTCGTTCATAATAGATCAAAAAATTTAAACTGTTGCAAAAAAAAAAAAAAAAAAACACATTAGAAAAAGGTGCAGTTAATTGAAGGTTTAAACAAATATAAACGGACCTTAATTCTCAAAACAGCTTTGGTTTCATGCAAATTTTAAAATTTTAATTACGGAAAAAAAAATCAAGTCAATTAATCTTACATTTAATGGCGCACCAAAACTACAGGTCAAGAATATTCTATTCAGGCAGTTATAAAAAAGAATTTGGATCAATTATAAGGAGTCTTGATAGAGAGAGAGAGATTGAAGTATTTTGTGACGCTTATAAAATTGTAGTACTCTTTGAATTGAGAAAGTGATAGATACTAATAAATAGTATGAAGCCCGAAAGTACAGGTGGTGCCTCTGTATGTATGTATGTATGTGTGTATGTGTGTATGTGTGTGTGTATATATATGACTAATTAGGACGCGTTTTTCATGTTTGTGATTTGCCAAAATAGTACTACTGTAAGTATGTGCGAAATTGTGGAAATAGGGAATAAATAAATATAGACAAAAATTCTGTTCTCTCTACCGATGTTAATGTGTCTTTTAATGGTGGGTCTAACTAAGCCAGCTTCAGCTTGCCATATGCTTTGCTTTCTGATAACGCACTAAAAAAAAAAATAAAACCCCCATGTCAAGAATTTTGTGATCGTGATGAACAACCCCATTATATATCACACTCCAAAAGCATGTTGTACTTTAATATTTTTATATGTGTACCTAAATGTTATGTCATTTTCATATCACCTCAAGTTTGTGTAAACTCATTAATATTATATATTTAGGGTTTATTGAAGGTTACAGATATAGTTTATCAATAATTTCATATAAAGTAAAAAATCAGGATGTGATTAAGGACAAATATTTGATGAAAATGATTAAAGTAATTAAGCACTCAAGATGTTGGATGTTTTTCTTGAAGTTAGCAGAAACATAGCTAGTGAATGGTAACTAAAGAAAAATATGAAAACTTGACTTCCATATATATATATATATATATCGCATAATATGAAAGGTATATATATATATATATAGAGAGAGAGAGAGAGAGAGAGAGAAGCTTAAATATTTACTTTTCATTTCATGCATCGGTAAAATTTTGTAATTTTCCTATTGAGATATAGTTGCGAACTAGCTTATAAGACTTGATGAAATAAAAGGCCGGAGTCAAAATTGAAGAAGAAGCTCATGAAAAGCGTTTAATTATAATAATTTAACCTTACCTAAAATTAATAGTCATGGCGTCATGATAGCTGCAAGATGAAGTGTTACTAATTAATTGCATCCTATCTGAACTTATCAAAAAGCTTATATACGAATTCGAACTTTTTCAAAAGAAGCATATATATATATATATATATTTGATACAATAAATTATAAATAAATATAGATAGATAGAAATACGATCACAAAATTGCGACATAGATAGTTGGGACAACATCAGTTGCCTGACAAATTACTACAAACTCGTTTTCATTTTTATCGAAAGAATAGATGTGATCAAGTCGTGATATTACATGTTTATACACAATTTTTTTGATATTGTGTAGTTATATACCGTTAGATCTTTGTCTGAATGCATAAGATTTAAATGCTTAACTCTATATTATCACGTAAGGTGATTTGAGTTTCAAAAATACATACGATACACCATGACATATTTTATTTCGTAAAAGGATCTTATATGGTATAAACACATATTATTTTCTTATAACAAGTAATACATATATTTTCCATCCTCGTAAGGACTTGGGGTGGGTTTTCAATTTTATTTTCGTTTCTATTTTTTCGAGGGCAGTAACTTGGAATTTTTAATATAAACAAATTGTAGAATTGTTTGACCATACATTAAACAAAAGAAGAAAAAATTATGGCTGGGTATTGAAAAAGTACCCTGTCCGTATCCCATCCGTAGTGCCTAACTTCAAGTACCATACAATTTTGCCTAATAGTCACACTTCTTAAAATCCTATAATTTCGTATATAATATGACATCCAGAATACTCCACGTCTAAACTATAGTTTTTTTTTAACCTAGTAGTCACACTTCTTAAAATCCTATTATTTCGTATATAATATGACATCTAGAGTACCCCACGTCTAAACTATAGTCTTTTTTTTTTAAAACAAAAAAGTTTTTTTTTTTTTAAATTGTGTAAAGCCTAATGGTGAGGATTACCATTGGTAATTTTAAGCATTGTTCTAATTAAATAATTAGCGGTGGTGATGATGACATATAGATATATAAATGACGATTGTTTTATGACTCTTTCTTCTATCCGTCATGACTCATAAGTTATATATATATATATATATATATATTTTTTGTCCGCACTCAATCCGGTCTCCTACCATTGATTCCTTATTTTATTGAACAAAAAACAAAAAAGGAGCATCATTTTCATTGGTGGTGGGCTATGTATGTAGCTCTAGGAATAGGGTAATTGGTAAAACATTTGGGGGGTGTGGTGGGAGAGAGTAAATATTGGTTGCCCGTGAAGAGGTATGGCATCGACTATTACGCGTGCTAATATGTGCGCCCGGTGAGCCCTCCTTATATCTATATATATATATATATATATATCTGTGTGTGTCTATATATTTGTGTATATGCAACCACACCCCCCCATTGAAGCTCCTCATATTGTCAAAAGTGTGGGACACTCAGAC
This sequence comes from Ficus microcarpa, assembly GCA_025413485.1. Lineage (NCBI taxonomy): Eukaryota > Viridiplantae > Streptophyta > Magnoliopsida > Rosales > Moraceae > Ficus > Ficus microcarpa. The sequence continues at coordinate 23,517,794 of CM046377.1, read as the reverse complement.
AGAGGGATATTTGCATACTTCTCTGCAACGGAAAAAAAAAAAAAAGAGAGAGAGAGAAAGAGATAGAGAGAGAGAGAGAGAGAGAGAGATGGAGATTGAGGGTGAATTGAAGCTATCAAAATTCAAGAGAATCTGTGTGTTTTGTGGGAGTAGTCCCGGGAAGAAGAACAGTTATAAAGAGGCTGCTCTTGAGCTTGGCAAGGAATTGGTAATGCCTTTCTGTTATAAATCAATCACCCTGTTCTTTTGGCTTATTTTCTCTAAAGCTCCTTCCTTTTTTCTCATTCATTTGTTTTAAAGTTTGCCATTTTCCCATTTTTGAACCTTCATGATTAATCCAAACTGGCTTTTTTTCTTTTTTAATAATAATTTAGTTCTCTCTTATGAAGTTTAATTTGGATCATAAAAAAAACATGTCAAAGTTTTTTGAATCAAACTCTAGCTTTCAGAGAAGCTGAAAAGCAACGCTCTTTAATATCCCAATTGGTTTTCTGGGTTTGTGCTTTATGATTATGGTTATGATCAACTCGAATCCCCTGCTTCCTCTTCCTTTCTCAATAAGAAAATTTTTCATTTAATTTTTGTTCTTTCTTTCATTAGTTAATCAAATGCACTTTGCTGGGCTTCTTCTCTCTCAATTGGGTTTTTTCCTGAATACTTTCTAACTCTTCCCGATCTTCTTCTTCTTTTTTTTTTTTTTTTTTTTTTCTGGGTTTTTTTTTTGTTTGTTATTAATTATATTTTTGGTCGGTTTTCAAAAGGTTGCAAGAAACATTGATCTGGTTTATGGAGGAGGAAGTGTGGGGTTGATGGGTTTGATTTCACAAGCTGTTTATGATGGTGGTCGTCATGTCATTGGGTGAGTTTGCTATAGCCTTTTTTTTTTTTTTTTTTTTTTAATTTTTTTCCAAGGAAAAAAAAAATAAATGCTTCTAAGTGATAACCCCACTTGTAAATGTGATTATGGGTATTAATTCTTGTCAACTAATTTTTTGTCATCTTATTGTCTGTAGAGTTATTCCCAAGACACTCATGCCTAGAGAGGTATGTATGTTGTTAATGTTGATGTTCTCTCCACTGTTGTATTGAGAGCATTTTGCTGTAAAAACACATCAAAAATTTGAAAATGACTAAGCACCTAGAGAGATAGTAATAGAAGAACATTATCTACTTTTTTTTTTTTTTTGGCTCCTTTTAAGTTTCATTTTCATCTTGTGGTAGCTGTATATACATGAAATTCTAATTCTACCTCACTTTTGTTATCTTAAAACTAAGGATTACATATGATTTTCTAACATGAATTGTTTTGGTTGGTTCTCAAAAATCAGCTTTTAAGTGTATGTGATTAATCTCTAGTGATTTGAGATTTTTTTTTTTTTCCTACCTCTTCTTTATGTTCTCAAGTGGCTAGTGTTTATCCTCTGGCTAGTTATTGCCAATCTATTTTCACATATGATTGAGCCCACCACCTCTCAACCACTCATCATTTCTTCTCTCCTCTCTCTCTCTTTCTCTCTCTCTCTCTCTCTTTCCCCTTGAATTTTCTTTCCAGTATGTGCATAAATTCAATCATGCATGCAAAAAAAAAAAAAAAAAAAAAATCTAATACTAGTGAATATTTTGTATCTGGTTTACAGACGGTTTTTGATTTTGAACATGATATAATATTCAGAAACGTACACTACTAATAAGTATTACCTAACACAGATGTGTCATGTTTGTTATATGTGCATATAAAAATATGTATATATGTATCTGTTTTTTTTTTTTTTTTTTTTTTTCCGTTTGTATTTTTGGACTGATGAATTGGGGTTTTGACGAGTCTACAGATAACTGGAGAGACAGTGGGGGAGGTGAAGGCAGTAGCAGATATGCACCAAAGGAAGGCAGAGATGGCTAGGCAGTCTGACGCTTTTATTGCCTTACCTGGTTTGTAAAATTTTGACCATACTTTGTTATTATTTTAATTTATCACCCCCACCACACCATATTCTTATACAAAATATTTTTATATGAGTATCAATTTGAGAAGATAACAAGGATTGGAATTAATTCTAAGTGGTACCCTTTTGAATTATAGCATATTTTATCGTGTGAATACACCCCCAAATGTTAGCGGTGGGGGGGCAGATATGGATTTATAGAAAGTTGTTAAACTCTCTTTTTTGAGATAAAAAGGTCTTCTTTACTATCTTCCAAGAAAATTCTCTCTTTGGGGTGAGAAACTAGTTTAAGGTTTTCAAATATGTACTGGCTTCGAAAAGTCAACTATGTATGTTGACATATCAAGTTGTGCTCTTAAAAAGCTATACAAAAAAAGAACACGAGTGCCTTACAAATATGTTTTTGTTATATATAAATATATATATATATATATATGAAAAAAATTCTCTTTGGAGAATATTCTCCAATATGTGTATATATATTGTCAAGATCCCTGTTCTGAAGGGGCCCCCTTTATCTAAATGGTCCAATTTTCTTTCTCTTGCACTAGTCTTAGAACAACTTTTTTTTTTTTCTTTTGTTAACTTTTGAAAAAGGAATTTTTTAAGCTTGTTTTCATACAGATAACTTTGATGTCTAGTTTTATACCTTAGAAAGCATAAGTTTAACAGGAAACTTATACCTAAACCAAAAGAAGTAAAAATGAAAAAACAAGGACAAAAGACAAAAAGTTCATGAAATTCACATTAGTAAGTTCTATGAAAGGGAGTTTAAGGAAAGACTGGTGAGAACTTGTATTTTAGACTTTAAACCATGAGAATGACAAGTTTGAAATTTTTGGCCTCAAATGGACCCCAAAAAGAGGCTATGAAAAAAAAAAAGGCCCATAACAAATAAAGAGAGAAACCACTCAAAAAAAAAAAAAATTTTTCCCCTGACTTGAATTATCATGATTCAGCCACTGATGCTGACAACTTGGCTTCTGGGGTTCTCCTGCTTGAGCTTTGTGTGGTTATCATGCACTTTCTCCTGTTTGTGATTATTCTCCCTCACCCCTGCTGTGGTCTCACACTGCCATTCAATCCATCCACTTATTCTAGGGAAATGAAATTCAAATTATTTGTCGTTCTTTATATATATGTGTGTGTATATATATATCTTGGGACCAAAACGGTAAAGTCTGGTATATAATTATTGTCTGACTATACATTCTTTCTATGAAATTGAAAAAATATATAACATGTCCTTATGCCTGCTGCATTATGCAGATGAAAATTCTTTTAGCTTTTAACTCTTTCTTTTTCAATCAGTAATCATAACTGGAAATTGATGTGGTGATTTATAGGATTGTCTCTCATAAAGGACATCTCTAGGTTATTTTCATAGTTATAATAGCTTCGGTTTTTTTTTTTTTTTTTTTGCCCTCCAATTAGATAAATGTATAGGTTAAAAATTTAAATAAGAGGGAAAAAACATAAACATGTATATTTGAGCAGTTGTTTTTAAAATTTTCTGAATTTTTTTTTTATAAATATAAATAGTTATTTCCCTTCTCATTTCTCTGATCAATGTTTGACTTTGTACGGTCAGGTTCTTTCTACCAAATAGAAGCAGAAGCAAAGAAAAGTAGAAAACACAATAGGCTTTAAGAAGGTCATTGTACCATTTGGGCCTCGCTTCCAAGTTGGGCCCATTTTGAAACTTGAGAAAGGCTTGGCCCAGTTTATCTGAATTGGGCTGTGATGGGCCTGGATCATGCATGGATTAGAGCACGCTTTGCCCTACTTTTGGCTTGGGCTAATAGTTGCAAGCCCCTCATGCCAATCAACACGTACAACAGAAAAGCCATTGAATTTCTGCATCATATTTTCATTGGCGATTCTCTGTGCTTTAAGTGTTACGAACATTTGCCCAAGAGCATTTGGTCTAGTGGCAAGGGTTTTGGGGTCGGGTAGGGTCGGGTCGGGCGGGGCTTTGCGGGGAAGGTTACTGGTTTGATCCCGCCTCATGTAAAAAGAATAAAAATAAAAAGATGTTAAAAACACTTTTTTATTTACTAGCATGTACATGCTTATGTGTGCCATAAATTTTAGGAGATTTGAAGTTCTACGTTTTTTGTATGAAGGTGGTTATGGGACACTTGAGGAGCTTCTTGAAGTGATAACTTGGGCACAACTAGGCATCCATGACAAACCGGTAATCATATGCAAGTTTCTAACCCATTTAGGAAATTAATTTCAAAAAGCAAATCTAAATTATTTTGTCTCCTTTTTTTTTTTTTTTAAATAACTATATTTCAGGTGGGGTTATTAAATGTGGATGGATATTATAACTCGTTATTGTCATTCATTGACAAAGCTGTTGAGGAAGGCTTCATTAGCCCAAGTGCACGCCATATCATTGTCTCTTCTCCTTCTGCCAAGGAGCTAGTCAAGAAGATGGAGGTAAGTCACTTGACTCTCCCTCTTTTTCAACCATGTCAAAACATTTTGGATATTTCATTTGGATTGGTCATTAAAATAGGTGTTTAGGAGTATTTTCCGCGTCATGAAAGAGTTTCTTCAATGAATTTTCTTTATTTGTTTGTGGATTTAGTCTTCAAAAAAATTTTTTTTTTTTTAGGAGTATTTTCCGCGACATGAAAGAGTTGCTTCGAAGCTAAGCTGGGAGATTGAGCAGTTAGGATACTCACCAAAATTGGACATCTCAAGATGAACAGATTCACATTTTGGGCAAAGACAAAATATATAACAAAGAGAAAGAGCCCATTGGTGTGATGCTGAAGTGGACTAATTTTAGGTGACTAAACCATTGTTGAAGTGGAAATTGCTTTTTTTTTTTTTTTTTTGGTTTTTATTTTTATGCCCCCTTTTGTTAGTGTAAGCTTCAAAGGTTGACTCTTTAAAAGTATATGTAGATTTGATTCCCTCTTTTGCATAGTTGGTTCTGTAGACCTCACTTTGGTTGCCATAAAGTCAAGAAGAAAAAAACAAAAAAAAAAATTTTAAGTATTACCATAATTTGTGCTGAAACTATTGTAGAAAATTTTATTTTTCTTTTCATAATCCTCACTTGTTGGCAATGATTAATGAGAGAATCAAGTTACTCTTATGCCATTGTCCCTTAATTATTTGTTGTGGATATTTTTTTATATCTGTAATTAGGTCAATTAATTTTTTAACTCTTCATTAAATACCCATTATGTTATATGGATAAAATATGGAAGCTCTACTTACTCTATTTATAGGCTTCTATACTTGCTCTACTTGCTCTATTTATAGGCTTCTATTTTGAACTAGAAAAGAGATTTTATTTAAAAAAAAAAAAAAAAACACTAAAGGGTTATAAATACATACAAAGGACTAAATCCATAGAACACAAGGGACTAAGCGTACAGAAACAACAACTGGAAAGGTAAACACCGGAAAACCATTGAATGATTATAGAAACAACAACTGGAAAGGTAAACACCGGAAAACCATTGAATGGTTAGGGAATCTTCCGATGGTATAATGACCACCAAAAAACAACTGGACATAGCGCAGGTCATCAACCTACTTGGAGAATGTTGGAACACATCCCTATCCCCAACACAAAGCAAAGCTCCTACCATGGGTGAACTATGGAGTTGTTAAGATGCACATGATTTCTATGTCCCTTAATTATTGTTGCGCAAAAAACCGAGATTCTCCTTTATAAAACATAGCAAGGAGAATAATTTTTGAATGATTACCCAATCCCGTGCGAATTGCAACCAGGATTCCATGTGCCAAAATTTACCTCTCTAATTTTATTGCCTCAGCTAGTTTAGGTTTTGCCCATTTTCAATTAGTTCATTTTTTGAACGTAAAGAGGTGGATTTGCATCTAAAAGGTGTGATCAAGTATGATATTATTATCATTAGAATATGCTCGAAATCACTTTTTAATTAATTCATTGTTGCAACAAAATTGCTAATTAGTCATACACTGCCACAAAAGTATACATTCTATTGGAAAATGCTACGTAATGTCATTCCTAGTCAAAATTTACTTCTTTTGAGTTCACACGATCCTAATTTTAATTTACAAAAGTTGAAAAATGAATGCGTTTAACGTATAAAATTTTGACACATCAGAATGAGATTATAACTCTCTCACGATGACAAATAAAAGTACTCTTGTCTATCATAGCCCTTGAAGCACTGTTTTAGCATATATGAAATCAAATATGAAAAGTATTAAAAAAAAAAAAAAGATAGTACTATATGTTTAAATTTTCTTTGTGGCTCTAGAAACACTGGACAGCAATTTAGCACACATTTTTTGAACCAAAAATAAAAGCTTGAAACATTTTCACATGCACCAGAAGTGAAAACTTCAAATTTAGGCATTTCTTTCCCTTTTTGTTTTTTGACAATAAAGTTCAACTTGGAAATTGATTATTGAGAACTAAAGTATTGACTTTCTTCATTATGAAAGGAAAAAAAAATTGTTTACATAAATAACGTACAATAATGCTAATTATTTTATACAGAAAGGTTTTCAACTAGAAATCTTTGAAGAAATTTTGATCAATAAAAATCACCAACTATCCCATTACCATTGTGAATGATATAAACATATATATATATATATAGATATATTTGTCTAATGATAGTCATAATAAGAGAGCGCTCTAGTATTTGGATCAATTTTAGAAAACAAAGCAAAATTTTCGAATAGGATCTAAATTATCTCAATTAAGAAGTAGTCGCCTTCGCAGAAACTGCCTCCAAACCCATGTGAAAAACAGAAAATGCCTCGTGAAAAACTATTAGGTATTACACCACTCATAAGTACCCTAAAATAAAAATAAATAAATAAATAAAAACACACACACGTACACGCACGCATGCACACACGCTAATAAGGACCAGAATCGTTATATTGACTTTGACTTTGTCCATATGACAAAAATAAAATAACATAACATAAAAAGTCCAAGACACTGTAGAGGAGCTGCACATGGGACACCTTTTGAAGGTCACTTTTTATTTTTACTTGAATTGTTTTTATAAGTGACCCCTCAATTATACACTTTTTTCATATTAGTCCCTGATTCTAGATTTTACACATCATATGCTTTTGAACTTTTTTATTATTACGCCCATGGTCCTTCTGTCAATATTCTATAAGGATAAAAATAAAAAAAAAAGCTAACAAAAATTGAGCACTTTTTTATCACATGAGCTTTTTTTTTTTTTTTTTTTAATTTTACAAGCATGGTCATAATCAAACATTTTTGTATGGAAATTGCGCATTTTATTATAGATATTTTAAAAGTAAACTATACTTTCATCAAAGACATAAAATGTCAGCAAAAATAATTTTAGGGTATAATTTTTCTCTCAAAACGATTTAATTATAATTTTTCTTAGTTGAAACTCATTTGATCGAAATGTGTTTAATTTTTTATTGAATATCACGATAGGGTCATTTGCACAGCAAAATAAAAATTTGAGATAATGTAATGTATCAAATTATAAATTCAAAGAATATTAGAATAGGTGTATAATTTAAGAGACATTTATGAAAATAATCCTTTTTATTTTATATTATTTTATTTTTTTGGTATGAAATTTGGATATGAATTTTCTTTTTGTTAGACGACAGAAAACTAGCACTGCTTAGTAGCCTCCTTATGCTTTAATTAATTGCTGACATGGCCTCCACTTGATCCTTTTTTTTTTTTTTTTTTGGGTTAAACGTCCACTAGCCAGATCTTCTTTTCCGCTGAACCAAAAATGTTAATGCTGCCCAACTTTTGCCTGCCAAAATTGGCCCATCTTTCTATTCTCCTCAGTTGGTCAAATCTTGGCCTTCTATGTGCTCTTGATTTTCAAATATATGTTCTCTACCAACAATATCCCATCCTACTACAAAAAATGTCAAAATTAAAAAAGAGAAAAGAGAAAAAGAACTGACTTCCAAGGTTGACTTTCTCTTGAGTGTTTGGGGTTTTGACCTTTTGTATGGACATATATATATACACACATATATATATATATTGATAGTAATTAAGAGGAACATGATTCTTAATTAAGGTCTGTGATCTATCTCTGTAAATAATGGTTAAATTTATGCTTGGGATTCAATCGACATTTTAATCGAGGCTTCTGGTTTGTTTGGGCACGTGCATGTGCACGTGCGTGAGATGCCACGTGGATTCACTGCATGGTATACGTGTGGTGGTGCTTTCGAAATGTTGTAATAATTTATTATTTAGTTAGAGTGCAATAACATATGGCTTTGATTTATTTATATAGATTAAAACAAAAAACAGATGGATTGATTTCCAAAGGAAAAGTAAAAAATGAAAAGAAAAAAAGAAGAAGAAGATGAAGAAGAGGAGGAGGAAGAGGCACGTGATCACTAACGTTACTTGTGATATGGTAATTTATTTATTTGTTTATTTATTTTTGAATGATAGATTTGAACTCTAAATCTTGTAAAAGAGACGCATTCATAATTTTGTTTCAATGAGATACTAAAGGGGAGGCAATTTAAGAAAAAAAGAAAATGATTAAATGGTGGTTAAAAATAATATAAAATGTAACTGTGTAAGTAGTCTAATGCCTCGTTTGGTGATATTACTCCAACTAAACTGTTTTTTCATTTCAAATTTTGGGGAATAAACAAGTAACCAACTCAAACTTAAAAATTTTAACTCAAACCGAAATTATTTGAGAAGGGAAAAACTGGCATGATATTAAGAGGAATATATGGAACAAATTGGAAGTTTTTAAAAAAAAAAAAAAAGAAAAGAAAAGAAATAATGGGGGACGAACGTGTTCTACTCTTCAATTTGTACATTTGATTTTATTACGTACTTAGTGATGAAGTCAAATGAAATGAAATGTAGATTTACGGCTTGACTAGGTATTTATAACCACATGGTGTTATTATTAGTGTCAATGCTTGGCGTCCTTCTTGATCATCGTCATCATCGTTATATTATCATTATCATCATCATTATCATTATTATTATTGAGAAATGTGTGTTCCTAGTTGATAGTATCATTTTTATTTGTTGATATTTAAATCTCGTTTGGCCAATAGAAACAAATTCACAACTTAAAAATTTTCTACAATATTTTCTCTTATAAAAATTTGAATTTATTGTTAACTTACTTTTTACACGTATGTATTAATCAAATAAACTATTTATCGTCAACAGACACATGATATCACCTGAAGAGATCTCATTTTTTCAGAAAGGCTTAGCTGCTACGTATAATCACTTCCTAGGTATTGGAGTGAACTAAAATTGTGTTACAAATAACAAGTACATAGAGAGAAAGGAACTTGGTAAGGCAGAGGAAAAAAAATATTGATAAGAATCTGGAGAACAACATAATCACACCAACATCTAAAAAGATCGAGAAAATCATAAAATGGTCCATGAACTTCTTTGGGATGCGTTAAAGAGCATCTTAAAGTATTTTAAGTTTAATTAAGCAATGCCACCTCTTGGTCATATGCAGAAAAGTTGACAATCAACTATAAATCAACTTACGATCCGTTTGGTGAATGAGTTGAATTTAAATTAAGATGAAATTTTTAAGTTTGAGTTGAGTTGACTTCTTAAAAAAATAAAATAAAAAAAAAAAAAAAAAAAAAACTTTGTTACAACAACTTAAGTTGTTAGCAAACATATATATAACTCGAACCATTTGGAGGAACAAAAAAACCTTCCATTTGAAGATAGAATGGGTAATTATTAAATTAGAGGTCATTATATATGATTCTCAACACATATGGGTCCTAGACCGTTATTGACTACATGAATGGAAAACTAAAGAAATGAGATTGTATTTTGCTAATTGAGTTTTTAATTATCAAGTGTCGATGTATAATTTTTCTACTAATTTATTTTTTGGCGGGGTATACGTAATTGGTTTGAAATACTTGGAACAGCATATTTAGGGTAAAATTAGAATCTTTCCATTTTAAGTGTAATTAAGCCAATGTTGTAATTGAATCTTATACAATTGTTATGATTATTTATTGATTTCCGAGTCTGAACCTAGCTAAGCTAAGCCTAAATCCACTAATTACGTTTGTATGTGTTTATGTTTAGATGTTTACGTGAAGCAACCTTCACTTTATTCTATCGAAATTAGTTGACCATATACATTGGATTCTATACATACATATAAGAAAACCAGTCTAGATTATCCAAGAGTTACGTAAAAGAACTATTGGAAAATTGCATGTCAAGAATTTTATTTTATTTTATTTTAGTTGTTGATAAAATTCCGGGATGTTATCATATATCATTATATATATATATCATGAAATTAGATTTAAAAAAAAAAAAAACAAGGCACTAACTAGATATTAAATATATATATTTATATACCATGTATTTTTATATGTATATTTGGCAATTATATAACAGATATTTTGACAGACATTTTTTTTTTTTTGGAGCGAATGACAGACAATTTATTAGGTAAAACAAACTTTTAATTGTGAAACTTTTTTTTTATGGGGGTAATATATATTTTACTTGAACCTTTTTATTTTTATTTGTTTCCCCTGGAACACGTTGTAATTTAATAACTTTTAGTGGTTTTGTGGCTTTTACCTTTTCACCTCTTTAATGTCTTTTTCTTTGATCCGTATCATATCAAAATATAATTACAATTTTGAACGATCGTTTCACGTAGATATGTTTCATCTTTGTAAAGTTCACTTGGCCATTAATAGTCATCCGAACCCCATGCAAAATTATAAAAATTTGGATAAAGTTATTGACAGTATTATGCTGTTAAGAGAATGAGAATCATTACAGCGAAGAAATATCATTTCAAGCAAGATTTAAAAAAAAAAAAAAAAAAAAAGGTGTAACGTACGTCTTGCTCTTTAGTTTATTTCCTTTTTGTAAGCAATGATGACAACAAGAAAACCGTGGCACGATTTATTAATTTTGTTTTTTCACTGCAGTTCCTAGTCACCCAAAACAAAAGTTTGAAATTTTTTTTTTAAAGTTAACAACAACAATAATAACAAGAAATTAGTGATAAGCTAAAGGAGATCCTAAAACTTTTTTTTTTTTTTTTTCAAATTGTTTCATTAATGCAAAGACCTCGTTGAGCCAAGCTGAACGGGTAGGAAGAAAAGAATTTGGATAAGAGTTCTGAAATTCTAAATTTTAGAGTGTTAAAAAAAATTTGTTTCATTGCGATTACAATTAACTGATCCTTGCTAGTTGTCTCCTAAAAAGAGTTTGGGATTACTCGTACACTAATCACGACTTTAAAAAATGCTTACCAATGTGATTACCCGTCCCAATTAGCTAGTTTATCATTATTATGTCTTAATAGATCCTTTGAAGTTTAGTTAAAACAACATGGCTACTTAAATTAGGTCTTATTATTCATGAAACCCTTCATTTTTTCGTAATGTGTGACCTCTCGTGGATAATTCAGCAAAACTCTAATGGCAATTCACCTACAAAAAAACGACTTGACCTAGCTAATATTTCACATAGGGTAGAGAAAAGCAGACTTTTCTTTCCCTTTTTTCCATTACATTTTCTGTCAAAACCTATTTTTGGTAAACCTTTTCGTCAACATTTATCAAATTTTTCGCCAACGAGTTTTCTGACTTAATTACGTACATGTACTTGTAACTTTTAACTTTTGGTATAAGTTGGGCGAAAAGCCATTAGTAGTAGTAGTTCTACTTCAGAATATTGCTGAAATCTTCAACTTGGCATCTCAGTCCCATACAAAAAGTCAAAACTCACGCTCCCCACACGTTTGTACATATCTCTTTTTTCCATACTTGTTTTCTCCACATTACTCTTTCTTTTCGCCTATAATATATAATTTATTTATATAAACACACGTATAAATGAATGTGTATATATACTACTATATATATAAATATATACCATGTTTCAATTCTCTGCAATAGTACTCCACGCGGCCTCTCATGCTCCATTCGATTGGCAATAGTCCTATTTCCAAGGGGTTTTTTTTTTTTTTTTTTTTTCCTTGGCAGCTTGTTTTGCTCAAGAAGAAAAGGTTTCTCAAATTCCATTCATTTCATATATTTTCCTTTCTGAACAAGGCATATGTATGTTGTCTTTTTTTTTTTTTTATGTCGTTTTTCCTTTTTTATTTTGGACTTTAGTGCTATCATGTGCATGCATGACCTTGTACATACCTCTTATAGAAAGGATATATAGTAAAAATATTTTTTTTTGAAGGAATAGTAAAAATATTGTTGCACTTGGGAACTCGGGTTTGACAAATTTAAGGCTCTTTTTTTTTTTTTTTTTTTTCCATATATAAACCAAAGATTAATTCTCTTGGGTTTTATAATTCATGGGGATTTGGGTTCAGTAAAATAATAATGTAACGATTAATCTATATATATATAGTATTCCTGAGATTTAGTTTGAAGGTTTTGATTGGTTGTCTTGTGTTATTAATGAATAAACAAAAGGAAATAGGAGAGAGAAAGAGAAGAGTAAAGAAGTGATATATATATACACACACATAAATATTATATGTGTATATATATGACAAAGAGAGAGAAGTGCCAAAAACGAAGGGGTAGCCCTTTACTACGGCAGCAAACCCGGCTTTTAATTGGTGTCTTAAGGGTGGAAAATGGTATGATCATCATAGTGAAGCATACGCGTTCATTTATGTATCAATTATTTCTTAATTTAATTAATTAATTCCTTCGACTCGTCAAACCCCTTTTAACTCTTTGCCCATGTGACTCCCCCCTTTGAATGCATTTTCTCATGGGACTACTTCTCCTACGCTTTTCAAGCCCCCTTTCGTTCATTTATTTTTTTTTTAAATTTATTTATATTTTTTTAATTAATTTATTTTTTCTTCTACACGTATTATATATAAGCACACTCACACAAGTCCATTTTGCTCCTCAAAAATTCATAGTAGTATTTCACCTACTTCTTCAAATACCTCTCCCTCTCTGTACCATCATTTAACGTGAACTTAGACCCTCCATATTTGAAGAAAATCCGTGGTTGTAAATTCATAATATTCTTTTTTTTTTTTTTGGGGTATTTTTTCCTTGCACGTAATAATTTCAGCTACGTGGGTTTGGTAAGTTACATACTTATTATCGTGAAACTGCTCCAAAAAACATGAAACTTGTTTCTATATTTTGGTCTTGTTTATTTTCCTAGTAGTAGTTACAAAATCATGAAAATTTGTCTTCAAACTTTTCTTTGTTGCAGGTTTACATATACTAAAGCTTCAAATGATGGGCTTAGTACGGAATCCGGGGATGAGAAGTGGAGATTACTTGGAGGGAATGCTTAGCGAGTACGTCAATGGTGGGAAGGCCAAGTTTAAGCCTCAGAAAAGCAGTGGCTCATCAGGCTCAGCTAGGCTTGTCACCTTCTTGACATGTCTCCAATTCGCTTTCGCCATTTACGCCACGTTCCTTCTCTACTACATGAGCCCTACCATCGATTTAAGGACGAAACCGGACTTCGCGTGGGCGACAAGAATAGCTCAGAACTGGAAGCAGTTCATCAGTACACGGCCACACGTTCTTGCTCACTACCAGGAATCTGCTAACTCGTTAATCCAAGCCGAGATCCAGCCCATCTTGCCGATATCGCAGGTGTGCGAGCATGAAAAGATCGATTTCTCGCAGAAGAAGTCCAACGACTCGGTGATGATCAAGATCAAGAGAGAGCTTTACGACGAGGTGTTGGATTTCCAGAGCAAGTCTGTGGGGACAGAGACTCTCCCTCAGCTCATGGCAATGAAGTCGAAATGGGATTTGAAATTAGGCCCGAATAATCGGCCTAAAGTCACTGTTATATTGAACCATTTCAAGAGGAAGACTCTCTGTGCTCAGTTGGATTCTCTGCTTCATCAAACACTTCCGTTTCACCACGTTTGGGTGCTTTCCTTTGGAAGCCCCAACGAGCTCTCCTTGAAGCGAATCGTCGAAAGCTACAACGACTCGCGGATCAGCTTCATAAGCTCGAGCTACGATTTCAAGTACTACGGAAGGTTTCAAATGGCGTTGCAAACCGAAGCAGATCTCGTTTACATTCTTGATGATGACATGATTCCTGGCAAGAAAATGCTGCAGATTCTGTCACATGTGGCGGGGACCGAGAAGTACCACAATGCGGTTTTGGGCAGCATTGGGAGGATCTTGCCCTTTAGGCAGAAGGATTTCACCTTCCCGAGCTATCGAAAATTTCGGTCTAAAGAAGCCGGGCTCTACTTGCCTGACCCTGCTTATGACATCACGGTTGGTAAGATTGTTCAGGTTGATTTCCTCTCCAGCTCTTGGTTCTTGTCTGCAGATCTTGTTCGGACTCTTTTCACTGAGACACCTTTCACCTTTGCAACCGGAGAAGATCTTCATCTCAGGTATGTAGTTAATTTCATGGTTGAAATCCTAGTTATAATTTTGCCCATATTAATTTCCATTTTAGTGCTTTTAAGTTTTTCATTTTATTCATTAAATAAGGGTTTAATTAAACTTGTTGGAAACATGATTAGTTGGAATCAACTTGGCAACGGATTTATTTAGTAACTTAAATCAAATGGTTAAAAGCAATATTTCTTCTTTTTTAATTTTTATAGTTACATTCTTTTTTTTTTTTTTTTTTTTTTTACCATAATGTGAAGTCAACGAAGATTTTTGGGTTCACTTCAACCGTTCAAAACTGGTCTTGGAAAATTAAATGGATCCTAATTTTAATCAGGTTGAAAAGCAAATCAGGATTAAGCATTTAAAACTCGTTTTGTACACTAATCAGACTACACTTTATTCCACTAATATTCTTGACAAAGGAATCTAGTCGGCTTAAACTTCATTTTTTAAACGATATGGCCAACTCCTCCACTTAATATTTCCATGTTTAAACAAAATTAATGTTCTAAACGTGATATATTCTATTAAAAAAGGAGTACTATTGCTCTTACAGTTTCCACTACATTGATTTTCTACATCCATGGATTTGTCAGTTAGTTTGCCATTTATTCTATTTTCCGGTCGAAGCAAAAAAATAAATAAACAAATAAACTTTTTTTGGAACCTCTGAGTGCCCTTTTTCAGATTCTCTGTATCACTATTTGAACATTTTGAATAATGCATTTTCTAGGAAAGAGATTTAATAATTAGGCTCAAATCCATTGAAGCATACCACCAAGGCATCACAGGTTTATTACCAAACCCACTCAAGATGACCCTTTCTTATTAAATATTAGATACAGCACTGTATATAAATATATACAAAAAGTTTTGTATCCGATACCGGATAAACTTGTAATTTTCTGTTTGGAGACTTATAATAACTAATTGATTTATACGTAAATTATCACAAAGAGAAAATGTTGTTAACTAATGTACTTTTTACTACACAGTTACACACTTCAGAAATACAGAAACGCAGGCTCATTTGTTCTTCCAGTTGATCCAAAGGACAAGGAAACATGGGGCGACAGTGAACACAGGCTTGCATATGTTTCCGAGACCACGGTGATCTTCAAGGACATCGTTCAAGTCCGAGACGACCAGTGGTGGAAGGCGCTGTCCACCGGTTACATCACTCAGTGGGCTGCAATGAACCCACAGAAGATTGATGCACTCTTCTATGCCCACTCGGTCGATGAAGTCAAGGCCCTCTCGCCGCTTCTCGAGAAGTTCAGAGCAACCGTTGGCAAGAAGGCCTACATCGCGGTAGCGGGAGGGAAATTCTGCCCTTGTGAAGAGGCTGCAGCCGCTCTCAAGTGGCCTAAGGTGGTCTGCAAGGAGAGGAGGTTTAAGATATTCGATCTCGACGTGGGGGCTCTCTCGGGGATATCAAACTCGGAGGTACCGGTTGTGCAAGCGGTGTATGCGAGCGTGAAAGGCTTGATCAAGATTCACAACCCGAGTGTGGTGATCACTGTGGCTGACATTGATCCTAATGTGAAGAAAGCTCTGAAAATGGCTTCGGAGACTAACGCTAACGGTACCACATTGGTCCTGTTGCCAAGGCCTTCGGTTTCGAAGGTTCTTTGGATGGCTGATCTGAGATCCACGGCATTGCCAAGTAAGAAAATTCTACATTCTCTAGCTCAATTTTAGTCAAAATGAGACGATAAAAAATAAAATGTTTTCAGTTAAAGACTTGGTGAGTAACCAATTTTGTCACGTGCAGATTGGAATCGAATGCGGATATCGGTGAACATCATTACACAAAACCGAGCTCAGTCATTGACAAGGCTTCTCAACTCTCTCAAAAATGCTTACTATGTTGGGGATGAGATTCCTATTAGCTTCAACATGGACAGCAAAGTGGATGAGCCAACTATTAGACTAGTGAGCTCATTTGACTGGCCTCATGGCCCGAAAACTTTGCGAAGGAGAATCATCCAAGGAGGCCTAATTCGAGCGGTCAGCGAGAGTTGGTACCCCGCATCTGACGACGATTTCGGTCTCCTACTCGAGGATGATATCGAAGTCTCACCTTACTACTTTCTATGGGTCAAATATGCCCTCTTAGCCTACCACTATGACCCCCAAGTTTCGCTCCCCGAGCTCGCCTCAATCTCCCTCTACACGCCTAGGATCGTCGAGGTCGTGAAAGAGAGGCCTAAATGGAACCCGACGGAGTTCTTGAAGAAAATCCACCCAAACACACCATATCTCCACCAGCTACCCTGCAGTTGGGGGGCAGTCTTCTTCCCAAAACAGTGGAGAGAATTCTATGTCTACATGAACATGAGGTTCACCGAGGACGCCAAGGCGAACCCGGTCCAAATTCCCAAGTCAAGAACAAACGGCTGGCAGGCCTCATGGAAGAAGTTCCTCATTGACATGATGTACCTCAGAGGGTATGTCAGCCTCTACCCCAACTTCCCAAACCAGGCAAGCTTCTCAACCAACCACATGGAGCCGGGGGCTCATATCAGCGCGAAAGACAACGTTGTGAGGCACGACAAGACGGATTTCGAAGTGCCATTGTTGAAGGAGGACTTCAGGGCTATGCTGCCAAATGGGAAATTGCCTCCAGCTTCAAGGCTTCCATCTCTGAACCTCTTCAACCAGCCACTGTCTCTTAAGGGCCTAAAGGCGGCCGGGGCTAAATTGGGGCAGGATGTGCTTGGATGCAACAATGCCACAGAGATTGTGGCTGTGGATCACCAAACAGGCCTTCCAACAAGCTGTGCCAGATTCTGATAAAGTTCATTTTCTTGTGTATTTCATTACATTCATTTCTTCTTTCAAAAGGGAAAAGAAAAGGAATTTGTTTTTTTTTTTTTTTTTTTTTTGGTTATGTTATTATGATTCTTAGGAGGTTGGTGTTGTTTGATTGGGTGCTTAAGATTAAAATTGCCAGCTTGTGTATTACCATTGCTGCTGTGTAGCCAAAAGTGGCTCTCATATTTTTCTAATGCAAAGAGAAGTCAAGCTTTCTCAACGGCATCTCTCTCTTTCTCACGCATGGTTGAGTTATGACGTGTCTATAAATTTTCAGTTTTGAGCTTGAGGTTTCTCAGCTTATATTTATCTTGAGCCAAGTATGTTCCTTTTATTGCTCAAAATCCAGGGCTCCTTTGACAAATGGTCCACAATTCAAAAAATATTAAGATAGGAATTGTCTCCCGTCCGATGATACAACCCATGTAGGAGACTGGCACAATCTAGGAAAAAATACTGTACAATCTACTAGAGAAAGAAGGAGAACTTTCCCGTCTGACAGTATTACTCGGAAAAGTACCGTATAAATATATATGTATATAATAGTTTTTTTCTATTATTAAAATTTTAAACTTTTCTGATTGAACGGTTACTTTAAATTTATTTATAATATCTCCACTTTTAAGTACTTAATGATTTATTTTTCATTGCATGATTCTCTGAGTTTGAGAAAACATGGGACATGTTTTAGCCCCTCATGATTTGCAACATAATCATTTCCTTCACTTTCCAAAAAGTGCAAGCTCTATTGACGCTTTCACGCATCACTCCAAATAGGTGTTACCAACAAATATCAAAATCTGGTGTTTCATTTGCGTATCTAGCTGTCTTTTCAATCAAATTTTAACACCTTATTTAACTCATTAAATATTTTAATAAATGGTTCATATTTAGATTTAACATGTGTTTGGAAAACATGAATTTGAAAGATAATTTTTAAGTCGAAATTGATTGATTTTTTAAGAACTAGTTTTAATTTTTGTTGACTTTTTTCAAAAATAAAAAATAAAAACTGATATGAAAATCTTAGGGTCCGTTTGGTGAATGAGTTCGAATTGAAAATTTTAAATTTTAATAGTAAATTTGTATTGACTTTTCAGAAAAGACAAAAGCTTTTTCAGAAAATACAAAAGCTTTTTCAGAAAAGACAAAAAACTTATTCAGAAAAAGACAAAAACTGAGATGAAAATTTGAAGTTTGGAATGGTTTTCCAAATGAAGCCTTAGGTTCACACCTTAGAATCATAAAAACCATTAATAATATGATTAGTTTCTTAAATTTAAATGTCACGATAGATCAATGTTGAAGAGACATATTATTTATGAGACAAAGGAAAGTGAAAGAGATATTTGAACTCTTACCAACATTGCAGCAACAAAAGCCCCGTCAATTGGTTAAACATGATGATGTATTTTAGCAAATTCTGGTATATGGTTTTTATAGTTCGGCTGCCTAATGAATATAATCGCTTTCCAAGTGATTGCTTACCAGTTAGCAAACACACAAAAAGATTGGTCACCAAAAACACACCCATCTGAAAAAGTGTCAAATTGAGGATTACGCAGCTGAAAAAATGTGTTAGGTAACACACGCAAATATGGATGGGACTAAGGAAAGCAATGGATAAAAATATAGTTTAAGGGTCCATTTGTGACGTCATGACAAAACGTCATCTAGATTTCAAAATCCTAACTTCATATCAAACTTTCTCTCTTTTTTATTTTCAAAAACTCAGGGGGTGTTTGGTGAATGAGTTTAATTTAAGATTTTTAAGTTTCAATAGTAATTTTTCAGAAAAGACAAAAAACTTTTTCAGAAAAGATAAAAAACTTTTTCAGAAAAAGACAAAAATCATGATGAAAAAAGTACAATTTAGTTTAAAATGAATTGGAAACCAAATACCCCTCAAACTTTAAAACCTATAACTTTTTCATTTCAAATATGAATGAAATGATTTTTATGTCAAAATTCTCCTAACAACGAAATGAACAAAACAAGATCTATTTTACATAATTTTTTCCGAATATATTTTAAATTTTTACATTATTTTCTATATCACGTAATTTTTTAAAAGTTTTTCCTTAACCACATATTTCCAACTCAACCTTCAAAACACCATTTTTAGATACTCTTTTAAACAGGCCCTAAGATATGATGCTAAAAATCAGTTTTGATTTTATAAAACCCAATAGAATTTTATATATGCTTAAAGCCCAATTGTGCTAGAAAAAATAAACCATTTCACAATAATTTGTTGCAATGAAAACCATGCCTAGATCCTGTTTTGTACTTTAAAAGCGTTGCTAATCTACTAATAATGATCAATTTTGTCTTTTTCGCTCAATTTTGTTTTTCGGGGAACTGACTTCGAAGATTGTGTGTTATGAATCCTGGAGAGGACTTGTTAAACGATGAAGTGAGAATTTGAAGGCCATTCCGAAGAATCATTGGAGACCGTCATTCAAAATTTTATAAATTTCTTATTTTAAGTTAAAATGAGATAATTTTTATGCCTAAATATTCTTGATGAGAAGTAAAATAAAATAATATCTATATATTATATATATTTTTTCAAACATATTTTAAATTTTTATACTATTTTCTACATCACTGTTCATTTCTAATTTATATTTTAACCAAACACATATTTTAATTCCAATATACAAAACTCTAACTCCAATCATTATTCTAAACGAGCCTAAATTAACATTGGCATCCTCCTTAGTCCACGCGTATTGCATTTATACAGTAATTAAAGATAGCTCAAGCTAGTAGCTTTTACATAGAAACTACTCTTAATCCCGAAATAAAAATAGCATAGATTAAAGTAGGTTAAAATTGCTATAAATTAACCTTTCATATTCTCCATCCTGCCAATATAAACATGGTAGAGCCAACATTGTGGGCGGTTGGTGGTGGAATCTTCTACGTTCTATTGGTAACGGAGACAAATTATTAATTAAGAAATAAATACCAGAAATTTTCTCACTAAATTCCATTGAAAAAATTCTAATAGAATGTCAAAGGGGCTAAAGTATAAAGAAAAAGATTCAAACATCACATTTAAAGAGAGATATTTTTCCTACAAAGAAAAACTGAGGAGAACATAAAAAAAGAGGGGGGGGAATAAGATCTCCATCTCCACTCATTTCTTTTGCATCTTGCTAGAATCTAAATGTTACCAAAAAAAAAAAAAAGTTGTCAAATACCAAAAAAGAAAAAGAAAAAAGAAAAAAGAAAAAAGAGAAAAGAGAAAAAGGGTAAGAAAATCAAAAGCTCAAATTGTACATAGCACATTTCCTCCTTTTTCCTAACTGGTTTTCCTTTTACAAGTTCTTAAGAAAATGTGTTTTCTTATTTTCATAATGTGATATTCTCAGGGGGTGTTTGGTAAATGAGTTTAGTTTAAGATTTTTAAATTTCAATAGTAATTTTTGTTGACTTTTCAGAAAAGACGAAAAACTTTTTCAGAAAAAGATAAAAACCATGATGAAAAAGTACAGTTTAATTTAAAAAAAGATGTAAAAACAAACGAACCCTTAATTTTTTTAAAGATTGGTAAGGTAATACACGTTTCCTCTCAAATTTTCTTGATACAGATTTATCGGTTAAACAATATGGATAACCATTGGATTTGGAAAACAAAATATGCTAAACAAATTATCTTTTACACAAATTAATGGCCCGTTTGGTTGTTAGTTCATTTTAAACTAAATTGTACTTTTTTCATCGATGGTTTTTGTCTTTTTCTGAAAAAGTTTTTTGTCTTTTCTGAAAATTTTTTTATTTTTTCTGAAAAATTACTATTAAAACTTAAAAATCTTAAACTAAACTCATTCACCAAACACCCATAAATTAATTTTATACAAATTTAACAATTGAAAAAACAGAATCATGCTCAATACTGCATTTAATAGATCGTTTGGTGTAGTAGTTTGAGTTGGGATTTTTAAGTTTCAATAATAAATTTTTTTAAATTTTTAGAGAAGACAAAAAACTTTTTAAGAAAAAGATAAAAACTTTTTATAAAAAAGAAAAAAAAATTTGAATTTAATGATTTGAGATGATGTATCAAACGGGTTATAAATAAATATATATATACACATTTTTATGAGAGCGGCAAGTTCCGTCATCTGATTAGAACGTGGCGTCCAATGATTGGCTTTTCAGTCGGAGTAACCAATGAGAGAGAACTTGTAAAACGACCGGCATAAAAGTACAAACGGGTACGAGGTCCATTTCATGTTGCAACCACGTGATGCCACCTCATCAACGGTAACACATGAAACCAAAACATTAAAAAAATAGTTAAAAAAACTCCTTACACGTGTCAATCCAAGTACATTTTAAGCGGCCGAAATTCAAAACTAAAAGGCGGGGCAATTTGGTCAACCTAAAAAATTACACCCCCAAAATCCCCTACTTATTCACCAGTTCATCCCCTTCTTCTCTTCCCGTTTTAATGGTAAAAAAATCCAGGTTTCATCTTTCTCTCTCCACCAACATTTCTCTCTCTCTCACACAGTTTCTCTCTCTACCTGATACGATCGGAAATCACGTAAGCTCCAAACCCTTTCACTTCCCTGCGATTTGATTTTGGTGTATATATATATATATTTTCGCTCCAACAACATTTCTGGCTTTGTAGTATTAGAAGAATCTTTTTTTTTTTTTATAATATTTTTTAGTTTTTTGGTGGAGTTTTCATGGGAAATTCGTGACTCCGAATTCTCTTGTGGCTGTTTTTTGTTTTGCATTTTGTGTTTATGGTGGGAGTTTCGAGGTGCTGACTTTGTTTTTATTCAATTGGGTGAAAATGCTTAATTTTTGCATTTGTTTTGTCGCTATTAAACTTGGATGATTGGGATCGTACTATTGTAATTTTTTTCTCGGTTGGTTTCTTGTTGTTGAATTTTTGCTTGGATTAACAGCTCAATTATATTTGTGTGATTTTGAAACTGCGTTTTTTTATTAGGATTTTTGTTTGTTTATTTTAGTCATACAATCAGAGGGCACAATTTGCGTATGTACATTGTTAAATTTGAGGGTAGTTAATAGGAGATTGGGCATCACACAATTAGGGGAGATTTTCTGAGCTTTTGTTTCGGGAATTTACAAGCAACTAATTTGGGTTTTAGAGCGGATTAGAATTACGTGGCTGATGCTAACAAAAGTTCCTGTAATGTGGGTTATGGATAAGTATGATTAGTATGTTGATAATTTGTGTGAATTACGGTGGACCATTACCGGGGATAATTTGATTTGGTTGTGTTTTTTATTTCAGGCTGTTCATCCCAATTTTCTATTGAGAGATTACGGCTGTTACTCTGAGAGAATCACATTTGCTTTGTTGGAGCTGGAGAATGCAATATTTGTTTCTAAACTTGTTTAAGGAGTTAAGGTTTTTCTGGGAGCATCACCTTTTGGGTTGATTATCAGTTTGTCAGAGATAAATACAACTGTACTAAAATGGGGAGTTTACACCGCAGGTAGAGTCAGTTATATTCTCTTTTGTTTTGGTTATTGATAACATGTCTTCTATCAAAGGCTAGAGCCTTTACCATAGGCTACTATATTTTGCGGCTGATTTAATGAAGTGTCAATTATTTCTTTTTCCCCTACTGCAGTGGAATGACGAAAAAATCAAGTGATGGTGCCAGACTTGTGGTCACTACTATTTTGGGAGTCGTCTTTGGATTTTTTGTTGGCATGTCATTTCCATCTGTTTCTCTAACCAAGGTTTGTCAGCCTCCCTTAATTTGAATTTCCATCCATACTGATCCCTTATATCTATTTGTTTTGTCTTGAATTTCGCAGATTAACTTACCTTCAAGCCTTATGTCATCTCTTGATGTAGCCATCACTGATATACGTACATCCACCACAAGCAAAAGTCTTGAAGATCATGGACCAAGTAACGTTCCTAAGGTGGCTTTATGATATTCCGAAATATGTAGTCATTAATAGTCTTTTATCACATTATATGGAACTTTAGGTAGTACTACCCGTTATATGAAACTTTATGGACAAGTACCTTTTACATCTTTTAACAGTTCGATATTTAGATTTAATTTGTAACAGGAGAGTTTTGTTTGTTCATATCTTCCTGTGCTTCTGCCACTGCCTATATTCAGTAAATTAAGTAATGGTAGTTTATCAAGATTCTACAATGCTAAAAGGTATTATGTGGTTTTTGTTTGTTTGCTCACAGATATATGTTCCAACAAATCCTCGTGGTGCAGAATTGTTACCTCCAGGGATTGTTGTGCCAGAATCTGATTTATATCTGCGCCGATTGTGGGGCGATCCAAGTGAGGTATGATGTAAATTTGTTGTATAAAAAATAGCAGAAGTAGTGGGATTTAAAATCTTTTCTTAGTAGTTTCAATATCAAAATTTAGCACTAACGGTGCATATCACACTTTTGGAGGAGTTAGTAGCCAATGTGCTTGAGCTAAGTCAAGCCAGAGGCATGCTTAGAAGTCCTTCAATTGCTCCATATCTGCGACTTTAGTGATCCAATAATTTAGGCCCAATGCAGCCTTTGAATTGGGAAAATATGGCAGTTTGAGCTTCAGCAAAAGTTTAGGCCAGTAAAAACCTATAGGTTAGGAACCTCTAATAAAAATTTGTTCCTTTGGTAGGTTGTGATGTGAATCCATTCTAATGACAGTTTGAAACCTGCAGGATCTCAAGAAAAAGCCGAAGTACTTGGTAACATTTACTGTTGGCCTTGACCAGAGAGACAACATTGATGCGGTAGTTAAAAAGGTTTAAAAATGGAACCGAGTCATTCAGTTCTGGCTTTTGTCACAACAAGTTTTATCTGATTAATGGTCTAGGATTCTGATCAAGACTCTTCTTCTTGTGATAGTTTTCTGAGGATTTTATGATTATGCTTTTTCACTATGATGGCCGGGTTAGTGAATGGGATGAATTTGAGTGGTCAAAAACTGCAATCCATGTTAGTGTTAAGAAACAAACAAAATGGTAAGCTTTATGGTTCTTTTCATACATTTAAACCTCACCCATACTAAATTTCAAAAGAATTCATGATTATTCTTGTACTTCTTGCATAATCTTTGCTATAATTAAAACTTCTTCAAGCTTTCTGTTGGTGACACTTTTCTGTTGCAGGTGGTATGCAAAAAGGTTTTTGCATCCTGATATTGTATCCGCTTATGAATATATTTTCATCTGGGATGAAGATCTGGGAGTAGAGCACTTCAATGGAAACAAGTAAGTTTCTTTGTCATTGTTTATGTTGTCTCGTCAAACTCTGCTTTAAATGTTTCTTCTTATGGTCCTTCATCTACCAGGTACATCGAGTTAGTTAAGAAACATGGTTTAGAGATCTCGCAACCTGGTCTTGAGCCCAACAACGGACTGACATGGCAGATGACAAAGAGGAGGGGTGATAGAGAAGTTCACAAGTGAGTCTGTCTCCCACGCGATGATAACAGACACACACTCTGTGTTTAATTTTATGTTATCAGATATTTATATGCCATGAATCGAGAAGTGATTCTAGATTTTCTATATGCCAGGGATACAGAAGAGAAACCAGGCTGGTGTAGTGACCCCCATCTGCCGCCTTGTGCAGCGTATGACACCTTCCCTTCTTTCTCCTTCTCCTCTTGTTTCTCTTTATGTGGTCATGCTATCAACTAGGCTTACACATGCATGCATGCATGATTTTGAGGTGTGCATTTGTATGTCGATAATATTCCAGGCTGATATGGTGTCCTTACAGTTAATTATTGGTGTATTTCTTGTGAAAATCTACACTGGTAGTACAGTAATCAAATGTGATTTGATACTACCTAACTTGAATTTAGGTTTGCGAATTGTGTCTTATATATATACTAGTCTAAAGTATGCGCTATGCACATATTAGATGTACTTGAAAATTTTTATTTATATATGGAAAATTCAAAATAATAAGTTAAAAAATTTGAAAAAAGAAAGAAACAAAGGACCTAAAAATAAAAAAAGAGAGGCATCAAAGAAATACAAAAAAAGATAAAAGGACTAAAATGAAAAAATTAACCAATACAAAAAAAAAGGACTAAATTATTAAAATAAAAAATGGCCCAAAATATAAAAAAAAATTGAAGGGCTAAAAAGTAAATACAAAACATTTTCGTTTAAAACGGTTAAAAAATTTAAAAAAAGAAAGAAACTGAGGACCTAAAAATAAAAAAACAGAGGCACGAAAGAAATACAAAAAAAGATAAAAGGACTAAAATGATAAAAGTGATCAATACAAAAAATGGACTAAATTGTAAAAAAAAAAAATTGGGCCAAAATAATTATTAAAAAAAAAGGAAAATTGAAGGGCTAAAAAGTAAATACAAACATTTTCGTCCAAAACAAACTGTTTTGGAGGAAAATGGTTTTGCACAGTGAAGCACATTGTGCTTTCTAATATATA
Organism: Ficus microcarpa; assembly: GCA_025413485.1. NCBI lineage: Eukaryota > Viridiplantae > Streptophyta > Magnoliopsida > Rosales > Moraceae > Ficus > Ficus microcarpa. The sequence goes on along the minus strand of CM046377.1, from coordinate 23,492,189 downwards.
GTTATAGACACACACACACACACACACACGTACACTTGTTTTTGATCCGTAGCAATGCTCCGGTGAAATTGTAGGGATAGGAGAGATTGTAGGATTGAAGGAAGGGATAGATTTTGGATTTAGGGAAGAAAGACAGAAAAGAAAGGAGTGTTACTAGAGACATCTAGTTTCAGACTTTGCAATAGACAATACTACAAGTAGTATGGACATAAGATTTTGGGAAGAAAATTTTGTAAATTCATTAGCTTCGGTAAGCTGATAAACACCAATTAACTATTCTATATGCATGACCTTTGGTGTTTATAATGGTTCTTTACAAGAGTTTATGGTGACTAACAGTGCTTATTGTACATGTTTCAGGTTTGTGGAAATTATGGCCCCTGTCTTTTCCCGGGAAGCTTGGCGTTGTGTGTGGCATTTGATTCAGGTATGGTGTACTTGTGAAGGTGTTTAGTTAGGTCACTCAACAGTCGAGATAAAAATCCATTCAACTGGAAAATTCTAATTAGTACGTTTTTACGTTTTGCCCCAAAAAGAAAAAAAGGCCTTTCTCCTATAAAGATGAACAATTGGTCCATAATCTTTGTTTCTCAGAGACAATACTTACGTAGATGATCTTTCTATGAGTGCTTATTTTATAACGTTCATTTATTGCCAATTGATTATTTAATCGGATTATTGTAGAATGATTTGGTGCATGGATGGGGATTGGATTTCGCTCTTAGAAGATGTGTAGAGGTAAGAAGTTTTATTCCTTGTTCCTTCTTCCCCCTTTTGTTTGGTTTCCTATTCCCCCTTATTTATTTACTTTATTTTTTTTCAGCCAAAAAAAGAAAAAAAAAGAAAAAGAAAAAAAAGCCATCTTTTTCTGAATTTTTTCCCCTTTTCTTTTCCTCTTGCCAGCCTGCACATGAAAAAATTGGTGTGGTTGATTCTCAGTGGATAATTCATCAAGTAATACCTTCTCTTGGGAGCCAGGCAAGTCAAAAACAGTCCCTATGATGTCTTCTACTTGTGTTTTTGCCATTTGTACGCAATTTAGCAAATACATCTGCATGTGAATATACATGTACATTGAATTAGCAAACATGCAAGTGTGACTGCACATGCACTATTGCTGAAGTTTCATTGACAGTGTTAAGGACCTGTAAATCTGATCTGAGAATTACAAGACACAGGGCAGTTTCGACGACCCCCAAGCCTCCCGAGGCACTCAGCCGCTCAATAACAGACCACAGAATAATCCCCACCAATAGCAACCCCTGCTCTTTTATACTACCCATTCCCTAACCAGCTATATAAGATAAATCTCAGTGAAATTTATGTAGTTTAAAGGACTGGACTAGATTATTGTTAACTAAAGACGGACTTCAAGGTATACTAAATGAAGCAAGGAGTTGATTTAACTAGCTAGTATCGTAGTCTATTAATCCATAGAAGTTAAAAGTTAATAATATATCTTAATGGGTTAGAACTCTTTGGATGGCTTCGGAGCTTTCTGATGTCCTGTGACTACAGACTAGTTAGCGCTCTTGGCACAATGCTCAAAATACCAATTTGAAAGTTGTCGGTTGTCTCATCTCGCGAGAATGAATATTCTGAACATTAATATAAAACTAGCTTCCTTAAAAACAATAGGAATAGTTCTTTAATGTAGTTATTCTTGGTCTAATAAAAAAGGTAGGACAACTACAAGCAAAGTTATAATCCATTTTCTAGAAGTTAGGTGTACCATCATGGTTCTAATTATTTATAATAAATCTTGTCAATTTGATTGATTCATTTCCTTTGCTTTTATTATATTCAACCCTTCACCTTTTTGCTCTTATTCTCCTTTCCCAATTATATACCATAATAGTCTCTAAATTGTATGTCAATTTTCAGGGCCAGGCCGAGAACGGCAAAGCTCCTTGGGAAGGGGTATGTACATTACAGTGACTCTTCTGCTTTCATTGTCAATAATAATTTTTCATCCCGAGTTCAAATTGGCTGATCAATTCGTTTCCGAACGTCATTAATAGAAAACGGACAAAATGGTTTCTGATCTAGTTTTGTTCCATTTGTTTTTCTTGCTCTGTTCCTCATGCAGGTTAGAGCAAGATGCAGAAGTGAATGGGCCGAGTTCCGATCTCGCCTCAACAATGCCGACAAGGCGTTCCTTGCTCACAATTCAAAGGAGTAAACTTCAATTTATCACCTGACTTTTCCCCTCTCTGTACATGTTTGCTTTGGCGTTGAGGGGGTTTTATTCAAAATCCCAATTCAATTTCTTCTTTGTTAGTTCAGCCTCTGCTTGAGGTTTTTAATTTTTATTTTCTTATCTTTTTTTTTTTTTTTAAATCTTATGTATCTTACAGATGGTAGTTATATATACGAGAGAAATTTTGCATTTTTCATGCTAATCTTTATTTGCACTGTTTTTGTGGTATAATAAGGCCTGAAATTGCAACTTTGTATTGGAATTTGGAAACTATTTCCATTGTCGACGTCTAAAGCAGTCACGCTTTCCCAATCTATTACTGGACAGAAACTAAGTTACAATTGAAAAGGAACAATAAAGAAGTGGCAATGATTTCAAAAATAAATAAATAAATAATAAAGTGGCGACTTTCACGACAGGAAAGGATTCACGTCCCCATCGCAAAGTGATAGAGTAATCTGAATTTTGGGTCCATGGCGGGTTGCTTTTGCTTATTCTCCAAGCATGTGTGCGTATAGGATCTATTTACTGTTCCTAACCATCCTTTTTCTAAATAAGAAGAATGACATGATATTTATTCAACACAACCCTTCTCTAATGCATTGTAACATCAATAATTAAGTTATCTTAAACCATTGTTTTTTTTTTTTTTTTGAATAATTATCTTAAACCATTGTTATACCTCTCTAACGCAAGTATAATTTCGAATAGTTTTATATGTTATTATACCCTATAAAGATATATATATATATATATAGATGCATATGTATGTATATTTTGTGCTGTGTATGAAGCGTGTGATTGAAGTAATTATCCCAAAAAGGAAAGAAAAAAGAGGAGAAAACCCGACGACAGTTAAAGAATTGTGAAAACCACCCTTGTGACTAGTAAGTTTCAAAGTTGGCGTATACATGAGCCCTCATCCAGGATTAAAAAATTTGTACTTTCCAATTATATTAGGGGGTGTTTGGTTCGCTACAGAAAAGACAAAAAACTTTTTGGGAAAAAGACAAAAACTTTTTGTAACATATCGCGAACCAAACACCCCCTTTAACATATTTTCTTTAGCTCTTTTTGGGAATGGCCCCATTGCACTTGGTTATTTTATTTAGCGTAAAGTTTAAAAGCAAGCACACAATTAATTTATCTTGACCAACATAATTTAACCAAAAAACCACAACAAAAAATATGTCAAAACCAAATTATTGTCATAGACTAAAAGGAGGAATGGATCAAGTAAAGTACTTACAAATATTAATAATGTCACTTTTCATTTCACTCAAGTGAGATCAACCATCAGTTATTTGATGTAATGATAAAACTGCTCGTTCTTCTCGATAATATCTTGAAATAGAATTAGTCACGATTTGAATCAAATATGAATGAGTTATATGTCACATGAGGATGCACTGCTTCTTCAGTTACCCGTGCAAAACAATCTTACAAGTCAAAGTCTGTCCTCCTAACACGTGGCTTAATCCAATCCCTTTGACATGAGACATGAGGTAAGCGTACTGCATAACACGGCAAAAAGAAAGACTAACAATACTTGAGGGGTGAAAAGGAAAAGGAACGTACACGTGGGTTAATATATACTTTTCAGTTCTGTTCAAATTCAAGTACTCCGTCTGTCTAGCTTAATCCTTGCGTCCTGTTTGTCTGATCGACGAGAGGATTGTTGGAGGCTAAGATGACATTTTCAATTAAAAGTGGAATTTAAAGAATTTTTTTTTTAATGCACACGCTTTACAAAACTTGTAAAACTGTCATTAATTCAACGATTAATATAATAATACCTCCTGATAAAATAAAAATACAGTTTCTATTCATAAATTTTTTCAAGAAAAAATTATGCTTTAAGATACACATTTAAATATAATATTCCTTTACTAGACAAAGAACATGAAAAGTTTTCAAATTTTTATCCCTACCTTTATTCTTTTCTTCCCTCTTTTGGGATTCCCTTTTTCGGTAATTGAAAATAACTTTAGAGTTTGTTGCATCATAATGATGTTATAGCTAAAATTGTTATTTCAAAACCCCCAAAAAAAAATTTTTAAAATTACAAAGTGTATCACAACCCTAGTAAATGTGATGCCCCATTTTCATCTACTCAACATGAATAATTAGGCCAGGAAATCAGCTGTCTCCAAAGTCCAACCGTTTGAAGCCTGATGGGTTATGCTAAAAAGGAGTCAAAAAGACACAGGAATTAAGAAAGAAACAAAGGTTTGGAGTGAGATTGAAGTTTTCTTCATCACCAAACACCAAAATTGAGTTTGAGGATGGCAAGCTTTATTTGCTTGCTTTGGCAGATATCTCTCCATTCTCTGCCTCACTGTCATCTAAGAAAACCCTCATCTCACCTTCCTTCCTTGTTTGACAAGACTAGTTATGTTTATCTATATTTATACACACACACACACACACACATATTTGAAGCTAGGCAGTCACCAAAATTAAATTATTTATTTAAAAAAAATGCACTTTTAAGTAAGAGGATCAAATTTGACTAAAACGCCCTTTCCTACCCCCTAAATGTGAAGAATTGGATGTGCACTAAGAATAGTGTAATCCATCTATTTTTCATGTTTCCAATCACAAAAATTCTAATGTAAGCTCCTTCCAAGATAATTGTAAATAATCTCGGTTCTAAGAAGATATATTTAGCATAACTTTAATATATGGATTAGAAATAATAAGATACGGTAGGATATAAAGAAATATATATTGGTTAGACATATGATTCTAAACCGTTGAATCACATCAGAGATATATCATATTTAAAAAACTTGTGTCAAAAACAATTCTCCATTAATGATTAATGGATTAATTTTTTTCCCCAGTCACAAGAATGAAGAGTGTTTTTGTATCTTGAACCAAAATGTATTGGTATTTTCTTTCCTTTTGTGATGTTTAGGTAAATTAGTCAAGAGTAATCTAATCAAAACCTCTCTTCAATCAAATATAATAATGTCATATTTCTCTTCAATAATCAAACTAATCAAACTCAACATCACTTGCCAAAAAAAAAAAAAAAAATCAATGAAAACAAACAAGGGTACTTTCGTCATTTCACATAAGTCCTACCAAAACTTAACCGTCATTTGAATTTAACTGTCTTGCTTGCATTGGTCGTACGTTAACTTTCCTTTCTGGAAATTAGAGCCACGTGCAAAATGAAAACGGAAAACCAGCCGTCCTTCTCTAGAACTACTAACGGCCGTTAGTGTTAGGCACCAACCGCATAAAAGCCTTCAAAAATAAAACGGGCGCAAAAAACCTCCTTTCTCATTCAAGCCAACCTCTCTCTCTCTCTCTCTCTTCAAAAGCTCTCTCAGCTTGGAGTTCATTTCTCTCTGAATCTCTTTCGAGCTTTAAAACCCGTCGTCGGAGCGAGATCGTAAGTAGCCGGTGAGTTGGCCACGGAATTTCCCGGAGTTTTAGGAGCCCTGCTACACATCAACTTGTATGAAATTTACATTTTGATCAAAAGGTTCATTTGCTACCAAACTTTCATCTCTCTGTGTCCATGTTGGTTTCGGTGTTGGATAGTTCTTGTCTTGTTAGGATTTTATTCTGTTCGAATTTTAGTCAAAATAGGACTTTATTTTTTGTTAACACTAATTATTTTTATGGCATTAAAAACTTATAAATAAGTGACTTAATTCTGTTTCCTCCTCTTTTTTTTTTTTTTTAATCGTTTGTTTGTGAACTTTTTCAGGGCTCCTAACACTCCCCGATATTCTTCAAACTTTCTGCTGTAGGTATCATAATTGAGAGGGTTCTTTTTATTTTTTCATTTTTTTTATATCAATATATATATATATATTAATATTTGTTGTGTTTGGCAGTATTGAACAGGAATAAATGAAGATGGGAGAGATGTCGAGCTTCCAGTTGGGGGTTGTGGGAGCACTTTTTCTTTCGGTGGCTTCTTCCGTTTCCATTGTCATCTGCAACAAAGCTTTGATGAGCAATCTTGGCTTCCCTTTCGGTACTCTTCCCTTCAAAATAAAATTCCATCATCATTGATAAAACAGAAAGGACCTAACTCAATTTTACTCTAATAATATGTTGTCTAGTAAATTATCAACTCTCATCATAACATTAGATCTTTCCATATTGCATAGAAGTATTTATAATTTCTAGGTAGGTATACATAATTAAATTACGAAATTACCTTCTCACTCTTGTGTTTTTTTTTTTTTTTTTTTTTTTGGGTGTGTTACAGCCACAACTCTGACGAGTTGGCATCTAATGGTGACATACTGCACACTGTTTGTGGCCCAACGGTTGAATATGTTTGAGAACAAACCCATTGAGATGACGACTGTGGTTCTCTTCGGCCTTCTCAATGGTGTCTCCATTGGCTTTCTCAACTTGAGCTTGGGTTTCAACTCTGTCGGGTTCTACCAGGTAATTTTTCCTTTTCTTTTCTTTTTTTTTTTTAATAATACCTATACATATATATACATATATATATATATTTATGTTACTATATATGATAGAAAACAGTCGAATTATAAACATTCGAGAATTGTTAGACAGAGTGCCAAAAAAATGGATCATCATAAAGATCCAACAGTTAAAATCTAACAGTTAAAAGTGTGATTATTTTTTTTTGATTAATAATGATCTTTTTTTTTTCTTTTTTTGAGAAGCGTAATTAATTAATAATGATCTATTTATTACTCATATTGAGGATTATTCGCTCTTTTGCAGATGACCAAGCTTGCCATTATACCATTTACCGTGCTACTGGAAACTATTTTTCTAAAAAAGCAATTCAGGTAAATGCTCTGAACAATTTTCTATTCAAAGAGGGTTTATCCATGTTTTTCTGTACTCATGATTAATATATAAAAAAAATTTTGTGTTAATTTTAATGATTTTCTTGGCAGCCAAAAGATAAAGTTCTCCCTCTCCCTCTTACTGGTTGGAGTTGGCATTGCCTCTGTGACTGACCTCCAGCTCAATTTTGTTGGAACAATGCTCTCTCTTCTGGCCATCATAACTACTTGCGTTGGACAAATTGTATCCTTTCTTTTATAGCAATCCAAAGGGACTATCAGTATTGCAAAATATCATACACTAATAGAAAGTAGGTCACACGATATGAGACTAATCACAGATAAAGTTAAGTTTTTGTTAGTTCTAAAGATTATCGTGGTGCACAATACCAATAATATTGCTTTGAAAAATAATATATATATATATATGTATTGTAAAGAGTATTGTGGTGCACAACACCAATGATGCTCTCTCTCTCTTTTCAAACCTAATCAAGAAGAGATTATATATATTCTTAACTAAGTGTTGAAAATCAGCTCACAAACACAATACAAAAGAAGCTAAATGTGTCGTCTACGCAGCTGTTATACAAGTCATCTCCATTCCAAGCTGCTATTCTGTTTGTGACAGGCCCTTTTGTGGATGAGTACCTCACCTCTAAATACGTCTTTCAGCACAAATATGATCCCATTGTCGTGGTACATATTCTTCTTCTTTACACTCTTCGTTTTACATATCTCGTTGAGGCATTACATTATACAAATATATATATATATATACATATATAAACACACACACACACAGCAAAAAATAGAGAAATCTACAAGGTATCTAATGGATAATTATGGGAAAGGTAAATGTGTATGGTTCTACTTGTCAAGAGCTCATAGCATCTTGACATGTTAGCATTTGAATTAGTTCGTGCAAAATTTTGCATAACGCACGCCTCGTTATTCATATGAAGTGACGGATTAAACCACATTTTTAACTTTTACTCGTGTTCTTATTCAGAAGAAAAATTAGACATGTATCTCACTTAATAGTTGAAAGTATAATATGTCTCATTTAGTATACAAAATTTTTCTTCTTTTTATATTAAAATGTCATTCTTAAAATTTTCTGACTCGTCATTGGTCATATATTTTTTTCGTGAAGGGTTTTATCATCCTATCGTGCATAATCGCAGTATCCGTGAACTTTAGTACATTTTTGGTGATCGGAAAGACATCGCCGGTGACATACCAAGTGCTGGGGCATCTCAAGACTTGCCTTGTTCTAGGCTTTGGCTACACATTACTGCATGACCCTTTCACTGAGAGGAACATAATTGGAATATTTATTGCCGTTTGTGGGATGGGATTGTATTCCTATTTCTGCACCCAGGAGACCAAAAGGAAACAATCCGGCGACCTCTTATTGGGCTCTCAGGTATTGATCTCTTTTCTTCTTCTTTCTCTTTCCCGGCTAGTAAATGCGAGGAGACTTCTTTAATAACGTATGAAAAATTAACTTATCGGTAAAACACAGTTTTTAATCATTATTTTCGTCAAATTCTATTAAAAAGTTAAGCAATTATATTTTTTAAATTTGTTATTTTGATGTAATTTAACGGTTAAAAACAGCATCTTATTAGTACGATTTTCTTCCATACTCACCAGAATTTTGCCTAAAAATAAAGTAGCTAAAATTTGATTAATTCTTTTTTTTTTTAAATAATTTTTACCACTCAGATAAAGGATAAGGATGGTGCTCAACTCTTGGGAGTGAAGATAATGGTTCACCAGGAGAAAGATAGTCATGAGGTTAAAAAGTCACCCAAGGACTCTCTCGTTTGAAAGAAACGCAATAATAGCTAGCTCTATAGGCTTTGAGTTAAAGGCTTCTTTACCCCTTTCTTTCTTTTATTACACTCGTGTATTTTTCATTCTTCAAGACATGCTAGCCGTTGGTGGGTGTAAATGAGTATTATTGATTCTTTGAAATAAATTAAAAATGCAATATCTGCAATTTTTTTTTCCACTGAAAAAAGTCTTTTTACCGATTCGCTTGGTTATGTCTACAAAGAGAAAATAATAAAGTAATCAGAAAATATGTAAACGTCAAGAAAATGAAAAACGATACGTTGTAGAAAACAACGACAAAAAATTGACAACACAAAATAATTAGGATGGGATGGGACGTCAAGGAAACAACGACAAAATCGGAAACGACAAGAAGTACGACTGATGAAGAAAACGACATGAAGGTGAAAACGATAGCCAAAAAAAAAAAAAAAGTGATAGTAAAAAATAAAGTGATAAAAACAAAAAGAGGAGATGAAAAAACACAGTGACAACCAGATGAAAAAACACATCCACAACAACGCGATAGTAAAAAATAAAACAAAAAAGAGGAGAAAACTGCTAGTTTAAAACAGGGAGAAAATAGTTGAAAAAAAAAAAAAAAACCAGCGAGAAAAATGAAACGACAACAATGAATGAGAAACAACAGAATGACAGGACAACCAAAAATGAAACTGAATGGAATGGAGAAAAACGACGTGAAAATGAAAACGACAATACGACCATACAAAGAAACCACAAGGAGTTGAACAAGGCTATGAAAGAACGACACGAAGTGAAAAACGACAGAGAAATGAAATATAACGATAAAAAGTTAAAGACAGCCAAATAGATACGACACCGAAGGGATGGGACAATTATATAAACGACAAGAAGAAGCAACGATGTCATAAGAAGCAATAGACCCCTGAAACAAAAAAGGCGACAAATCGACAACGAAACGATCAATCAAAGAATCATGACAAATAATGACAGAAAAATATTAGCAAAAAATTAATAAATAAATAATGACAGCAAAAATTATGGACGAGGAAAACAGTGAAAGGACAACTATGTTATATTCCACAATGAAAGAAACAAACGACAATGATGTGGAAAATGAAAATCGCATTGTACTTTTAATGATAACAATTAACAAGTGAAAATTGACGAGAAAAAGAGAAAAAAAAGTTAAAACGATTGAGGAAAAGAAAAAAAGTTCAAAACATAAAGACTCTAAAGCAAGAAAAAAAGGGGAAAACATCATCACTTTAAAAAGATAAAAAACTACTTAAAAAAAAAAAAGGAAAAACAAGAAAAAAAAAAAAAAAAAAAAAAGCGAAACGGCTACAAAAGTGACGAGGTCAACAAGGGAGAAAAAGGTGGGGAAAGCGAGAAGTAACAGCGAACTAGTTAAACAACGACAAATCTAAATATGAAATAGAGTTCTTGGCTATAATTAGGCTAGATATACTGCACTTTTGTTTGTACTTCAAGTTCAACTGTATTTTTTTATATTAATTTATATCTTTTTTTAAATAATCAATAAAATTTATAATTAATTTTTGAAAATCTAACTAATTCTAACTTAAAAATTTCAACTTTATTTGATTTTTAAATTTAACTCCAATTAAACTGTATTTTTTCATAACATTTTTTATCATTCATGAAAAATCAATAAAATTTATAATTAGTTTTTAAAAAGTCAATGAACTCTAATTTAAAAATTTAGTCTCTAACTAGCAACGAACCAAATGCAAGCTTTATCTCTAATTGGCAAACTAAAAACAAGCTAACTATAATAATTTATAATAAGATTTATAGTTATTTACGTATTTTCCATCATTGTTGTAATCCAATATCATAAAAAAGAAGTTTATTTAATAAAAAATAAAAATAAATAAAAAACACACCTAACTCACCGAGTTTTCTCTCATCACTTAATACACTCTAAAAAATGCACACCTCGTTAGTACAAAAGAAAATTAGGATGCACCCACTCAACAAATTCGCTAGAGAAATGGAGCTTTAAGGGAAATTTTAATAAAATACTTACAGTGGAAAAAATTATATAGAGTGAGAACTTAGAATGCTATTATCATGTGTAAAATTATTTGTTGAAAAATGATAATTCTATAAAATAGAGTTATTTTAGTATTTTTAAGCTCATATTTTTGCTATAGGGCTTTTTGGACTAAGTTCATTTTAAATTAAATTGCTTTTTTCATCATATTTTATCTTTTTCTAAAAAAAATTTTTTTCTAAATTTTTTTATTTTTCTTAAAAAATTACTATTGAAACTTAAAAATTTAAACTAAATGACTCACCAAACACCCCCTTAATATTTTATCTTAATTTTTCTCAAATTTATTATACCTATGTTTGCCTCATCATCTTATTTCAACTTAAACTGATTTTTTTTGTTTTTTTCCCAAAAAGTTTTTATCTTTTTTCCAGAAAGTTTTTTGTCTTTTCTGAAAATTTAAAAAATTTTACTATTACAACTAAAATATTTCAACTTAAACTAACTAATCAAACAAACTCATATATGTTTTTCTAAATGTGTAGGTTAATTATGTTAAGAGGATTAAAATTAACGATTTGGATCTTAAATGGTAAACAATATCAAAAAGTCAATCAAAAACAAGAAGAAACTAGAGACTCCTTACTCGCGCGACTCTAGCACGTGTGCCACTCGCCATTCCAGTCGTTAGATCACCTCATTAGCAGCCCAGGATCACGAGTTGAAAGTCAAATGCCTAGCCAAACACGTGTCTGCCAGCATGTCAATAGCCATCAGTAGCTGCCAAATCCAGTGATTCGCGTTCCACAGCTCTACGTGCGCCTGCGAGCTTCGGCCCGTCCTAACTCACCACACAACCCCAGCTTCGGCACTCTCCCAACCACTACTCGCCACTTGTCTTTATGTGGGCCACTAGGGCTGACTCAGCTGACTCACATCAGTCCTACTGAAGCGAAAAAGAAAAGAAAGAAAAAATACTAATAATAAAAGAAAAACCCTGTGGCGGCTAGCTTTGGAGGCTTTAAATAGAAGCCTAGGGCTCTGTGCTCTTGGTCTTTGGTCGCGGGAGAAGCCTAAAACCAAAGAAGAAAAAGAAAAAAAAAATATTTTAAGTTTTAGATTTAGTTTTCTATAAAATCAAGCGAGAGATTATCTTGAATTATCAAGAAAAGAAGGAGAAGAAAATTTAAGAGAAGGTTTTGGAGACCTGTGACGCCTTCAACTATGTTTATTTACTTGATTTTCTTATTTTTTTTATTTTTGTAATTTGAGAATAATTAAACCCTTTTTTTTTTGTGGATGCCTATTTTTATTCATGAAGTAATTTTCTTTTCTAGGGATACGATCTATCCAAATTATGATTATTTGAGTTTTTCTGTTTTTAATTAATTGATGTTTATTCTAGTTCTATATTGAGTATTTTAATCGTGCTTAATGCTTGTGAATTTCTAGCACCAACTTTTGTATGATTTGGTATTTGATTTAAGACTGAAAAGTGATAATTAAATAAGTCATTATTTAATCTACCATGAAATTGTCATAAACTAGAGATAGTTATAAAACTTAATGAATTTCTGGTTTAATCTATCATGAGATTGTCATAATCTACCATAATAAGTTGTTTGAGATTGAAAAGTGATAAGGTTTATTATAATAAATTGTTAATGCTTAAGAAATATTAATTAATATATTAAAGAGATTCGCTGGCAACACAGGGAATTAACATTGATTAATGGGAATAGCGGATTTGAATATAATTAATCCGGTAAAATCGGAAATCCTAGATTTTTAATATTTTGAGTTTTTTTTTTTTATCTTTTTACTTATTTTGTGATTTTTATTTAAAAAACTATCTTTTTGGTTATTTAAATGAAGTTGGAATTAATATAATTTCAGTAATTGATAACGATCGTACTCATAAAAACGATATTTTATTTATTATTTTATTATTTATTTATGATATTACGTGCTTATAATTTTTCACAACAAAAAACAAATTAATTTGAGCCACAAATTACATGGACAAGACCTACACAAATATAAACCAAATAGAAACCGGGAATTGTTCCAAACGCACAGAGGATATGAAAATGAAAATGAAATTTCCTGAAGGAGAAAAAGGAAGTGGACTATCCGAGATAACTTATTAATGCTAACATCTGAAAAATCGTCCACCACTAGTCACAATATTCCAAGAAATATTCCAGGAATTTATGGCTGATACACTTCTACGTCCAATACTTAAGACTTTGTCGGTCAAAGAGTGCCACGTGTTATCTGGATATAGCTAGTCTGTTAAGGTCGATTCGTGTTTTTTGATACGATAAACTATGCTCTCATTTTGTTCATCATTTTAACTCAAAATTTTTATATCAATTTTTATCTTTTTTTAAAAAATTTTTTTTATCTTTTCTAAAAAATTTTTTTATCTTTTTTAAAAAGTCAACAAAAATTACTATTAAAATTTAAAATTTTCAACTCAAACTGGTGAACCAAACGGAACCTATGTTATTCATGATTGCTTAAAAAAATATAAGAATTTAAAGAGTAAAAACAAAAAAAGAAAAGAAAAGACAAAAAAAAAAATACAGAATAACATAATAAGAAAATAAAGAAAAAATCAAAACTCCATATAGAAAAAAAAATTTGAAACTTTTTGAACGAAATTTCAAAAAACTTTAGACAAAATTATTTTTTAATCAAATTAATAAAAATAATAATAACTTAATGAGAAAATTAAAAGAAAAGAAAAGAAAAGAAAAAGTTACAGAATGACAAAACAATAAAAAGAACTAAAAAACCAAAACTCCATCTGAAACTTTAAAAAAAAAAAAAAAACCGAAACTTCAAAAAAATTTAGTCGAAACCTTTTTCTAATCAAATTAAAAAATAATAAAGAAACTCAAAGAAAAAAACTCCATAAATTAAGAAGGAAATAAAAAAAAAAAACACATGATGACATAAGAAGAAAAAGAAAGATGAAATTATTTTTAATCAGATTAAAAAATTACATTGAAACGTCTCAAACGAACCTTTAAAGAAAAAACTCCAAAAAATAATATTTTTTCACTTTTATTATTGATGATAGACATAAATTTATTATTGAATAATATATAGAGGATTATTTATATGTGTATATATATGTGATGAAAAACAAAAAAGATGAAAGAAATTAAAAGAAAAAGAGATAAAAAAAAAAAAGAGAAAAGAATAAAAGCATAAAAGAGAAGTGAAAAGAAAAATAATGGGTTGATACATATGTATATCTTCATATATGTTAAGATATGTAAGGAGCGATGAAAAGATAAAAGAAATAAATAAAAGACAAAAGTATAAAAGAAAATAAATGAAAGAAGAAGAAAAAGTAGAAAAGAATGAAAAAGAATAAAAGCATAAAAGAAAAGTTAAAAAAAACAATGGGTTGACACATGGCAAAAAAAAAAAAAGAGAGAGAGAGCATTTTGGCTCTTTTTTGCACACACATTAGTGTAAAGCACTTGCTATGCACATGTGGGACAAATTTGAGAAAATTTGTCTAAATAAAGTAAATAAAGAAAAATTAAAATGATAAGTGAAAAAAATACATACATAAAAAACCCAAGAAAAAGGAATTGGGAAAAAAAAATCAAAAAGATAAAATGATCAGAAAGAAAGAAATTATCAACATGAAAAATGGACATAAATGAGAAAAAAAAAAAAAGTCAGGCCCAAAAGAAGAGAGAAAAGGATTAAAATGAAAAAAAATATCCGAGAGAAAATAGAGGACCAAAAAATAAATATAGAAGTAAAAAGAAGGACCAAAATGGAAAAAATTTTGGTTCAAAAAGAAAATAAGAAAAGGACTAAAACGAGAAAAAATTGGACTGAAAAGAAAATAAAAAAATACTAAAACAAAAAATATATTCCAAAAAAAAAAATCAAAGGATCAAAAAACAAATATAAAAATTTGTCATTCAAAATGAACCATTTCGAACAAAAAGAGACGTTACATTAGTGAGTATTTTCACTTCTTATATTTCATAAAATAATATGAAAAATAACTAAAAATTTTATAATATATTAAACGAGCCGACCAGATTCGTCTTGTGAGCCATTAACTTAGGTCCAATCAACCTATCATGATGCAAGACGATTCCGGGGATCAAGAAGGCAAGTCACGGACCAACCAGTTGGTTCCTATTTGTACTACTATTATAAATAGAAAACTTTTGAAACTTCCTTTCAAAAAAAAAAAAAAAACTTTTGAAACTCATACTGTACCCAACTTAATTTCTCAAAGATATTAGTGAACTTAGCTATAAAATGTTATGGTGAATTATAGTCTGTTTTCACATATCATCTTTTATATTTAATATATGTTTGCTGGAATCTTTTATATTTATATTGTTTGTATTGTGCATCACGACATGTTAATTATATCATATTGTAAATCGTAAATTGTGAATTTATCTTATATCGTTAAATTATTGAACTGTTATGATATATATGTAGATTGAATTTTCATTCTCCTTTGAATTAACTTTTGAAGATAAATTATACTTAAACTCATTTAACATAAAATCAAAATCAGACCATGCTATAAGATCGAAGGAGGGTGCTAAAATTTTTTGACAAAATTTGTCAGGCACGTAGTCACGTGGCAGAACACATATCACTTACATAATAGGCTCTGTGTTAAGATAAAATCAGAATTAATTTAAATAATTAGAAAACCTTTTAAGCACTATTTATCTATTTTGGAGTATGTTGGATATTATTAAAGTATTCTGACATCGGGAAATTAATGGGAATTGAAATTAGTTTGGCCAGAATGGTGTTTTCCTAGAACTCCGATCTATCCTATAACTTATAGGTGTCGTCCTTGGTCAAATTGTCATATGACTTTACGCAACGAAAGTTTTGTGCACTCATTAATATTATTAAATGACTTTCAAAATTTAAACGATTAAAACAAATTGAAAGACTTTTATTATTGCAAGCAACTTGCAGAAACATTTAATTAATGCAAAAGGGAAATTAATGATTGATTGTCCAATTTATGCCAGCTACCACAACCAGAATGATTAAGGAAGATTGACAATTTCACAAGAACACCATGTATAACTGACACCCACAGAAGTGAATGGATCGATAAAAGTGGATATTTTTACTAATTTCTTCCTTTCGTCCATCTAGATTTAATTTTTATGATCTCTCTTTACGTCTTACTCTAATTTTGATTGTTGAAATATAGTTTGATAAGGACTGGATAGACTTTGAATAACCGATTAAGAGAAATTAATATAAAAAATATATTTTCATGTCATACCTAAAAAAGGGGTTCCTATCTGTTAAATTAAAAACCTAAAAATAATGGGTCACATGCAGATCTTTTTATTCAAAAAAAAAAAAAAAAAAAAGAACATGATATATAATTTGATTAAAAAAATCTATATATAAATATATAGGGAGCGTTATTGGTTGCTCAGTAGCTATGCTAGGTAAGACTTGAAATCTAACTCAATTATGAACAAAATCAAATCAACTATACTAGCATGTGTTCGGTGAATTGGTTAGAGTTGAGTTTTTTAAGTTGAAGTTGTTTGATTTTTCAAAAATTAATAAAAAATTTAGTCAACTTTTCAGAAAATGATCAAAAATGAGTTCAGTTTTTTGGAAAAGAAAAATATTAGAAATACCAACTCTAATATCAATTTTTGAGAACCAACCTATGTGATATATGAGTTGTCCTTTTTTTTTTTTTTTTTACTTGTAAGTACTTAAAATATTAATACATCAATTGATTACATCTACTAATAAAAATATGACACACGAGTTGATATTTAAAAAATTAAAATTAAGTTAATATCCCTAACATTATTTATTATCAAGAATGTAACGGCACACAAAAAGACCTCACTTTAGATTTCAATTACGGATTTGAAAATTAATTAAGACGTCTATCATTCAAATAGACTTGATGAATGGTGACAGAATCTGACCATGAGTAAATTCTGACCTGAATATTGATAATCTCTAATTATTTTGGTGAATTAATGATATTCTATAGTTGCAGTATGATATTTAATTTTCTTTAATATATATACACACACACACACACGCTGTTGCTCTACTGTTTCTCTTTTAGCTAAAGCGAAAAGGCTTGATTAACGACAAGCTGGTAAATAATCACCAAAAAAGCATCGTTAATATGCTGGACTTAACAAATCAATACAATTATATTGAATGATTGGGTCAAAAGAATGTACAAATTTATCTTTTGGGAAAATTGATCGATTCTTTATCACTAAGCATTATAATTAATTCATGCACAAGGAGAGCCAAAGCTACGTTAATTTTTACGTTGCTTTAATTATTGAAGATCTTTTTTTCTAACTGGCAAATGGAAAGGACGAGGTAAAAAGAAAAAGAGAAAAAGGAGGTGAACATCTTGGTTTTTTTTTTTTTTTTTTTTTTTTTTTTTTTTTAATATAGAATGTCGTTTCAGCACAAATAACAAAGACACCCAGATTTTTGAATTTTAATGGCTTGTGTAATGATAGTGATTAGGATCCGATGGCTCTTCACAAAGTTATGTAAATTAGATATATATATATATATATAATATGCATCTATAAATATTGGATCTTCTGCAAAATAATTGTACACTACACATATATAGTTTACATATAGCCCGCATTATTTGCACATACTCCATCAATGCAGTAATTGAATTATTTTTTTAAGAGAACATAACAAATATTTATTGCTTGTGTTATACGTATACGTAATTATACAGGCTCTACTGCTTTACTCCGTGGTAGGGAAACGTATCCTTCTAATATGCCGAATACACACACCACACATGATATATATAGATATATATATATATATCATATTCATTAAATGCTTGGATCATATTTACTTAAAAAAAAGATTATTAGTATCATCCCATTCCTTTTCCTCGTCTTCTACAAAAACAAAAATATAAAAAATAAAAAATAAAAACTTGAAATGGCCTGATTAAATTCTCTAACAAAATGCCAACACCTTTCGCATCACCTTCCTCACTTTAAGCAACAAAATGAAAACGTACAAGTGCTTGTAGGATGCTTACAACCACGTTGGACAAATGAGATTATATTTATTGGACGTTTTTCGTACCATTAAATTAACACACTCTAAAAGTAACAAAATCCGACGATTTGCATGCCTTAATAAATAATAAAATATTAAATTATAAATTATTTATTAAGATATTATTTAAAAAGAAAAAAGTTGCATGTCTATCATGCATGCTTTCACGTCTCATTTGTAAGTCATATAATATATATATATATGTTTTTATGTATATATGCATATAATATTTAGTGAAGCGTGGCGGATATATATATATATTTTTATTTATATATATATATATATAGGCACGGAATTGATCACTAAAAGAATATTGCAAGTGATCCTAGGTTGTATGCATTTGAATAGTTTCGAGGAAAACAAAAGAGTAAGTGTGGAAGCCGGTGGTGGTGGTGGGGGTAGTGGTGATGATCGATGTGTGCATGCATGCCTTTCTTGGCTTGTTTCCTATTGCACAAACACCTTTTGCAACCAAAAAGAACAAATTGTAAAAGCTCAGAGGTATGGTGGACGGTGACTTTGCCGAACATTGCTTTTCATCTACAAAAAACATGTGAATTTTACACGTTATAATTCATTTGCTATTTGTGATTACATATATGGTTAATAATAATTTTATATTTGACTACATGTTCATAAGATAAAGAATTCGAATTCCTCACATTTAGGTTAAAAAAAAAAATTTGCTATTCCCTAATCCCTATATAAACTAACACTTTGTTCTATACAGACACACATATATAAGTGTACCTTTGGATAGCCAAAAAAAAAAAAAAAGGAAAAAAAAGAAGAACAAAAAGAACAAAAGGCAAAAACAAAAATTGAATCGAGATAGTGAAAGGAAAAGGCATACATGTTGAACTTGAAGAAGAGCCACCCCGGCCTTTTGAATGCTTAAGAGCCGAATGTTTTATTATTATTATTATTATTATTGTTATTATTATTATTACAACTAACTGATTCCCATGTGAGAACATCTCACAAAGAAACATAGTAATTTATTAAATTTAGGATCCTCAAACAACTACTCCACTAGAATGCCTAAAAAATATTTGCGGAAATTGGCAAATGTTCTTTTATTTCCTCCTTTTGTTGGAGTTGAACAAGGTAATTATTAAAATTATAACGAGATTAAATAACCTAATAAAAAATTATAGATTAGCATATTACTATAATAATAATGGTCAAAATTCAATAATCTTTCCATTTAATTATAAGCACATCATCTATTATTTTGCATATAATTTTTAGCTCCCACCTAGGTTCAAACTAAGGATGGCAATATTCGGGGACCGGGATATGTGGGGCTTCAATCCAAATGAGGATGGGGACAAAGTCTTTTCTCCAAATTATAAGAGGGGGAGGTCACCCCGCCTCCACCCTATTATATATATAGGGGGTGTTTGTTTATAAGTTCATTTTAAATTAAATTGTACTTTTTTTCATCATGATTTTTGTTTTTTTCTGAAAAAGTTTTTTATTTTTTCTGAAAAATTACTATTAAAACTTAAAAATCTTAAACTAAACTCATTCACCAAATACCCCCATAATGTATATTGATGTTATGTATTTAAGTATATAGGTAAATATTATTTTAACTTTTAAATTTAATTAGATTGTTTTAGTAAAAAAATAATAATTATTATTATTATCAACCACATTTTTTACTAAAGAAAGCACATGGAAATGAAAAAAAAATTATTAATTAGTAATCTGGATTGACTAATACCAATTAAAATGTGTTATTTATTATTTTAATTTTTCGGACTTCTTTATTTTTTGATGAGACATTTTTATGGATTCATTATGGAGAAGGCTCCCCTAACAGGGAAGGCGGGCATGGGGGCAATAATTATTGGGGATGATTTTGAGAGTAGGGATGAAGATGAGAAAGCAATTCCTCTCCCTTTCTGCGACTTCCCCCATTAGTATCTATAGTTCAAATATATATTTTTAAATAATAAATTTTTGTAAGAGAAACACTAAAAGGGTGTTTGGTATATGAATTTGAGTTAAGATTTTTAAGTTTCAATAGTAATTTTTGTTGATTTTTTCAGAAAAGACAAAAAACTTTTTCAGAAAAAAATGAAAATTGGATTTAAATTTATAAGTTTAAACTATTGTGCCAAACTCACCCTGTGCCAGAAAATAAAAATTAGTTTGATAAGTTAGGTGGCAAACCGTGTGTTAGTCTTGCTCTTTTTCAAACAAGGTCGCCGTTGCTTCTTACGCACGTTACCTTGTCAATAATTCAAAGCAAACAAACTGCTAGCTCTGAACCAAGAGAAATAACTCAGCACAAAAAAAAAAAAAAAAGGAATAAACTGAGAAGAAAAAAAAATACATATAAGACAAACACCTTTTTTTCCCCTCTTAAAAGAAAAGGTTATTCTATATTTTAAACTAACTTATAAATATATATATATATTATAGGAATTTATTAGCCTATTAGTATCTTCGAGCCAAAAAATGATTTTGTTTTTCACCTTTTTTTTCGTACGGCGGAAAAATATTCGCCTGAGATCTGATAACAACTTCACTAACAAAAAAAAAAAAAAAATCTACGCAGTCTCTTTTCTCTAATGTAAATCATTATTCTTTCTCACTAGTCGTTACTGAAGTTGATTTACCGAAATACCCCCAGCCTCGGCAGGCAACGGCTTCACGCAAATCACGAACTACGTGTAAAGGGTATTTTTGGGATAAGCCAAGGGAGACGTGTTTTATAAGTTTGCAACAAGGTGCACAAGTGTTTTCATTGAAAAAAAAAAAAAAAAAAAAGGTGGACAAGTGAATATATTGACGTTACGATGTCCGTTTGACAAACTTTAAGAAGACAACTAATTAAATTATAAACAGATAGATATTAGATAATCATCAATCATATTGCAAGGTGCACATACATGTGTGATAAAATATGGATAAATTATTTATCAATTCTTACAATATTAAAAGGTATTAATAGTGTTAAATATCACCTGTTTATTGAACGTGGATCCCGTGACATGAAGCTTACAAATAAAACCCATCTTTAATTAACGAAGGCTTAACTCAAATAGTGCCTTTAATTGTTTTTCTATTGTAATGGATAGTGTTTATTAGAAATATTCCAAACATTTTTTAAGCAGTTAATTACATCTCAGCAATCATACAAGTTTGAACCTGTTTGATAGAGTTTTTTAGAAGGTACTTTTGGCTTTTTAGGTCCAAAAACAGCTTATGAAAGTGTTTAGATAAACTATTATAAGAGTTTTCAGCTTCTATAAGTGTTTCCTATTAAAGTCAAAAAATGTTATTTCTGACAAAAATTCTTTAGAATGTACTTTAAAACTTATAACAAAATTTAAATAGGAGATTATAAACATCATTTAACATTTCTAGTACTTATTAGAATACTTTAAAGATTATTTTGAACTTAAAAGTTTTTTAGTTTCAAATACTTACGAGAAATCATAGTTTTTGCTTTTCTTCTTTTAACCAGTAAAAGTAAACAGGATGACTTGTGGACATTTTAAGGTTGACAACCTATAATTATTGACATAAGGAATGCAAATTTTACAATGTTGTTTACAGACCATCTTTCCTCTTTCTTTCTTAAAAAGTAGGTTGTAAGTCTTAGATAACTATTATTTGTTTTTGAGCAAAAAAAAAAAAAAAAGGATAACTATTAATTTTCTATTTTTTTTATTAATTGCTGTATTTAAGTGGCCCAAACATTTTTCTATGCTTTAATTTGTCGTTCATTTTAAATTAAAAAAAAAAAAAGGAGGATGAGGCATTTATGAAAAACACTTCAACAACTTGACATTAATGTGTAGGTCAAAAAAATGAAGATAATTATAATTGCAACATAAATAAAAAAAAAAATGTTTCTTCAATGACCATAAAGGGCTTATATTCACTTTTTTAATCATTATTAACCTCACGCCACATGGAGATAAGTAATTAACCACATCAATAATAATATTTGTACCAATTCCACAAAAGAACATTCCTAATTTCCCAGAGAAATTAAAAATGCAGACCAATAAGTTAAGTCTACATCAGCTTAATAAAGAATTAAAAAAACGAAAACTACTAAAAAAAACAAAAAAAAGAATATTAACAAATAAATAAATAAGAAAAGTAAGGGAATAAGAGAATTTGTCCGCCGTGAAAAAGAAAAGAAAAGAAATAAAAAAAAAAAAAAAGTGTTTCATTCAGTCGGAGCAAAGCAGGGACAATAAAGTAATTAGAGTTGAATGCCTGGCAATCTTTGTCTCTTATAAGCACCTATTCGGTTTCTTAAACAGAGAGAAAACACAACACACACAGAAAGAAGAGCGAGAGAGAAGAGAGAGAGAGAGAGAGAGAGAGAGTTTTCAGTTTTGTACAATTCCAAGAATGAAAACAGTGATTCTCTGTATTCCTTAGCTGGATTCAGAGAATCACTTTCATCTTCATCGAGTCTCTCTCTGATACAAACACAGCAGAGAGAGAGAGGAAGGATCAAAAATCCTGCTTCGTTTTGCATGGATTTTCAGATTCTTTGAGAATTGTTGCGAGTTTTTTTTTTTTTTTTTGGTTTTGGATTTTTGGTTTTTGTTGCGGAATCGAGATTCTTCGAAAATGGAAGCTTCTCAGAGCGACGGAAGAATGGAAGGATGGCTGTACCTCATCCGCTCCAATCGGATTGGGCTTCAGTATTCGAGGAAGAGGTACTTCGTCCTCGAAGCTCACCATCTCAGAAGCTTCAAGTCTGTTCCGACCTCGAACGATCAGGTTCTTCGCTTTCTCTCTCCTCTTTCTTACCATTTCTTTTGGTTTCGCCTCTTAATTCCGGTTCGTATTATCGGATTCTATAGCCATTGTTTTTCAACACACCGAACATTTCTTTTTTGTACTAATCCGTTTTGGAGGGTTTTGAATGTAGTATTTTCATACTTGTTAGCTTAAATTCATTGCTTTTTTTTTTTCCTCCCTGTTTTCTATATATATATAAATGGTAAATATATGATATATATATATACATTAATATTCAGTTTTGATAGAAGATTGTGTTTGGAACTGAGGTGTGATTAAGTTTCAATTTATTATGTATTTTTGATCGTTACGAGTAGTGTATATGTTTCTATATTTGCGTGTATATCATGCATAAAGGAAGTTTTTTTGTTTTCACGGCATAATGTGAAAGATTTGTAAGGAATCCGCATTTCAGCAGTTGGAGATGCTTGGAAATGTTGAACTTTAACTGCAAACTAGACACTGGTTTTGAACTTATTTTTGTTTTATAACAGAGGCAGAATTTGCCAGCTGACTGGCGAAATTTTTGATCATTAGGAATTTCTCAAGGCAGTACTTTGTTGTCTTTTTAATGTCGATTATCTGATCTAAGATATGGAGAATGCAATTAGTTTAGTCTGTTCAAGCAACTTGCAAAAAATTTTTCGATTCGAGTATGGAAATTTGGATGCCTAACGGAGAAGAGTAATGATCGTAAAGGAAATCCTTTCAGTTTCAAGTTTATTTGCCATTTCTTTGTTGGAAAAAAATTCCTTTGAGAGGAAAAAATATTGGCCAGTGCTGATTTGCTGAACGTTGAACAACTAAAATAAAGAAGCGCCATCAAAGCTTCAGGGGTTACTTTTGACCCAGCTTTTGCTTTTTTTCTTTTCCTTTTCTTGTAATTGTTCTTTCACCATAAGTGGTGTGCAGTTTTTAGTGATCCCTTTATTTAAATTTGGGGTTTGAATGGTACTTTTAGAAAATTCAGGCAAAAAATTTTGTACCTTTGATTTCCTGTCATTTCGATACAAAAAACCTTTTACTTCTTTTTTTTTTTTTTCCTTTTATGTGGATATTGCTTTTAAGAACAATTTCTAATAGCCATTTTCCATTGCAACAATCGAACTAGTATTATAGTGGCACAGAAAGGATTAGGAAACTCAGATTATGTTTTGGTTTATGTGCACTTTGAATGGAAAGGTTGCGGTTATCTATAACTTTCCTCTCCGGTTTTTAAAAGACTTTATTTTGGTATGAGAATGACGTGAATGACTTCATAAATATTTTTATATTTTCAGGAGCCAGTTAAAAGTGCCATTATAGATTCTTGCATTCGTGTCATGGACAATGGCCGGGAGAGCATTCATAGAAAAGTATGGACTTCATGCAATGTATATTCTAGTAGTGATGTATTTGTTTTGTCACATTCCCTGATTTAGTCAGCATTAGCAACGTGTTTTAATGAACGCATTATTTTTTCAGGTCTTCTTTATATTCACTCTCTATAACACCTCCAATCACACCGACCAGCTAAAGGTGCGATATCTCTCTCTGTCAAAAGTCTGTCGTTGTGTTTATATTCTCATTAGTATTACGCAACTTTTTTTTGTCTTTGTGTTTATATTCTCATTACTATTACCCAACTTTTATTTTTTTTTTAATTTTTGAATTTTTTTATGATAGTTATAGTTTTTTTTTTTTTTTTTTTTTTGTTTAATTTATTAGTTGGGAGCAAGCAGTCCTGAAGAAGCAGCAAGGTGGATTCATTCCTTTCAGGAAGCTGCTTTAAAGGTTGGTTAAAGATAACTTTTGTTGGCCTGCACTAAACCTAATCATGCTTGATACTCATCCTGGTGTTTATGGATATATGCAGGGTGGTCCAGATATAGGAGATCATGTACTAAACTGTTCGAAGAGAATATGGCAATCATTTAGGTGTAATAGCTTATAGTTCCCTATTATTGTTTACTCGTGTAACTCACATTTTCCTTTCCTTGTCACCCAATATTGTAGTTTTCCATTTTGACTTGATGTAGACTTCCGAGTAAATTTCTTACTGATGTGCATGTCTTTGTGCCTTATGCATCATGATATGTTTTTGTGGTTACCATGTAATATCGTTATAGTGATATCATTTTTTGTTCGTAGATTGGGTGGATCTAGTAGAACAAGTCGCATTAATTCCATAGACTGGACTATTTGTCCTTCTACACAAGCGGATCCAATGACATCCGATGTTATTGCCCCTTCACCGTGGACAATATTTGGTTGTCAAAATGGTAAGAAGTGAAAGGAAATAGGCCCTTGGAGGTGGTTTAAGCTGTTTCGAAAAATCATGGGTGTTATGCAGGTCTATGATCTTTAATCCCCCTAATTTTTTTGTTGTTTAGGTCTACGGTTGTTTAAAGAAGCAAAAGATAGGGATTCTCATGGAAAGGTTGGTAGTGTTTTATTTGCCATTTATTGGTTCCCCAAGACATTTTGTTATCTAACACTTCCCATCTTTAGCAGTGGGATGATCATCCTGCTATTATGGCAGTGGGTGTGGTTGATGGAACTTCAGAAGCAATCTTCCAAACACTTATGTCTCTTGGTCCTTCAAGATCACAGTAAGTTTTCTGCACACACCTTGATGAAATCCGAGTTGAAGTTGTTATGTACGTGTCTGATGAAATTTGCTCAAGGTTATAAGGCACCACTAAAGCATTTGAAGCCATAGCTTTTCTTAACATTTGAATCTTTTACGGGAGATAATCCCAAAAACCTAATTGAGGACACAAATGTGCTTAATGACCCCTTCATACCACAAAGAAGGGAAAATCATATATCTTATTTAGTTTCCAACAGATTGCCAAAAGAAAAGAAAAATTGTTTTTCAATTAGAAACTTTACAGGACACTAGATTAACCTTGTATCCTGTCAAGTTTCAGACTGACAAGGAAAGCACTCGTATAACTTGAAGTTGAAGAAACTGGCATCATAAGGAGAATAATCACCTGCTGCCAATGACCTCGCTAGATGTTGAACTGTTGCTGCTTTTCAATATAATGCTATTAGATAGCCTTTATACCTAATCTCATGTAGGCTAGACAGGGATGGATGCGTGTCTAGTCAAATCTTTCCATAAACCACAACATCAATTAGTTTTACTTGATTTTACCCTTGCAATTTTATAAGGAGCATGCTTCCATACTTATGTCCAGAAAATTTTAGTGATATAACCAAAATTAATTGTACACATTAACAAACATACCTTTGTTACTGTGTCTGTCCTAATTGTATTGGATTTTTGTATTAGCTTTTGGGATTGATCTCCTGCTTTTACCCTGTTTGCTTTGAGCTCACTCAAAATTTGGCGGCCAAGTTTTATTGTTGGTGAAGTTAACTTTACAAATTGGCTTGTAGGTGGGACTTTTGTTTCTACAAGGGCAATGTGGTTGAGCACCTCGATGGTCATACTGATATTATTCACAAGCAGTTATACAGCGATTGGTTGCCATGGTCAGTCCCTCCCGCTATCCACTAATTGTAATGTAATTTCTGGGGTATTTGGTTTATGGTTTATAGCCATCATCGGTGAATAGCTTCTCTAATTGCTTTCTCATTTTTACAGGGGAATGCAACGAAGAGATCTATTATTGCGGCGTTATTGGAGACGAGAAGATGATGGCACATATGGTAATATCATTTCTGAGGAAAATTTTTCCTAGGATATTTTGGACAGGCCTAATTGAATTAGAAATTAACTTTCGGTATATTCTTTCTGCAGTTATTCTCTATCATTCGGTCTCTCACAAGAAGTGTCCTCCTCAAAAAGGCTACGTCGTGCCTGCCTTAAAAGTAATGTATGCTTAGAAGTTGAAATATACTGGACATTGTTGTGTCTCACACGCTCTATATTTTCTCTTTAAAAGTGACAAGTTACAAAATTATGCTGGTTTTATTGACTGGCGACTAATAAGATTGAACACCGCCTACCAGCTACTTTTTTATATTCCTGTTCAGTCTTTGATTTTGATGTTTGTATTCTCATTGTGCCAAATGTAATATTGCACACTTCGCAGGTGGAGGATATGTTATTTCACCAGTGAACCAGGGGAAACAATCAGTTGTGAAGCACATGCTTGCTATTGATTGGAAATTCTGGAAATCTTATATAAGGACTTCTTCTGCTAGAGCAATAACCATTCGAATGCTCGGAAGAGTTGCTGGTAAACTTCAAGTACTGGGAGAACTTTATATGCATATCTGCAATAATCACTTATCTTTTGACATTTATTCATTTAATTAACGTTTTTTTTTCCTTTTCTTTTTTGTCCTTCCAATTCTTATTGTGGTAATTGCAGCATTGCGGGAGTTATTTAGAGCAAGACAAGGTTATCCTTCTTCTGAATATTCATCTGGAGAGTTGACAAGAAATATTGGGGTGAATCGAAAAGACGAGGACAGAAAGTTTGATGTCCGAATGATGACTGGGGATGGAAGCAGTATGGGAAATTTAGCTGAAGAAGTAGATAAAACACCTTCAGAACATGCAAGCCTCGGCAGCTTTAATGATGCAGCTGATGAATTTTTTGATGTTCCGGAACCCTCTGATTTTGGCCAATCAGAAGCTGATTGGGTTCCTGATTTTGTTCCAGAAACACATTCACAGGTATATGCAGTTTGAAGCCCTTCTCGAATAACCATACAAGGTGTCAAAGAAAAAGACACGCCATCCTTCATTGAAATATTGTGTGTAACAAAAATATCTTGACAAGTCTGGCCTTAAAAAAAAAAATGGAAAGAAATGCAGCAGGGAAACTACAAGAAAAGGAAACAAGAAACAAAATTTTATCAAGTTGACTATTCCGAGTCATAACTTCAAAATTGACAGTGCGCATAAAAGTAGACTTGCATGTAATTGTAACAAAATGATTTATCAGACAAAGTCATTGGAGAAGTGGACGAGGCTAAAATGCTTCCTGAGTTCCAGAGTCATTGTGAATTTAAATATTGAAGTGACTAAAATCTTAGTGTCCCTGAAATGATTCTTTTTTTGATTTTTTTGAGATGTTCTAGGTGTTTCAAAGGAGAATTTATGTTCCACTAGAATATAATTGGAAAGTGAGTGGTTTAGTGCATGGTTGGTCAACATTGTCCTCCTTGCCCTACTCACTTCAACGTGCAAAGTGATTATGAAAGTGCTATATACATTCAACCCAAGTTGCACTGTGGTCGTGTTTGTAACGTAAATCTGTATCTTGGTTTCTCATCCAGCTATGTTTATGTATTCTACTGTGCTGAAATCCTAGATTGGGTGCTAAAGCCATTTGGGCTCATGTTGAAGTTGCCATATTCGTTGGCCATGCTTTTTCCCTAGATGTTTTCCTATGCTTATTTGTACCGCACATAGTCCAGCTTAAAAAAATAATAATAGTTAAAAAAAAAAAAATTGCCCCTTCCATCTTTTCCATTTTTGTTGCTAATGGGCTTGAACACTTTTTTTTTTTTTTTTTCTCTTCATTTTTCTAACTTTGATTTGAGCAATCACATAAATACATGTTTCTTGTGTGTTGCAGGATGTGCGCCACCCAAAGTTGTCGACTGCTGCTGGTTTTGTGAAAAAATTACATGATCTTGCAAGTTAGTTGCTGATTCAATTATGCTGGACACTTTAGTTTCAATGGCTTGTGTTACTGTTCCTTTGTTTCGTACTTTATATTGCATAAAATATCTTATTATTAAAGCTCTCTTGCTACAGTTCAGAAGAGGGGCTATGTGGACTTACAAGAGATGACAATGGAAGAGAGTGTATCATGTTGTAACGGGTCAACTCTTCCCAAGGATCCAACTTGCGCTTTGCCTTGCAGTTGGACAACAACAGATCCCTCTACTTTCCTTATCCGCGGAAAGAGTTATTTGGAGGACCGTTTGAAGGTATCAACGTTTTTTTTTTTTTTTTTCATCTCTGTTTCTTATGCCTCATATTTCACATGTCAACCAAATTTAGGAACTTTTTATTTTACCTGCCCCAGTTAAGCTGATGTTAGCCCTATATTTGACTGTTGACCTATGAGGTTTGCTCAAGTGCAAACACCACGCATGCTGCTAAATACAACCGTTTGTAGGTACTTGTTATTGCCTGCGTCAATTTAGATCATGTGAAGTTAATATGTGTTGACCATCTATGCTGCTAAATAATCTTCTTCTGTAGTACCACTATTAATCTTGTTTTGTTTCTACTCCTCTTCCATATCGTTTATTCGTTTGTAGGTCTTATTTCTTTCTTGTATTTGATTTTTCTGTTCGTTTTAGGTTAAGGCAAAGGGTACCTTAATGCAAATGGTCGCTGCTGATTGGCTAAGATCTGACAAGCGGGAAGACGATCTTGCTGGCCGTCCTGAAAGCATTGTTCAGGCAGGATTTTTTTTTTTCCTTTCTTGGCCCCCTTCTTTTCTTACTCACTGTCTCTATATGTCCCCTTGTATAATTGCATGTTTAAACCGTACAAAATGCACTTGCTTGAATATTTTTATCAAAGTTTAGAAGTTTTCTTCTGCAGAAATATGCGGCACAAGGGGGGCCAGAATTCTTCTTTGTTGTGAACATACAGGTAAATAATATAAGTTTGTGGTGGAATTACTCTTACTACTTTAATTTTAGTGATAACGGAGTCATGTACTATTTCATCAGGTCCCAGGTTCAACGACTTATAGCCTTGCACTATACTATATGATGAGTACTCGATTAGAAGATGCGCCTTTGCTAGAGAATTTTGTCAAGGGGGATGATGCATTTAGAAATTCGAGGTTTAAGCTCATTCCATACATATCTAAGGTTGGTACATATAATGGTCGTTGTGATCCAGCAGATTATAATTTAAGGACTTGGTTGTATGAAATTACTGTGTTTAAGACAGGTTAGTGGTTGTTTGCAATGACTTCTTGTTAAAATATGCCCAGCACTGGTCTCAGTATTAGGGGTTTCTTGTTGTGCATGGCCCGTGGTATTAAATTTTGCACTTTTTATTCCCCAGGGTTCATGGATTGTTAAGCAGAGTGTGGGAAAGAAAGCATGCCTCATTGGCCAAGCGCTTGAAATAAATTATTTCCATGGGAAAAACTACTTGGAGGTAACTTAAGGTCTAAGCTAACAGGAAAATGAAATGTACTTTACCATTGAGAATTGTTCTGTTACTGAAATTGATGCGATTGTGAAATATGTGGTTACATTCAGCTTGGTATTGATATTGGTTCATCGACGGTTGCAAGAGGGGTGGTTAGTCTTGTTCTCGGGTACCTTAACAATCTGGTTATCGAGATGGCATTTCTGGTACAGGTAGAACAACCTTCTCTTTTTCTCCATAACAGACGGTCCTTTCATGTTTTTCATTTGCACCTTACATTCTATTCTTGAGCAAGCTGATCAACCTATGAAATCCGAGTTTCCTGGGAATCAATTAAAAGTTGTAAACAAATCTTAATTTCATAATTCCTTTCTTCTTCTTGCTCAGGCAAACACAGCAGAGGAGCTGCCAGAGTATCTTCTCGGAACCTGCCGCCTTAATCATCTCGATGCGTCTAAGTCGGTTCTAGTGAGGGAATGATCATATTCCCCAATTAAAAACAGAAAGAAAAGAAGCATGATTATACCCCAATTTATACCCAATGAAAGAATGACTGAATCCCAAATTCATGATTTACCCCAGAGAACCAGCGGGGTTATACATAGACGAAAAATATTTTTCGGGATCTTTGTGATCTGCAACCCTGCTTTGCAGAACTCATTCGTTGATTCAAAAATTGAAATTGGCTGGAATACATGATGCTGTAAATATATCATTAGGACGGATAAATTCTCAACTAGTGTTCTACTTTTAAAGTTAGATTTGTGGTTTGTTTTCCATTCCATGAAATTATGATGTGAAGAGGCATGACAAAAAAGTAATGAAAGCCATGTCTTTTTATTCAAGTAAGAAAACATGTCTTCTGAATTGTGGGAATCATCGTAACAGAATTTTCACTCAAAAAGAAAAAAGAAGAGAGAGAGAAGAAAAGAAAAGAAAGAAAGATGAAAACTGACATGTTGTTTTCAAAACAAACGACAAGCGCTACGCAGTTCGATGACTTGACAGCAAAAATCTTTTAGATAAGAAATGATGTGTCGTTTAGTCGTCGTCAAACACGGCCAAAAATTTACAACCTACCCAAAAAAAAAAAAAAAAAGAAAAAAGAAATAGGTCAAAAATCTCCAGTAATAAAATAAATAGCAAAAAATTTTATAAGTAACGGTAAATCATGAAGTATATTTATGATAAAAATTATCTTAAAAATATTATTGTAAATAAAATATTTATTGTAAATATCATATTTAAGATAAATAATTTATTTTCGACATATATTATTATAAAATTACGTTAAAGATGTTGATAAATAAACAATTTAGGATAAATATTTTGAAGCATATTATCAGAAAATTACTTTAAAATTTTGATAAATATGTTACTTACCTTGAAGATTTTTAAAACATGTTGTTTATTTTAATTTTTTTTAAATATTAACACAGTTATTATAATTTCTATTTTAATTTCTAGAAAAGGGGAAAATTAAACTTTAGAACTCAAAGGACATGTCGCTTTGATCAGACGACAGGAGTTTGGGACAACATTTCATGTCGTTTTCACGGGAACGACAAGAATGTTTGAAACCTTGAACGGGTCTTTTTAGATTGCGAACGACAGCGAACAAAGGGTTGGGTTGTTCTTCTGCCAAGTTTCTCGTTCAAAAGAAACGAATTTTCTGACCCTGAGAAACCGAGGGAAAATGAGAGGTTTCTCTTTCTTTCAGAAAAGCTCATCGTTATGGAGGAGAAGAAGACAAGCTCCGAGCTCTGTTTTATCGTACGATACCTTTTGTACGGACAACAGCGATGGCCTCCAGAGCTCCAGGTTGAAGATCTTCGATCGCCATCTCAAACGCAAACAGGTTTTTAAGTTAACTCCTCACTTTTGGCTGAAATTATCCTTTCTTTCCGACTCTCTCGAAGCTTCGGTTTGTATTCCGCTGCATTTCGATTTACTTCCTTTTTTTTTTTTTTTTTAAATATATAAATATATATCTTTATTCATATCTTATAGTTCACTTTCGTTTTTCTATTTGTGACCGGTCCAAATTGAGCCCTTTTTTTTTCCCTTAAATGTGTTTTTATTAAGATTAAGAGGCGAGAATTTGATATACAATGTAGAAGAGACACTCCGAGAAATGTTGAATTTTTTCTTTGTAGTTTTATTTTTATTCTTTGTTGTTATTTCTGTTCTATCGTAACAGTTCAAAACCAAGGAAAAGTTGACACCTTTAGAGGTTATGATCATCTTTTGATGACTTTAGTTGTTCCGTTGGTTTTGTTAGCTTAGGAAACATGCCAAGATTTTGAAATAATGTAAAAATTGAATTCTTTAAAAAAAAAAAAAAAAATCCTTTGGTCATTGCATTTTGGTTGAAGTTTTATTTTCAAATTTAATTGCTCGTTTATCAATGACAGCGTGACCGAGCCGCGTGGTTGATGAGTCCAAAAGACTCCTTTGTGGATGCTGTGGCTGAGAATGTATTAGATCGTCTAGAGGTAGTGTCAAGCTTCTTCGTGGGCTTTCAGAATTGTCTCTTGGATTGGGTTGCATGATTTTCGCTAGCGTTAGATTGACTTGTTTACCTTTTGCAGGACTGCAAAAAAGCGTTTCCTACTGCATTATGCCTAGGGGGCTCGGTGGAACCCATCAGCCGTTTGTTGCGCGTCGTGGTAGGAAAATTTGTTTTGTAGCTTCGCTGGAGTCAATAGTGCGGAAATTGTTTGTGGAGAAGCGTCTCTCATATATTACTGTAATTCAAATGCCTTTTTTTGTTTAGGTGGTATCGAGAAGCTTGTCACGATGGATACATCGTATGACATGGTGAAACGGTGTAAAGATGCTGAGGTTGATGGAAGGAATGAAGGGATTGAAACCTCCTTTCTTGTTGGTGATGAGGAGTTTTTGCCTGTTAAAGAAAGGTAGGTTTCGAATTTGGTTACTTGATTTCTGTGAAATGCATTCCTCTTAGGGTTTTTTTTTTTTTTTTTTTTTTCCTTGTAACTTATTCTATGTGTAAAGTTCTCTAGATCTGATAATAAGCTGCTTGGGCCTTCATTGGACTAATGATCTTCCAGGAGCAATGATACAGGTGTGTACCCTTTTTCTTCTTTTTTCCTTGCCTTCAGAGTCATGAATTCAGGTGTCAAAATCAGTTTGATATTTTATATTTGGATGCCTTATGACTAGGCTCTAAGCAAGGCACCATAT
This sequence comes from Ficus microcarpa, assembly GCA_025413485.1. Classification (NCBI taxonomy): domain Eukaryota; kingdom Viridiplantae; phylum Streptophyta; class Magnoliopsida; order Rosales; family Moraceae; genus Ficus; species Ficus microcarpa. Next base: position 23,459,157 of record CM046377.1, on the reverse strand, counting down.
GCTGTGAGTACATTTTAAATCTTGAAGCAACATCCATGATATATATGTATGTTTTACAGAGTAGATTGGCATTGAAGCCCGATGGTCTATTTTTAGCAGCTATCCTCGGTGGAGAAACCTTAAAGTTGTGCTTTCTTTCCTAAATTGGTCATTTACCTGTTCTCTAATGGCGAAATCAGCCCAAATGCATGAAATGCCTGTTTGATTTCTCGATTTGCTCATCTTTGTGGCTAGGGAGCTGAGAATTGCTTGCACAGTAGCACAAATGGAGCGTGAAGGAGGCATCAGCCCACGAATATCACCTTTGGCACAAGTATTTTGTGTAGCCTATTTTTTTCCTTTTCATTTTTGCGGGTCATCTTATTATTTGTAGTTTATGTTCTGTTCCGTAACTTGGGTAAACTTATGTTTTCCTCTTTGTCATTTGGGTGACGGCAACACATACTCGTTTATACTACTTTGGCATGTTGTTAATACTCGATGTTGGGTTATTGATTCCAGTATATGGTTATTTTTCTCGAGGTGCGAGATGCAGGAAACCTTTTGACCAGGGCAGGCTTTTCCCTTCCGGGTGTTGACGTTGATGAATATGTTGTTAAATATCAAAGTGGTAAGCATTCCTTGTTTGTGGCTTTGGCTCATATCTATACTAGCTCTGATGCATTCAATAAATTTCTCAATTAACATACTTACGCCGTCAACGTCTCACGTGAGTAGAACACAATTCTGGCCGTCTTATTACAAGAGGTGTTATGCTTTTGTCAGTTTAGTTCTTGATCTACTTATCTGGTTGTTGTAGCTCTGGAGCTAATAGAACATCTACGTGCAATGGGTGAAACCAATGCTCTTCTACAAAGAACTAAGGTTAAATTCCTATTTTTGGGCTACACTTCACTTGCTAGTCCACCAATCAATGCGAGCATTATCTTTTAGCCAAAACTAATGGGGTCATGGATAATCAGATCCTAAAGAGAGAAACCGCCCTAGCAACTGCAGCGATCTATGATTCAATGTTCGGTGCTGAAGATGGTACGATACCAGCAACTTTCCAGGTGGGCATAATGGAAGCTCCTTCAAAATAATGTCTTTACAGAGATATCGTCTACTTTTATCATCGTTGACTTGTGGTGGTATTGTAGGTTATCTACATGACAGGGTGGAAGGAGCACTCATCTCAACAGAAGGCCAAAAGGAGAGGCTCTGCCACCATTTCCTTTAAGGACATTCAAAAGCAGTTTGGTAGTGGAAGTTGAATTTTTTTTTTTTTTTTTTTTCCCTTCCTACAGATTTCAAATGCCTTTTACTTTTTTAAATCAAGGGAATAAATTCCAATGGGTTGTGGAATAGTTGTTCCCAAATTCTTTTACAAGCCGTGTCAAGAATAGGGGCCGATCTACAATGGTCAATTGTAAACTTACGATAGTAACTGTACTTTGTCTTAAATGTAGAGCCAGGTATTTTAACCGTGGAGTAAATTTTTGAGGTCCAATATATCGTATGGCTAACGAGGGGCTAAACCTAAAAATTCATGATTCAAAAGATTCAAACTTTCCACTTCTCATTTGAGAATTGACAAAAATCTTAAGAGTTTATAAAATAGCCAATAGTAACACGGTACTTTTTTTTTTGGCTAAATAAAAATAAATAAAATAATACAGAAAGGACAAACAAATGTTAGGTGTTGTTTGTGTACAATTTGGAGATGATATTTTATCATCTGAATTTCAAATTTTTGACTTTATATTGAATTTTTTCTCTATTTTCTTTTTAAAAAACTCAAATTTTAAAAGTCTGTAATTTTCTCATTTCAAATCGAAATGAGATAATTTTTATGTCAAAATACTTGTAACAATAAAATGGACAAGAAAAATTCATTTTGTGTTTTTTTCCGAACACATTTTAAATATTTGTATCACTTTCTATATCATAGAAAAAAATTCTCTCTCCAAACTTATATTTTTAACTCAATTTCAAAAACATAATCTTTAAATGTTCTCTGAAACAGATTATTATTTATTATTGTCCAAGGTTTATAATGTATTTTTCTTGTCATGTCATCTGCAACCATACTTGTAGAACTCATTCTTTGATTCAAAGATTGAAATTGGTTGGAATTCATGGTGCTCTGTGGATACATATCAAGAGGATCGATAAAACAACCTTCTTAAAGATGGCATTCTCCAATGGCGTTATTATTACTTTTTTTTTATTTTTTTTTGGGAAAATCCACTTGTATAAGGTGTAACGTTAGATTGGTGTTTTGTTTCCATGAGATTACAATGTGAAGTGGCATGACAAATGCAGGGAATCAACGCCATGGGAATTGGGAAATACAATACAAATCAGTCCGTAAGTGCATAGTCAGTGGGTGGGCTCCACCTGTCTGACGCACAAAATAATATGGGAGACAGTGACGGAGCTCTGCACTTGGATCGCATGTTATAACAATCATAATCATTTAGCCCAAAAAAAAAAAAAAAAAAAAAAAAAAAAAAAACCTGACAATTAGTTCTTGTTTGATTCACCATTTCAACTCAAACTTTTTATCTCAGTTTTTATCTTTTTCTAAAAAATTTTTTTATCTTTTTTGAAAATTCAACAAAAATTACTATTGAAACTTAAAATTTTCAACTCAAACTGGTGAACCAAACGGACCCTTAATTTGATAGAAAGTTTAGTTTAAACTAAATTATATTTTTTTATCAGGGTTTTTATCTTTTTTTGAAAAATTTTTTATCTTTTTTGAAAAAAATTTTTGTCTTTTCTGAAAAATTACTATTAAAACTTAAAATTTAAACTAAACTCATTCACTAAACACCCCTAAGATTTCGTTTATTGTTTGAATTGAGTTTGAGATAAGATGAAATTTTTAAGTTTGAGTTGATTAATTTTTTAAAAATTAATTAAAAATTTTATTAATTATTTAAAAAAAGATAAAAATTAAGATAAAAATATATAATTTAATTGGAGGTGAACTTTATTACTATGGGTGACAAGAAAAATACGACGGCAAGCCACCTTGTGCATTGCACATTGGGACTTTTTTTTTTTTTTTTTTTTTTTTTTTTTTTTAAGTGGAGGCACATTGGGACACCCTGTGGCATGTGACCTCTGACCTGTGCCGCACTGCAGCAGTTAGGCAAAAAATAATAATAAAAGAGTGTCCGGGGTATTATGGTAATTACACTACATAGCATAAATTCAACGTCGCATTGACCCATGCTATTGAACCATCGAAAATTGCGAGTTGAGAATTGAGAGGTGAAACTCATGAACCTGGACCCATCTTTTCCCCTTTTTTTTTTTTTTTTTTTTTTTTTTTTTTATGTGCATTTCAAAATCACAAACAAACAGAGAGTTTTGAAATGAGGGCCCCTACATGACACGATCATCCTTTTACACTGTTTAGGCTGTTTGACAAATTTTCCTTTTTATCTTATCATCTGAGAATTACAGGAAAAAAAAAAGGTTCATTATTTTTTACTGGTATAATTAAAAGATGACAATTAATAAGATATATTCACATTTAGTTAAAAAAGAGGGAAAAAAAAAACTGATAAGATACATTCACCTTTAGCCAAAAAAAAAAAAAAAAAAAACCTAATAAGATATACCAACACCATATATTAATGATTTGATAACCACACATCTATAGAAATTACATTACGAAGTATATATTCGAGTTTTAACCTACGTTTTTTAACTCAACTGTACTTTATGATTAGTTTTTTTGTCAATTTCTGAAAAAATAATAAAAATTATAATTAATTTTTGAAAAGTCAACTAATTTTAACTTAAAAATTTCATGTCATTTCAAACTTAATATGTCATTAATTTTCTAGTCACTAGTTGAAGCATGGCTCCCGCATGTGAAATAGTATATTATCTAAATAACATAAGAATATAAAGAGAAAATTAAAAAATATATATAAATATTAAAAAAATTGAAAATTTTTTACGAAACTCCAAAAAAAATTTTAAACGAATTGCTTCTTAATTAGATTAAAAAATGGGGAAGAAACTCCTTTAAGAAACCCCAAAAAAATACTTATTTTCACTTTTAATTGATAGATTTGGTATGAATGGTAATTAATTGCAGCATTGCATTTTCTGAGAGTAATCTAGAATCAATTTTCTTGCTACTAACCAGATGGCCTTTTATAATTTTGCATTAGTAATTTTGTCCTTTTTTTTGTGTGGAAAAACTGCCTTGGTTGAGGCGACCAAAAAAAAAAAAGAGTAGCTTTGTAAATTGCAAACCAATCCCAAATTCCAAGTTTTTACTTCCACGAGACAATAAGGCCAACTATTTTACCATTTTGCCCCCCTTCACATTTAACTTTCGAGATAAAATTTTTAAATTAAAATTATTTAATTTTTTAAAAATTAATTATAAATTTTTTAATTTTTTTAAAATATAAAAACTGATATAAAAAATATAATTTAGTTAAAATTATATTTAAACACCAACTAAAGTTTTAGTCGTTGATATATATATATTTTTTTGGGCAATTGAGAATGCTTTTAAGTGGATGGCAACCTAACTTCAACGCGCCACTTCCAGTACTTCTCTTCATCGTACTTTTGAAAGTCAAAACCCCGAAAAAAAAAATAATAATAAAGGAAAAAGAATTATTTGACAGAGTTTCTAATGACTTGTCCGATTTAAAAATAGTTTCTAAAATTATTTAAATACTATATTTAAAGAATTTTTAATTTTCTGAAATATTTTCTATCAAAATAAAAAATATAATTTTTAACAAAAACTCTTGTCAGTATATTTTAAAACTTATAACAAAATTTAAATTAGAAGAACGTTTAATCTCTAGAAGTATTTTCTGTTGAAGGAAAAAAAAAAGCTTTTGACAAAAGTTTTTTTGAGTAGATTTTAAAACTTATAACAAAATTTAAATTAAATATTATAAACTTAAGATAATTTATAAAATGACTTAACCATTTTTTTTAAAATTATCAAAAAAATTTTATCAACCAGATGATCTCGGCCATCTTTAAATAAGAGAAATTTATTTTGTTAATTTCAACTCTTGAGATTGACATTTTGACAAATACATGTATAAAAGTTTATTTAATATTTTTAATACTTATTAGAATATTTTAAAAATTATTTTGATATTAATGCTTTATTTGTCTCAGTATCTCATTCGAACTCAAACTGTATTTTTTTTTTGTCTTTTTCTCAAAAAATTTTTTATCTTTTCTAAAAATTCAAAAAAATTTACTATTACAACTAAAATATTTAACAAACCCTTATATCTAGAGAAGGCATAATTTTTTTATTCTTTTGTTTTATTAATTAGAAGTAAAATTAAAAATTCTGTTAAACGGATCAAATCTGAAAAAAAAATATATATATATAAAAAGAAATGAATATGAAAAATAAAATCCCCTACACAACATGGACAAGAAAATCTAGGAAGGAAAGACATTGTCGTTTCCCGGGAAAATCCAACCCGCGAGGCGAAAATCCTTTTCCGCGAGAGTATAAGTGGGGGCTGTTTGGTCGACGAGAAAATTTTGAAAAAGGTGGGAGAGCGGGCGGAGGGCATTCTGTCCCTCCGGGATCTCCTGAAGGTTCTGGATTACAGTGGGTCCTCATTGATCTCGAGGCCTGTCTGCCAGAATCCCGGCATCGCTTTCGGGGAATTTATGAGCACGAGATCCTCCCAACAGGTCAAGCTTAACCAATCCAATTTCATTCCTTTTCCTTTTTGTTTCGCCTTTTCTGATTGACCTGTGATTTTGAGCTTTCATTTCTGGTTCGTCTCCTTTGAAGAATTTTTTCTGACCTCTTTTTGCTTTCATAGTCTTATTTCGTTGGGAGTTTTGGATTGTGTTTTATTGATATTCAATAATGTAAGATCAGCAAAAGTTTCAGTTTTGTGTTCTCGATCTTATTTATTTGTTCTCGTTTCAATCGGGACATTTTTTCTGATGATAGCTTTAGAACATGTTTGGTTTGAAGGAAAGTAATTCTCGGGAAGAAAGTTTTTTCCTTTTCGTGACAATTGACACTTCCATCAACGAAACATTTTTGTAAAAAAATAATACTAATGAACAAAGAAGGTTTAATCTGTTTTTTCATGTGTGCGTTTTATTTATTTTCTTTTTGCTTTTCAATCCTAATATCCATTTTATATTATGTTAATATTTGATTTCGTTTTTCTTTGTTTGTTCTTGATAGTGATTGGAGTAGTAATAATATTCATGGATCCTGGTAGAAAATTCTCTGCATTTCTGTTGCTTCTGGGATTTGGTATGTATTACCTGAATTTAATTCTCATATGGCTTTATTTCTTCTGCTATATATTTTCATTTTTGAATTTGTTTTAGTGGACTCCTAAAAGATTTATCTTTTTTTCTGTGTCCGAAGGACGATTTTGTCTTTCCCTACTGAGATTCTTCTTCGTCTTCTTCTTCTTCCTCTTCTTCTTCTTCTTCTTCTTCTTCTCTCTCTCTCTCTCTCTCTCTCTCTCTCTGGACTGTTTTGTTTATATCCATAAGGATTAAGTTGGTTATCTTTTATTCATGTGCTTTTGTCTTTCTCCTCCGACACTTCCGCAGTTTCTGTGTTAGTGAACGCCTCTTCTTTAAACGATGATTACGGGCATTGTGAGAGAGTTGTCCAGAAGTGGGCATTTTCTTCACTCGAAGAAGAAGCCAAAGAGGATAAACACACCCTGAGGGATTTGCTGTTTTTCCTCCATGTCCCCCGAACAGGCGGGCGAACGTATTTTCATTGGTAACTGACTAGTTTCGTACATCCGTGATATGTTAACTTAAGATTACACTCTGCACTTGTACTTATTTAATTTATTATGCTTCTGGCTGAATTCTGCACTGCAGTTTCTTGAGAAAGCTGTACCCTAGCTCTTTGGAATGCCCTCGATCTTACGATAAGCTGCGATTCGATCCAAGGCATTATCTCTTTGTTTTCTGTCTCTCTCTCTCTCTCTCTCTCTGATAGTATTTATGCTACACGTAAGTTTGTTTTAGTGGTAATAGGAAATACTTGCTGCTTCTTGGGGTAATTGGATTAGGCGAGCCATCTTTCTGTCTAGATGAGCACTAAGTTATACACGGAGGCAAATCACAGTGAATATCATTTATTTGTTATCTATAGTTTCTGGAGAGATGTAGTGAAGTGGCTTCGTGTTGGAGGAGAGTTTAATTTATGTATTACAGAAAAAGGTTGAGTCTTGTGCAATTACCCATGTTGTAGAGAACAATTCTCTCTTATCAACTTATTTTACTCGATGCACTTGGTAACTGTGCTTCTATCTGGAATTATAGTTGATAACGATTTGTATCATGTGCAGAAAACGAAAGTGCAGGTTGTTGGTTACTCATGATGACTATAGTATGATGTCCAAACTTCCAAAGCAGAGAACGTCAGTAGTGACAATACTTAGGGATCCGGTTGATCGTATCTTCAGTACTTACGAATTTTCAGTAGAAGTGGCTGCTAGGTTTTTAGTGCATCCTAACTTGACTTCTGCAACACAAATGGCTGGACGATTGCGCGCTAAAACTTCCGGTGTAAGCACACTGGATATCTGGCCATGGAAGCATTTGGTTCCATGGATGAGAGAAGACCTTTTTGCTCGTGTATGTTTGTCCTGTACTCTATTTGCTTGGTGTATCTCCTTTTGTTTCAGTTTTTGTCGATATCAGGATGGACATATTTTCCTATGTTATATGTTGTTATTTCTTATTGTTCTCTCATCACGTTAGCACTCCCCCTTCAATGTTTCACTTAATCAACTTTTGGGTGTTTTTTTTTTTTTTTTCTTCTATAACTGATAATTTTGAAAGATATCATGCGGAACATGGACAAAAGATTTCTAGTTGAATGACTACTATTGTATATCAATCACGTCTCTCTTTCTTTGATGCACATATCAAATTTAGTCCTTGAATAGCTTTATTGTTGGTCCTGATGACTCGCTTGTTTTTGTTGTTATTGATATGGGCAGAGAGATGCTAGGAAGATTAGTGGCTTGAATGACATTTTGAGCAGTGACCCATATGACATGTCAGAGATGGTTATGCCACTACAAGAATACATCCAGGATCCTATTGCTCACGAAATCATTCACAATGGAGCAACTTTTCAGGTAGCATGGTGGAACGGGTCCTGTAGGCTGTAAAGAACTGCATTCATGAAGCTTAAATCTTTTTCGTGACTCAAACCTTTCTGATAACCATTGAGCGTAATGCCTGACCTCTTAGCTGAAAAGGTTGCAGGATTGACGAACAACTCTTATACTCCAGAGTCACGTGAAGTGCGCCAATGTGTTCAAAAGTACATGGGTCTTGGTGATCTCGTGCTTCAAGTAGCAAAGGTAATGTAGTAAAGGTCCTCTGACGGGCCTCTTGCTGTGTGAACCATTAACCTGCAGTTGTCTATTGTTGTAGAGTAGTCTCCATCTAGTATTAGAGTTGAGATACTAAGATGCAATATTTTGAATGGTATCGTGTTCAATATATCTTTTCTCTTCTCATCTTTTATTCCCCAAATGACCATGATGAAGATTGCAAAACCCTGCAGAAAAGGTTAGATGATATGTTGTACGTTGGTCTCACTGAAGAACACAGAGAATCTGCAACCATGTTTGCAAATGTAGTAGGTTCACAAGTGATTTCTCAGCTCAGGGCATCAAGCTCAAGCACAGAGAGCACTGCCGACAACAAATCAGGTCAGTGATGTGACCACTGTACTTTTCTCTACAGTCAACCTTCTGTGTTGAATTTTTCAAATGAAACATTTGAATTGGTTAGGCTTTAAAAAAATAAAAATCAAAAATTGGGAGATGTTATCAGTTAGGCGTTTAGTAAATCTTCTGTTAACAAGACACAGCTATCAGGTACAATTCATGTGCAAAGAGAGTTAAACACCTATTTCTCTGTGCTTGTTTTTTATACACCATCTAGATTACAACGTTTCTGGTGCTGCTTGGTGCTTTCCACCACCACCCCCCTCCCCTTTCGTGTGACATGTCGATACTTAATAAAAATGTCAACACTCGAGCTCAGTCAACATAGACAGCATATATTTGCACAGTGATATTGAGTCTATCTAATTCATCTACTTGTTCTACAGCACGGAGCTCTTCAGTTTCAGATTCTAAGTCCAATAGCAGTCCTCATCAGGTAATCAATAAATTTTTCATTTTGAATGGGAGGTTTCGTAATTGGACATCGTCATTATAACTTTCTTACTGTGATTTTTCTGCGCAACAGAAAAGCACCTCAGAACAGAATACTAGTGATATTGCTTCACCCGAAAACGATGAAGCACTTAAAGAAAATGTAAGCCACTATACGTGGAGTGTAACTTTTGTTAATGGACATAGTGAGATGTGATTTCATCCTCTATCTTTTATTGAAGTTGAGTTTTGATACCAACTACATTTTAGATGACTGTGGGAGACCTTATGGATGCTTATGAAGTCTGCATATCTAGTTTACGAAAGGCCCAAACACAACGGCGTACCTCTTCTTTGAAGAGAATCTCACCAGCAAACTTCACAAAGGAGGTATACACGTTTTCTTTTATTTGTGTTCTTCTGAATGGTTGTGGTCTAATTCGGTTGTGGCAAAAAGTTTGTCGTTTGCTTTGTCTATGTAATTACTTCTTAAGCTGATATAGGATTCAAGATGGGCATCCCTCAAGAGACAGTTAATTTGTATATTTTCTGTGAGAAAATTTGTTTATTGGAAATGCATGCGCATGTTTTCCCCCACTGTGTTTTATATTAATTTGCTAGGTATAATGATCCGATACCCAATACGATCCTTTTTTTTAAAGTTAAATAAGAAAGTTTGTAGGTGTTGCTTTTCTTGTCTACTCCTTTGTTTTAGTTTTTGTGCTTTTTTTTCTGCAAGAAAGAGACTGGATATTCTTTGTTGACTTGTTAGCTGAAACAATTATGATGCTTCCACTGGTTATTCCAACCTTGCAAATGCACCATGTACCGTCATTTGCATTACTAGATTTTGTTTGTTTGCTAGCTTCTTCTTCTTCTTCTTCTTCTTCTTCTTCTTAATGCTAAAGGTTTGCTTGGTAGTTTTGTTGAACTTGTTTTCTCCCTTTGCTTTCTGCTAAAATATCAAAGCTTAAAATTCAACAGGCACGACATCACGTCTCAAAATCGGTCCTCCAACAGTTAAGGTCACTTAACCACCTGGATTTGGAACTCTACAAATACGCCCAGGATATTTTTGCAAAGCAACATAAACGTACCATGAATAATTTTGCTGGAATAGTAAGCCTTTCTTTACCCGAAGATGCTTTTTGTGCTTATACATCTTTGTCTTTGGTGGTTGTGTTCTATTTTTAAAATGGTATTGCTTCTCCTTTAAATAAAAGGGTATTGGCTTTTCTTCCAGCTGGTTGTAATTAGTTAACTACAGGCCGCAAGTTATGGATTCCTATTGAAGTTGGAAAAACGTAAAAGATGAATGTCATATCATGAATTCAAGTTTTACATGGGCATTTTCGTTTGAAACTGTCGAGATGGTTAAATGACCTAAGCCAATATATGGTTGGTGTTTTAGCTCTCAGTTGCATCGTAACTGGTGCCATTGTCATTGTCAGAGTCATTCTGGCTCCTCATGCGGCTGCTCATCACTTCCTGTACATGCATTTCTTAAAGCAGCTGTGGTGGACGTCACGTTAAAATCACTGAAAGCTTATGCATGTGAGATGTCTGTCTGTTTTTCCCTCTCTCTGTCTGAGATGCTAGTCAGAACGTAAAAATGCAAATCATGTTTTTTTTTTTTTTTTTTTTTTAATTTCGGTGCTAAATTTACACTTTAGAAGCCAAGCGATATCTGTGGTAACACGGCATGTTTAAGGATAACTCTACTTCATCATTTTAGCTCGTTTCCCATTATTGAATTTATATTTTCCGCTCATCACTCAATATCTGGATGACTGGTGATTCTAAATTCAAACTTTCATGAGGTAAAGGCTCAAGAAGACATTTTTCGCTTTTTGACACCATCTTTGATTGCTTCAAACAAGCAGTATATTAGGGATTAAAATTCCTTTGCTTATGTGCAGGAGAAGTTGGAGAGCACATTCAACATTTCATATGGCATGACACTTAGGAATTTCCTTTTAGTAGGCATGATCCTTGTCTCATTCCTTCTCTTCTTTGTATTTGTAAATGCACGAAGAAGAACGTCGAAAGTTAAGATATGAATGCTTTTGATTGCGATTTCACAACTGCAGGAGCACTGGCTTCAAAATAAGTGTTTTAGAGAAAAAGAAAGTAAACTACCCACATTTTTGTATTTTATGCTACTACATGGGTCCGAACTTTGATGTTTTGATGGCCATCCCATTGGTTGTCTCTTGTGCTTAAAGCTCAATCCCAGGTATAGGCTTACGTGTCTGGTGGAAGTTTTTCGGTGTGTTTTTGCACAGTATAAGCCTGCATTTTACCAAAAATTCCAATAGGAAAGGCCGAAAGGCATTAGTTGGCTAGAAGCGCAGGCATATTTCACAATCGTCCATTGTTGTTCAAATGTTGCGTTGCAGCAAGACTGTTATGTTGTGGCGTTTTATCTAATATTTAGAGATTGTTGTCTGACTCAACTAGTGCCGGACTCCACATCCAATGGGGCTAACCCCATGCGAGGCTCCCACTGTTATTAGTTGTTGTGCCCGACACTGGTCTGGCCAATTAGCTTTTCTCTATTCCCTACCATGGTGTTGGACGAAATCGCTTGTTCTGGTACAAGTGTACCTGCTCATTACACGTCATCCATTTTGCTCTTCACTAGTGTCGTGTTTTGCGACGATCAATCATTCCTGTAGATGACTTGGATTTTTATTGCGGTATGAAAATTGTTATTTTCGTCCTTCACCTAGATGGCGAAGTGAGCATGATTCATAGTAAATCCCCAATGTTCTTGCTCGGTAAAATATAGGGCCAAAGGAGTGGTATGGTTGCTTATCACAATTCGGTGCATTCATCACCGAAAGTAACAACACTGCGAACGCACATCCACAAGTAATAAACACATAATTCGCCCAATATCCGTTCTTCGTAATTTTGCCTAGTGATTTTGAGGAGGGGGGTGTTCAAAGAGGACATTGAGATAGGACAATCATGTTACAATCATTCCACATGAAGCAGCCTATTTGGATCTGAGAAAGCATAAACCGGTCTTTTGCTTTCAGTTCAACGTCTATCAACGTCATATGAGTGACTGATATGCTGCCATTAGGCTAGGTCCTGCCAAATTGGTGATTCAGAGAAGGTTACGGCCATCTTGGTGAAGCCCTTGTGGGGTAAGAGAAACCAACACATGATATTTTCTTTGAGACATCGAAAAGACATGAGAAGTTGAGTTTTGTTGCCATTCCTTCCACCATGTGCAAGAGGTCCCATGGCAAAAACACAAGATACATGGTAAGCATTTTAGCCATTGGATTAACTCTTCAATAATCTAATATATGATTGAAAATAATTGTACATGTCGCCTATAAATTTTTAATGGGTACAATGACGTATCAAAGTACCCTTCCTATCATTATTGCCCTATTTTATTGACCTTATTTTTTTCAGAGGACTGGGGAAATAGAACAAGAAAAGGATAAAAAGAATAGTGCATCTCTTTTTTTATCCAAATAAGTGAAAAAACAAGCATCGTTTGGATTTTTGTGACTCTAATGGAGGAGAAATATGCATATGTTGTGTGGAAAAGAGAAGATGGTGATGAACTCGGCCTTAAAAAGAAAACGTCAAAGGAATTTATATGCAAAGACAGATTTCCAATTGGCACTGAGAAATGATGCGTAACGAATTTCTTCTCTACCTATTTTTGATGACAAGAAAAAGAAACGTTTCTAGCTGAATAATGTGTTTTTTTTTTTTTTTTTTTTTTTTTTTTTCAGCTTCAAGGCAATTTCTGCTAAAGGCCAAGATCTGCTTTATTTCAAGATCTATGGGAACGTGATTAAAGTCGTCATTCCGATCAAATGTGTTATAAAAATAAAAAAAAAAAAAAAAAAAAAACACACACACACACACACACATAATGTCGATTTGAGGGAGTCTTATCTTACTTGGCTTAAAAGAAGTTGGCCAGGTTGGCTTTTCTTTTTAATAATAATGTTTTAGATAACAATCTCTTTATATTTTTTTTTATTTTTATTTTTTTTTAAGTAGATAACAATCTCTTTTAGTTTTGTTTATTTATTATTTTGGGTAGGAAAAAATTTAAAAAAAAAAATACTGTAACTGGAAGTCCTATAGATAAGAAACTGAAAATTGTAATAAATAATATTTTTTTGAAAATAATATAAATAAATTATAGGTTTTAAAATATTTTAAGTAAATTATAATTTATTAAGATAAACAGTAAATTTATAAAGTAAATAACATTTGTATAAAAAATAAACTTATAATTTACTTGATAAATTTATTATTTATTACTATTGATTTTGGAGAAAATTATCCAAATATCCACTTTTTTCTATTCATTGATCAACATGAAATAAATTCTCACTTATTCCCTAACATGACACAAACTTTAGTGTTAAGTTATGTCAAATTGATTTAAATGTCAATTTTTGTGTCATTTGGATATCATAGTTTTTAAATTTGTGTTATTCGTATGTTTTTCTTTTCGTTCTAACTATTTTTAAAACCTACTGTATTATTCAATTATTTATGCAAAAATATATTTTATTCTTCTTCCCTAATAATTTTGGGTTCAAAAATAATAAGAAGTGATCTTCTTTTAGAGATAATAATTAGAAGTAATTTTTTTATACTTCTCTATAGAATTTAAGTCTTGCCTTTTCCATTTCCTCGTTCGATTGAAAACTTTCATGATTCAACGAGATTACGAGCGAAAAATTCTCATATTGCCAAAAAATGGGCCTTAAAAATTTACAAACAAGGTCTTAAAAAAATTAGAGAAATTGTAGCATATTATATATTTTATAAATACTTTTAAAGTTTATAAAAGATTTACTAAAAGATAATAAATTATAGCATATATTTACAGATAAATTCTTGAATTTTTTGATAGTTCTTGGATTTTCTAGCAAATCCTTGCATAGTTCTGGTTAGAGAGAAAGAGAGATGAGGAGAGAGAAGAGGAAGGAGAAGTTATTTTTTTTTAGTATTACGTGATCATAAATCTGATTATGTTATTAGTTACTATGTCTAAAATTTTATTATATAATTTATGATTATTCTTTTCAAAAATGCAATTTGACTCTTTCTCCAAAAATTTGTGAAAAAAATTATCTTCTATATGTGAGAACTTATATGGTATGAGATCTATGTTAATTTTGCATGTTGTTAAATATTAAGTTACAAATATGGTATGTGGCAGTGAGGATTTCCTTTTAAAGAATAGGTTTCACTTCAGCTTAAATAGGTTTCCTTAACCAAGCCACTGCCTACGAGTTGCCAGCTAATACTTCAACCGCTTGTGCTCGGAGCCTTAGGCTCCTCCCAGGGTTTGGGAGCTTATGATTTGATGTTTTGTTTCACTTCCGATAAGGATTCTTTTCCCTCGTCATTTATTGCACTACTTCATTATCGATTCCTTAGGAGTATTCAACCTTGCAAGGTGACCCTTGTCGATTCACACAGGATTTCACATATTCCAAACTACTTGGATTAAAACGTAAACTAGTGATACTTTTGGATTTTTTTTGTTAATCCCTGACGTATGACAACTAAATTCACCAAATGAATAACCCAAAAAAAAAAAAAAAAAACTCTTGAAAAAAAGACAAACAAAAACATCCCCACGTTTCTACATTAATTTGTTTAACTATACTTTAAAATTATTTATGTTTTGAATCTACAACATTTTAAAAACGTAAATAAATACTATTTGATCTAGTTTCTAATTGTCGGTGATCTGTACATTTTAAACGCATACAAAAAAAAAAACCATACGGTCATCCTCACACCGTTACTCTATAAACACATACGATTTACACCGAACAAAACTATTATCAGAGTCAGGTAATAATAACTGACGCTGATTAAAACACTAGATCTGAGAGACCACCGTACAAATTCCTGGGGGTCGTCGCAGAGTACGACACTCACTGTCGAAAGAAAACCTAAAACTCCGATTTCCAGACATTAGAAATCCCCATCTTCTTCTCTCGTCGCACAAATTCGCTTTCTGTCTCTATCTGACACCAACGTTACGATTCCCCGCCGGCGATCTCCGTGATAATGCCGGAGCTGCGAATGTGGTTCTTCTCCTGAATTTAACTCCCCTTCTTCATTCGCTCGGAGCTCGGAGGTTTAGGTCAGCCTAGCTTCCCCCTTTCTCCGTTTCTTGTCCTTTTTACGCCATTTCGTTTACTTTCCGCATGATACGTGTTTGGTTCCCGACAAAGTGACGGGAAACGGTAGGAAAATGCAACGAGTTTTTTTTTTTTTTTTTTTTTTTTTTAAGTCTGAAAAAATCAGATACGAAATGGTTCGAGTCTAGAGAATTTTTTTTTTTTTTTTAAATGTTGAAAACAAATCTAAATTTTAAAATGTGTTTTTTGAAGCAATTTTCTCAGTTTGTCTGCAGGTGTGTATGAGATTTTTCAGAATTATAAAATTAATTATTATTTCGTCATCTGTTCGTTCGTCGAGTGTCTGAACCGGATGTAAGAAATCCGGAAAACGACGTCGTATGGATTTTCAAAAACGGGGATAAAATTCTCAGTTTGCAACCATTTTTTCAAAATTTTACTCTGATCCCGCGTTTGAATGGATTTTGTCATCTTCTAGAATATTCCAAGTCCTTTTCTTAATATTCTCTCAGAAGCTTGAGGATTTTTTTTTTTTAAATCTACATAAAAAAAAGATTTTGGTTTCCTACTTGCAATCTTTGGCTGATTCCATTTTCCCAATTGGGATTTAATTAACCATTAAGTATATAAATTGTAAACCCAAATCCACGAGATTACGTTTCCTTTTTGACTAATCACCTTATTTCATACTGGTAATTTTCACCCAAATATATAATTCAATTAAAAGCATGAATTTTATACAGTTTGTAGTTTATTTACAATTTACATTCTAAATAGTGTGTGTGTATAAAATAATACGTATGAATTTAACATCGAATAGTTTTGAGTGTAGTAATTTTGACATGGTTGATTCGCCGGACTTTGATGGAGTGTCGACGGATTTGCTCAACATCTTTGATTTCCCACTTGAGGATGTGGAAGTGGGTGCTGAAAAAGATGACTGGAACGACATTCAATTGCTTGATCTGCCTTCTGAAATTTCAATGGGCCTTTCATCTGTGTTTTCTAGTGGACTTCAAAATCAAATTGATTGCTCTAAAGACAATAAAAATCTCTCCGTTTCGGTGAGTTTTTTTTCTTTTCCCTCCTAATCGTGGCATAATATATATGTATATATATATATGAATATTTTGTTTAAAAGCTTTTTTAAGTTTTCACTCATTTACTTACATGTCTAAATGTAAGACTCTTGTTTCTTGGTCTGTAACTCATAAAGCGCATGATTGGGGTGATTCTAGTCTGTCTTCTTTTTTATTTATTTTTTTATTTTGCGGTTGAATTAAAAAATGAGGGAAAATATGTGTGTGTGTATATATGTTAGGTGAGTCTGATGATGGAGAAAATAAACCAGTAATAACAGAAAGTTAAAGAGAAAAAGATGAATGTAGGCAAGGAAGTATGGCTTCGAAGTGGGTGCAGTGGTGTTCATGTTAGATAAATAGACATATCAAGCTATGATTCTTGTCGGGATTAAACTGCCAGTTTGATGACTTTTTATATCCGGTTTTCCATTAGCAGAAGGTCCATAAATATGATTTCTTCTAAATTAGTTGGATTTGTATGTCTCTACCAATTTTTATATCAACTTAACTTGTAAACACTGCTTTGCTTATTTGAAAATCTGTCTTATTTTTAACGGAACAAAGTAATTTGTTTGTCATTCGGGAAGTAAAAAATCCTTACAAGCATATCACTTAGTAATTTTCTTACTTTAATTTTCACTAGTAGTATTTGATTCCTCATTAAATTTCCGTTTGTGAATTAGCTGTCAGTCTTTATTGTTATACCTAATTCCGTTTTTCACAATCTTTGCCCATGATTTTGCATCTGCGATGATCTTGAATTAGTAGTCGGATACCTGTTAGAGATGTTGTCAACCAAGTCATTAAATTACTAAGATGACCGAGACCTCTTAAAAAGGGTATTTTCGTGGTTGGATGCCGTGTTTCCTTCTTTAATGTTGTTACCGTTGGGTAACATGTAGACTCGCTCTCTAATCAATGGTTACGGGGACACCAATTACTCTGATATCTTGTCTGTCCTTTATTCTGCTGTTCAGCATGACAGAACTTGTCGACTAAGCCAATTGCCAAGTGCTGCTGAAACGACTTCTAGTGGAGGCGCTCTACTAAGCGATGACTCTAATTCTGATGTCAAACATACTCACCTATTCAAGACCTCGAGTCCAGTTTCCATTCTTGAAAGCACCAGCTACTGCTTTGCCGAAAATCCTAGACCTGCTGATCAAAAGCCCGTCATTCCAGTGAAGCGTGCAAGGAGCAAGAGGTGTACTCGCCCCTCAAATTTCGACCGGCTTTGCACTTTACCTTTCATTTCGGTGTCCGAAAGATTACAGCCTTCAGCAGCTTCTGAATCAGATTCAGGACCAATTCAGGTTGGCAAGATGTTCAAACCTGCCAAAAGAGTTCCGAAGAAGAAAAAGGTAACGTCACACCCTGGGGGTGTAGAGATGGGAAACTTCTCAGATGGATCGGATGAGACCAAAAGATGCACTCACTGTCAGGTGACAAACACCCCACAATGGAGGGAAGGGCCAATGGGCCCGAAGACCCTCTGCAATGCATGTGGGGTTCGCTATAGGTCCGGCCGCCTCTTTCCAGAGTACCGTCCTGCAGCGAGTCCGACTTTTGTTCCATCACTTCACTCAAACTCGCATAAGAAGGTTATAGAGATGAGAAACAAGGCAGGCCAGAGGGGCAACAGCAGTAGAGCTGGTGTGGAACTTTGTTTTCGTCCTCAGGCAGGAAATTCAGTTAGACAGTTAATTGTTTGATTATATATTTGATTAGAACAGTCTTCTTCTTGCTTAATTAAGAGCTTCCTTGTCTGGTCTTGTTTCTTTTACAATTAAGGCTTATTGTTCTTTATGTAGTACATTATTTGTAGCTAGGAGATTGCCTTAATTTCATACCCCCCCCCCCCCCCCCTCTTACCCCCCTTAATTAAGGCTTATTTCTTCTTTCATTCTTATGAAAACAAAAGACAAATTAGATCAAACGAATAGAGGTAGAAAACAATGAGAAATAGAAAAGATTCCTATTACCCAAAAAATAAAAAAAGAGTTTAAACATCACTAACCTCTAACTCAAGCGTTAAATGCTCGGAAGCTCAATTGCAAATGCTATATCGTAATAAAAATTACTTGAGGACATTATCGGTGTTACATATCATCATTAATTAAAGGTGGATTCCATCTGTGAATCTAGATCATGGCACTAATATTTTATTAATGGGTGGTGTTCAACCATCAATTTACATTAGAGACATTTTTATCTTAAGTCAAATTAAAATGGCAATTAATTTAACCGTATAGGAAGTATTGAAAGAACCTATAATGTGCGGGTTATGGAGGATCAAATCTAGTTTATTACAAGTCAATTTTTCTATCGCTTGGATTAAAAAAGTAGCAGAATTTTCATGTCGAACGTGAAAAATATACCTTACTAATAATACATCATTTTAATCACCATATCATCTCAAAATCCTATTAGATTATAAAAGTAAGACACTTTAACAGAAATATTAAACTAAAAATTTTGCCCGCTTTTATTTTTTCGGTACTGTACAACAGAATTTCGCAAATAAGATCGTAAAGCTTATTTGTTACATGGTGATATGTTCTAGCTTCGATGTGAAGTGAGTGAACAATGACAGGTTTTTTTGTCGTGGGGTAGTTTCTTTTTACAAACTTCCATCTTGATCCTGCTCAAGTAAAACTAAATCCAGGCTGTCCCTTGTCCTAATTTGGTCATCTTTGATCTTTATAAGAAATACTAAATTTGAAAAAAAAAAAAAAAAAAAGTCCATGGTCAAGCAAATCAGATCTGATAACTAAAAAGTTAAGAGATGTAGTGAACGTGAATATTAGTCCCTTCAATAATATAACCCACATGCACTTTGAATATTGCACATTTCTCTTGGAGTTGCATGTGCACAGTACTAACTAGGTTCATCGAACATTTAGGAGTAGATGAGCTAGCACGGGAGGCAACTTTAGGATCTCACTAACTGAGAGGTCGGAGATTCAAATCCCCTGCAACTCAGGGAAGTGTCCCTCTCTACATGAACTCAAAAAAGAGAAATAATGAAACCACCACCAAATCCCTTTTTTAGTGAAAAAGAAAAAAAAAAAAAACGAGGTTCATCGCACTAGAGTTGGCAGTGGACCTTTCATTATTATTATTATTATTATTATTATTTTTGTTCCCCAAAAGAAAATTTTAATCAGATGGATTTAGTACTTGTGGAGTATAGACCTTTTTTTTTGCCCCCTCTTTATGTCTTTGTTTGAATTATTTACTACATTGTACTAGTATTTTAATAGTTCATTGTCTAGTGATGCTCAAGAGCCAGCCTAAGGAGAACAACTTGATACACATTCTTCACTTATGGATGAAGAAGATGCTTAATCCCATATTAATTTAAATTTAGGAAAGGAATTAAGAGCAACCCCAGATATAATACGACTTGACAGGGATAATTGAATTTTGTAGTTATTAAGGATTGACACTTTAAATTTATTCATAATCCTCTAATTTAGTTAGTTTCCCTACTTGAGAATATTTGTTTTTAGGAAAAATATTCGATAGATTTATTATGTAATTTAAAAACATATACATTGTGTATAGACAAGTACATTGTATTTTTCTCCTGTATTCATTTAAAATCTAGTGATAATATTCTTTCTCAGTGAATATTCTTATTTTCTTCTCCGCGTATGTAGACCTACCACCTTAAAGTTTTGTGTTCTCTCTTTTCTTTAATTTGCTTTCTATTGTTTATAAAGATATGAGATATGAGATGAAATCGTACACTAACTTTGTGTTCTCTCTTTTTTTTTTAATTTGCTTTCTATTGTTTATAAAGATATGAGATGAAATCGTACACTAACTTTGTGTTCTCTCTTTTCTTTAATTTGCTTTCTTTAATCGTACACTAACTGATGACACCTTCCCTTCCATGCACCTATGTGCCCTTAATAATTCTCGTTCCATCCATTACCTAACACTCTCAACAGTTGTCGTCCCTTTCTGGTGCCCCTTGAGCCCTTGGTGCGCTCTACCAAGATTGTCATCCCTTCTAGCGCCCTCATCCTAACAATTATCCATCATTTGTTATTGTTGTCCTTACACCCTACTCCCATTATCGGGACTCGAACGACGCATTATATGTCCCCATCACCAATATCAGTTCCTTCTATTAGAAGGCCAGGACTGCAATCTCTTAACATATATCTATCTTGCAAGGGACATGATAAAGATAGATGAAATTTTTTTGTAATCATTAGCAATTGAGTTTTAAATTATTTATATACATCTAATTTAGTTGATTCCTGGTAATTTTAGTATATTTGATAGATTTATTTTCTTACTTCATATACACATACATTATATCTAAACAAGTATATTGTATATCAATTGCATTTAAATAAAATCCATTGAAATTTTTTTTTTGGTACTAATGAATCTTTGCTATTTCCCTAATCTGTGAATGTTTTATGTTCTATTATGTCTTTAATTTCTTGTTTAACATTTAAGGATAATCTTGTTATTGTCATTTATTCAATCAATCTAAAAACATACCTTTCTCTCTTTGAATTGTGTACTTTCTTAAGTTTATACATAAAGAAAGAAATTAGGAAAGAAATCTTAAAATGTTTCGGAGAGAAATAAATCTCTATGCTCTCACATTAGTAGGGTACAACCGTATAAAAAAAAAAAGGAATAAACCTTTGTACTCTCTCACTGTGGGGTATTTTCTTAAGTATACTTGGGAGTTAAAAATGTTTGAGAGTTATTTTTAGTTCTATTGGTATTCGTGGCATAATTGTCTTCGAGAAAAGGGAATTTGAATTTCTTTTTTATATTTTCACATTTAACTATCAAAATACAAGCTAATATAGGTTCCCAAATCTTGAGTTCACGCAATGATTTTCCAATATAAGATGCTCTTTTAAGCAAAATATTAAAATTAATTGTACCATAAAAAAAAAGTTGTTGAGAGCAAGCAGGATTTTGAACTCCACATCTTATGATAGAAGTCAAATGTAAAGTTAACCGCTGGACTTATGTCTAGGAACCACTTAATTATGTCATTTTGGCAGTTTATGAAAAATCTAATTTGAATGCAGGCCGTAGGCGAAACCTCGACGGTACAGCATTTGGTATTGTTGGACCGATCAAATTTTGTTTGTGGGCTGAAAGCCCATAATTTAAGGAAGCTCCCAAAACATTTTGGGCCTCTTCTCAGTTACCCAAAAAAACTGTTCTTCAGTGAGTCTTGATCTAGACTTTCTAGCTTTAAAAAAATAATAATAATAAAAATAATAATAGATAGAAAAAGGAATAATGAAAGAAAATAATTAAGAAAACAGAAATTTAATAGATAGAAATAGGAAAAAGGAATAAAGTTGAAAAGCACTGGCTTTAAGATCCTAACATTCCTCATTCATTCGTCAACCTCACAATTCAGATGCAATGAAAATAGTCGAATGAAAACCGTTCTTTTTAGTTCAACACATGAGACCAGCAGCCAAAGGCCCCTAAAATGGGGCCCACAGCTCACTGCCCATAGCCTCATAGCCCCCAAGTACTTTTAGCTCCTTTCACTGTTTCAATCTGCAAGGGCATCAAAACTCATTAATTTTTTTTTTTTTGTTAACCCCAAAAAGAAAAAAGGAAAAAAAAAAAAAAACTCAATAAACGATTTGACCATCCTAAAAGTCCTACCTAGGCCTTCTGGTTTGTACTTTTTTCTTTTCTTGTTGGGAGTGACCATCCTATTTGCTTGTTCCTCTCGTAGATATCTTTGACAACTGACTTTGGTACCCTCTGCCAAGTTTTGCTTCTCAATTTTCCAACATTGTTTTGTTTTTTGTTTTTTTGTTTTTTTTTTCCATTGCATTTAATAACTCTCGATGCCGAAAGTGCCCCTATGTCCTAACAAAAAATAATGCGCCACGACTTTTTAAGGGGATGTTTAATGAATGAGTTTAGTTTTAATGATAATTTTTATTGAATTTTCAGAAAAGATAAAAAAAAATTTCAGAAAAGACGAAACTTTTTTAGAAAAAGATAAAAAAAATACAGTTTAAAACTTGAGTGCCAAACACCCCTAAGCTTTTTTTTCTCTCTCTCTTTTTTTTGTTTTTTTGTTTTTTTTTTTCAATGGGATGAATTGGCATTTGGCAAGAGTAACCTACTTCATATCATTGGAAATATGTTGCTATTGACTCCTCAAGCTTGTAATAACCATTACAACTATTCCATTAAAGTACTCATTAACAAGAATTTGTTGTAAACATGTTACAATTCTTGTTGTGTAAACCGTCGAAACTTATTTTTATAATAAATCACGATTTATTTGTTTCTATCCATATAAAATTCAGTGGGCTGATTTTAATTTACGATCTAGTCTTGGAGATAAAAATCAATGACATTTGCAAAACCCAATAATGATTATGAGGATTTTACAAGTTCTATGGTCAAAATAAGGTTCATGAAGATTACCCACATTGAACAGGGGCGTGTAGGCAATTTGGGAAGAAGATCATGATGATTACAAAGGCCTTTTTTTTTTTTTTTTTTTTTTTTTTAAGTGTTTGCTCCGACATTCTTAGGTTCGAAGCAATATATGATGATGATAATGAGGAGGAAGGAAAAAAAAAAAAAAAACCTAACCATACGTGTCACACGACTCCAAATGTCGGTTATGGGTAGGCTAAAGATCAGGACCGTCCACGTGTCGAAGATCCAGGCGGCTAGATCGATAGATTCAAACTGAGAAGTCAATAATGATGCGGAGAGAGGGGAAACACAACGACACAGATTCCTGGGCTGTTCCATAGAGTGGGGCCCAAACAAGTCGCCTCGTTACGTCCCGTCACGGGCGTGTTATATTTAAAACTGACAGATGATGGGCCATTCAGATGGCGACACGTCGACTGAAAGGCAGCACCGAGTCACCCGCAGGTCAAGTCGTACCGACCGCAAAGCTCATGGGTTGTCTCTTGCTGTTAAAGTTGTGCCACTCTGGCACAGAGAGAAACAAGAGAGGGAAAGAAGAAAAGGTTAAACGCGCACTCAGGCGTAGGATAGCATGAGCTATGTGAGAAGGCAAGACAGGCTCCAATCCAAAGGAGTCTGACTTTTATTTCTCTTTCATTTTCTACTTTTTTTTTGTTTTTTATTTTATTTAAAAAGTTTTTTGTTGGCAGTGACAGTCCAGTGTTGTCAGTTACGTTGTCGTTTTTGGGGCCCATTCTGTGGGTTAGGTCCGATTTATCGCCGAGTTTTTAGAAACGAGGACATAAATTGGTTATTTTATTTATTGTTATGGATAGGAATTGTTAGTCTTTAATTTCAAAATAAAATAAAATAAAATAAAGAAAAGAATTGTTAGTCATTAGGTAATTTTGTATTATTCATTGTAATTTTCAATGTGATCATTCGCAAAATAAATTATTAAAAAATTTTAATTATTCCTATTATTGACAAAGAAATCTTAAGACGTTTTATAGTAAAATATCTTCCTCTTTATTTATTTATTTATTTCTTCGTTCTCTCTCTTTACTAATGTTTTTGAGGAATTGTAGGAGGGTCGGTAGATAAATTATTCCTTCTGGTTGATGTTTTTGAAGAGGCAGTATTGACAAAGTCTCCTTATCTTAGGCAGTGTGTGAATTTTAACCATTAGAACGTTCTTAAATAAAAATGGTTAGACATTTTTTTTTTAATTTGGAGTAATGATTTGAAATTTATACTTTTGACAAAAATAAATGTAGAACAATTGGTAGGTTGTACCCATAATTTTAATATGGTTCGGTAATTAGAAACGGACACTATAAGGGCTGGTGCTTTAGCTTGATGTAACAATTCGGCATATAAAATTAGTATCTACGTTCACTTTTTGTAATTTTATCGTGTGTTTGCGTGCAAATTTGGTGTTTGGCCTTTTTTTTTTTTTTTTTCTTCCTCTCAATCTCTCTACTGGCTCAAAAGTTCGTTTGGTAAGAGGGAAAGTGGAAGAAGAAATACAATGAGAGATGGATAAATTCTAACGCTTGGTTGAAGAGGAATACAGATAGAAGGTTAAGCGAACAAATTATAAGAGGATTAATTGGTCGGAGAATTTAGAATCCTGTATACAACTCTAATTTTTAGTCTAAGTCCGTCCCGGATTTCCTGTCTCATTGACTATCTCTCCAATAGTGTCATGTCGTATCAGATGAATTTAAATATTTAGCTTAAATACAGAAAATTCTTGAACAAATTGATAAGTTGTTAAAACACTATTAAAAAGACATCCATTGAGATAGGAAAATGAGATAGTGGATTTGGACTCCCATATCAAACACCGTAAAAGAAAAGCCCTACTTTTACTCTCTATTAATTTCCTGAACCAGATCATATAATTTTTCTTTTTTTTTTTGCTTTTATTTTCTTTTTCCTCTTCTTATTTTCCTTTCCCTCTTGCCAAACACAACCTTAGGCTCAGTCCCTTTTTTTCTTTTTTCCAATTCAAGGCTCATGTTTAATAACGTGTTGGTATGATCCATTCTAAACTTAATTGTGCACAAGGTTAGGCCAAAAAAATGCATTCAACAAAATGCCCTTAAAGTGATATTCGTATCATTTATGCTAAAGTATATTACTAAAATTACAATATGAGTCTCCACGTTGACATTCTAACAAATAACTGTCGCTTTTACTAATTCCATTGCACATGGATTTCTCTACATATTAATTATATAAGAAAAATAAATTAAATACGTAATATATCCAGTAGATACAAGGTGACCCCTGGTGTTACACGGCTGGCAATGCCTTTAACTATATATGTTACAGTATATAACCAAAAATTTTATAACGACGAACATGTGACAAATGCGTACACATCCAAAAATGACGAAATTCCAACTCTTTATATTCTAATTTCACATCATATATTATTAATTACTTTTTCATAAGCCGGACACACTATACTATTATAACTAAATGTTGAAATAATAACCAAAATGCCTATACAAAAAATATATATATCTATATATTATGTTTCCTATCCAAAAATAATTAAAAGGGTCGGTTCTTGATGAAGAACCCACCAAAAAGATTGCTATCAAAGACAACAAAACAAATCCACACATGACACCTTAGTGACTCTTTATATTGTCACGTCCATATATATATGTGTGTGTGTGTGTGTGTGTGTATCCATCAGATTGTTGGTAGGCCAGAGGGTTAATAGGGGACGGCAACCTTTATCTTAATAATTAAGGCAGCTAGTTAATTTAGAGATTAGATTAAGCCATCTAACTTAATGATAGATGTTGGCTGCGGCAGTGAATTTTAATTACGATGTTAATTGCATGTAGTTTAAGAAGTAAATTGGGATCAAATGATAATTCTAATTAGCCAACCAATCGGTATCCATCCTTTTCCTAGCGCTTAGCCAATTAGCAGGCTTGTAATTTATGTGACAACAGTAATGTACAAAACACCTCTATTTCTTTTTCATATGGACGTGGGAATTACAAACTAATAATTTAATGTCTCCTACCACTTGTGTCTAATGCGCAATGACTTGATGTTTTTATGTCTGTATCGATGTAGTTACTTCACCAACTTATATAATACATATATATATATATATGTATGTGTGTGTGTGTGTGTTTGTGTATATCTCTCTCTAAAATCGTTTTATCTCCTAAGCTAGCTAGCTCCACCACTTCTTGAAGAGGCTTCTTGACAAATGGTGTTTTGGGGGGGGCCTCTTTTAGTGTTTTTCTTGTTAGCTTAATGATAAATACATTGTTTTGGTTGCGTAATGACGTGAGTATATATATATATATATTATATATACACACGCGCACACACACACACATACATGTATATAAGATGGTGTCTAACGTAAATGTAAGGTTATGTTTGGACAACGTTACAACACGTATATATGTGCATGTTGTTTTATCCCATTTTGTAATAGTTGTTGGAGCTTAGTTAGAAACATAAACTTTTGGTCTCACCAGTTGAATTTTTGTAGATCCAGGGAGGCTTTTGCATGGTATAAGAATTAAAGAATACAAATCACTTGTCCCTTTTGTAAGTATAAACAGTATATGTCCGCTATCATGTATAAAATAATATTTATATATTTAGATTAACAGTAATTTTGTACCTGCACTTTATAATGTTCGGGTCAAAAATTTTAATGCTCATGCCTTTAAAGTAAAAAATAAAAATAAAAAATAACACATCTCTTCAGGACTTTTAAATAGGCTTCGAGGACTTGACAACCAAATTAATGTAACTTAATTCACCTAGCTAGTTTACAAACAGTAAAATTAGCCCTAATCTAGCTGGCTAATTCAACTTGCAAGAAGAAATTAAAATATACTTACCACTTTCCCTATCTAACGGTCTAACATGTACTCATATTAATAAGGATTAAGGAGGCTCACAGAAGGTACGTAGTTTTTTTTTTTTTTAAATGCTGCAAAACGACATGAAAATACGTTCTCTATGGTTATTCGTCGTATGGGGAAAAAAAAGTGTATGGATCCAAGGTTAAGGGGGTGTTTGGTGTGTTAGTTTGAGTTGAAATATTTTAGTTGTAATAGTAAATTTTTTTGAATTTTCAGAAAAGACAAAAAACTTTTTGGGAAAAAGACAAAAACTTTTTAAGAAAAAGACAAAAAAAAGTTTGAAATGAGATGAAAATGGTTGGCAACCATCCACCCCCTAATTAATTTCCTTAATTAGTTAAATGTGTTGTCCATAATCAAAGAGGCATATATACCATATATATATGTATATCAGTATATATATGTATATGACTTTTCTTTGGTCTCATTCCTTCCGCTTGTCTCCCTCCTCGTATCTTTTCTGTCTTACAAGTGTGTCTCTCTCCTTGTCCTTTTATTTTTGTTTTTGCTTATATTTATCTTTATTTATTAATTGCCTGTTCATACTCTCTAACAGTTATTAGCAAAATGTAGTACGTAAACGGGCAGACCGCAATATTTATATTTATAAATATTTTTTTCTTAATTATTTTAATATTGTCTTGCAATGACATAAATGTGGTATTTGTTAGCTGCCATGTCGTATCACATTAAAGAAAAGTACATACTGATACATATACATATACATACTTGATCAATTATTATGATTCCGAGAAGTTTTAATGTTTGAAGTTATCTGAGCCTCTCCGAAAGAATATATATATATATTTGTTTCCTTTTGAACCGAAAGGGGATTGGTGATAGAACAGCCGGTACTAGTACTCATATTCTTTAACCATTGTTGGGACAGCAGTGACATTCTCACATAGGCCAAACCATAAGGCCGCCACTCATATATATACATACACATATATATGACATAAAAGCAAGCCTATGTAGCTAGCTACAGCCTATACCCTAACCCATAAAAATGCTCACAAGCCATTGCATTATTTGTTTTTCGTTTTTCATAAATTATTTATAAATTAAGTAGAAGAATGTTAATTTAGGGAGTGTTTGGTGAATGAGTTTAATTTAAAATTTTTAAGTTTTAATAATACTTTTTCAAAAAAGTAAAAATTTTTTTTAAAAAGATAAAAAATTTTTTCAAAAAAAAAACAAAAATAATGATGAAAAAAATACAGTTTAGTTTAAACTAAACTAACCACCAAACACCCCCTTAGTTAGTAACATATTCCTATGTATAATCATCATTTTTATTTCAAATGTAGCACCATTTAAAAAAAAAAAAAATCTAATGTTTGAGTTAAATTTTCTGCATAACTAAAATTAAACCTTCACAGGCCACCGTGGATCCAATATCATACTACGTATATCAAATAAGAACTTTTTTTTTTAATTAAAATTGTCCTTTGTCAAATTTGAAAATATATTATCTAAAAATGAAAAGAATGAAAGACATTTTAATCATGAGCGATGGTGTTGGGAATGAAAAGTTTTTAAAATTATAGAGTAGTTATCCCTAAGTCCTTGTTTGGTAAAGTGGAAAAAGAGAGATGAATGAAATTAAATGAGAGATTTTGAATAGTAAAGAGAAAATTAGAAAGGAAAGAACATTTAAAATCAATGGACCCCATTATATTTCACTATTTCTAATTTTAGAAAAAAAAATAGATGAAAAATTTTTGAAAAAACAGATTCGAGTAAAATACTTATTTTAACCTTAATATATTATCATCTCTAAATTTATTCAAGATTATAATAATAAAATATATTTAATTATTTTTTCATGTTTTTTTATTTTTTACTAAATAATACGATAAAAAATCTCTCTCTTTTTTTTTTTTTTTTAATCATCTAGGGATTGCACTCTTTACTCGTTTCCATTTTCCATCTCTCTTACTGAACAGAACATGAAAGAGAGAAGGTCCATGTCCTTGTGAAAGTCGCGGTATTCAATTACTTGTTAAATGAACTAAAATAACCATAAAGCAAGTTCAAAAAAAAAAGAAAAAAAAAAGAAAAAGCACGGGAAACTCTTATTCGGTCCTCCATTTCTTTGTGCTCACTGACACTTAAGGTAAGTACCACAGCCACAGTCACAGTCACAGTCATCCTCACTCTTGTGGGCCCCACCACAAAAATGGCCGGCCCCACCTATTTCCTCTGACAACCCACGTCTCCTTTAGCGCGTGTTAACTTGGCCAAAAATTCTTCATCAAAAAAAAAAAAAAAAACTTGTGCAAAAGTAAGGGACGCAGGTCTCTAGACATGTTTGGTTGTGAGTTTAATTTAAGTTAAATTGTATTTTTTTATCATAATTTTTATTATTTTTAAAAATTTTTTTATTTTTATTTTTTAAATTTTTGTTTTTTTTTAAAAATTTTTTATCTTTTCTGAAAAATTACTATTGAAACTTAAAAATCTTAAACTAAATTCATTCACCAAACACCAAAAATTACTATTTTTTTATTCTCTTTTTTTTTTTGGCAAATAAAAAGTGAGATGTTTTTTGAACTTAAAAAAAAAATTAGGGATTTAAACTTTTTAACTAATTATGCCCGCACACGGGAACCATTAAAAATTATATTTTATTGTATCAATATTAAAAATAATAGTTTTTAGCAAAACAAAAAAGAAAGATAATGATAATATAAATTTATTTTTAAACAATCATTCTCCGTGATAAAATTCTTATTGTATGAAATTTTTTAAATTGGTAACTCGATCACTTCTATTTTTTAATTTTTGCTCTAGACTTAACCACTTATACTTGTGTATTAACTTTATAACATTCATATTTATGTTTAAAAAAAAAAACTAAATAACATTCATGTACACAAAAGGTATTTCACTCTTTGTTTTTTTCCAAATAAACTAAATCATTCAACAGGGGGACAATGAGTAAAATATACTTTTTGCTAATGAGAAAAGATCATTGATGTTATTTTAACCTACGATTATATAAAAATCTTAACTTCTATTAATAATAAAAAAATCTGATTCAATTTTATTTGGGAATATATTTAGTTTAGCATGAATTATCATGTATTTAATGCCACACAACAAAGTAACAAAGGTCTTGTTTAATGAACGAGTTCAAACTGTACTTTTTCATCTCAATTTTTATTTTTTTTCTGAAAAGCTAACAAAAATTTTTATCTCAAACTGTACTTTTTTAACTCAAATTCATTTATCAAACGAACCTTAAGTAAGACAGTATTAAAAAAGTTTTAGTATGGAAGAAACATCTTGAGAGGAACAAAGTAGAATAGTGAAAATTTGTTCGATGAATAGTGAAACTTATTCTTATTGCTCAAATAATGATAATGCCAAGTAATATATTTATTAAATAATATCAAGCATGTTTTTAATTGACAAGTTTGAGTTAAAATATTTGGATTGAAATTGTTTTATTTTTTAAAAAAATTTGTTGAAAGATTTGTTAAATTTTTAGAAAAAGACAAAAAAAGTTGAAATATTTTGATTTGAAATGGCTTACAGAGCTAAAACTTTACTTCTATTTGGCCTATAAGTGTAAACCTAAAATTTTCATCTTCGTTTTTATCTTTTCAGAAAAGTCAATAAATTTCAATTTAAAGACTTTATTTTGGTTTTAGTTTAATTCATAAAAAACTGTATTTTTTCATCTTATTTTTTATGTTTTTCTAAAAAATTAATAAAATTTATAATTAATTTTTAAAAATTCAATCAACTCTAATTTAAAATTTTTATTTTCAACTAGTGAATCAAATACAAGTAAAAATTTCATTACATCGAAGCTAAAATAAAACAAAATAGAACTTCAAAAAAAAAAAAAAAAAAAAAAAAAAACAAGATGGTAGCAAAACGTGGGCGCGTGAGACACCGCGCCTGGTCGAGGAGGGATTGCTTGACAAAAATAGGGGAAATTTTTTTAAAAATTATTTTTAACCCAAAGGGTTAAGTTTGTCTCTTTCTACTCATTGACTGCTCTGAAATCAGAGCAGTCCAAAAAAGTATTTACTCATTTATTTTCGTTAAAAGTTTTCTTGAAAAAATCCAAAAAGGTACTGATCTCTAAATCAGAAGTTTAAAGAGTAAAATATGTATATATATTTACATATTTCGCGAGAACTCCCCTATCTTATCGCGATACGATAATTTTCGATTGTCACTCCTATTTTCAAGCAATAACACCCAACACAAACAGAGAGAGCAAGTGAGACTGTGTGAAAGAGAGAAAATGAAATAGAACGCCTAATTTGTTTTCAGATCTGAAAGAGAGAAAAACGAAAAGAAAATAAAAAAGATAAGAACAAATATTCAGGTAAGAGAGAGAGAGAGAGAGAGAGGGACCTGATACTGAAAGTGAAAGCCGGCTGTTTTTAAGCTTTTTCGGAGCTTAGTAATGGCGAAAACGCCAGCGTCTACTCTCTGATCATCAAAGAAGCAGCAAAAGCAAAGGCCTTTTCTTTCCCTTTCTTCTCTCTTTTGCATGGGAAGCTTGCCGATACGTTTGAGTGAGATAGAGAGAGAGAGATTGACTGAATTGGAATCCGAGGGGTTCGTTTTCCTTTGGCGGTGGCGGATTTTCTCGCTCCTTTTCCTTCTCTCCTGGAATTTATTTGAGGTTTTGGGAGGAAATCTGAGGAGATTTTTTATTTCGAACGAAAGGATTTTCTCGGGAATCTGAACAGGAGTGAGTTTCTGTTTTTCCATTTTGTTTATTATTTTTTTTTTTAACGAATTTAATGCGTTTAATTTTGCTTCTGGTTTTGTTAATTAAATTCCTGGATCTTGTTCTTTGTTTGTTTTCTCCTCTCCAGCATTTACTCTGCGAATCGAAATTAATTTGGAAAAACCTTGGTTTTGATCAGCCATGAAGTGGTAGAATAAAAAAAAAAACAGTTTTCCGCAGAAGAAGCTGAAACCTGAAGAAATCGAATATTTGTGACAGTTTTAGAGAGAGAAAGAGAGTTTTAGAGAGAGAGAGAGAGAGTTGGAGTAGGCCGAAATGAAGGAGGTAACAGTGGAGAAAAGCTTGGATCCCCAACTATGGCAGGCCTGCGCAGGAGGGATGGTCAACATGCCGCCGATGAACTCCAAAGTCTTCTACTTTCCGCAAGGCCACGCCGAGCACGCCCAGGCCCACGTTGAATTCCCTGCTTCTCTGAGGATTCCGTCCTTCGTTCTCTGCCGAGTGGCTTCCCTCAAGTTTATGGCCGACTCTGAGACCGACGAGGTTTTCGCCAAGATGAAGCTCGTGCCTTTGGGGAACAGCGAGCTTGGTTCCGACGACGATGGGGCTGTGGGGTCCGCCGATGGGTCCGAGAACCCCGAGAAGCCGGCTTCCTTCGCTAAGACGCTAACTCAATCGGACGCCAACAATGGTGGGGGGTTTTCGGTCCCGAGGTACTGCGCGGAGACGATCTTCCCGCGGCTGGATTACTCGGCGGATCCACCGGTTCAGACGGTGGTCGCCAAGGATGTTCACGGCGGAGTTTGGAAGTTCAGGCACATATACAGAGGGACGCCGAGACGCCATTTGCTGACAACTGGGTGGAGCAATTTCGTGAACCAGAAGAAGCTGGTTGCTGGGGATTCCATTGTGTTCCTGAGGACCGAAACCGGCGACATTTGTGTCGGGATTAGGCGCGCCAAGAGGGGGATTTGTGGCGGACTGGAGCCCCCTTCTGGATGGAACAATGGCTATGGCGGGTTCTCAGTGTTCCTGAGGGAAGACGAGAACAAGATGGGCAGGAATGGGTGTGGGAATTCCAGTCCCGGTGGTGGGAATATGAGAGGGACTGGAAGGGTGAGGCCTGAAGCAGTTATCGAGGCGGCGGCTCGTGCGGCCAACGGGCAGGCCTTCGAAGTTGTTTATTACCCGCGTGTCAGCACGCCGGAGTTCTGTGTTAAGGCCTCGGCCGTGAAAGCGGCTATGAGGATTCAGTGGTGCTCTGGGATGAGGTTCAAGATGGCGTTTGAGACCGAGGATTCTTCTCGGATAAGCTGGTTCATGGGAACTGTTAGCTCTGTTCACGTTGCTGACCCGAACCGCTGGCCTCATTCCCCTTGGCGGCTTCTCCAGGTATTGTTTGATTTACTTGCTGCCGATCTCTGAATCTTTTGTTGTTTTGCAATTTGTTGCTTAATTTCTGTACCGAAACGTTTTGCAGTCCTTTATAGATTGTGTTGTCAACGCTGATTAAAGAGCATTCTTGTTGTCGATGCTGTCTATCATGGGCATAGAATGTTCAGTTAACTATGGGTCCCTCCGTTTTAGGCTTTTGATCTTGTGAACTCTTTCAATTTTAGCCATGTTGAATATCATGTGTAGTGACATATTTGGGTGAATAAGTGTTTGTATTATTATTTCAACTATTTTTTATCTGTTTAACCAAAACTTTAAGAACAATATTTGTTCATGTTTATGATCCTTCACAATTTACATGCCAAGGAAAAAATCATTTTTTAAGAAAACCCCATTATTATTTGTTGGTTTCCTTTATCTGCGTTAGATATTTCATCTCTCCATCTTATTCTTGGAAACTTCTGCTTGGTTACATCTGTTTCAATCTATTGCATTGCAGGTGACATGGGATGAACCAGATTTACTACAGAATGTGAAGCGTGTGAACCCGTGGTTGATTGAATCAGTATCAAATATGCCCATTATCCACTTGTCATCCTTCTCACCACCAAGAAAGAAGTTGCGGCTCCCGCAACACCCTGACTTAACTCTTGACGGCCAATTTCCAGTGCCGTCATTTTTAGGTAATCCCCTTGGGCCCAGCAGCCCCATGTGTTGTCTACCCGATAACACTCCTGCAGGCATACAGGGAGCCAGGCATGCTCTATTTGGAATATCTTTATCAGATCTCCACCTTAACAACAAGCTGCAGTCAGGGCTGTTCCCTTCCAGTTTCCAGCAGTTGAATCAACACACTAGAATTTCTAGTGAAATCATGGCAGGACACGTGAACCGCAATGAGAACTTATCCTGTTTGCTTACAATGGGAAATTCTACTCAGAATTTGGAGAAATCTGATAGTGTTAAACTTAAGAGACACCAGTTTGTTCTCTTTGGTCAGCCAATACTCACTGAACAGCAAATCTCAAATAATGGTTCCAGTGATGCAGTCTCGGAAGTTTCTAATGCCAAAAGTCCAGCAGATGGGAGTCCAGACGGTGCAAAATTTCTTTCTAATGGCTCGGGATCTCCACCTGAACAGCAGGCTTCATCAACTACTGGGATTGCATGGCTTAAGGGTCTTCAAGATACTGAATATGGTCTGGATACCGGCCACTGTAAGGTATTTATGGAATCTGAGGATGTTGGACGGACTCTTGACCTTTCTGTTCTCGGCTCGTATGAGGAGCTTTACAGGAGACTGGCCAACATGTTTGGATTGGAAAGATCGGAAATGCTGAGCCATGTTCTTTACCATGATGCAACTGGAGCTGTTAAACAAACTGGAGATGAACCATTCAGGTGTTGTTTGATAGCTTAATCTTTTCTTTCGCTCATCTCGGTTTCTGGTCTTGTGATATTTTCCTGCATTTGGCTTCATCATCTTTATATTTATTGGAGTTTTTCCTTTTTTCCATCCTCTTTCTCAATGCAGTGATTTTATGAAGACAGCTAAAAGGCTGACCATTGTAACAGATTCAGGCAGCAAAAATATAGGAAGGTAAGTAAGAGTTTCCTTCTCAATGCAGTCCTTCCTTCTAAACGACGGAAACTTCTCGATCGACTCTTTTACCTTTGCATTAACACCACAAAATTGATGATTCTGTTTGTTTCTTCACAGGACATGGATTACAGGGATGCGAAATGCTGAAAATGGGCTGGGCGCATCAAACAAGACAGGTCCTTTGACCATATTTGCGTGATCTAGTGTTGTCTCTTGTAACTACTTGAAGTTTTAAGAAAGATTGAACAATTGTTTGAAAGGCTTCTTAGACTTATTAGACTTCTTAATCTTGCAAGGAGAGTTAGACTACTATCCTCTGTATTTTGTTCACGAGAACTGTCGCTTGTTTGTTTCTTGGTTTACATGCACATGTTTAAATGAATATTCTATGTTAGGACGGTGAGTTCCCATGTTTCTAAGCTCTATAAACAAATATCTGCTATTGACTTCCAGCACTGTGCTAGTTCATTTTTTCCTTTTCTGGGAAATTTAGAATCATTTGTGATTTTCTGAGATTGAAGACCCTGAGTTTGTGTTTTTGAGAGGAGAGAGAGAGAAGCATAGAAAACATGTGACCTACCGAGTTGGTTACATCATTTGATGAGAATGTAGGTTTATCTTGACAGAGAGATCCTCGAGGGACTGAATATGAGTTCCTCAATTTGAATGTCAGAGTCCCAGACTGTCCGGTCGCGTTTGCTAGATTTTTCTTGCTTTTTGGTGATTGCAGGCTAAATTCTTCAACGCCAAGTCAGGAACCTCTCAAAGCCTCACTGTTTTTGTTTCTAATTGTTGGCCATACTTGCTTTACCTTTGCTTGCTTCTTTAGTGGTTGCAGGCCACTAATTCTTTTCGAAAAAATTAGGTGCAGTCCTTCTCTGCTGCAATTTACTTGATTGAAATATTCTTCCATTTCTTTTTAACAACACTATCGGAGAACTCGGTTTTCAATTGTCAGGTTACATCATGATTATATCATGGTAATTAAACTGAGGATAAATAACTCCTGATAAAAAATCTACCAGTTCGTAGTTGTTTTATCATTTGTTATATATATATACATATATATATATTTTACCGACGATAAATTTCTTCGTCTTTAAAGTTTTCTACGATAGGAATTGTCATTGTCATTGTCATTGTCTGTAGGCGTTGTCATTGTCTGTAGGCGTTATAGTTTCAATTATCGAATTAATTTTTATCTGTTAGATCTATAACTAGCGACTTTAAACACAAAACTATTCCCGGTCGTAATTGATCGTTGAGAGCTACCGACGACTAAAAAGGGGACAGTTTTTACAGTTCAAACGTCCTTATTTGGGTGTTACAAGCGATAACTAATCCACTAATGACTCGCTTTTTTCACCAGAGTGCGCTGGTAAATCAAAGTGGGAACCATTAGAACTCCTCTTAATTGGCATTTACTAGTTGACTTTATTCCAATCAGCTTTTTGCTGCTGTTACCATTCAAATGTCAAACCAGGAGATGCCATTGGCATTGCCTCCTCTTTAGGGACCTTCATTCCAAGTGTCTTATACCTTTGCCTTTTATGTCCCAACACAAGCAAAATCCAATTAAATAGCTACAAAAAAAGGCAAATTTAAAAATTAAAAAAAAAAAAAAAAAAAAAAAAACCCTCTTCCTTTTTGTCCTAAACCGTAGTAGAACTGGGAGAAAAAACAAAAAAAAGTGAAAAAGTCATCCTCGACACCTTCTGTTTCACCTAAATTTGTCTGTACCCTAATGGAATTTATGGACGTCAGAAGCTTGGACAAAATTCCAGTCTCCAGCAGACCTGCAACGTCGACTTCCTCTTTCAAAAATTTTTTCAATTATTTTCCTCAAGCTTACAACCAAGTGTTTTCAATTTTTTTTTATTTTTTTCTTAAATAAAAATAATATTAAAAACAACAAAGCCCCTCTCTATCATAACAAGAGTCTCTGTGTGTCAATTTGACAAATGGAGAGGTCTAATATATGTTTTGCAGTCTAAATATAATGATAAGCAGAAACCAGCTAAGACAAGCAAATTGTGTTCTAGAAAATAAAATGTGATGTATGCACGAAAGATATTAATATACAAGCGATTACGTAAAGCCCAGTGTTATCTTAAGATGTAGAATTTGAAATTCTCGTCGCAACGTTGACGGTGTGTTAGAGCACAACGATGATGAGAGTACGTGCGCTAGTAACAAGTGTGTTTACACTTTTGTCACGTTAAAATAGTATAGTAAAGTCAATTATGGAGCGGTTGAAAACAGTAAAAGCAATAATGTGAAGAGTTGTGGTTGTGGGTTGGAAGAGCAAATATTAATATTAAAATAAATAAAAAGGACCACCTGGGCTGGGGGGGTGTGCTTGGGGATCTGAGATCCCACAAAACATGAGGCTGGCCTCACTGTTCCGGCAGTTTTGACGCCCAAGCTGGGTCTGGTCCCTTGGTCCCACCGTTTTCAATTTTTGTGGACACTAGTTTTTGGTTTTCTCTAATATTATATTTCGATTATTTAATTGTTAGATTTTCACTATGTTATGTTAGATAATCTTACATCTTTTAATATGACATGATTTTAATACAATGTGATTATTAAAAGCCGCGTCTTGATCGGCACAGTATTTATAAATTTTAATAATCAGATTTTCATCATTAAAAGTTATCTTGATCGACACAGTTTTCACAAATTTTTACCATCAGATTTTTATAAAATTATGTTAATGTATCATTCGATGATTGAAAAATTTGTGTTTCAAACTTTCAATCAATACACTTTTTTTTTTTACATTCTACAGTAGGATTTACCAACAAAAAATCTCAAATTCCAGGAAAATTATCGTATTTGAAAAGGGGGGAAAAAAAAAAAAAGAATTGTCAAGGTGAGAGACAAGGCACACGTGGGGGTGAGGGGGGTGGGACCCATGGTTGATGGTTGATTGGATCAACAAGGTGCACGTGCAGCATAGCACTTGTGGCGCCGTTTTGGTGGCCGGGCCTTTGTTGGTCGTGAGCTTGCTTGCGTTTTGGTAAGATTTGACTCTAATTTTACTTCATTTATTAATTACTTATTAGTTGTTTGCCACTGAAATCAATGCTTAACATAATTATCATTATTTTATTGTTTGTAAACTTGAAATCAATGTTTATTATTGTTTCAAGATTTTTATCAATCCATAATTATTTGTTAAATCTTATTTCATCGACCAAAAAAGTTGTCACTTCAACTCTTTTGCGTGAAGAAATAACTTTGAATTCATATCTCTAACAGGAGTTTAGCGATAATATATGGATTCAAAATTCAATCCGTCATGTCAAGTGATGATTATATTTATGTTTAAATTTATTCACTATGTATTTAACAAGCAATGTGTTTATATCAAAAATAAATAACCAAATAATAACAAGCAATGTAAAACTTGTATTGTTAGTGAACCACCAACTTGTTTTATAACTTGCTCATACATCAAGCACGGTCTGTTTTGCACGATTAAGAAAGTTTAACAATTTGAAAAATTCTCCATTATAATACTGTGCAAGAAATAAACATTAACGGTTATAAACTATGAAATATAAATCATTGATATATGTTTTTTCAAGGGAAAATGCTATATAAGTCCATTTCTACTCAAAGTCTACTCCTTTTAAATTATTGTTCATCCCTAAGTTCCAATTTTCTTAAAAGAATTTGAAAAATAATTTTTTTTTTGTTGAAGAAAAAAAAAATATTTTAACCTATGAAGTCTTGTACATATGCATGAGAAACTTAACTTTTAAGCTTCTAATCTTGACAACTAAATGTTTTGAAAGATTTCAATATATATGTAAGAATTTGTAACTATATCCCTACCTAATAAAAGATTATCTATTTTTTTTTCCTATAGTACCCCCACAGAAAAAAATCTATATTCTAGTCCCATTTGGGATGAATAGAAGTACTCATAGAAAAAGTGTTATCTCATCTAATTTCAAATCTCTTCAATTTCTCTTAGCTTGTAAGGAGAAGCAAGAGTAAATATCAAGAGATATAAAACTAAAATCACGTTTGAATGTCTTTGCCAAACAAGTTTGTTTTAAAGTATACATTAAAAAATCATGGTCCACTAGGGCCTACCTACGCAAGTAAATGAAGCATGAATTTTATAGACTGTGAACTCTTGAGCCATTTAAGAGATATTGTGTCAAAATATGACTTGGGATCTTTTTAATGAACACTATTAATTTTGTAGACAATTAAGGAGATTATTTGTAGGCCGGACAGTCAAATAAATGGTCAAAGATTTTTTTGAAGTGAGAGCCTTATAGAAATTAGAATGAAACGTTTTTTTTTTAAAAATACAAGTTTATATGTTTATATGTGTGTGTAAAGGCAGAAACATGTTTCGAAGCACATACATTTTCCAAGTTTTCCTCCCTGTTTTCAGTTCCCGTCCTTTATGCAAAATGGGATTTGGGATTTGGGATTTCTTTCATTGGGATGGAGGGTTTTTTTTTTTTTTTTTTTTTTTTTTTTCAATCCACATTTTGACATATATAGTGGAAAAATTCAAGTGATCTTAGTTGTCTAGTTTTTCTTTTCTATTCTTTATATATATATATATATATATATATATTTTCCCTCTTTTTCCTAAATACAAGTAGGATTTGTATTGAATGGTCAAAAACATGATTATGAATCAAATAAGTTTAGCCTATCGATATTGTCAACCACTAATAACATCTCTCCATGGACCATACAAACTCCTATTCCCATACAAATACAAACGAGACAACACTAGATTGCGTGAAATGAATTTTATTAGGGGACCTTTTTCCGTGAGGCACGTCAAATTGTTCAACATAATTATCCAAGCAAACTACGAAAAAAAACAGTCTGCTTGGCACCTATTTTTCAAACATTTTCTACAATGTCTTTTCTCTTAAAAAATTTGAATTTACCGTTTGAATTGTAGGTTTAAATGAGGAAAATAACCAGGAACCTAATAGAAAATCATTTGTTATACTGTCGTGGTGCTCGTTTTGTGTAGCAAGAGTGCGGTAAACGACCACTATTGGAAATTGATGTAAACGACAATTTGTCAATATCAAGGAAACTATAACATTTCTTACAAACAACTACGAGTCAACGGCAATAACTTTAAAAACTAGAACATCTCCTACGTACAGCTAATATTTCAAGAAAACGAGAAATAATCGGAAACGACAATGAACAGTAACAAGTGTGCACTGAAAAACGACAAGTGATCTTGAAAAGCGGCAATGATCTCGAAAGGGACAATATAACGTGAATCGATACCACACACTCTAATACACAAAACGACGATTGGTATCCCACGTAGTTTGTAGGCATAAAAACAAGACAATCAACATTTTAAGGGACCATTTTTTTTTTTTTTAACACTACAATATCAAGAAAATGACTGCACTACTTTGAATGACCGTCAACCTAAAACCAAAAAATATATTTAGTTCATTGTAAAAATAGAGTAATTTTTTTAATTTGGTAAAATGTCCACGAGAATTAATTTCTGAAACCGACAGTAAATGACAATTAAAAAAAAAAAAAAAAAAAAAAAAAACAGTCCCTGTTATAAACGATGATAAATTTCAATCCAACACGATAATGTTCTATAGCAAATTAAATTGAAAGCAAAAAACTTTTCAGAAAACGGCAAATGACTTCGAAGAACGACATAATAAGCAACAAACGACAGTGTTTGAAAACGACAATTTTTCTTGACTGCAACAGAACATTGAAAAGCGACAAGAACTCCTACTGTACAGGAAAAAATCCACAAGTTAAAACGAGGTCTTATCAATTGACAAGGGAAGATCGAGAAAACATGAACAACGAAACTAACTTGTTAAAACGGGGGAAAATGATAGCGTATCCATGAAGTAAAATGAAAAATACCAAGATATTTAAAAGACGACACCCTAACCATGAACGACAATATCTGTTGCTGGTGATAATTAACTCTAAAAACGACAATGACTTTAACATACCATCATGTCCAAAAAGATTACAAGATACGTAATAAACGACAAGACGACACGATATATTATGAAGTATGAACGACAAGGTATCTTACAAAAGACAGTGACTTGAAAATCAGAAAAAATCATACAAACGACAGCAAAACCACGATACAAGTTTAAAAACAATTGACCTATACTTTTTGAAAACGACAACATTTTCTTTTTCCTAACAAAGCAAATGACTTTCAACCGAGATGATACATTTCAATTCATAATGGACTTTAAAGACGACGACATATCAGAATTTTCGATGGTTAAAAGTGCATTAAGTTTAACAACGAGTCAACGACAATGTCATATGAAGAAAACTAACAGCCAGATTATGGTCCACAAAATTCCAAGTTTTTTTTTTTTTTTTGAAAAAGGATTATAAGGATAAAGAATAACAATGACATACTCTAAAAAGTACTAAATAATTGCTTCCAGTTGCGGTGGCCTAATCTTAAAAGCTACCTTTCTTCATAACGGATGAGTAGACTTACCATCCCGCTAAGCTCTTGATGACCATAGAATTCAACAATTAAGAGTCAAAATGACATGTCTATTCATAATTCAGGGTTTTGTCAATTAAAAATGTGGAATAAATATAATTAGCAGGTTAAAATGCAAAAATGCGTACCAAACTTTTAACGCTTTATTATTAAAAGTACCTTTAAATATATGCAAGTAATTAATTTGGAAGACAAAACCTTGAGCTTCAAGAAAGTCAAATTTTCAGGTGCGGAAGAATTGCGTATAACTGAACTAGAACAGTTCAAACCAAAAATTAAAAATTAAGCTCATAGGATAACAGTCTAAACATTTATCCTAAGAACTGGAAGAAGTGATAAACTGTCAAAAGACACATTTTAATTATCGGTTAGGATAAGGTAAAGGACAGTGACGTGGAGTTAAAACTTGCCCTGCTCTAAGCCGGTTAATCTTGTGTCCAATTGGGAGTCAAATTGTCGGTCAAACGTAAACGACATAACGTTTTTTTGGCCTTTGGAGAGGGGGTTGAAGTGCGGTTTGTGTTTATCATTTGAAATGTGCAAAATAAAAAATAAAAGAAGAGAAGAGAAAGCAAGATTAAAAAATTGGATCATCTGAAAACCACCAATTACATTGGCTTTGTCAGTGGTCTACGTTTCAAGAGTTCACAGATAACAAGCTTGGTGTGTTGTTCAGTATGTGTATTTCCTTGGCAATATATATATTCTTTTTTTCAGTTCCATGTTTTTAAGTATTGGGTGTTCTTCAAATTTCATTTGTTCTTAATTTCAAAACAAATAGCCTCTGACAAAGGCCGAGCACGAAGATGACGTTGTTAGGAGAAACAATAGTGTTGTCGTTGTTGCTTGACA
The DNA here is from genome assembly GCA_025413485.1 of Ficus microcarpa. Taxonomy (NCBI): domain Eukaryota; kingdom Viridiplantae; phylum Streptophyta; class Magnoliopsida; order Rosales; family Moraceae; genus Ficus; species Ficus microcarpa. The sequence goes on along the minus strand of CM046377.1, from coordinate 23,417,305 downwards.
GTTGGGTGGTGGGTCTGGTTATCTGCTCTCTCGACCTCATTTTCATCCTTTTCCTTTTGTGGCGAATTCCAAAGAAGGAAGGACAGAGCCTGGGTGGGGTGACTCGGTGATGATAGGTACAGAGAGAGATGTGTGTAAATTGGCACAACCATGGAAAAAAAATCATTAGATTTTAGTTAAAAAGAAACCAAGAGAAAATTAATGTGCATATTAAGCATGCGTTTCGACGCACGATCCAAACTTTAGATCACAATTCAATTTTTGTTTTTTTCCTTAACTTTACTACTTATACAGTTTTGTAACTCAAATTTTAAAAATCCATAACTTTACATAAATAAATCCAAATGAGATGGTTCTTTTTTTTTTTTTTTAAATTATATATAATTTCGAGACGAGCAAAAGAAGTTCCATATTGATTTTTTTTTTCCGATCCGAACACATTTCAAGATGGTTTAAATTTGTTTACTAACTCAATATCATAAAAATAAAAAATAAAAGATAAAAAAAGTTTTCAGCTGCATAATGTTAGGGAGTAGTCACTTGAGACAAATTAAAATTTTGTTGTAATGTTGTTCAAAACTTTATTATCTCTCATCAAGATGTTTAATGTTATTCATTAAAAAAAAAAAAAAAAGATGTTTAATTTTACATCTCATTCGAAAGAAATATACATACAAGATTAGTTGTTTGCTAAGTTAGGGGAAAAAAGGCTAAGAAATTTTGTATGTGAATACAATAATTCTTTGGTAGGGTGTAAAACTCTAACTATTTAGTACATTAGTCTTAATTTTTATTTATTTTCAGTAAATGGAAGGGATGAAGTGATATAAAAGAGGTTTAGCACATGTCAATTAGATTATTATAATCCTATTTTAATCCAATGCTTTAATTTAAATCCAACTACTATGCATTTATACACACGATAGACCAATGTTACGTTAAACATTATTGGACATTAATAAAATCATGAATTTTATTCAATGCTTAAAAGGTGAAAATTGTACTTGTTAAATAAATCAAGATTATTTTTTAATTCGATAACTTTGGACATATTTCATCTAAAAACATGAACAAGAGCCATCAATGTTAAAAAAATAAAGGAAAAACAATAATGAGATTACAATTTTAGTACCAAACAGTAAACCTACTTCTTCGTATCCAAAATAACCGGTTAACAATAAAATATTAGTTATTTCAATTTCCCAAAAAAAGCCACGTGGATCATATAATTACAGTTACTTGCACAGATTGATACACTTGAGAAGGACCATCCTCCAAGAAAGATGCTAGCATGCGCCTATATATATATATATATATATTGTTAAAATATGAGTGCATATGGCTTATATTTGCAATTAGTTAATAAAAAACTTCAAAGAAGCATTTTTGCATCTAATGCTAATAAAACCTTCTTTCCAGACAAACGAGAATTTGCGGGCCAAATTAAGAGAGAAAATAACATGATAGACTAAGACAGTATGGCCTTGCACATATAGTACATATATACAAACATACTATATATGTTGATGAAAAATCATGTAAGAATGAATTCTTGGACAAGTGGAAGGTAACAATGCATGCGCGAGACGATTTGACCGATTGATAGAGAATTGTCTCAACTAGACAACGGCGTCATTGATGAACACGCTCTCTTATCATGAAATGAAAGACACCTGTTTGGCACTCCATCTTTTCTCAACCTCCATAAACCAAATTGCTACACATATTAATTTTTTATATTGATTTAACCACTAACGCTACGGAGCCATGTTTTATTTTTATTTTTTTTTTTTCATTCCTAATACATGTTTTTCAAGTCTAAGAGAGTGTTTGAATGAATGAATTTAATTTAAGATTTTTAAATTTTAATAGTAATTTTTGTTGACTTTTCAGAAAAGGCAAAAAACTTTTTCAGAAAAGATAAAAAAAAATTTTCAGAAATAAACAAAAACCATGATAAAAAAGTACAGTGTAATTTAAAATGAGATATAAAAACAAACAAATCCTAACTTTCAGTTATTAAATACAATTTTAAAAAAGATGTCTACCTTATTTTTTTCTATTTTTTTATTTTAGTTTTGTTAAGTTTTCAAATGACACTTTTATTTAACATGAAAATTCATATATAATCGAAATGTAATATGTATGGTAGCTCAACTAATATTAGTAAATCACTGACAAGTCAATTCACAGTTTCTTTTGTTTAATTTTTTTTGTTAAACCTTCTACCAATTCACAAATAAATAAACCTTTTACCAATATATATATATATATATATTTTCTTTCAGTATGGTGTGTGGCGTAAATACGTTTCACCAATTATTGAAATTAATAACTAGATCGTTTGTGTGAATGAAAGCATTTTTCTAAAGTGAATACAAATTAACTAGAAAAAGGCTAATCTAAACATCTCTAATTTTTAACAATTAAGCTTGGTTGGTATTTGGTACGTTTTATTGTGTCTATTTAAGCATTTTTTTAAATTGATAGAAATTAATATGCACTAAGGTTGGTCGAAGCTTAACATTACCACCAAGCATACATCAAAATGGGCGATACACACAAAAGGATTTATAGAACTTACCATTGGAACAACTCAAACAAATAAAATTGTAGGGGTAAAAAATTCCAGTTAAAGCTCAAGAGCCAAAGAAATTTCCTTCAAAAAACAGTAACTACTGATAAAGAGTCGTCATGTTGGACAGGTAAGACCAGACAGGAAAAAGATAGAGAGAGAAAGTGGAAACCAGAGAGATGAGAAAAGATGTAGAACACATTGCTGACAGATTAGCAGCTGTGGTCAATCAAGAGAATAATAAGTGAGATTTGGACTATAATTCCCTCCAACAGTTTGCAGGTGTCAGTAATCAAATGCATCATCACTGACATGTGTGTCTGTGTGTGTGTATTGATTGAAACATCACTGAAATTTGACATTTGCTTGACCTGACGGCAAGAAGTACCTAAAGATAAAAGACACTTTTAATGGCTAAAGCACTAAATTATCTGGTGTCTGGTTTGGCTTAATACATTTTGTTCATGGTATCCAATTAGTCTTTGACATGCCGATATTTTTCCCTAAAATTGGTTGCAGACTCAGAAGTGCAAATACCACACAACACCACAAGCAATCACATAATAGGAAATAAAGCAGCACAAGGCAAAGAGTTGAAATATACGGGTAGTCATTTATCCAAGTCAGACACAAATAAAAAGACTCTCAGCAAACAAGCAAGCTGCGTTGGCACATTTAAATCCAGTAGTCTAGAGATAAGTAATGACGTGCCAATCAGCATAACAACATTACGAACAAGATAGAAACATTATTACCTAAACCAATATCATTACAGCAGTAGAATATTCATTAGGACAAGTTGAGATTCAGAATTGGCTTCCATCTCCAAAGCACTTCCACACTTGCGTATAAAACCTGTGAAAAGAAGATATTTTTGAGTCTCTGACCAAAGATCAAAAAAAGGCTTTCTACACATTTACAACAAATAAACAGAGAGGCCGTAATTCGTTTGGTTCCATCTATCAGTCACAAAGACTAGAACAATTGGACGCATCCATGCGTAGGAAAACTTAAACGCATACAATAGAAACATCAAATAAGATCTGACATCTCATATTATTTCTTGTAAGCGAATTGCAATTTTAGAGTGTAGCAAATTAAAGAAAGGTCCTTGCAAAATGCAGGGTGCGTAAAACTAGAACAAAGTAAATGCAGATTTAGATCTAAACCATAAGCAATAACAATGTCTACACTTTGATTGAAACTAGAGAAAGGACCTTGCAAAATGCAAACGTGCCTATAACTCGGACAAAGTTACGCGGCTCTGGTCAATACCACAAGCGTCCATTAAACTCCAACAAAATTTTGCGGTCTTCAGTTGAAACCGCTACCAGTAACAGAACACATATGTACATACTCGTGACTTTCCATCTTTCGTCATCACAATCTGAATTCCTCTGTATTTAGTCTTTCTTTTTAAATTTATGTTCCTTTCACCTTCTTACACATTTCTTATAGTGGGTGATTTTTCCCAAGATATGTTTAAGTTCAAGATTGTTTATGATCTTGTGAGTTTGTCGAATCAATTTTCCTGCTTCATCAAAAGTCAAAACCATGGTCCCTCGATACTTATTCCCTAAAAGGACTAGCTAGTAAACATTAGTCGTTTTTGGCTTTAATTGGCCAACATTTAATCTCTTCTTGAGATCCTACCTTTTTTTTTTAAGTGAAAATATACCAAATAGATGGCATTGAGTTTCAAAAAGGACATCTAAATAGGTATATCACCAACGATCGAGCACACAGCTCTCTAATAAAGACAAACCCCAACAGAAGCTAATAATCACAATTTGACGAATATTTCTTCTCGATCCCCAACAAGGAACTACTAATTAAACACCAAAAACGTCATGGGCTGGATTGCAAGACCGTACCTTTCAAAACATGCTTTTTCAAAACAGTGCAAATTAGTTATGCCTTAAAATCATAAACAGGAACCCAATTATGACAATAATAATCCCATTTTTGCTAAATAATGCCCTTAAACATACAAAAAAAGAGACAACATCCCACCCAATAATTAAACATGATCAAAAGTAAAGAAATTGATAAAATAAGAATCATATATCATTAAAAAAAAATTAAGAAATTGTTCACAATTAACAATAACTAACACCACTCACCAGATTTCCCAAAACAAACAAATTCGAAAACCAGAAAAAACAAAAACAAAAACAAAAACAAAAAAGGACTTACGGAAGAAGAGGAAGGGGGTACAATCAGTTGTAGTAGAGCTCGAGACCCATTCCGTCATGGATTTCGTAGTCCTTGAGAGTGATGTGGTCCTTGTAGATGTTGTACCACTTCTGAATCCGAATCTTGTCGGCTCTGGTGCCGGTCTGCGCCGCCACGAGCTTCTTCAGGTCTCCGATGGTGTCGTCCTCGTTGCACTTCACCCTCACCTTCTTCCCCAATCGATCGTTCAACACCACCTCGATCATCTTCGTCTTCTTCTTCGACTGATCGCAAACCCTAATTCCCAAATTTCTTGATTTCGACTCTTGATTGGACAGCGTCTTCGAGACCATCCGGGGGCGTTAAATAGTGAAGCGGGTGAAAATCCTGTTCGAGTTCGACACGGTTACTTTATTTGGCTAAATTACTTTTAAGCCACCATTCTGGAATATTCTTATCTATAAGAGTGGGGGTATTTTTGGGTTTCCATTTCCTTTTTTCAACGAAATTTTCTTCCAGGTCAAACGCGGCGTTTTTTTTTTTTTAATTAATTTCCTTGGTGAACAAGGGAATGCGGAGCTTTCTTTTAAAAATTAATAAATTAACAGGAGAAATTGTTTATTTGGTTTAAATTTTAATTTGTATAACTTTAATTGATTGAAATATCTTTATATTATTAAAATATTATTTTTTTTGGTTAAATTTTAAACGGAATCAATTAATAATTTAATCAAAAAGTGATGATAACAAATGAATTCCATAAAAAAAAATTAATGGAAAGAATTACTTTAATTACGTTTTTAATAGCTTAGAGTTATTCTAACTACGAAAAAATATTAAGAATTAAAGTTAGACAAATTTAATAGTTTAGGGACCTACCTATTAATTTATCCAATAAAATATGAAAAGGCTCAAGTTTAGGTTCGAACTGCTGAAATACAATTCGAGTTTGGAATTTAATTTATATTCATATTTAGGAGAGAGAAAATGAATGTCTTATGAATTTCAATAGAAGTTGAAATATTTTATTTGCATTTAAATTGGAAAAATAAAAAATATCCAAACAAGCACTTAACAAATCAGTACCTACAGCCTTTCTTAAATTTTAAAAAGATGAACTAAATAGTACTTTTACATAAATATCTGAAATAAATAACATGTTTAAAAACATTTGAAGTAAATAAATTGTAAATATGTTCTTAATCTAGTAAATTTATTATTTATTTTAATAAATAAAAGATATGTTGATTCTAACTTATTAAAAGATAAAAAAAAAACTTTTAGATATTAAATTTAAAAAGCTCTTGCTCAAACATCTTCTCCTAATTTAATAGAGTAGTTAAATATATGTGTATGAGAATTACATTACAGTGTTAAAAAAGTATATGTACACAACATTAGTCTAGATGTTAATTTTTATTATTTTTATTATAAATTCATGCCTATCCTAATTTATCATTTAAATGATTTACAAATAAGATAATATATCTAACTACAATCTTTCTTTATCGAATTGATTGATTACTTGAACTTAAAATTGCTCTACTCGTCTATTCATTAATTAAATATTCCAAAAGTATTCTCGTTAGCCCATTTGTATTAATATGAGTTTAAATCCCGATTTATATATCTTTTCGTTTGAAAAATAATAATGAGAGAAGAACCATTTTTTTCAAATAATTTTTTAAACTTGATCAAAAAAAATGGGTAACATTAATTTAAGGCTAGAGTTACGGAAAAAAAAAATATCAGACATCCTTCCTGTGAACAATACACTTTTCTCTTATTAATTATATAAAACTCTTACTATTTTTTAACTTGTCACAAATCATCATGTAATATACTATGAAAGCTAATTTTTCTTCCAGATAAAGTCAAAAACCGGTACTGTTGAATACATAAACTATCTCTAGGTTTTTTTTTTTTTTTTTTTTTGGGTCAACTTGTGATGAGAGCAGTCGGAAAATTTTCAATTATGTATAGATTCAATAATAGATTTTGCTTTTTTAATCACTTTTAAACAAGTAACTAAACTAGTAATGATAAAGCTACTGTTTGTGCGAAAATTTGATTTAACGACATATAATAAATACAAAGCTTTATTGTGACTTCTAAGATCCAAAGCAACAACAGTCTAATTCTCTCTAAATTCTCATATGTCTTTAAAAGGGTACGAATCTCATATCTTTACCCCTAGTTATAGGTTTTCTTAGAGGGTTCAGATGTTACAATAATTATTACACGTGCTAATTCTAAATTATTACATCCACTGATATGGCTTTTTCTTTTTATCATTGGTAATGTAACCTTCTTTAGTTGCATCTGTTCATTGTTCACGTTCTGCCCTTCCTTCGTTTCAGCTTTTGTTAACAGTATCGTTTCGCTCTATTAATTAAAACGTTGCGTCGTATCTAGACTTTGTCCCCACAATTACATAGTCATGAGTTTTCAGGTTTTCCATATAAACAAACAGAAAGTAAGATGAGGCTAGGGGTGGATATGGAGGTTTAAATCATTCCTAATGAAGGGCAAGACCCTGCCCCCGACTTGATAATCTATATTCTTTTTGTAAATATATCTTTGTACCATGTGTATTACTTAATCAAGCTTTGTTTGTTTTTTTAGTTATGGGATTGAATTTTGGGAATTTAGTTCCCTATTATTGTTCAAATTTAATTTTTGAGATTTTGGTTTGTAAGTTTTGAAGTTTCGATTCTGTTTTGAGATACTGTTTAGTTATTGTTGAGGTAATTCCATATCAGCTCGTGGGAGGAGTTATAAGTCAATTTACAAATGTGGGGGAAAACTTCACCTATTATTGCCAAATTAGCTATTTTAAGGTAATCCACGTTAGTTTTGAAAGGGATTGTGTGTGATCGGTTTATAAATATAAGGGAAAACCTTACTTCGTAAAATAAGTTTTTGATGTTGAAAGTGTTGAATTAAATATTTTAAAAATTGGGAATTTTTAGTATTTGTCTAATTTTGGACAATTGCAATTGATATTATGTAAACTACTTCCATGTAATGAACAGTTGAGCTCTTATTGTCATGAAAAATCATGCACAACTGTACAACAAATTTCAATTGTGTAGCAAGAAAGTTTTCTTGGAGTTTGCCGTAGAAGCCATATATATACATATATATATATATATATATATATGCTTATAAATACATTCATTTTGCCGGTCATGTCATTATATCCATTATGTCTGGAGCTGTCTTCCGCCTTTGACAATATCATGTTTTATTTTATTTTTTCAATAAATCCCCAACAAATAAATACCCAAAATCACTTCACCTAAAAATAAAGAGTTTTATTGATGCGTTTAATGAATCACAATCCAGTGACGATTTCCCTATCATAATCTAGATATAAGATGGGGAAGTACATCTGTTATTTAAGTTAATCAGATCAATGTGTACACATAAAATCGTGTGTACAAAAACATACAAAGGATAAGTGAAGATATGCAAGAGAAAAGCTTTTAATGATTGAAAAAAAGCATATTTCATTATAACTTGCCTGAAACTAAATGATATAGGTTTCAAAAATTAGCATATTCAACCTCAACAATAAATAAACTCTTTACTGGGTGAGTTCTGCCAATCAAATGATAAGCTTCGTTTAGGAAATTATTGTCTTTCCATTTCCATGAAAGTGCGTAAATAACATCTATAATTTACCCCTTTTTTTTTTTTTTTGAAAATTGCATGTCGTATTGAATGCATAATCTTTAATGCGACGAACATAGAAACTATTATAACACGACAAAAGGTTCATTTTTTTAATGCATAAAAGAAAGACAACAAGATTCTATTCAAGGAAAATAATAATAATAATAATAATTGTGCAACACATGAAATTTTGTAAAGGCATAGAAATTAATTCTATAGATATGGAGAGAAGAACCTTTTAAATGATTATAATCCTATCAGATTCTGTTAATTTTATATATGTAATTGATGTAATTTTAATTATATTTAATATTTAAAAATATACATTATTATACATTAATCGGTTTTATTTTAAATTTTAAATGGAGAATTTAAACTTTACCTAAAATCATATATAAAATTATCGTTAATTTATAGTTTAATGGTTATTATTACCAATTTTCTTATCTTTTTCTTAATCCACAGATTTCTATCAAAGCCGATAAAATTCTGTTGCGTGCCTCCGCTTGTACTTTGTTAAAAAAAACCCTAATACAGTTTCACAACTAAATCTTCCTAGGGATCACAAAATCAAATTTTAGAATTTTAAATCCATTCTTAATCTTTTTCCAAGAATTATCTGATGGAAAAATAAAAAATAAAAAATAAATGATTAATCAGCGGTGGATGATTTAAAATTACAAGACGAGAGAATGTTGAGGGTAGTAATTGAAACTAGTACTAACCTTTTCTGTTGAGACCAGCGACAGACTAGAGAGAGAAAGAGAGCAACTCTAGAGAGAGAAAGTGAGAGGGATTCTGTTACATTTGTTATTGTATTTTTTTTTTTGGTTATATATTGAGAGTTTCTCTCTCTTCCACTCTCTTTCTATATCTCTCTTCTGACACTGAAAGACAGAGAGAGAGAGACAGTGATGGTTGGGGAAGAGCAGAACGGGACCAAAACCATGGATTCGCTGCTATGGCGGGCCTGTGCCGGTCGGATTGCCCGAGTCCCGACGCCGAACTCGAAGGTGTTCTACTTCCCCCAGGGTCACGTCGAGCACGCCTCCGCCACCGCCGATTTCGGCGCCTCCGTTGCAATCCCGCCGCTTGTCCTCTGCCGAGTGGCCGCCGTCAATTTTATGGCCGACCTTCGGACCGACGAGGTTTTCGCCACGATCAGCCTCGTCCCGCTCCTCCACGATGACGGCCGCCTTGAAGACGATGAGGAAGAAGGTGGCAGTCCGTCGTCGGCTCTGGCGGCCGATGGCTCGTGCTTCGTCGCGAAGGTCCTCACCCAATCGGACTCCAACAATGGCGGAGGGTTTTCGGTCCCGAAGTACCTGGCAGAGACGGTTTTCCCGAAGCTGGATTACAATACCGATTCGCCGAATCAGTATTTGCACGTGAAGGACGTCCACGGCAAGGTCTGGAAGTTCAAGCACATTTACCGAGGGTCGCCTCGCCGCCATCTTTTGACGACCGGTTGGAGCGTGTTCGTCAACGAGAGGAACCTCGTCGCCGGAGATTCCGTCGTGTTTGCTAAGGATAGGGCTGAGAATATCTCCGTCGGGATTAAGCGAGGCAGAAGGACTTACAGCAACAAGAGCAACGGCCTCGTCTCTGCTGAAGACGTTCTCAAAGCCGTGAAACTAGCAGTGAATGGGAAGCCGTTCGACGTCGTCTACTGCCCGCGTGACGGCGCCGCCGAGTTCTGCGTCAGCGCCTCGGTGGTGAGAGCGGCCTTGGGGGTTCAGTGGGGCATTGGAATGAGGTTCAAGATGGCCTCTGAGGATGACTATTCGTCGAGGATAAGCTGGTCATTGGGAACCGTGGCATCGGTTTCGCCTGCTGACCCAATTCACTGGCCTAATTCCCCCTGGCGTCTTCTCCAGGTATTTCCTGTTTTCTCTGTAATTGTTCTGCAATTTGTTGACGAATTCTTGTATTTACTTGGAGACGTGTTGTCCGTTTTTCCAACAATGGTTTAGCTCTTAGCACTTGTCTCTTGATTGTTTTTTAATTGCCAGATGTTCGTTCTGTCGTATGGTATTTTTCTTTCCTTGGTTGTTTTAGTTTTTTCCTTGCGTTACGTCATGTAAACAGTTTGATCTTGAGGACTCTTTTGAATTTTGTACAAACATGCCTTGATTGAATGATGAAATCCAAAAACAAAACAAAACAAAAAAACAGGAAAATGAGTTTCACTTGCTGTTTTATTCTATGTTTAGCACTGTGAATTTAGACTTGTCTGTGTCTGTTTCGGATTTTATCACGAAATCATATTGATTTTATACCAAAAGCAACTGCTAGAGATATAGGGAGAATGAGATGTCCTCGACCCGCCCTCTTTCCATGTAGGATATGATAGTTTCCCATGGTCTAAAACACCAACATTCACCACGTTTATTATACATCTTTGGACGGCCTTCATTTTGTTTCCATAACTTTTCTTGAAATTCCTTTTGATGCTTTTATTGGTTTTATTTGATTAAGAACTTATTCTGCAAGGAGTACTTGATCATGGTGTTTTGCTTGAGTTAACAGTATGAAGTTTACTAGGAATTACAATTTCAATTCTGATGTTGTACCATAATTGAGAATGTTTTTTTCTTTTCTTTTTGAGTGCACAAACATGAGATTTCAACTGTTTTTGTTACATACGAATTGAGATTTTCCCTATTCATTGTTTAAAAAATATTTTTCACATTATCTCACATCGGATTCTGTTTCCAATCTGAAATGTTGCAGGTGACATGGGATGAACCAGATTCAAAACATAATGTGCAGCGGGTCAACCCATGGTTGATCGAGGTGGTATCAAATATGCCCATCATCAACTTCTCATCCTACTCACCGGCGAGAAAGAAGTTGCGGCTACCACAGCAGTCAGAATTTACTCTTGATGGGCAATATCCTGGGTCGCCAACAGCCCTCAGGCCCAGCAGCCCTTCGTGTTATATACCCGATAACACCCCTGTAGGCATACAGGGAGCCAGGCATGTTCTATTTGGAGTGTCTTTATCAGATACTCACCTTACTGACAAGCTGCAGTTGGGGATTTTTCCTTCCAACTTGGAGCTGTTGAATCAAGTTTCCAGTACTCCAAATGGCATCGTGAAAGGCCAGACAAACGATTCTGAAAGCTTATCTAGCTTGCTCACAGTGGGAAATTCTAGTCAGAACTTGGAGAAGTCTGAAGGTGTGAAGACACACCAGTTTACTCTCTTTGGTCAACCAATAGTCACCGAGCAGCAAGGCTCCCCAAGCTCTTCTGGTGATGCGGTCTCTCAAGATTTCAGCAAAAGTCCGGTAGATGGGAACACGGACAAAGAAAAGAATCTTTCTAATGGCTCAGGACCCAGCCTTCAAGCAACTAAAGTTGACCTGGATAAAGGTGGCTGCAAGGTATACATGGAATCCGAGGATGCATGGTGGACTCTTAATCTTTCAGTTCTTGGATCTTATGAGGAGCTGTATAGAAATCTGGCCGACCTGTCCGGAATAGAAAGTTCCAAGATGCCGAACCGTGTTCTTTGCCTTGATCCAACTGGAGCTCCTAAACGAACTGGAGATGAACCCTTCAGGTATTGCTTTGCATTTTACTCTTTTCTTCCGTTGTTCTTTTTCTTCCATTTCACGCAAGGGATTTATCAATTTTGTTATGGAAAATCTGCATGATATTTTGCTAGCACTTGAGAAGCATGTGTCTTCATCAGCATTATGTTTTTCAAATTTTTTTTTTCCTACACCTTGTTTAATTGCAGTGATTTTAAGAAAACAGCAAAGAGGCTTACAATCTCATCTGCCGATCAGGCAGCGACAGCATAGGAAGGTAAGGGGACTTGCATTTTCAAAATTATAGTAGCGTAGCCGCCAATTTAACTTTGAACAGACCTCTTACCTTAACAAGTGAATGCAAGTTAGAATTTTGACTGTTCTGCATTTTGCAGGACATGACACGGTTTCAGAGATGCAGAGTTCTAGAAAATCCCCTTGCTGCATCTATTTAGTTAGGTTGTTTTGAACTACGTGGTCACGTTATCTAGTTTGGAACTTGTGTTTAGGTTTTAAGAATTGTGAATTATCTTTTAATAGGTCCCTGGATTTTGTGAGGAGAAAATGGGATATTGAACTCCGACTTTTTTATTGAATGAGTCTGAATGAACATCTTTTATTGAATCTTTTTTACCATGTTGAATTCTCATTTTGTGGATTGGTAAATTAACTTCGCATCTGCATAAACTAACTCATCTCCGGAAGTCGCATTCGATGGTGTTTCACTTACAATATATGTTGATTTTTCATACTTGTATGAAGAAGTTTGAGATGGTAAATATGCTTCCGTGTCTAAATCCACTTTTCAAACTTTTTTCTACCGTATTTTCTTCGCACAAACTCGAATTATGATCCAAAATAGGCACACAGTGTCATTTTGAGAGTTAGGGATTTTTCTCGATAGAATGGACTTGGGGTTTTCATCATTGGCATTGGGCATTTGTGGAAGAACTGCAAGAAAAAACGTGAAACGTAGTCCTATTAATATAGTTTACAACTATGTTAGTGAACAGCTGTATCAATACAACTGCAACCACGTGCCTCCATTCGGTTTCTGTCTATCTTATGAGATATTAAATAAATAAACTCCAAAAATCTGTCGTCTTCTTCATCATTGAGCAACAAAATCCCCGCCGATAATTGATTGGCTATTCTTTTTAAGCCGAGTAGTAGAGTAAAAGGACGGTGATGGTCACGCAGTCATACTTGGTCCCAGTTCAGAGCAGGAAAAAAAAAAATTTATACTTGGTCCCAGTCTCAGACGATCTCTAATATAAATATTATATTCTAATGTAAATGTCAATATCAAAATGTGAAATGACATATTTGATGTGTCATAATATTCTGTATTCTTATGTACAAAATCATTTCAAATGATATATTTGCTCGTGTCGTTAATTGTCCACTATACAACTTGTAAAAGTTAATTTTTAATAATTTTTAATTTTTAAACAACTTGAAGATTACAATGTTATTAAGTGGAAAAACAACAATCAACTGATGGCTGAAAATCAAAATTTATCAAATGTTATAGACGTGATCTCAAACTCGAATTTGACACCACATATGGCATATATTGCATTGGAGAAATCAGGTTTTCTGATTATGAATAGAACTCGTCTTATTTTTGTTATGTAAAGTTGATGAAAACCCGATATTTATAGATCGGCAACGTTAAAAGCCAACACCACTAAGCTAGACTAGAGAACTTTGACACTTTCTTTTACTATCTTACCAAATGCCAAAGTTTGGAGACGCCCTTTTGACACATCATTGGAGATGATCTTTCGTTGCAAAGGCTACTTCTCAACGAGTTGCACTATCTACGTTTTCATTTCGCCTTACATGCCCTCGATAATCTAAGCTCGACAAAGGTGGAAGAAAATCACTAGTCCCAGACAAAGCTATTTGTAAAATTTATTTAGAAAAAAAGAGTTGCTAATAGAAGAGTAATGATCATTAACGCCTACAGACTTCCGAATATAAAAAGTCAAATCAGTTCAACTAAAGGGAAATCTATATATACAGGCTCACAATCTGTAGAGTTCCTATTTTCCTACTGTATTCAACAAATTTCACATGCCACAAGTTTCACCATCCTGTTTCTATTATACAAGGCCGCCTGGCAATTAATACTACCAAATTCGCGAAACCTCTCTCTTGTTAAGCAGTATGGAAACCGGAAAGAGAGTTCCTGTCTTCAGCTTAAACGCTCCGCTACAATGTCCGACGCAAATCAAGAAAAACTGTGCCGCCAAATACAGAAAAGACTAAGCTCAGACTTCCATAAAGTGAACGAAGATCACCCAATTTCTAGCTAATTTACGCGTCTATATGCCAACTTGTCATTCACAACTTGAATGCTAATTGAAAATATAACTTAACAAGTGCCAATACAAACCTAACCTTCGAGAACGAGCTCAAAATGTTAAGTAATGAAAAACCCCAAAACTAACATTATGTCCAGATGCAAAAATGACGATAAAGATTAAATCCCATATTAGGAGACTCTTGGCCAGAAAAAGAACAAAATATAGAGCTGCAGGATTTGGGAAATCCCAAAATCAGTACCAAGAAGAGGAAAGAAAAACATTAAATAATTGACAATGAGTTACAATAAATAAACAGAAATAACCGTAACACAACCTACCATCCCATACACTGTACATATCTCAGCTGCGTAAGCTGTTAGCAACCAAAAAACGGTGTCCACGGCCGTTGGACCCGACTTTTGGGTTCAAACAGCCTAAGCAGGATCCACCCATTATCACTCGAGGACCGCCACCTCTTGATCAACCCTCCAATAATTTGCATCATTGAACTCCTTTATTCCAGGTCCATCCTCATCAGAATTCTCCTTCTCTTGCACCTTTTGGATAACATTTCTCTTCAATGGCCCAGCCTCCCCAACAATCCCCTCTTTAAGAGCTTGCTCCATTGCCTTTTCGGTACCTTCCAATTCCACACCAACAAATTCAACATCCTCCTCAAACAACGAGGGCACAGCAACAGATCTCTGGCCAGAATCACTTCCCGTTGATCCTTCAGAAGAACCAGTAGTGGTTGGGGAGCCATTTGGAAGAACAGATTCAGCACTTGAAGGGGCACCAACACCAGGTGTCAACGACTCATTATGACTCGACATATCAGCATCAGAGTTATCACAATCAACAAACGGATTCACACTCGAACCACCCACTTGCAAATCTGAAGAGTCACCCCATCCAACCCACTCTGGTAAAGGTCGATCTCCAAACAAGTCCTCGTTGTCTGGTGTATCAAATCTAAAGAATCCCAAGTCATTAGAATTCGACACACTTGCCTTCTCACCCTCTGGGTTCAAGTTTCCACTGCTCGTAGAACTGCTGCCATTCGATCCATTCATGACATTTGTGTTCGAACTGGATGTTCCATTGATAGAATCTTTGTTTCCCACAAACTCATCATCCTCTCCAACTACAACCTCGTCATCACTACTGCTATTGCCACCATTTGCAGATCCATTCAAGTTGATGTCTTCCATCATGTCTGAGGGTGACGTTCCAACAGGCATGTTACCAATTCTGTCATCTTGGAATGCAAACCAGTTGGAATTGGTGAAAAGACTGCTGCATTAAGGATTTGAAAATGATTTAGCATCCCATTAACAGAACCTTGGTTGAAAACAAGCTTAGAAAAAGGTACATGAAGAAGTGCTAGAATCTAAGCTTCCGCACAATTCTACTGTAGTAATACATGCACTTAACTTTTCTTTATTTCTACCACTTAAAAAAATGAAAACTTCATCTTCCGACCAAAGAAATTTCAACTTGCAAACTATTGACGCAAACTTGACAGCCTTGACTGGGCAAATGCCCGAAGTGAAAAACTAGAGTGGTCTGCTTGCAGAAAATATAAAATCATCTAGATTAAGTGCTCGGTGAGCCACTCACTTACGAGTCTGGGGTTTCTACATTTTATGGATTTAAACAGTTCAAAACTAGTAAGCTATTTAGTCTACCGTATCAAAATGATCAACTCACCTCCCTTGGTCATCACCAAGTCTGAGAGATGATATAACAACTTCAGCAGATTCATCATCAAAGTAGACGTCCTGTATTTTGCAAAATATAGATTTAAAAAAATCTTATAACATGAAATTAAAGACAAATGGAACAAAGTGTTTTGAATTTAAGGAATGTAAAAGTAACAAATTATTACCTCATCATCACGATCAAGAGCTCCATGATCCTGCAATGAAAATGATAGGGATTGTTAATCCAGAAACTAAAAGGTGAAAAATTAATGGCAACACAAGCCAAAAGAGGAGAAGAAAGAGGAGGAAATGCTATAGCTGATAAAAATGACGTAACCAGTCTGCTAATTACTAAGTACCTCTTCTGCATCCTCATTCCCATATATTTTGTATCTAAAAGCCTGGCTTAGATTATTCGCCAAAGCTGCCACATCATAATCTCTGTCAGTCAGGTCATCGTCATCACTGTCCCTCGTCCTATCATGCAGTGCAGTTGGTCGGCTGCAAACAAAGAGAAACAAAATTGAACTTCAGTCAACAGGAATGGAACATATAGAAACTAAACCTTCTACAAAGCTATACCACAGAGGGCAATTGGACTCTAATACCTAACTCCATGCTCTAAAGACAACAAGGCATGACAATAGTAGACATTTGAAATGGGTAAACGAGTTGCAATATCATGCAAAGATGAAACAAAGAACATTCGTTTTGACTTATCCTGGGAAATCACTTTAAAAAACAAAACAGAAGAAACTTTATATTTATATTGACATATTTGTACGCCAATCTATATTTTTACGTCTATATAGCATTTTAAGTCAAAATCAAATATAAATCAACAAGGGTCCAAGATTGCACACAAGTCGGGCCATAGGAATGACCATAGCTACAACCATGTTACTATGAATAAAATGCAGTACACAGTAGCTACAAATACGTTAGTAAGAACATACCCACAAGCCCATCTATAGACATTTTCAACTGCATTACGTTCCTGCAAAACTGTCGTCTGCCACTCGTTCCATTCGCTATTTTCCTGAGGAAGCAAGAAATTTTCTTAGAAGAATGAAGCTCACATTTACCATAATCAAACAGAAAGAAAAGATTCACAGTTTCACATCAAGGCAACAGACAAGGGCAACTAGACTTTCTCATACTAAGAGAAGTTACAGCTTACAGAACATAATACCCACCTGCAAATATGCTTGAATGCGGCTCTGGCTGTTTCTCAACTGAACAAGCTTATTAGCGATCCGTGTAATGTGTCCAAGGTTTCCTACCCGGGGTGCCCGTTTTCCAGTAGCAGGAACTGTTGGCTGCATGATTAATGAAACTTTTCAATGATCAAAATCTGGAATGAATAAAACCAAGTAGAGATGATACCATAGATATTTCAAACTCAACATAGATGATCTCCATCTTTTCATTAGGATTTCACCTCATAAATAGGGGAACTACTCATGGTTAAACCATTTGAGACCTTGGATTATTATTGTACAATGGCTCATATACCCATAGAATATAGTCATCAGCATATTAAGCATCAACCTCGTAATTGCATTTATCTACCTTATTATCATCACCAGAGAGAATGGGATGTCTATCTGTGTTGAGAAATTTTCCAATCAAATCACAGTCTTGAAGAAGATGATCAACAACGTCATCACTCTTACTCTCTAAGCAAGAGATTATAACACTTTCTATATGATGATGCAATGCATTATTGTATGGGTACCTGCAGGAATTGGATAAACAGATATGGGTTAACAAACAGAAGAATTTGATTCCACATAAGCAAATGCATGTCTCCTAAGATAACTTTCAATCTGGGGAGGCAAGGTTTTTCAAGCCATGACAGCAATAAGTTAATTAAATGAAGAAAAAGATTGAATGGCTTATATCTCATTCGTACAGAGCCATAAAATGAAAAGCAGCTTACTCAAAGAAAAGATCGATGACTCGTTTAATGGTTCCTGAGTTGACCAATTCCTTTTCTGCAGCTTCGTTGGCTGATCTCAATAGCACAGCAATGAACTCAACAATCTGAAATAAAAAAGAACAGCTTAGTTAACAACTGGCCATCCAAGAGTATCATATTTTGCTTTAACTAAAGTATTCGTATACATTCTCTGAATCCCAAAACATTTATGCACTTTAGTTCCAGCCTCCCAAGAAACGTGAATGCAACAAAAACAAACTAAACTGACCTTTAACCGATGCTTTCCAAGAGGAGGCCTTAGTTCTCCATATGTTGTAGGCATTACCTTCTCATCAGATGACACATTCAAAAGCATTAGCAAGTCACCTGCAGGACAGTTTTGTGCTTTTCAAATCCCACTGATGAAAGAAGGGGAAAAACTATTCATTATACAGAGAAGAAGTGGTGACTAAACGCACATGCCACATATTTCTAATCCCAAAACTTATAAAGAACCATGATACCAACAATAATTCCGAGATTAATATGCAATTACTATTAGAAAATATGGAGTTCAAGTGTTCAACATAGGATAAAACTATTAAACTTCTAGTTTTGGTCTTCAGTCGTTTAGTAAGAACTGAAAAGCAACAGGTGCTCCAGGGAGAAGCCTTACATCGAAATTCAGTACATATCACACAATCTCTGAGAAACCATTACCCCATCTAAGAAAATGATTAAACCTGTAATTACACAGCACACAACAGCCCTCCCCCACACGAAGACTGTTGCATTTGCATCACATGAATAGACCCCACCCCTTTTCCACAGAGGCAAAGAACTGAAACAACCAGAACAACTGTTCTTTGACCTTTCCAGGTTCCATCCTGGACTGGAACACGGGAGGAAAAGCTTCGTAACATGAAGCATCACACGACAAGGAAGATATTTTTGACCTAACAGATATAAATAGGCACCCACTCACCAAGTTTCGGAAGCATAGCACCCAGCGTCTCTGGATTGACTGGGACTGATGTATCATACATATGTTGGCTACGGAATGAATGAAATAGAGCAGAAGAAGCCACAGATCTTTTAGGATCCAACAAAGATATACAAACAGAAAGTGAGTGCACAAGGCCAGACTTCGAATGTGAATCTTCCAATGCATGAGCAAAAATTCTTGCTACAAAACTGCATACCAAATCGGTTACGAGAAGTTAAAACTCACACCAAGATTTTATACCAAATCCTTATAAATGTTAAGTGTCTAAAGCACAAAAATACTTCCAACACAAACCTTGGGCTAGAAATTTTAGCAGCCAGGGATGAAGGGGCATTTCGAGTAATAGCACATAGTGTTTCAGCTGCATTAGCATGAACTTCAGGAGGGCACTGGTTGAAAGTTGAAGGAAGTCGTTAGACAACAATTCAAGCCAGAACGGAATTTTAGCTGATTTATTAAGTGCATGTTAAACCGTGTCCTGCTAACAAGAAGATTTTTCTTCCCATTTATTTAACCATTCAACAATCCAAAAAAAAAAAAAATTATTGATTATACCAAGAACTATTTCTAAAATTATTGTTTTTAACAACAAAATATACTATGAGGCACTACAACTGGGAAAAAAGAAAAAAGTTGAGGAAAACAAAACAACAGTACACCAATTCCGTGCTCAAGGATGTTGTTGGGATGCTACATACTTCCTTTACATATTCCTTTTGTTTTATAAGCTAAAAGTGATAATTGCTCACATAAACCTTAGATCACGAGAGTGATTAACTTATTGGGATTTTAAGTTTAATTATTGGTATTTTATTTAAAATAGAAACATGATTTTCTACAAGGAATTATTTTATATTGTCTAAATTTAGGATTCTATTATTTATTTATTTATTTATTTTTCAACTTGGCTAACAGGATTAGGATTCCGAGTGCGGCTAAGATTAATCAACTTATAAATGAGGCTCTACCTTTGTAATTCCAATCAGGTTTTTCATACTATTATCATTTCAGAGAAGAAAAATGAGTAATTTAGATGATGATTGGCAACCGTGTTATCATGTCTCAAATAAGAAGACAAGGTTCACTTACCAAAGGGCTCAACTTATCCACAATCATTTCTAGCAAATTACTTTCAGCCAACCACTGCATGACATCAATAAAATTCGGATATACATGGTCATCAGCACCCACAAGTCGAACTAAAACCTGCATAATGGACACATCTCATGTCAAAATCAACCGAGTATCTTACCGTCAATGTTTATAGATTGAGAACTTGATACTGAAGAAGTTATATTTCTTACCTCCATGATAGAAGTTATTCCTATCAAATCAACTAATTGACGGAAAACATCCTGGTGGACCTGCAAAAGAGCATGTATATAACCAGAGTTCTAGAAATAATACGAGAACATAGTAAAGAAACTATATGAATCACCATAAATTTTGCATTATTTCATTAACACTAGGCTACAAAAATGCTTTTCATGGCATCAATGAGGTAACTGGCTAAATAGTTTAATATGCACCAGACTTCAAGGTGATAAATACATATGAAGTGTTTATAAGCATGATAGGGCTAGATCCTACTCATGACCTTACCTCACAAGTGCATATCAGTGTCGAACAGTAATACAGCACTGAAAAATAACCCTGATAATGTAAAAATTTACATCTATAGTGCTTGTAAAAGAGAAGTATACTTACTTGAACATAATTCATCAGTGGGACTGTCTTCCGTATCATGAGACATACAACCACCTAATATGGAACATAAACCAATAATGCACGACTTCAGCAAAAAAGAGGGGGCAAAGGAAGGAATAGTTGACACCAAAATTAGTAGGACAATTATTATGTAGCAGCATGGTGCCATACCTTGCTAAAGTACCCAGCCAACAATGCACTATGAGGACGATTAGGTTCCAAGAAGGAGAAAAGCAGATTCATAAGCTGCATCCACATGAAAAGCATAATCAATATCATGTACAATAAGAAAATCTACTTCCACACTCGTACCTGGCATGTGATCGAGTGCTACGGAAAAAACTATACCTCCTCTTCCTCCACCAAAGTCTTCAAAATAACATCGATTTCACATGTAAAAATCTCACATGAAATGAATGGGAACCTAACAAGAAGTGTTTCCAAAAGACAATTAGAAGATAAATTTAACTAGTCAGATATAGTGAATTGAGATTATTTTAACCCAGATATCATACTTGAAGGTCCGTTTGCTTTCAGCATCCTCCGGAGGTTCTTCAACAATATATCTCAATAATTGTTCCACTTGAGCTCTATCTCGTAAACTGAAAGCATGAAGTTACAATAATTTTTCTTTTTTAAAGTACGTTCTGCTTAATTCAAGTCATTGTCATTTATGTCAATTTAGTTTTCTAGCAATAACCAAAAATTTAGGAAGTTAGTTGTGAGTGCTAGAACTAACAAATTAATGAGTCGACTGTTTAAGGCTTTGCATTCCTGAATTATTTCCTCTTCGTCTAGAAGCTCCTCTAAAGTGAAATTCTCCTTGTCAAGCACCGATTCCACCTGCGCAGACGAGTAGACACGGAAAAGCGGCAACAAAAGGTAAGTGGAAAAAAAGGGAACCGCATCGTCAAATGCAAACAACAATTGTAAGCTTAAACACGATTCAAGTGCCAATTGTATACGGCTTATGCAAAGCATAGCCGACCAAGGGAGAAACGCAATAAAGCAAAGAAACAGAGCCAACTACTTTCGGAAGATTTCTGACCCCACATTGAAGCACATAATTAAAAAGTATGCTTATTTTTATCATCAATGGCATATAACCACATTTCCCCTACTATATTACGTTTGCGTCCGCAGAACCCCAAAGCATGGTAATCCGAAACCAAATCGCGGAAACTGAAGCTAAATCCATTCAATTACTGAAACTAAAATGGCTATTAAGTCGATGAATTGAAAGACTAATGAAACAAATAGGGATTAACAGATTGATACTAACGGAATGCGAAAGAACCATTTCCGAATTCTAGAACGAATTGTACTCAAATTGTTTGAATTAGAAAGCAAAAACGGAGACAAATTCCAACTAAAAATTTCTATTCCATTGAAGAGCATAAGACGGACATGGCCAAGAAAACACGTTAATAAGAACAAAGACGCGCGAGAAATGGGGTTTCGAAACTGAAATCGGTACTCACCGGCGAGGACGCGGAGAGAGCAGTTAGTTTCCAGAACATGACGACGGAAGGAAGTGATTCAGCAGAGGTCGGAGCAAGAGCTGGTTAGATCTGCAAACCCTAGAGAGAGAAAGAAGAGAGGGAGAGGCGGAGAGCTCAAGATTTGAGGGTAAGACAGAGACTGGAGAAGGAGCTTTTGGAGTGGGAAACCCTAATTTCGAAATAGGGGAGATCGAAAAGGAGGCAAAGGACCGTGAAGATCGAGAGCAAGAAAGAAAAAAAATTAGAGATCCCCAAAAAAAAAAAATGGTAAGCTGCGAGAGAGAGAGAGAGACAGAGACAGAGAGAAGAGAGGGTGGTAGAGCCCGGTAATTCCCACAAAACCATTTTATGTCATGATGGCGATGGTGATGATGCTCATGATCATGGCGATGATACGATGATGCATGTGATGTGATTTTATACATACACAATATTTTTGTCACATTCATGGATGGGGGTAAGGATTTTCTACATTTGGGTACAAAGATATCAACTTTAGACGGCTTGGGTTTAATTGGATTTTATCTGAAAAAAAAAAAAAAAAATTTCAACTCGACGAGATTGAATTAGAGAATACTATTTTATATTGCCTTTAATTTCTTTCGATTATACAACCAAAGTCTCATTCATCATCACACTTCATCACCACACTCTCGAGTAAGAGGGTTATTTGTATTTTATATTTTTTGAACATTTTATGATAAAGATTAGTTTATTATATTTGATTAAGGTGATTTTTATGCGGAGATGATTTATAAACAGTGACTTGATGGTCATCATATGAGAAAAATACAAACCATGTCATTCTCGTTATGATATTTAAAGCATATTCGAATTTTGCTCGAGTAATTAAGTCGTTTTGATCTTATTTATTATCTCTAATGTTTGAAAGATCACTCAACAAGAAAAGGTTTAGGAAGGAAAAGAATCCCCTAATACCAAAAATTACCCTACTTAATCCACCCAATCATTTGTATCATGACTTGAAAAAATTTAAAACATCTCTCCCCTATTTCCCTTTTTTTTTTTTTTTTTTCCTTGTAGGAACCATCATAAGGCAAGGAATATTTTTCATTCGTAATTGGAAAGCTCAACACAATAGCGTTATTATTCGAAATGACGGTTTTAATATTTTTCATGGGATCCAATAAAATCACCTTGATATATGACTAATTGGTCTATATATACGATCCAGGAAAAATAGTAGATTGAGAGGATTAAGAGTTTTATGCCTAGCAAAACATCTATTATTGCCTATTAAAAATAGTTGCAATTGTTGATTTCAAATTATAGTTCCAATTATCTTGATTTTTATAATGAAAATCCTCAAATTATACGAGTGGAATGCTTCTCAAACATGTTGATGTAAAACAGAAAGGCTTCTCAAATGTAAATGGAATATGGAAGGAAAAAAAAAATACTAAAATGATCAATTTTTCACACAATGAAAGGGAAACACAAACAAATCACATACGAAAATTATTTTACGTAATGCAAAGAAAAATATTACAGACAAAGCGCGTTATTAGAAAATATAACAATATTTTAAAATATAATATGACGCTTGATAATTGGTGAGATCAGAGTAGACTTTTTTTTTTTTTTTTAAAGACTTGATTTTTTAAAATATACGATCATTTTTTATGAACACACAAAAATTAAAAAACATGTAATCCATCGGTATATCAACCACAGGGACCTTTAGAGTATCCCATAAGTGGATTCTCACAAATAACTCTATTCAAATAAGGGAGAACAAGAAAAAAAAAAAAACATATTTGATTTGTTTTGTACTAAAAAATAGCATATACAATTTTGTTATGATATATATTACCCTAAATTTTCTTATCTAAGAGGGTGTTTGGTGGAGTAGTTTAAATTGAGATTTTGAAGTTTCAATAGTAAATTTTTTTGAATTTTCAGAAAAGGCAAAAAATTTTTTGGGAAAAGATAAAAACTTTTTAAGAAAAAGATAAAAAAAATTTTGAGATAAGATGAGATGAATCATTCCATCAAACGCCCCCTGAGTTTTTCATCGAACCCTACTTTTCTCCCTCCTTTACCTCCTTTCTCTCTCCTCCGAGTACCCACTCTCACAAGGAATTGAAGCTCATCATTTTCGTCTACTAGAGATAACGATGGTCTATGCACTGATGTCCATCAACGCGATATCCTCTGGTTGAACAACAACGTAATAGGAAAAGACAGATACAGAGGAAAGAAAGAATGGTAAATCCGTCGCCGTCATCGTGACGTCCACCAGCAGGACATCTTTCAGTCGACATTGATGTGAGAGAGAGGAAGAGGTATGTGGGCAGAGAGAAAATAGATCTAAAAAGGGTAAATACCATCGGTTAAAAGAAAATATTTATTATATGCTACAATTTTCCATCAGGTAATTACTAGCTTACATTTTTTTTTCCATACTAGCCCAATAAAGAGTTCAAACTCATAAAGTTACTATTCAAAAAAAAAATTTCTTGGCTACAATTTTCTCACATAGAAAATAAATAGTCTTTGTTCAAACCATTTATGAAAGAGACAGTTTACAAATTCCACAGTCCCGAAAGGGAAAGGGACGAAAAAAAAAAATTAGTGGCATGATCGACCCCGCAACAAGGCCGCAAGGGAGCAAAGACATTTCACACCGTACGATGAAAATTCAAACTTAGATGAATAAGTTTGACGAAAAGACGAAAAGATGAGCGACGATGAAAATGGCGTGGTGAGGTGGACCGACCGTTGCCAGCTACGCAACCACGAAACTCTTCATACTTTTCTGGGCCACAAACATGAGTCAACCATGCGCACACGTGTAACTAACTGCACCAACGGCCATCCGATCCTAAACGACACGCTTTGTCCCATTTATGGTGTCGTTTGCTCGCATGGTGGATGGGCACGCATTTATATATGGTCATGGATGATGAGTATATGATGATGATGTAAATTCAAGCACGTGACACGTGCCAAAAAAAATCACTTTTCATTTTCGAATTACCGAAACTACCCCGGCATTAAACTAAGAATACCCACTTTGTATGCAAAAAAAAAAAAAAAAAGTGGGCTCAATTATTTTGGCGTCACGTGTGATGCCCTTCACTTGACAAAAAAAACTTTTGGAATTTGAAGGAGGGGTTGGAACAGTGCGCACCCTCTGCTCTTTTTATTATTATTATTATTATTTTTAAATTTTAATAGTGTGAACTTTACCATAGGACAGCGTTACCAAACAAACTAAGCGGGAAAACTGTTTGATTAAAATTATCCTTATATGCCGATGTTGATATTATAAAGGGTTAAAGTTTTTTTAATCTGAAAAAACATAAAAGGGTTAAAGTCGGCAATAATTCAATGTTGTAAAGTTAAATATAAGTGTAAACTATGTTGGAGGCCAGCATCTTTGCATTTGCCCCCTTTCGACCAAAAAAATTAGTGGTCCTATTGCGGTTTAGATATTATTTTTTAAAAAATTTTTTAGAGAATATAAAATTTTTTAAATCAAACAAAAAGTATTTTGATAGCCTCTTCCTTTTGGTAAATTTGAATATGAACACGATAGCTTGACTATAATTGTGAATGAAATCAGTATTTCTATTAAAAAAAATGAGATAAACGTTATTTGGATGAAAATCTAATTGAATCAAGATTAATGCACATTTAAAAGTAAACTTGAACAAGAATAAAAGAAGATAAGTATAGAAAATCCCTAGAAAAAAATGAGGAAATTGACATTTCTTGTTGAGATGGTTTAGAGATTATGGCAACTTCAGCAAAGTTTTTAGTTCATTTTGCTTTTGTGGTTGGGAATTTTTCAAACATTATGCAAATGGAAAAAAAAAAATATATATATATATATATATATATATATATATGCGGCCGTTGTCCATAGAAATAGGTAACTAGTCACGCTGATTTAATGGAACCAGTTATGTGTAGCCATCAATCTATTTCTAACTTTTTGTTATTTTTGAATAATTCTCACGATTCACAAACATTACCATGTAGTTATTGACCATTGGTGCTGGCTAAAGCGATATCTTCACCAACAAGGGTTGCTTGACCATGAAAAAAATAAATTTTAAAAAAAAAACCTTTATTAGCAAAGAAAATTACCAAACAAGATTATGCATTTTTTTGTCCTGAATTATAGTCAAATCCCATATTTATATATGAATTCCTTTCCAAAATCAATCGTCAAACTCACTCAAACTACCAATTCTCATGATAGTCTTTTCGTGTTCTTCTATCCAAAATACTAAAAAAATAAAAAAATGGATAATAGTTATCACATAAAGATCATATGTGTTCAAAATTATGTGCATTTTAAGAATTTACAACTTCCAAAATTGAAATCCAATTTTAACTCTTCTCACACCTTG
This sequence comes from Ficus microcarpa, assembly GCA_025413485.1. Classification (NCBI taxonomy): domain Eukaryota; kingdom Viridiplantae; phylum Streptophyta; class Magnoliopsida; order Rosales; family Moraceae; genus Ficus; species Ficus microcarpa. The sequence goes on along the minus strand of CM046377.1, from coordinate 23,390,804 downwards.
CCCGTAAATAAAAATATTTAAGGACAAAAGTGTTTTTAAAGATATTTTACACAACCTCATTCTAATAATTGGGAAAAATACACTTTCCTAATGTAATAGAGGTTAAACTCCAATTAGCAATATATATATATTATAACTTCTGACGAGAAGAAAATTCATAAATTATTTTCTTTTAAATATCATGTTTCTCATTTGTTTGCATAATTTTTTTTTTTAAGAGGGTGGCTTGGCTTCTATTCCGTCTGTAGAACAGGAGTCTTTTTGAATTTTTGAAATTTTTTTTAATATCAATGTATTAAAACGAATGATTTAAAACATCCTAGAACAAAAAGAAAAATAAACGAGAAGATGTAAAAATAAAAATTCGATCTAAACTAAACACATATTTTTTTTAATTATAAAAAAGCATTATTTAAAAAAGTTGAATCACAAGAGACAATTTGTTGGAAAAAAATTTTTTTTTGTTCGTTTGAAAAAAGAATGGAGAGTTATTTGTTGGTTGATGAGTGGAAAAGAATTAATTAAAGTATAAAGATAAACCAGTTATAATGACTTTTTTTCGAAAAATAAAAGGGTGTAAAAAGTAATACTTGATGGATGATTTAAGAAATAGAGTGGAAAAAGAAAATTGATGGTTGTCAATAGACCTCTCATTCACTAAATATATTGAGTTATATGAATTTTTAAGTGATGTTGCACCTACCAAACTGGTTTATTGAATTTAATTTGTAGAGCTTTATAATATTTTGTTATCATATATATTGTGCAGGTGAGTTTCATATACACAACATTTTTGAAAATAAAAAACAATACAACAAGTGTTATCGCATAGGTGTATAAAATTAAAAACTAAAAACTACAAGTAGATCGAACCTACAACCTTTATCTAACTCTGGTCTTATGCCATTAGACACAATGCCTAGGGTAAAAATAAAATAAAAATAATAAAAACAGACACACACACCGTCGTGGAATTTTTTTTAATTTATTTTTCTTAAAAATTTTTTTTCCCTAATTGGAAAAGTTCTATTGGAAGCAAAGCAAAGTGAGGAAAAAAACTAAAAAAGCCTATCGGCCAAACAAGAAAAGGACCACGACCCTTTTCCTTGGGCACATCTACCAAAAGAAAACAAAGTAAAGCAAAGTGAGTGAAAAAACATAGGAGGGACATACAAATCCTCCCCCATAGGCAACTGTCAATAGCGAGGAGCCCACGGTCATCTCGCAAGCTCACGAGCCACAACATTTTCGATTCTCATCCTCTTTGTCTATTGAAACAAGCATGTCTATGAATCTTGCACTTTCTTTGACGTCTCCAGGCAAATCGGTGCAATTCTCCAATCCACAACTCACCCCTGATTGAAAGCATCAATGATCTCCTTTGAACTTCTAATGACACAAAAGGTGGATTGGCTCTCTTACAACATGTACGGATCAAACTCTCACCCCTTTGCCAAGACACATTTCTTCCCCTCATAAGCCGCATCAAAGAAGAACAGAAAAGCATCGCTTAGTGGCAACATGCCTGCTTCGCCGTGGCGCAACAAAGGAGACTCAACGGCGATCAGCTTCAAAAGAAGGCAATACTCCAAACCCGCTGTTAATCAAATTCACAACGGATTGTAAGTTAGGATCCAGACCTCAAAAGCAAAGATGGTCCTCTTGTATCAAATAGCATCCAAAATCAAGGTAGTTATCATCTCTTTTTTAAGTAGTTCGCACAAGTCCTTCTACACCAACTCTTTAGCCCAATGTGAAACCAAGGCCAATCCAAATAGAATTTGTCAACATCACACAAAAATTTTTTTGGAAGAAAAACATTTTAAAATTGACTTAACAACTATTAATTACAAAGACAGTCAAATACAACTAGTTCAAAAAAAAAAAAAAAAAAAACACTTATCTTTTGATTGGAAATCTGAAAAATTCTCTCTCTCTCTCCCTCTCCCTTTCTTTATTGCTAAGGTTTGTACCGTCTATATTTCTCTTTTAGGGTCGAAGGCCGGCGCCGCCTTTTGATTGGCCACTAGACTCCCAACCCTAGAGAATATGCTTTTTGGACTGTATGGTGAAGGTTTTGATAGCGAGATGGCTTCGTGGTCAGATGGGACGCATTTTGATCTCTTTAATCATGTAGTTTGGCTTGTCACTAGATGTATTATCCATGAAGTTGAGCTTTTTTCTCTTATTTATGACAGTTGTTTATTTGAAATAAAGGAGATGATATTTCCACCATGTAGGTGTTACATTTTATCGTTTTGTTTTTGTTTCTTTTATGTAATAATGGAGGTGATCTCTCTAAACTATCATAAAAATTTGATGACCAACTATCTAAACTATCAAATATTTAATTTACCTAAAACGTTTCACATTCATTAGAAATAACTACAAAATTACATGGTGGAACCAACATATATGAAGTCATTTCATTCTTCAATTACCATATTCGAAACTCACATTTTGCAGAACAACTATTCGACTAGGTGAGTGTATGCAGGGATATCTTAGTTGGAGCTTCAGCCTATGGCAACACCTACCCCATATCGCTTCACCTATCAACATACTCCACTCATTCTTACACAGGTGGTAGATTAATCTTCAACACCCTTCACCTACTCCACATTCACTCGCATCCATATACTATCCCCACGCCGCCGGCACCCGAGGTTAAAAATGCAATTTTCAGTGCCGACAAAAATTGGGGTCAACCAATCACAGAGCGAGTACGTCAAACAGTCGATTACTTTCACTCGCATCCAAACCCCGAAATTCCTCGCCCGCCGCTTTCACAGCTTCCCGTTATTTTCAGATAGAAAATCTGAAGAAGAAGAAGAAGGAAAAAAAAAAACAAAAAAAACAAAACAAAACCTCACCAGATCGGATTGAGATTCGTCCCAGAAATCTAGCATTTGTTCAATCGGGGTTTCTGTTGCAAATCAGAGGAGATCTCGAAATCGGTTAGGTCGTCGGTTCGGTGTTTGTTTGGTTGCCGAGAAAAAGGTAAGGGAAAAAAAAAACCGTAAGAATCGGAATCTGGAAACCGTCTTTTTAATCTTTGTTGCGTTAATTTCGTGTTGATTTGCGTGCGGATTTTTCTAATTGGATAAGGAATCGAGGTTTTGGTTGGGAGAGATTGAAGAGGTGATCCGCAGGGTGTGGTATGAATTGAAGGCGAGGGTTTGTTTTGGTGAGGAGATGAATGTGAGCCATACGTCGGTTCACCCAGCGGACGACGCACCGACCACGGAAGGGGCCAATGCGCCGAGAGTAGTGAGGATGAAAGATCTACAGGGCATGCCGGGCACTCCCGGTGGGCTTGCCTTGCGCGTTAGCCAGTTCGTCTTCGCCGCCGCCGCGCTCCTCGTCATGGCCACCACCAGCGACTTCCCTTCCGTCACCGCCTTTTGGTACGAAATCCTTCACTTTTTTTGTTAATACTATTTTTAGGTTTTTGTTTTTGATTGACTTATTGCCTCGGTTTTGTGTTGGTTAGCAATATTTTTAGTGTTCTTTCTAGTGCTGTGGTTCTTAGAGAAATAACGTAAGTAACCTTGTTTGGATTAGAATTTATGTTTTTTTGATCGAACGGTTGATGTCATATAATCTGGATGTGATAGTGTAACCGGATTTTATGCAATGCAAGTTCTTTCATCGGTATTGAGTTTTGTTCTTAGTATAATCAGTTGTATGTTGTTTTTCTGGGTTTTGTAGTCGGACGATATAAACACATTCTCATTCTTAGAATCTGTTCTCTTAAACAACACGTTAACTTGAAACAATGCTTACCAAGGAGGTGCCAACTTAGGTGGGATGTTCCGGTGCATCTACTGATTTCTGTCCCCAACAACCTTGAGGAAAAAAAAAAAATTGAAATTTTACTTGAAAGACACCATTTGAGTTCAAGAAAGTTTGAGGCTTTCTCATTCCGTTTTATTTATTTATTTGTTTTTTTAAGTTCAGTTTGGCCTTTGGGCTGTGTTCTAGGCTAAAGAAGATCACAAACCTATTAACAGAGAAGGTGTTGAATCTATTCGGTAGTTGATTTCATTTGCATATTCTGAAAGCTTGATTCCTTTTATGCCTATTTAAACCCACAAATGATAATCATGTAATCAAAAGCAAGGTGAATACGACCGAAATGCAAAGTGTCATTCAGATACATAATGGGTTTAGTACAATTGGATAGATTTCAATCTACCATTAGAGAGCCATGTCTGATTTTATCGGACTAGTGTTTGGAAGTTGGAAAGATAATAACTATGATTTGCAGCAACATGAGTTTAAATTTCTAATAAATTTGCATTATGGAAAGATGAAGGACAATGTACCTCATGTTTATCCATGGCCAATACCGATCTGGATGATTAAATGAATCCACCTCCATTTATAATCACATAATGGAAAATGAACGAAAAGGAAACATAAACCGACCTTCATTTACTTTAAAAACGTGCATTTTATGGAGAGTTATCAGTTTATGGCCTTTTTGTTGAGAAATGATGAAGCTGGTTGTTCTAGAATGATTTTCATTACCTGCCGTAATAGCGGTGTTCTGGAGATTGGAAGTACAAGTATTCTGAGCTTTTCAGGATGTATGGGCGTTGGATATTTTATACTCCGTTTGGCATTACATCTTAAACTCAAATTTTTCATCTTAGTTTTTGTCTTTTTCTGAAAAGTCAATAAAAATTATAACTAGTTTTTAAAAAGTCAATCAATCCAAACTTAAAAATTTCAACTCAAACCGTTTCACCAAACGGAGCCTTATTCTTACCCTTGGTTGCTTTTGTAATGGGTAGTCAAGATCAGGCGACTAAAGACTGCTGGCAGGGAAAAGGCAAAAATAAAAATAAGTCTACCTTAGATAACTCAGACACTCACTAAATTTCATTTGTTCCTCAAATATGTAAGACAAGTAAACAACTTTATATTTAGACATGTCATTGCATGCATGTACTCAGTTTAGCCCTAGGATGGTAAAGATTACGGATAAAGTCTTCGTTAGGCAAATATGCGGTTGGTTGCTCCTGGTGCTTATACCCAGTTCCATGTAAGAGCGTAACTAGTCTTAAGACTGTTGGCAATGAGGATTTAGATTTAAGAGAGGTGGTGCTGCCCACGTATACCATGGTTTTAATCATAAAGGTCTCTCTTATACATCTATTTTTGTGACAATCTTGTAGAGGTTCTTTTATAACAGAAACTCTTCTTATGTTTTCCATATCAGCTATCTTGTAGCAGCTGCTGGTTTCCAGTGTTTGTGGAGCCTTTCATTAGCCATTGTTGACATTTATGCCCTTTTAGTGAGACGCTCTTTACAGAATCATCAAGTTGTCAGCATGTTTGCTGTTGGTGACGGGGTAAGATTTCAAAGAGCAAATTAACTCTAGTGAGGATGAAATGAGTATTTTAAGTCATATCAGCATACTGCTCTTTGTCTCTTCTCCAATAGGTTCCTACAAGGTCTCAAATTGATTGCCTTCAGCATAAATTGCAGGGCTGTTGCAACATTTTTCCAAGAATGTTGCATATATGCAGTTTAAATATTCCTTTATGGTCTTGCATTGTGCATGGATTAAGCATGTAAATTAGTGTACTTTTGCAAGTTTGTTCAATAATTAGTTACTTGGCGTTGCCTTTCATGGCTTAATCAGTAACCTTTCGTTGCATTGCAGATTACATCCACTCTTACATTTGCCGCAGCGTGTGCTTCTGCAGGCATCACAGTTCTAATCGATAATGACCTTCGTAGCTGTGCTCGCAACCACTGTGCACAATTTGAAACCGCCACAGCCATGGCTTTTATAACGTGGTTCACTTCATTACCATCTTTTCTCTTGAACTTCTGGTCACTGGCATCCCGGTGAATGTACAACGAAGGACTGGCAGGAAATAGGCAAGAGCAGTTTGGAAGAGTACTGTCCCAAGTAAACATTTTTTGCTGCGTCTTTCCTGCTTGTCCTGGCATCTAAAATGCCCTCAATTCTGGCTGTAATTTTGTGTATAGTTTGTGTTTCTTTCAGTGATACAAAAGATTTCTGGTGGTGAAATGTGGATGGTTAAAAAATATCCTTTCAAGCGGAAAATATTGAATTGATTGGTTAATTTAGAGTCAGTTGGTAATACAGTACGGTTATTTTTGGGTTAGTAGCAAATATTGCACGCAACTACAAGTGGTGTTTCAAACTTTCGTCAATTGATTTTGTGTTTATTTTGTCTTCCGGTTAATACCTTCCTTTTGAATTTGAGGTGGAGGGATTCGAACTTTTCATCTCATGATCGAGGCAAGTGTAAAATTACGGATAAATTATGCCTATAATCACAATTTATTCTCTTTTTTGTTATCCTTTTTTGTCTTATATATCTTTTTTGGTCATATTATGCTGAGAGAAAAAAGAGAACAGGGCTAAGTTACGTTTTCATGATTTACCTTTCAGAAGTCTTGTGCACATAAGATTGATAAAGTAGAAATATATACATATTCTACATAGGTTTATGAAACGAATATCTTGTGCTAGACTCTTTCTCATCTCTTCTCCTCTCTTCTTTTATTTTTGAGGGAGTTATTTTCAGTTAATAGGTAACTTAAATTCTTTTGAAAGAAAGAAAGGAACAAATAAGATGAATGATAACCGAAAGAGTAACATCAACGTGAACATGTAAGTGCGTGCCTTGAGGAAAAAAAGGGGGAGAAAAGTACTGATGATCTTGTCATGGTTTATGCCTTAGTTACCTCTCTTTTGTTTATTTATTTAGAGTAATTAATCTAAATAGTCCTGGAACTTTTTCAAATATGATGGTTTGGTCATTGTTCTTTTTTTTTTTCTTTTTTTTGAGATAACCTTAAATTCTTATTTTTTGGCCAATTCAGTCATTTTTGTCGAACTCCGTTTAATTTTTAATGGAATATTGTGTAAATGACATTTTTTACTAAAATACCCTTTAATATCTCAATAATCCCTCTCTCCCCTCCCTTTTTCCCCTTCTCCCTCCCTCCCCCCCTCATCCCTACCGTCCCCAGGTGTAGATCTGGGTCCCCCCAAGTTCCGAGCTGGGTCACCTTGAGTTCTAAGCAGTCGCGCCCCCACCCCCTGACCCTCGCACCTGCCCAGTTGCGCCCCCCTCACCCCGTGAACCAGATTGGATCCCCCCCGAACCTAGATTGGATTCCTTTTCCCCTGCCGAGTTTCTAGGTTTTCGCGTCCCCCCATCCGTCAAATTTTTAGGGTTTCACCCCAATTCCGATATGGTTTGGACCCCCCCTCCCCAATCGGCGCCCGAGTTCTGATCTGGTTTCCCCTTCCCCCACCCCCAAGAAGAAAATTACCTTATTGACCTTCAAAAGGCACGAAATGTGCTTCTCACGTGATTAATCTATTAATTTTTTTACGGAAATGACTAAATTGGTCAAAAAATAGGAGTTTAGGGTTATCTCGACTAAAAAAAAAAAAAAGATTAAAACGTCACATTCGAAAGAGTTCATGGACTATTTACGCCAATTACTCATTTATTTATTTGAAGCAAAACAGCATTATAAAAAATTGAACCCAAAAAAAAAAAAAAAAAGCAAAGCAAAGATTGGCCATGTTGTGTATATTTGTCGTTAAACGCAACCTAAATAATTGATTTTAGTGTCGTTTCATGCCGAAATTTGTTGAACAGACACATAACTACACAGTATTTGTATATAGGCACATGTCCACAATTTACAGCGGCGGAAACTGGCCTGGCATGTAGACTCAGTGGCACCTAGAAATTTGGACAAGAAATGCTTTAAAAAAAAAAAAAAAAAAAGGGAGACTAGCCGAAAGCACAAACTTGTGGAAGGAAAGTAGAAAGTTTCTCAGAAATGGTAGGAAAGAGCAAAAAGTCATGGAAAATTCCTGAAAGTAACAAAGGGATACAAAGCATCTTTCACCATTTGGCTCTCGCTTTGTCTCAAATTTACCCCTCCTTAAAGTTTTTCTTGCTTTAAAAATAAATAAATAAAGGGTTTCAAATTCAACAAGTTAACAACTCTATCATACTGGTTCCGCACAAAGTTAAAAGCTTCATCAGTCCCGCCATCTCTTGCATATGTTTGACTTAGAAACGGTTACCATTAATCACGGAAATTACTCATACTCAAGCACCACAACCTTTCTAACAAAAGGGAAAAATGCTTTCAGCCAAAAGGAGGAAAAAAAATCTTGTGACACCACCGGTGTTAAATATTGCTACTAGCGCTGAAGATTTTGGTGATGTTGAGCACCATTCGTTAATAGGACGGATTCACGGACGACATCCATCTTTTATTGATAATAGTGTTTTGTTCTATTATAATTATGAGTCATGTGTAATGACTTATGTGACTTACTTTGTATAAATGTGTAGTGCTAAATGCTACAATTGCTGTTAATCACAAGACTCATGTGACCCAAAAAAACAAATTATTGGCCAAAAAATTATAGACAACACTGGTGCTTCAACAAGTACCAAGAGATTGTGACAGGTAACCAGAAAATTAAAATTTAAGAAATCAACTTGATTCGGTTTGAAATTTTTGTAAAAATTTTGACGTAGCAAAATTTAACTTACAATACACTATATAAATTGCTCAACACTAACAATTTTGTGTGAGCTTTGCTATCAAAAGAAAAAAAAAAAAAAAAAAAAACACTTATAATTTTGACAATCTTGAGTCCTTTTGAATTAAACCCAGGTTCTGTTTCTTGACGAGCTGACTGATTCAATCAACCGGCCTCAGAATAATACCAGACTACCAAAACGAAAAATGGTAAATCTTCTATTCCATAACACACACATACACACACATATATATATTTCTCGATAGACCAACTAACTAAATTGAAGGGTTTATCATATGATTATACCTTTTAAGTTTTAATGTATTTCTAACTTTGTTCTTATATTTTTATTAGTTTTAATGTATTTTTCAATTTGTTCTTGTATTTTTAGAAATTATGAATGTGTCTTTTGAACTTAAAACATTTACTTCAGTTTCATCCATGGCTGGCTCGCATACTTTGTGAATCAGGAAAAAAAAAAAAAAGAAGGTGAAACGACATAATTACCTTTTTTGAGGGTCAAATTACCCTTAAATATCTTGTGTGAAATATAAAACCCTAGAATACGACATGAAATTTTTTCCTAAAAAAAAAATCTTGACATTTATGTTTTTGAAAATTTAAATATTTTTCAATTTTTTCCTCAGTAAAAAAATATGAAGTAAATTCAGCCTAATTAAAGGTATCTTTGTTTTTGTTTTTTTCGTCCACAAATTTGCAAGCGATGAAATTGAAATAAAAAAAAATAACTTTATAGTTCCTAAAAGCAATAAGATAAATTAAAAGGTAATTAAAACGTTATAATTATATATTCTTATCGTATCATCACGTGCATGCTCTATAGTACTACTTTTGAAATATTGTCATAAAGTTCCAAACGTAACATCTAGTACTACCGCTATTTATAAATATGCACCCACCAACCATTAATTAAATCAACTTAATTATTTTCACCGGCCAAGGCATTCATGATCGATACGATATATATTGAATTAAATGTTCATATGTATTTAAAAGAAAACTTTTCAGCTACCCTTAATTTCCTTTCCAAGCATTACTTTACATAAACACAACTCTCCTTCAGCGGTCCCGTATGTTAGTACATACTGTAAAAGTAATAGTATGGTACATTATTCCTATTATGTGAAACAAAAGAGCATGTACTCGATTTGAGTGTACCGAGATATATTCTCATTATCGACCTCAAGCATACGTCTTTTCCTTTAAGCGTTATCAGATTTTACTGGTGGATCTATTATTGTTGAATGATTTTGTCTCATATAATACGGAATTTCTTATATTTGATATTTTTGTATCTCCTTAACGAATTTAATAAAATTTCCCCTATAAAAAAAATGTATAACAAGAAAGAATTAATATGTGTCGCAAACTAATTATATGACGTATTTTAAACTCATTATTACACATAATAACAATAACCCTTCATTCTTTTGTCTCATTTTGCAAACACAGTTCTTGCAAAGGATCCAAGACAAATCCTATGTTAATATAGATGTATATAATTTCTGTCCAACATTTCTTAGTGATGGATATGTTCCGCACATGTAATTATTGAAGTTTTTATATATATATATATATAATTAGATTAATAACGTGTAATAGTTTCTGCTCACAAAAAAGTATTACAACCATATATATACCCTGTAATATTAACACATAAAGTTGTATGTCTATTTACGGCTAATTACAGAAAAAGTTGTATAATTTAATCAACTAATAGTCATATAAATTTATGAAAGAGTTTTTTTTGTCGATCCGCATTTCCACATGGGATATTAGATATAGGACTAAACCTATATATATATGCATGTATACATGTATGTATCCATATAGTGTATACATACATATATGTGTGTATGACTTAGCGTTGTTTGCATCACCCTGTAGATATCTGATTGTACACTTTCGTCTCATCATTCCACTCCGCGCATGCATTTTCATGCATTAAATGCCAAAAAGCTAGGCTTTATTCTCATGGACTATATATATATATGTGTGTGTGTGCAACTTGTATGGTCGATGGAGGACCCTTACTAAAAATAATATTTCAGATTTTTTTTTTTTTTTTTTTTGCACGCTTGCTGGATCGATCGCCGTTCGCCAGCTTTTTCTGGTCTTATGATGCCCCACTCCACGTACGTAGGAAAACAACAAACATATATACATATATGCATGAATATATATGCATATATATATATATATGTAATTGTGTGATGTATTTATTGCAATATCGTTAAGGTTTTGCAGAAACCGAAAGTTAGCAGTAGCTCCTCTGCAAATACTGGCACTGTACTGTTAACAAATCATGACCAGCAAGAGAGTTTTGACCCAGTGATGGTTCAAACCATAACAAGATTTCTCAATCATTTAAGGGCCTTAAGGGATTTTTTGGAGACGGAATTTTACTGTTAAGACTTTTGGATGTGAGATGAGTTTTAGAAATGTGGGTTTTGAGTAAAAACTTTTGAAAAAATGTTATTTTGGAGTTTTGTATTTAGTGAAAGAATAACTAGAAAAGAGATGTTTTAGAATGCACACATTTTTTTTTTAATGTTAAAAACATTGTGAAATAGTAAACTTTCGGAAACCCAAAAGTTACACCCATTTGCAAACCAGCACCGTCTGGAAACGTTCCCCCAAACAAACCCTAAATTCAAAAACTCTCCTCAAATAATCCTCTGATGATCAGTAGTAGCTAAACTAAGAGGGTGTTTGGTGTAGTAGTTTAAGTTGAGAAATTTAAGTTTCACTAGTAAATTTTTTTGAATTTTCAGAAAAGACAAAAAACTTTTTGGGAGAAAGACAAAAATTTTTTGAGAAAAAGACAAAAAAAAAAGTTTGAGTTGAATGGGTTGAGTTGTTCAACCAAACACCCTGTAAAACTACAATACTTGAATATGGCTATAAGCATACATTGCAATTTGCATGCCTGTATTTTAGTTATATATATAGTCTGTTTTTGTTCTATCCTTATTTGATAATGTGCGTTTCTGACTATTAGGTTTGATATCTATAATACATTCAAATAGAAAGATATGTAAAATTGACGGAATTTGATAAAATGATATTTTTTTTTTCTTACCTAGAATTCTAGTTTTATTATTGCAGGTAATTAACATTTGAAAACTCAAAAAATATTTTAAAAAAAATCACGTCAATATTAATTTGTTGATTGAATTGCTAGTTCAAATAGATTGTTAGTACCAATGATATTGGCTAATGGTAATTAAGTCGTAATTCTTGCCTTCTAATTAGGGGAGCTAGCCAGAAAGTTGATTGTTTGCTAATGGAGTAGATCATTTGAATCTCTGAAAAGAGTGAAAAGGAAACTAAAAGAGGAAAGACATGATGATTGCTTTTGAATGTAAAATTCACAAGCTTGAAATTTATTCATATGTATGCATATATATATATATATATATATTAAATGAATAACACAAGCTCTAGGCTATAACTTTACGAATGTGCAAAACATGCAATGATAAGAACACGACAATCTATGCATTGTTCCTCACCAGCAGGACAAAAAGTTTAAGTGGTGCCCTTCGGAGTGAGAGAGGCCATAATGTTTGGCACAAAAGATATCATCATTGTAATTTTGTTTTGGTTGGAAAAAGGTTAATTAAATTACCCAAACATATTCCACTGATTAGTTTTTTTTGTTTCACAATTCAACTTTGTATGACCGTTTTGACAACAACTTTTAGCAAAGTATCAAAAATATGTTTATGTTTAAGAAAAATGATCGGTGATCATTAAAATATCTGATGCAATGATAAATATCATCATGTGTATTAATGATTAATCATCTAATCAATCAGTGATAGATCATACACTCGATCAATAATGGTCAAACACTAACTAATATTGATCAATCAATCATCGATCATTTTTAGAAGAAAACAACAATTTTCTTATTTTTTTTAAATTATATTTATTAAAACAATACTTTAAAAATTATATATATATTTTTTTTAAGGATTGCTGAGTTTAGGGCAAAAGTGAAATCATAAAAATACGAGAACCACATTGGAACAAGTTACTTCGAATTAGACAAGTGAAAAAGTGAAAACGTTAAGAGTGTTTCTGAGCATGAGAAGCAAAGCAAATGAATCAGACATATCCATGGGAAAATAGCAGTGTAAATAAAAGCTCTCCAAGGGAATCCCAACTGACAAGAAGAAAGAGACAAAATAACATATAAAAGACAACGACACGACCATGGACAGACGCGTCTTAGCAGATCAATTGGGCAGACGACATTTCGACGACAATGGCGGGTTTGGACGGTACAACCACCCTCTTGCTGCATCATCTTCCATGTCCAATCTCTTTCATTAAATGCTTCACAATCTACTGGGAAACAATTCCATGAAATCACTCTGGCTCTCCCTACTACCCCAGAAGATACATCTATGTGTGCATGCATAGTGTATATATGCGTGTACGTATATATATATATATGTGTGTGTGTGTGTGCGTGCATATAAACTTTCCTGTTAGAATTCAAAGCCCTCTGCTGCTTTTTGTCTCTCTCAACTGCGCGGTCACCATCGCATCAGATCCCCACGCCCATACATCTCAATCCAAATCATCTTCTTTCACACATTGATATAAACAGTAAAATTTGTGTATATATATATATGTTAACGTAAATGTGAGCCTGTTGAATGATGCAACGCTACAGTGTATGCTCGCCTTGGCAAAAAAAAATTTAGCATACTAATCGGTGGTCACCGTGACCTATGTTTAAAAAATTAACGGAAATAGACGGAAAGTATGAGGATTTTTAACGTTTAGAGAATTTGCGGTCCTGTCAGACAAAATTGAAAGAAGTGCTGTAAGATAATCCAATGCACTCAAAGTTTGATCATTTGCTCTAAATACTACTAATAATATGATGATAATTTACATTCAGGGGCCAAAATTTTCTGGTGCTTTAACGTAAAGATTTAATTAAATTAATAGAATTGCAAGCCTGGGGAGAGCTGGGGTTCATTAGATATTACAACAAAACTTGGTTCTTTCTATTCCTTCTACTTTCTGTTCCAAATTTCTCCCTTTCCCCTTTTCAGTTTTGTTTTACATTCATGATCCGAAGTGGGGGGAGAGATTTTTTGCGACGGAATTTAAATAAAAGCGCGATCACACAAACGACCAGTTTATGAAAGAGAAGGCAAGACAGTGAACATTGTTATCTTCCGAGGCATGCACTTTCCATGCAACAGCTTGTTCATATGAAACATGGCGTCCCATTGTCGACATGCAGATTCCACCAGGCAGGTACGCGAATCCCTGATCGGAAACAGAAATGGAAAGGATTTAGCCAACTTCTGTCCTCAACATATGGAAAAGCTTCAAATGATGAATACAAATGTTTGGAAAGCACCATTTTATTTGGCCGAATTTGTTCAACTCAGGTTAATGAACCATGGGGATTTTCAAATTCCGCCATCACATTCGAACAGATATACATGTGCACTTAATGGTTTTTTTTTTTATTTTTTTTTAAAAGCTTGTAAAATTACCTCCTGCATCAATTTGGCAAAGTCAGTACACAACGCCTTGCGACCAGACTCGTCGAATATCTTATCCAATGAGATATCTTGAAGGGCCACTAACGTTGTCTCCAGCATGTCAAGCCCTGCCTGGTTTGCGAAGATGAACACAGGCAGCGACTGCAATCCACATAAGCATGTATTAGTACAAATCTATTTCCACTTATACTTCCTTTTCGAAAAGTTTTAAGCACACATAATGCCTGATAAAATGTAGCAGGAATCTTCTAATGTTCATAGTTCGATGGGAAAGGATATGCCATGGTAAAAAAATTGTATTTGTACCTTCAAGGAACAACACAAAATGGCATCTTGATGGTGCCATAGATGTTTTAAAACCGAGTCATCGCCCAAAGAATCGGAGCTCACCAATTCTGACCCCATATAGTAACTGATCAACAAAAAAAATAAAATGAAATATTAATACAAACTCGTAGAACCAACAACACTGGTAGAACCAACAGAAAGCAATGAATTGTTAAGCAGATTAAAATGCCCAATCTAAACTAGAGTATAATACATTACAACAGGCAACTGCCATCATAATATGAAATATGGAAACTCGCCTTTGAATATATTTATGAATAATTGAATACTGATAGAGTTCAAAGAAAAAAAAGGTGCATTCTCACACATGGATTAGAGAAACGACTCCCATTTCCAAAATTCCGAGTTCCGACAGACCAAAAAACATTAGAGGAAAGGAACAAAAGTTACCTATAGCTTTGGAATATCCAGTTAGCTAATGTAAGAGCTTCTGGAGAGCCTTGGGAAAGCTTTGGTCCGATGCTTGGACTTAATCCAGTAGGAGATATGGCCATTGCAACTCTCTGAACCGAGGAAATGACACTCCGTATGTACTGACGTGCCATGGAAGCAACATTGTCCTGAAGACTGCTCTCAAAAGGAAACTGGAATGCAATAGTCAACAATGACCGGGCATTATTACACGACGACAAATCTCCCGTGCCAACGCTTGTTGCCGAGCCCACTTCAAGACTAGATGTGAGATCCAAGGTGCGGTGTGTAGTTAATGCATCCTTTGTATCGGACTGCATTGGAAAAAATAATCAAATATATGCACCAGGGTTAAAAAAAAACTTCATAAACGAAACAAAAGCTGGAAGATAGCATGCCTTGTTCTTTATTTTTTAATTACTGAGTTGAAGAGAGCTTAGTAAATACCAGATTGCATATCTAACCAAATATTTTGTTAGGTTTACAGAGAGTTGAAATTACTAGGAAATAGGAATGCTGAGAATGATTTAGACAAAGAACAGTAGGACTCAACTGTTTTTGATTCCAATGGGATAATGCGGAAACCAGAAGGTAGCAATGGAGCATCATCTGGAAACATTTCGTCAATCGGAGCAAATACAAGTTCTGAACAGGCACCCACAGCATTGTCATCAACTCCACTGCAAATCTGTGAAAACAAACCAAGCCATTTTGAGATATTTATCAGAACCTCGAAGCCTAGAATGATAAAATGCAGAACAAATGTAAGATTTTAATAGAGGCAAATAATGAACTGGGTGCACCAAACTTCAACCTCATGCTTGGGGAAAACTTCAGTATATTTGATTTCATTTGGGCATTTTTTTGTCTTCCTTTAAAAAAAAAAAATGGCAATAAAAAAGCTGAAAAGGTAAAGAACCTGCAACAGATGAATGTCCCTCGATAGGAAAGCATCTTCTTGAGCAAGAGAATGTCCTTCAAGTCGAACAACTTCAAGCAACTGGAACACAAATAAAAAATCGTAAGCACCAACAGCACATCACAAATAGAACCTATATTTGCACTTTTAGAAAGAAAATACATGAATGCCAACAAGAGAGAGGAGAGAAAGAACTACCAATCTAACAAAGTACCTCTTCATGCTCAATTGTATGGCCGAGGGGCATGATGATTTGGCTCCCGGTAAACCTAGTGAGTCTCATCCCTGGATAAGCATAAGAGCCTGCCTTTAATGCTGCAGCTGTGTAGCCATCAACATTAAAGTCAGCCCACTCCGAGCGATGCTCCCTTAAAAAGCGAACGAGGACTGCAGGAGGGACATTCTGATACAAAAAATAACAGAACCTCAGTTTAGTTTTACTTGATAAAAACCAGAAAATTTCCATAGCAGGGTCAGCCAATACTTCAAAATCTAAATATGGATGAGAGAGAACGTATAAAAAGGACATCTTAGACTTCCATCTACACAAACATTTGAAACTTGCTCCCCCCCTCTCCCCCCCCAAAAAAAATTAAAAAACCTTACTTGGAGTAGCATGGAAGCCTTTGCGCAGAGAACCCCTCCAAGGAATGCAAGGGAGTTAGCAGGGTTTGAAATGGTGCTCAAATTCTTGGCTGAATTGACTGCAATTGTAACGTCTTCAGCACCATCAACATTCAATATCGACCACCCATCGTCATTGAATCCGTTAACAGCATCATTGAATCCTCTAAAAGACGAAAAATCTATAATTAACAAATGATATAAAATGAAAGAGGGAATTAAAACAAATTATATTAATAATATCCAACAAAATACCTTATCAATCGTTGACTAAAAGTTCGAAGAACGGCTGGCTGCCTGCCCAAACTGTATACCACCTCACCACTTGTCTCTTGTGCAATTTGCCTGATATAGCGTAGTGCCTTCAAAGAGACAGTCCAGTCAGCACCTTCCTCTATAATCTTTACGCTCACTATTACTTTTGTTTTTGGGTTACAGCTCCAAAATTGATACAAATTGAATGGATAATTTCACTTCCCGCTAAGGATGACTAACAAACAAATACTATAAATATGAAGATAAGGAGAAGGAATATAAAGATTTATTTACAGATAGTCAAAGTTACTTTTGCCTATTAAATTTTGCACAATAAGCCTCAAATAATTCCTGCCAAACAGTACTCACCGCAATAGTCATTTTCTGGGCCACCACTTTAGATGACTCATAAAGTGGTCGCAAAACCTCTGGTACACTCCATGCCTGAATAGATTTACAGGTAATTAAATTTAAAATCTTCCAAAAGTTACTACTCTATAGCTTCTTCAATAAATGCAAAGGGGGACAAACAAAGTATAGACTAGAAGTAAGACCTCAAGGTTCAGATGATCAACAATATGAATGATTGACCCTCCGCCGTCACATGGCCGAATCAAATATCCACTAGGAAGCATTTCAGCTCTAACAAACTGAGCAGCAGCAGCTGAATTAGGACCGGCACCAGAACCAGACAGAGATCTCTCACAAACCTACAAAACAAAGACGAAAGAGCATTCACAGATATATAAGTGGCCCCTAGAACGGTATTGATGTTTAATGTAATACGGCAAAGTTAAGGCAAATTATACTAGGCACTGAATAACAAGGACACTCTTACCACAAGACTGCCGTTATCTAGACTACTAGTGTATCTTAAAGTCCAGAAATCTCGTGCCGGAGCCAGTGTCGTTGGAGCAAATGTCTGCATTGATGTAAATGTCATTGTTGTATTACATTGACCTAGAAGACCAACTCCTTACGAACTTTTTTTTTTTTTTTTTTCAAATAAAGGTAGGCAATTTCAGTACTTCAGGCTCACCTGTGTGTAGATAAGCTCAATTGTTCCGCCATTTCCAGCAGGAAACATTGTGAAAACTTCCAGGCTCCGACAATCCCGGAACCAAGATGGACGATCTTTAAGGATCTCTGCTATCTGTCAAGAAATTTTGCAGTGCTTCTATCAAACCTCTATAACTACGAGGGCACAACATGGGTTATCTTCGACAATTTGAAACACAAGTAATCACCTTTGTGGGCTCTAAACTAACAAGACCGCAGGCTCTAGCTGCCACTCCACTGCAACTTTGTGAAATGGCAAAGATCCCAACCGAATCCGGACCAGGCTAACAAAACATAAAACAACACAAGAAGATAAATAACAATCTCCCTCGTGAAACTGGCTAGCAGAGAACATAATGTTCTTCGTTCGGAATAAACGAACCTTCATCCCAGGCATCTGGACCCAATCGACAGCAGTTCCTGTAGCCTTTGAAAGGAACTCTGCCAAGGTCTCCTCTGCAATGGAGAGGAGTCTGCAAAGATAAAATCATATGGGTAAATCAGACAACCGAAAACGAATCCAAAGTGCTACCATAGACCATTAGTCATGAGAGATTACCCAGCAGGGTTATTAGCATCTCTAAGAGAATGCTGTGGAGTGGTAACTGCAGAGTCACAACTCACATCAGTCGTTGCCGCTGACGCCTGCATCAAAATCAATTAAATACTTAATAAAATAAGATAGACATTGTAAAGCCAGTAGCAACCAATCAAATTTTTCTGCAATTCATTTGCACCTCATCCACTCACTTTTCTTAGCAAAATTAACTGAAATTGACAGTGCCCAGATATAGCCAGAGCCAAGAACAACAAAACAAACATAAAAATCCGGTCGACTAAAAAGTGCAAACAAACAAAATAGATACAGAATTGGTTCGCATATCACTAAGAATATAAAATAAAAAAAGTTGATTCCAAGAATTTCAAACCACACCTCACTCCTCATTAAGAAAAAAAGATCAAAACTTTTTGTTCTTTTTTTGCCTACTGGTATCCCCCTTTGAAAATTTTCACTCACAAAAACATTCTAGCACGTGAAATCCTTAAATTACTCAAATAAATTAACAATCAACCAAAAAAAAAAAAAAAACATGAACATAAGCTTACAGTATGCAGTTGCTGTCGCATATAACCATTCTCACAGACAAGCTGAGAAACCTGCTTCTGCAACCGATCATTCTCCTCCATCAACAACTTGTTCATCGCCGACAATTTCCTGTTCACAGTCTGCAGCCTCGAGGACTCTTTCCTCTGCTTCTCTCTACACCTGCATATCCCAAAAACAAACACCATTTCTTCTCTCCTCAGCCACCAAAAACAAAAAAATCAAACCATTACCCCCAAACACTAGTACCCACTTAAATTCCTTCAAAACCCAAAAAAAAAAAGTTTTCAACCACCCCTCCCAAAAAAAAAAAAAAAACAAAGAATAATAATAATTTCATGAAATGGAAACCCATGACCAAATGACCCATCTAACCTGCGGTTCTGAAACCAGACTTTGATCTGCTTGGGTTCGATGTTGCAGAGAATGGGGCACTCTCGGATCAGCTGTTGGCGGCGCATAGAGCTGGGTTTGGGACACTCGGCGTAGACTCGCTCCAGGGCTTCAACTTGCTCGGCAGTGTAACGAACGTACTTCCCACTGTCCAGCTGCTGCTGCTGGTTTTTGTTTATGCTGCTTCCGCTGCTGCTCTCCCGATGCTGGTGGGCCACCGCCATCGCCATTGTTCTTGCCCCTTCTTCTTGTCTTGATCCCACGAAAACAGTCCTAAGAGGAGTTACAAAGAGGAAGAGAAAGAAGATAGCCAAGTGGGTTTTTCTTTTTTTCTTTATTGCTTGGGTGTGTTTCTGGTCTTGTTTGGGGGCTTAGCTGGAGTTACAAGATTCTTTGGCCTTGTAAAGTCCGTCGCTTGAGATGAAAGAGAGAAGAAAGAGAGAGGAGAGAGAAAGAGAGAGCTGATAACGTAAACGGACGAGCTTCTTGTTTGGCTATGAGACCTCTCAGAAGATTCTTGCTTTCGTGGAAACACAAAACTAGTAGCTTGTTGTTTAAGGTACAAAAATATCCCAAAATGGGTTTGCCTACAACAAAGACACAAACAAAAGTTTGTGTTTTTCTGTTCTTCTATTTTATTTTCACACTTTGGCTGTTGAACCTGAAGAACCTTAAGCAACAAAAATAAAACCTCAAACTTTTCCTCTTCTAAAAAACCACAAAGAAACGACACAAACAGAGAAACTCGATCTCAACCCAACCCAACTCAAACTTTAACTCAAACAAACACTAATTGTGGTTTCGAAGCTAGATTTTTCGGAAGAAGAAAAAAAGAAACACATTTTCACAAACGACGAACATTTCTACTTCTTCTCAGATAGAACCCAGATTAGCCCACGAAACACAGAGCTTAAAAAACACCAAAAATGGCAGAAGAACCCAACAAAGAACACACTCACACTCTCTCTATGGGGAAAGCAACAGAGGCAATGTGCTAAAGCGGTAGAGAGGTGGTGGAGAAGAAAACGGAGCGACCCAAGAGAGAGAAAGTACAGAGAGAAACCCTAACAACAATCATGACGGAGAAACTGAGCTATGCCTCTCTTACACTACAGCCTATTTGCCGAGAGATAGAGAGAGAGACAGAGAGAGATTTTTTTTTTTTTTACGTTTTTTTTTTCTTTTCTGTGTGAAGAGAGAGGAGAGAGAGAGAGGCGCAAAGATAGTGATCTGAGCTGAAACAGTGGGAATGAAAGAGAGAGAGAGAGAGTGAGTGTTTAGTTTGCACGCATATCGACAAACTTACCAGAGAGTGATTTAATATAGTCGTTTTTTATTTATAAAAAAAAAAACATAATAGTAGTTTTTTATTATTAATGTTTCTACAATAAATTAAAAAAATTAAAAATAAGAGAGAAAAGGAGGGGATTTGAGGAATGATTACGGCGCATTTACGTGGATGTCCCTAGTGTTTGAACGAAATGACGTGTTAGGCCCAGTGGTCATAGTCATAGCCTCTTCTGTCAATCTGTCTCGCTCTAACGCCTCCCTCTCCCTCTCCCCCCTCTCTCTCTCTCCTCTCTCTCTCTTTCTCTCTCTAGTTAAAACCAAATCTACCTTGGCAGTAACAAACTTTTTTTTTTTTTTCAATTCATTTATTTTTCTTCCCTAATTTTTCATTTTTTCCTAATTTTATGTACTATGAAGAATTTTTTTTGACGTTGTCACCAAAATAATAATGATGACGATGATGATAATGATGAAGTTAAACAACACTAAAAATTTTATTAAAAATTAAAATTGATTAATTTTTTAAAAATTAATTATAAATTTTATTAATTTTTTAAAAAAATTAAAAATTTAATTTAATTAAAATCAAATTTAAATATTAAACAAAATCTAATGTCTGTTTCAAAATTTTGTGATATTTATATATATGTGTGTGTGTTTAATTGTGTTTCAAGTGATAATTAGTTTAAGAAAAAGTAAAATTATGCTTTATTTGATAAAACTGTTTGAGTTGAAATTTTTAAGTTTGAATTGATTGACTTTTTAAAAATTAATTATAATTTTTATTGAATTTTGATAAAAGAAAAAAATTGAGATAAAAAATTTGAATTTAAACTCATTCACTTTAGATTTGGATATGTTTTTACGTATATAAAACTTAAAAATGAAAAGAATAATTTTTGTTTTTGTTTTTATTTTTTTACTTTTTGTAAAATAAATATAATTTTAAAACTATTTTCAAATATAAATTTATTGGTGGAATCTGAGAGTTTAATTTAAAACATTTTCAAACTAATATTAAACTAGGTCAAATCTACGATTAAGTCTTATTTTTTTCATGTTTTATTATTATAAATAAGTGCGTATAATAGATATTAGAAATTAAACTTTATATATGGAATGCAACGTTTCAAAATAATTTAGGTAGCTAACGACATTTATCTTACAAACTTAAATTTCAACATAGTACGAAACAAAAAAAAAAAAAAAGGTATTGACATAAGTATCCACTGACATCATGAGCGGTGAAAAAAACAAGTAGCTCGACTCGACTTGGTCCATCTGGCTATAGAGGGAAAACAGATTGATTTTCCCTATGTTTAGAATACCAATCTAATTGCAGAAATTGAAAAATATTTGTAAAAAAGTGTTTTTCTTTTTACTTTTTTTCTATCATTATCTCATTTTTAAATTTATTTTCTATAATATTTTTTAAAAAAATAAATAAAAATTTAAAAATATTCTCACAATGAATTATTTTTAACATTATTTCTTCTAATTTTAAATAATTTTTTTCTTTTAAAGACAAAATATTTCAATGCATCAAAACAACACCTTATTCTCAAAATAAAAAAAATTTTTTATTTAAAATATGAAAATATTCCTTTTTTTTTAAATAGAATTGTGATTCAAATAAAGTCTTAATACAGTGAAAACAAATTTCAATCCAATCAAACTTTAAACAACTATACAGGGATTGATCTGATACACGAGTCAAAAATATAGCGCCACTCTCTATGTATGGGTCGAGCGACTGGCCAAGAGTGCAAGGTCATAGCTAAACAGGTTTAATTATGATTTGACATTAAATACATGCATGAAATATCATTAAATAGATTCCAAACCTTAATAAGGTTATGTTTGGTGGAGCATTTCAAAATATTTTTTATCTTTTTCTTCAAAAGTTTTTATTTTTTTCTCAAAAAGTTTTTTGTCTTTTCTGAAAATTCAAAAAAATTTACTATTAAAACTAAAAAATTAATAAACTACTCCACCAAACACACTCTAATACGAGAAATATATTATTAATTTAATATTTTTTTATAATATTTTTGGTGGGGATGAAATAGATTTTATTAGTGGGATTAGTACTTCCCCGTCAAATCTCAGCATAAATGCATAAAATTTATTAAAAAATTGGATAATTTACAGAATTTAGTGAAGATGCAATAGTTACAAACTGTGTTTTACCCACTTTTCATATCAGCTTATAAAATTATCCTGTTTTGGTGGAAACATATTTAGCTTGAGTTTAGTTTATTGGTTGTATATGAAAATTTTAAGTTACAGTAGATTAATTTTTTAAAAATTAATTATAAATTTTTTTTATTTTTTAAAAAAGGATAAAAATTAAGATGAAAAAGTACAGTTTAATTAGAATTAAACTTGAACGTCAAACGAATCATTATTGTTAAAAAAAAAATTATAAAAGTTAAGCTTAAAATTTTGCAAATTCCCATTTAAGTTTACTGAGTGTTTAATGGTAAAGGGTTTTCCTTTATCAATCTCAATCATCAAATCTCATGCTTTAAAATCTGGGATTGCAGCTTCTACAATCAATCCGAACCCTTCAACTCCAAGCTTCACAAAGCCAAAAGATGAGAATATTCTTCCAAGGACAAAAGAAAAATAAAGGGGGGGTGGGGGGAAAGAAAAAAAAAAAAGAAGAAGAAGAATAAGGGGCAGTCTCGAGAATCTTCCTAAACATGAAGGACAAGCCTCTAAAAAGCCCGAGAATGGACCAGCGGCTTTTTTCAAAATGAGAAATTTTTCCAAGGTCGGTTTCTTAATTCCAGACCGACAAGCTTACAATAAACAAAGTAAAAAACTATGTGAAAAAAAAAAAAAAAGAAAAAAACCTTATAAATTCCTCTTGAACTTTGTTATTTGTGTTAATATACCTCATAAACTATTAAATATATTTATTGTATCCCTGAACTTTAATATATATGTCAATTATCTCAATTTTTAATTTCCGTTAGTTTTTCTGTTATCTTTAATGTCAAAGTGTTCTTGAACTTTATTTTGTGTCAAAATACCCTCTGATCTTTAATATTTGTGTTAAAATACCTCATAATCTTTCACATTTATATTAATGTATTACATGATCTTTAATATTTGTGTCAATGTCATATTTATCTTATTTTAATTATCTAATATTGTATAATTTCCTAATAATTATTAACTTTTTAAAATAGGCAAAAAAACTATATTTTTTATTCTAATAAAATGATACTTAAATACACTTTTTTATTTAACTTATTTTAATTTAAATTTATTTTGGTGATGAGTTTACTCATGTGTAATTAAAGTTTATTTTGGTTTTGAGTTTACTTATGCGTAATCATAGTTGGTAGGACTCAAATGCATGATTTTGATTTTAAATATGATGTTTATTTGGTCTACATAATTTGAAATCATAATCATAACGAATTTCATTCATGTATTCGCTTGAATTTATAATGAGAATAATAATTATAAATTTACTCTGATTCTCATACCTAATTATATTTATTATTTTAAAAAATAATTGATTTGCATATTTGGTATATTATCACTCATAATTAAACTAAAAATTATAATATTAGAACAATAAAATAGTGAAGATAAGTCGTGTATTTATTTTAGTTTAAGAAAATCAAAATGAATATATATTTGAATTAAAATAAGCAAAATAAAAAATAGTGGATCAAAAAACATACATTTGCTTTTATTAGAAAAAAAGAATTTTTTTACCTATTTTAAAAAAGTTAATGATGATTCGTAATTAAACAAATAATTAAAATAAAATAAATGTGACAGTTTGATATAAATGTTAAAAATTAGAAGGTAGTTTGACATAAATATTTAAGATTATGGAACATTTTAACACAAATATTAAAGATTAAAGGGTATTTTGATACAAATATTAAAGATCATAAGATATTTTGACACAAAAGTAAAGTTTATGGGATACTTTGACATTAAAGATAATAGAAAAACTAACAGAAACTAACAGAGGGGATAACTTGACATACAGGTTAAAATTCAGAGGATACGATAGGTTTATTTTATAATTCATGAGATATGTCGATACTAATGATAAAATTTACAGGGAATTTATGAAATTTTTCGGGAAAAAAATAAAGAGAATAACCAATAAATAAATAAATCAATAGAAAATGTGAAAGTGGCTTTTGTTTATTTGACAAATATTTGCAAATTATTCCTACGGCGGCGGCAAGTCGGCGCTCAATCGCCGGCCTTAAAGTTTGGTCTTTTTTTTTTGTTTTTTTTTTTTTAATTTTATGTTACACCCCACGCTGCACCACTTACCATGTTAATCCCATAAATTAAATTCCACAGTTATTATATATATTAATATATATAATATAATATTATATATATTATGAGAGGATAATAAAATTTTGGGGGTAATGGGTACAACAGTGGCAATATTTTTTTTTTCACTTGCTTTTTGGCATGCGTGAAAAGTGACCTCACGTGCTTGCCACCATCCCAATCACTATTATATCCAACAACAATAAGAAAAAAAAATATAAAAATAAATAAAACAAATTGTAATTGATGTTGTTAAAATAATGATCATAGTTATGATCAGTGATGGATACAAGGGTGCCAGCCCCATTGAAATTTTGTATTATTTTCTTTTTACTTTAAAATTTTTATTATTTTTACAATTTACCTTGAAATTAAAAAATTATCATATAATCTTTATTTTATCTCTATTAAAGATATAAAATTCTCACTAAATTTAATTTTATATAAAAAATTATATAATAAATTTAATTTTACATAAAAAAGTTTATACTTTACTATTTTGTTCCACTAAAATTTAAATTTCTCACATAAACTCTCTCAAAATTTAAAATTCTCACATAATTTCTTTAAAAATTTATTTGATCTTTAAAAAAAATTTAGCATATGCTTCAATTGAAATAGTTTTCTGACTCCACCCCGGTTATGATAATGCCTGTTCATGAGGGAATGGAAGGAGGATGGCCTTTGAATTTGGTTTTGGTTATGCTTTTTCTAACACATTAAACAGATGAAAGCACTAACCAAAAAATGCCTTTTTCTGTTTTCACTATTTTTTTCTCAGAGGCTGTATTGCATCAGAAGCAACAACAACAAAGTGTATAAAATACTATATTTGCATGCGACAGGTTGAAACTAATCTTTTTGATGTAATGATTGTTTATTTTTCTTCGAATTAAAAAGAATAAGAAGAAGGGGAAAAAAAAAAAAAAACTTACTAG
This sequence comes from Ficus microcarpa, assembly GCA_025413485.1. Taxonomy (NCBI): domain Eukaryota; kingdom Viridiplantae; phylum Streptophyta; class Magnoliopsida; order Rosales; family Moraceae; genus Ficus; species Ficus microcarpa. The sequence goes on along the minus strand of CM046377.1, from coordinate 23,365,017 downwards.
ACATGAATATTTCTCAGCAATCTCTGCTGGTTCTATTTATGGTAACATTTTGTATGCTAGTTCATTTTGTTTCAATTACATTCTCAAATCGCATTTAATTGAGATTTAAAATTCATATCATGAAAAAGCAATACAATTTATATCCTAATAGTCTCCAATCAGTACATAACCGATTTGTAAAATCAAGTAAAACACTCAAAGAAAAATTATATATATCAAACTTCTTAAATGGACATTTAAAAGATTACAAAAAAAAAAATCGAACACAGACGTGACTTCTTAACAAACTATCTAAATCGATAAGAATATCCGATCCATCGAAATCCCATAATAATAAAATAACACAGTTTTATTTATTCTATGTAAAAACTATATTTTTATATATTAGGATTTGCCAATAAAACTAATATTTTAGAAAGATTTGATATGAATATGTCCTCTTTTTTTTTTTTTCCTTTTTCTTTTTACCTAGCGTGAGAATTGCTCCTCATATCACATCAATCCACATTGGACGAGTCTTATTGGCCAGAGATTTTCTACTTTTAATAATGAAATATTTATCCTTTAAATTTATTTATTTTGTAATAGCATAAAACATTAACTTTAGGTTTAAATACTAAACAAATTATCTGAACTTGTTATTTGTTATTTGTTATTCCAAAAAGAAAAAGATCAAAAAGAGAAAGGAAAAAAAAAAAAAAAAAAACAATTGGATAAAAAATAAAGGAGTTTAATATTACGTGCCAGCTTTGGTCTGCAGTTTTTCTGGTCCATGCTTGGGTGGTTTTTAGGGGTTTTTTTAATGTTTTTTCCTTTAATTTTTCACTTTAACAAGAGAATGTCGTACCGGTCGTCTAATAGTATCTGTCTGAATCCCAAATATCAAAAATCAAAAAACGAAAAGCAAGATAAGGGAAGCATTCCTCAAAGGTCAGATCTCTGTAAAAAGGATATTAGAATAGGTCATTTCATATAGATCCTTGGTAGTGATTCTCTCCCATATTATCTGATGGGTTTTTTTTTTTTTTTTTTAATTTATAATTTTACAACATGCCATTTTGTTGAGATGAAAACGACTTGTTGAGGAAAACCACTTTCTACTTTTGCAATTGGCTATGGTCGTTACTAGTAGCCCTAGCTCAGCCAGGAGCCATGGAAATGGAAGACATGAATCGGTAGGATATTATAAAAATGAAAATAAAAATAGCAAGAAGAAGAAGAAGAAGAAGAAGAAGATAGATTGTTGGGTCTTTGAGGGTTCATCCCAAAATATTAACTGTCCAGTTAATATACGATTTTTATAAACACTCCCAATAATCCTTCACTCTCATAAATTGTTGTATCATTTCATCAACGGTGATCTATCCGTCTTCTTTAAGTAATTGAACTTGAAAAGATCATAACTCTATTGAAATGTCCATCACGTCATCACCTTGTTTTAATTTGGAGTTTTCACCTCGATAGTTCATTTTTCACCACGGATCACAATCTATCCGATAGTCCATCAAGCTTCGTTCAATTTTTTTTCAGAATTCATATTATACGTATGCATAATTACATTTGCAATCTCAGTCGATCCACTTGTTAAGTCATTCCTCATAATGGGGAACGTCAAGTTATCAATTAAAAATTATGTAGTAAAATTTTAATATAAACTTATCAATCAAAATGGAATCACAAAACTTGATGAAAAGACGATGATTTAAAATTATGTCTGGTTTTTTCTTTCAATCCTGTCAAAGAATTTTTCAAAATGTTAGTTGTATTTACTAGAAGTTAAAATATCAATTCAAAGCATGATCAGGCACTGGCAAAAGCTCAAATATGTTGAAACATTTTGGCCATTGTATCTAACATTGTCATAGTTTTACACCTGTTTATTTGATCGTTGATTTATTTAGTAAATTTATTTGTTTATTTAAGAGTTGACAGGAAGCTACGATGAACTTTTCATCACGGAAATAAGGGAACCAAATACCAATGTTTGTTTGAAAATATTTTTAATAATGGAAGATTAATTCAACCCCAAAACCAAATTCAAACCAAGATTTTTCAATCTACCTGATACGACTTTGTTCTCACTCTCTCTCTTTCTCACTATGCACCTTCAAAATAGCACGCCGACAAGATTTAAAAATAAAATTAAGAACTAATGGTAAAAAGAAAACAAAAACAAAAAAAGTAAAAAAAAAAAAAAAAAAGAAAAGAAAGAGGTTAAGGAAATTGACTTTGAACATCGTGATGTGTAGAGAGAAGATTTTGTGATAATCTTTGTAGCTTTTACTCCTACTGGGGGGATCTTTGGCCTTAAGACTAATAGTGGAACGTCTTCATCAAGTGGGAAAAAGCCAAATGCGGCAAAGAAACATAATAACACAACAAAGTTGTCTATGCATGATATATATATACACACACACACATATGAATCACATATATAAATATAAATATAGTACAATCAATGGAGTATGATGAGGCATAACAAAGTCAAATGGGTATATTTTTTCTCTCTTTTTTTTTCTTTTCTAAACTTTAGGTGATGGGATTAACATTCTTCCACTTTGTCCCCCTCCTCTTAACCTTAACTTGTTTTCTTTTTTTGGCCCTTTTGTTTTTTTCTCTTCGCTTTAACTTTTCTCTTTATATATATATATATATATATAGATATATATATATATATATAAAAGAAAAAAATTTTATTGTTGCTGTTGTCGTTGTTGATGTTCTTCTTCCTAATGGGTGGAGGGTTTCCGTCTGCTTTTGCCTTGAGCCATTGCTTTTTTCATAGGAAAGGAATATTGCCAGTGCTTCCTAAACCCCTTTTGGGCCCCATCTCAGGTCCAATCATGTGGGCCCATCCTGTCTGGGCCGGCTCCATACACACTACACACACACCCCTCCAAGAAAAATAAAAAGGTTAAAATTAAAAAATTAAAAATTAAAAATTAAAAAAAAATGTTGTTGCGTAAATCAATAGAATGCTGACGTGGCGTTGCTTTGAGATGTTTGGTGTCGTTGAAGTGGAGACTTGACCCCACTTAAGTCAGCCACTTTGTCACTGTATGACCTCCCTCTCTACACCTTTGCTTGTTTGGCACACTTATAATTGTTGAAGTCATTTGTAGTAGAAATAGTAACCCTTTATAAATATATGGGCATGTATATATATATATATATATATATTTACATCATTTCACCACCCATGCTCTGTTGTTTTCACCATAAAAGCTTTCAAGAAAAACCCACAAATGGATAGACACACACACACCACTCAGCTTTGTTGGTTAGGGGTGTTGGTGAAGCAAAACTTTGTCACATTGGGGGTGAAGAAAACAAAAGATCTATGGAGATTAAAAATTATTTAAAAAAAAAAAAAAAGGCATGGCATTGGCACCCCTATTGGGCATGGCCACTCACTGCTATTGTGACAAGTCCTTTTTAGCACTATTATAGCTCAAAGTTACTCATTACATAACTACTTGATGTGAACTCCTAATCTACCATAAAGATCAATATAATTTGGCTTGGAACATGTTCTTGATCATGTAATGAGTTTGTAAATCCTCTGTTTTTTTTTTTTTTTTTTTGTGTGTTTTTTGGGTTTTCTTGGTAACTCATGATAATTCAAAGTCTAAGATGCTTACTAAGAAAATATGGAAAAAAAAAAATGATGCAACACAAAGACTTCTCAGACCATTACGGACTAAAGAAGCTTTAATTGCAGAATTATGATGAGATCCGGTGTATTGATGCTATTGATGCTAAGTAAATTTGTAAATTGGAAGCTTCTTGGTAATTTAGTCATGCTCTTTGTTTTTGTGAAAATGAAATTTGAGAAATCAGGACAAATTATCACCTAATTCAAGAGATTAGCCAACAATTTCACATGGCAGAATTTTGACCAGCCTCCAATATTTCCATGTCAAAGGAAGAATCTTTACCACAAAAGCTTTGTGAGTAGGGGATTTGTATGCATGTGTTTAATGTTTTTAGCATAGTGTTTAGCCTAAGCATCTAATCATGTGGCATTTGCAGCTTGAAGAGGTCCAAAATGGAGGTCTCCAAAAATGCATTGAACAAAGAATCATGAATTGAATTCAGCCCAAAGAAAAAAAGGAAAAACAAAAAATAATATATGAATCTTCAATCATGAATAAATTTTACATAATATTTGGAAAACTAAAAAGAGTAGACTGATAATTTTGGACCCCTAAATCAACCCTACTTTCCTTTCCACCTGTTTTAAATATTTTTCCTTTGGGAACAAATATATATCTCAAGCTTCTTCTTTACGGTGATTTTGACTTCCAAACAAGCTTTTTTATACCCTTGTATATTCTCCCCCTGGCTGGCCAATATATACTTAAACCCTGTTGATTTGAAATTGACATGAGATGTTTTGTGCATTACCAACTGACCCACCACCATAATTTGGACCCAATATCCCATTTGCTAAATCAGGTTGGCCAATTTGTATGTTTTTCACGGTACATCATTAAAAACACAATGACCCTGTTTCGATCATAGATTTCATTCGAATGTTCATCTAAACTGAATGCTTGTATTTAAATTTAAAATCTGATTTGTGTATTCATTTAAAATGTGTGTTTAAATAGTTTTTGTTTAATGAATATTTAGATAGTGTAAAGCTAGAAAAAAAAATAAGTATGATACATAGTTATGAAACCTTCGAATAGTTTTACTTCCGTTGTGACTTTAGTAAATGCATATCACATTTAAATACATTATTCCAATAATTCAACCAGACAGGTCATAAAGGCGTGAACTATCAAGACCCTTTTTATGTCTTGCCAATTATTGCCAAAATAACGCCAATTCTCTTTTAAAAAAAAAGTGAAAACCACACTTTTATGGTGTGTGAGATTGGATCTAGACCTTGTAATGTTGATTGGCCGTGATATGTTGTCTTTATGTTGATGTACCGAAATTTGTTATAAATGAAGAAGTAAGAGGACAGGGCATGGTTTTTGTGAGCAATAAATGAATGAGGATAAGCATGTACATTTCAAGCATTGTAAAGGGTCAATCATGATATGGAGTTTTTAATCTGGTTCATACAATTGAAGAAACAAGGACGTGCTTCCATAAAGTCGATTTGAGACTTTTTTCCCACAAGCCCATCTCTCACACGGCAGCTTCCTAACTCCTATGGGAGATTTCCTTGTAAGCAAGCAAACATATGTTGGACTTTTCGGACTCTGAACTTTCTAGCGTGAGTCGCTGGTTCTCGGTGTTTGGTGCGTCACCACACCATCTTCTCTCTTGCATGCTGTGTTCCAAACCTTCACATCACGCTATTTGTGAGTGCACGACCTAGACCTTTGAATTGTGTGGGTCGTTGTCGGAATCATAAACGGTGTAGATCTTGCGTCCCGAGTGCTGTTAGCCGGTAATCCCAACATTTGCATGTAGAAGATTATGACTAGAAGGACCTGTTTATGATCCTTCTTTCAACGTAACATATTTAAGTCATAAGTGTAATTTAATATTTATTTAACAACATAATACCAACGTGGAAACGATTCAATAATAGTCTAGGATAACTAAATTTCTTTATCTTACACCATTTCAATGTCAACACTAGGTTAAAAATGTGTAACTATAGTTTGCGATAACTAGATTTCTTAGCTTGTGTTTGATTGGTTTACTCTAATCAAATAATTTCAATTGTTTTTTTTTTGGTTTTTTTCTTCAAGAGTAACCTCAGTTTCACTATTTTTATCTCCAACTCTAATTTTAAAAACTCAAATTTTAAAAGTCCATAACTTTGTTATTTCAAGTCAAAATGAGATAATTTTATTTTTTTAATAAATTGCATATAAGTTCAAAATGAATGAAATAGAATCCCTATTAATATATTTTTTTTCTCTGAACGTTCAAGTTTTAATATTTTTTTACTCTAATCAGTTCATTTTTAACTAAACGTATAATTTCAAAACTCAACTCAACTTCAATCAAAATAACGTCAAAACTCCAACTTAAATAGACCAACCAAACGGTCTCTTAATATTACGTTGTTTAAATGTCAATATTTAGTTAAATAAATATCATGCTATGCTTCTCAATCTAAGGACAACGCTGAATAAATTTCATGTATATTATGTTGTATGCCCCCGGTATGAATGAAAATAGCGCTACGATCTCTAGGACTTAAAATCTATATAGGATTTTATTTACGACGGCAATACCTAATACCTAAAATCTATAGACGATATTGAAGACCACATTTCTTGTTCAAGATCTCCACCATCCTTGTTGAAACTTTATTCTTGCCTCTAAATTCGGAAACCAGCTATTACTTGACAACAGAATCTGATTAGCTGGTGCACCTGATTGGATTACAGAAAACTTAACCAAAATGTTGTTTGTCAATTTCTGGTGGACCCCCCCTAAGGAAAAAGACTAGAGAAAGTATTTTAACCTTTCCCAAGCATGAGCGCACCAAATTATCACTTGAGGTCCAGGATTAGTTCATTAGATAATAAGTAAGGTTCACGGTCTTAGGTTTGAGATAATGTTTTCTTTCGAATAAATAAAAGAGAGTGTTCGAAAAACCCATATCACAAAAAGTAAATAACTAATAAAAGATGTTTTTCAGCGTTTTTAGGAACACATATGGCCATAAAACTGTATCTATTATTTCTCATGGTGAGAAAGGATATTGGTGAAAGAGTGGAGATCTGCCTCTGCATATAGTGCAAGCCAACCAGCCCATGTTGAGCTGCACAAGTCACAACCTACTCCTCTTCTTGTTATGTACTTATTGGGTTTAGTTGATGTGGTGCATCCGCGTAGAAAAGATGTTAAAATTACAAATTTAAAAGTAATTTTGTGGTTACAGGTATAGTCTAACGGTAATAATACCGTTGACTCAATTTAAATATGCAGAATTCGAAACTCCTCACCTCCAAACTCAAAAAATAAAAAAATAAAATAGTCTTTTTTTCAGGGTAATAGGTTTCAATCTATATAAGAATCCCAATTCAAAGAACAAATGATAAGGAATTCTAATCAAATCCAACCTGAAAATAGATAATGATAATAATCAAACACTTTACTAATATTTCATCCTACATCAAGATGCCAAATACAATTTCATTAAACTAAACCCTAGCTTTTTTCAAAAATGGAGAGTTCACAGGGAAGAGAGTAGTTACTTGATACTAAAGATATTTCAATTGGTGTCTGGAACTTTATTTTTGAAAGAGTTTAATGGGACAAAGATGTCAATTTTAAAAAGAAGAATTGAGCTATTTTGAGAAGCTGGTTTCATGTCCTTGACCAAAAGATTTTCTAGAAGGCCAGAGTTCTTATAAAAAGTCAGCCAAATACTCTCAAAAACAGCTTTTTAACACATGAAACCCCCCCCAAAAAAAAAAAAAAAATCTAGATAACAAGTGTCAAAATGGGTATTGTTGTTTCTGCGAATTGAGCTCTCAGAGGCCATAAACAAACAAGTCAATTGAGCCCACAAAGGGAACCTGCTGTCTAAAAGCCCAAGCAAAGCGAGAAGGTAAACATTTCCCTCTCCTGATACATTATTTTGATGTTGGGATTTTTTTATTTTTTATTTTGGACAAGATATGGTCTTCATAACCTATTGGGATAATAGATTAAAAATAGAGATATGGTCTTCATAACCTATTGGGATAATAGATTAAAAATAGAGATCAGTTCATGCTCTCTCGCTGTTTGGTATACATCATTCACAAATCTCGCTCTTTCAGAAAAAATTAAGTGGGAGCGCAAAAAAACATATATGTATACATGAATCTCCAGTGAATTAGGGAGAGAACCATAAACCCACCGTCTTTTTACCCACCACCACCAGTCCACCACCACTGATGGTCTCAGGGATTTGTCCACCAGTAGTTCTATTCGTCACAATTCATCATTAATTTGACAAACTGATTCCACTATTCACTTCTGATTCAACAAACTGTCCCATTAATCATTATTGTATCATACCGCCAATATATCCGCATGTGAAACTGGAACCGCTAGCTTCTTTCACAATATTTTTCTTCTTCTATATATTATATAATATAGAACATATATAGATATCATTATATACATATCCATTTCGTCAAGTGCCTCAGATCAGTACTGATGACGGCCGAAACTAGAACAAACCAATTCATATCATCACCCCCGACAAGAAAAGTAATGCTGACCCACGTCATCTGATGAACTTGGCAGCGGAACAAAAAAATAAAATAAAAAAGAAGCACGATAAATAACTAGAGCATATTACGAGAAAATAAAACTGCAACTCTTTTTATCGGCCTAGATATGATATGAGAATGCTGATACTAATTTAACCTGCCAACTGTAGCTTTTTTAACAAAACAAAAAGGGTAGAAGGTTTAAAAAAAAAAAAAAAAAAAAAAGGTAACAAAGAACACATATAATATAATAAAATGAGAGAAGGTAACCAAAAAAAGGGGGAAAAAAAACTTAGGACTAGTACAAAACCATCACAATGCTCTGCCCATGGGTTTAGTTCTAGCCAACCACCTCAGATTTTCAGTTGTTCCAAGCTCTGTGCAGCCTCCGACCCTACTGAATTGTTCGTAGTTTTGCCTTCCATTGCCTCCATTTTGGCGGGCGATTTGATCTGTTGTATAAGAGCAACAACAGCAGCTGGAGGCTCTTCATTCCTAACGGCTACAGGATTGTCTTTTTGGATGGCTACTGGTTCATCTTTTCGAACAGCTACAGGATCATCTTTTCGGATGGTTATAGGATCGTCTTTTTGAATGGCTACAGGATCTTCTTGTCGAATGGCTAAAGGATCATCTTTTCGAAAGATTGAAGATTCCTCTTTGCAAACAGGTGGAGCAGCAAATACCGGCACAGCCTGCCTGACGGTGACTTGAGGAGCAATCCGAACCGGTGGGGCGCGAATAACCTGACGGGGAACTGCAGCCGGTGGAGGAAGAGGAGGCGCAGAGTACACAGGCACTGCGGTCCTCATTGTCACTGGTTGTGCCATGCCATGGCAAGACGTCCTCATTTGACGCATAGGAACAAAAGGAGGTGCTCCGACAGCAAGGGACTTGGGGTGACGGACCCCTCGGCCTTCTAGTAGGATTTTATTTACGACGGCAATACCTAATACTTAAAATGTATAAACGATATTGAAGACCACATTTCTTGTTCGAGATCTCCACCATCCTTGTTGAAACTTTATTCTTGCCTCTAAATTCGGAAACCAGCTATTACTTGACAACAGAATCTGATTAGCTGGTGCACCTGATTGGATTACAGAAAACTTAACCAAAATGTTGTTTGTCAATTTCTGGTGGACCCCCCCTAAGGAAAAAGACTGGAGAAAGTATTTTAACCTTTCCCAAGCATGAGCGCACCAAATTATCACTTGAGGTCCAGGGTTAGTTCATTACATTAGAAGGAAGGTTCACGGTCTTAGGTTTGAGATAATGTTTTCTTTCGAATAAATAAAAGAGAGTGTTCGAAAAACCCATATCACAAAAAGTAAATAACTAATAAAAGATGTTTTTCAGCGTTTTTAGGAACACATATGGCCATAAAACTGTATCCATTATTTCTCATGGTGAGAAAGGATATTGGTGAAAGAGTGGAGCTCTGCCTCTGCATATAGTGCAAGCCAGCCAGCCAGCCCATGTTGAGCTGCACAAGTCACAACCTGCTCCTCTTCTTGTTGTGTACTTATTGGGTTTAGTTGATGTGGTGCATGCGCGTAGAAAAGATGTTAAAATTACAAACTTAAAAGTAATCTTGTGGTTACAGATATAGTCTAACAGTAATATTTCGAAACTCCTCACCTCCAAACTCAAAAAAAAAAAAAAAATGAAATAGTCTTATTTTTAGGGTAATAGGTTTCAATCTATATAAGAATCCCAATTCAAATAATAAATGATAAGGAATTCTAATCAAATCCAACCTGAATATAGATAATGATAATAATCAATCACTTTACTAATATTTCGTCCTACATCAAGATGCCAAATACAATTTCATTAAACTAAACCCTAGCTTTTTTCAAAAATGGAGAGTTCACAGGGAAGAGAGTAGTTACTTGATACTAAAGATATTTCAATTGGTGTCTGGAACTTTATTTTTGAAAGAGCTTAATGGGACAAAGATGTTAGTTTTAAAAAGAAGAATTGAGCTATTTTGAGAAGCTGGTTTCATGTCTTTGACCAAAAGATTTTCTAGAAGGCCAGAGGTCTTATAAAAAGTCAGCCAAATACTCTCAAAAACAGCTTTTTAACACATGAAACCCCTACAAAAAAATTCTAGAAAACAAGTGTCAAAATGGGTATTGTTCTGTCCGCGAATTGAGATCTCAGAGGCCACAAACAAACAAGTAAACTGAGCCCACAAAGGGAACCTGCTGCCTAAAAGCCCAAGCAAAGCGAGAAGGTAAACATTTCCCTCTCCTGATTCATTATTTTGATGTTGGGATTTTTTTATTTTTCATTTTGGACAAGATATGGTCTTCACTTACAAACGTATTGGGATAATAGAATTAAAAACAGAGATCAGTTCACGCTCTCGTTATTCGGTATACATCAATCACAAATCTCGCTCTTTCAGAAAAAATTAAGTGGGAGCGCCAAAAAAATATATGTATACATGAATCTCCAGTGAATTAGGGAGAGAACCATAAACCCACCGTCTTTTTACCCACCACCACCACCACCACCACCACTGGTGGTCTAAGGGATTTGTCTACCAGTAGTTCTATTCGTCACTATTCATCATTAATTTGACAAACTGATTCCACTATTCACTTCTGATTCAACAAACTGTCCCATTAATCATTATTGTATCATACCGCCAATAAATCCGCATGTGAAACTGGAACCGCTAGCTTCTTTCACATTATTTTTCTTCATCTATATATTATATAATATACAACATATATAGATATCATTATATACATATCCATTTCGTCAAGTGCCTCAGATCAGTATTGATGACGGCCGAAACTAGAACAAACCAATTCATATCATCACCCCCGACAAGAAAAGTAATGCTGACCCACGTCATCTGATGAACTTGGCAGCAGAACAAAAAATAAAATAAAAAAGAAGCACGATAAACAACTAGAGCATATTACGAGAAAATAAAACTGCAACTCTTTTTATCGGCCTAGATAAGATATGAGAATGCTGATACTAATTTAACCTGCCAACTGTAGCTTTTTTAACAAAACAAAAAGGGTAGAAGGTTTTAAAAAAAAAAAAAAAAAAAAAAAAAAAAAAGGGTAACAAAGAACACATATAATATAATAAAATGAGAGAAGGTAACCAAAAAAAGGGGGAAAAAAAACTTAGGACTAGTACAAAACCATCACAATGCTCTGCCCATGAGTTCAGTTCTAGCCAACCACCTCAGATTTTCAGTTGTTCCAAGCTCTGCGCAGCCTCCGACCCTACTGAATTGTTCGTAGTTTTGCCTTCCATCGCCTCCATTTTGGCGGGCGATTTGATCTGTTGTATAAGAGCAACAACAGCAGCTGGAGGCTCTTCATTTCTAACGGCTACAGGATTGTCTTTTTGGATGGCTACTGGTTCATCTTTTCGAACAGCTACAGGATCATCTTTTTGGATGGTTATAGGATCGTCTTTTTGAATGGCTACAGGATCTTCTTTTCGAATGGCTAAAGGATCATCTTTTCGAAAGATTGAAGATTCCTCTTTGCAAACAGGTGGAGCAGCAAATACTGGCACAGCCTGCCTGACGGTGACTTGAGGAGCAATCTGAACCGGTGGGGCGCGAATAACCTGACGGGGAACTGCAGCCGGTGGAGGAAGAGGAGGCGCAGAGTACACAGGCACTGCGGTCCTCATTGTCACTGGTTGTGCCATGCCATGGCAAGATGTCCTCATTTGACGCATAGGAACAAAAGGAGGTGCTCCGACAGCAAGGGACTTGGGGTGACGGACCCCTCGGCCTTCTAGTAGGGATGTGGTGGTGTTACAGAACAGTCACTAAATGCATTTGGTTGAAGTCTGTTTCTAGGAGCCACCTTTTGGCAAATCAAAGGAAGTATTTTTGACGTCGTAGCCAGGGGAGGCTGAGGACTTGTTGGTCTGGGGAGCTGAACTGGAAACTTCTTAGGAAATGGTATTGGGGCATTAGGGTTGGCCATCTTTTCCTTCAACCGGTAATTTGACAATGCCCGAGCTATAGTGATCTGCTCCAACTCATCGTTGTTCTCTGATTCAGATGAGCTTGCCGTCTCTTTTGCCACTGCCCAGAAAGAGAAACATATCATTCAGATTAAAGAAAGCAGCACGAATTTTACAACTTGATTTCGCCAAGTTGCATTCCAAATGTAACTTCAATGGTTCCATAAAATTCCATAAGATATAATAAAAAAGCAAAAGGATAGCTAAACCAAATTGCACATATAGATGCAGGATTATCTATTAAGTAATAGTTGTGTCATTAGTTAAAGCTATTGATACTTGAAAGTCTTAGACTCACGTTGTTTCAGAGACGACCAAGCTGCCATTGCAGCATTCTTTTCCGCTTGTTTCTTATTCTTTGCAGGTTCTCCTGTGAAAGTTATTCCTGCTAGCTCCACGGTCCCTGTAAAAACAGGTAGGTGTCCAAGGCCTGACCTGTATGTTGTATACTGGGGCAATGGAGCTCCAACTCTTTGAGCTATTTCCTGTAAGAGATTTTTGTACACACCCGTCTCATCCTGAGAAAAAAAAAATGTGCACCCTAGTCAGTATACGAACAGCAATACTTACTAAAAAAGCTTAGTTGACACACAAACAAATCAAAATAATCAAATGATACCGGAAACACAGTTATCAAAAAAAAAAAAAAAAACGGTTAGTTGCACATAGTCTTGGATACCACGGTTATCAAAATAAATAAATAAATATATATATATATATATAAATCCCAGAAACCATATCAATCTTCACGCTTCCTAGTTCCTATACCGGTCCAAGAAAAAGAATGAAAAAATCAACCACCAACCAAAAAATGCTACTAAAAGGTAGTAAAAATTGAAAACATGATACCAAATACCAATATCACCACACCACCGTGTGACAGGAATTTTCCCAGATGGCAACTTGACAGACAAAGTTAAATGGTTGTATAAAGCCATAAAATATATACATATATGTACATACATTCTACTGTATTGCCCTCTTTCTTTCTTTCTTTCTTTTTTTTTTTTTTTTTTTTTTTTTTTTTTTTTGCATTCTACCGCCGAGAAGATGAATTGTAAAATCTAATGAACAAAGCCATCAATGAAGTAGAATTTTAGAGAAAGCAAGGGTCCAACCAACCCAAGATGTTGATACAAGGCCTAAGACAATTATAATTGACTAGTCTTGGGTAAAAGTCGAATTAATATGCTTAAACATCAATCTATTTATTACTAATTCATCTTGTATAATAAGATTATGCTTCTATTGCAAATATCCCAGAGCCAACATTATCAAGACAAAATCTAAATATGCCACTATATTTGAAGGAAGTTTCTTTCAGTTTCTTGGCAATCTGATCAGAAAGAAAACGGAGGAAAAAATGAATTAAAAAGGTAACTTCCATGTAAGTTCTAGTTAATGGGGGGGACAAATGGTCTTATGACCAAAAATACCACTAATTTCGGAGCAAATTAATTGCCCGCAAATTGCTACACACTCAGAACTCCGATAATCGCAGCTGGTATGGGTAGAGAGACATTAAATACAACACAAAACCCAGATGGGTTTCACTTAAGAACTAGCTTTCTCTTTCCGTTTCACCTAGAAAGCTTCTCTGTCAGAAAAATCCCATTGCAAGGGCATTTCGGTCATTTCACAAAACCCCCACACCTACCTAAGACCTTCGAAACTTTCAAAGCTCGTCTCCGAAGATCCGAATCTCCGGCGATCACAGAAGCTCCGCACGGCTCACATTAGCAAATAACCAAATAATAATAATTTAATTTAATAAAATTTATTTTTACAAAAAAAAAAAAAGATGAAATTTTTATTTTAAATTTTTTGTTTTATTCCAGTTGTGAAGATTCTTTGAAGGCATTGATCGATCACAGCAGAGGAGATAAAAAGATCAGAGAAACCAATACAAAAGAGGGAGAGATTAAAGGTAGAAAAGCCCTAATTGACGGAACCCTAGGAGGAGAGGAAATCGAGAGAGAGAGAGAGAGAGGAGAGAGAGAGGGAGTAGAGAGAGAAACTGACGAGGATCCTAGCGGCGAGGGAGTGAGAAGGGCCACGGTTGGAAAGAGAGTTGAGGGCGACCTCGGCGGCGGAGTGCTCGGCCTGGCGGAGAGTAGAGCAGTACTGAGGGCTCTCGAAGATCTCGCCGTTGAAGTTGACGGTGGCCTTGAACCGCGGCGCGTGGTCCGGACCTTCTCTAATGCACGTGTACGACGGCAAGTTGAAGCAGCTCCTCTGCGCCAGCTCTTGAAGCTGGTTCTTGTACATTTCTTCTACCTTCCGATTCTCTCCTCTATCTCTCTCTTTCTACCACCACTTTCTCTCTCCTCTTCCTCAAGCTAAGCTCTACCGGAAAGTGAGTTTCTCGCGCAACCGGAACAGCTCCATCTCAGATCGGATCATAGGAGGAGAAAGTGCTCTTCTCGGGTCGGAACCCGGTGAAAAAGTCTCGGCGGCTTCGTCTCCGGTTCCCGGCCGGAGAAAATGGCGGAGGTCCCAACGGAGATCAAGCGCTTTTAGGGTTTGTTTCAGAACTTGGAGAAAGAGAAAGTGAGGTTTTAGAGAGAGAAGATGAGGGTGTGAAGCTGAAAAAAGGCCAAGAGAGAAAGAGAGAGGAAAAGGTTATGAAGAGAGGGTGAAATTTTCTAGCAGTGGGTTTTTTTTTTTTTTTTTTCTTTCTTTTCTTTTCTTTTCTTTTCTTATTACAAGGGTGTGTGTGGGAGAAAGGAAAATAATAAATAATGCAAAAATAATATTATTATTTTAATGGGAATTTATTAATAGCTTTAATGCTGGGAGTCAACTGGACGTTAGGCCGCTGCATGGATGTGATCTTTTCCTAGATTTTCTAAATTTCTTTTTTCTTTTCCTTTCTGTTTTTTTGTTTTCTCTTCTTTTTTTTTTTTTTTTTTCCTTTTCTTTCTTTTAAATTTTGTGAAACTGTCCTTCTTTTTTTTTTTCTTTTTTATTTCCTCTAATTTTTGTTGAAGTACTTTGTGTATTTTTGTACTTTATTTTCTGTCCACCAACACCAACTCTGTTTCCCGCCCCCACCTTTTTTTCTCTCTCTAACAGCATCACACCTTTTTTTTTTTTTCAATGTGAGGAAGAGGAATAAACATCTGAGTTAGGAAAAAAAAAAAAAAAAGAGAAAATAACTGATTTTTTACTCGATAAAATTACAGTTTCTATAATAAATTTTACTCTATATAAAAAAGAAAAAAAAAAAAGAAAACTTATCGTAAGTAAGCAAGTAGTTTTACATAGGAACGTGCATAAAACCTGTCATTTAATCTAAATCGTCCTTCCGTCATGCCCTACAAGTTAATTTTAGGTAATATTGGATTCAAATATTGATAATTTTTGTATCCTCCAAATTGCCTGTCATCCGTCAAACCCCCGTTCAAACTCGTAGTTTTGAATCCACATATTTTCGTATATTTTTTCTTTATTAGTGTATATTGTTATTTTAGTTGTCAAGTAAATTTCACAATAATGTGATCTATAATTGTGTGTTCTCCTATAGGGCACATTGAAAATTATTGATTGGACACCAACAAATTAAACTATTGAAAAGTTAATCAATGGATAAATTATAACATTTTATCAATATGATAAATGTACAATTTGTATTGTGAGTTTTTCTAAAAAAGAAACAACCCACCGTAAGTAAGCAGGTAGTTTTGAATAGAAGTGTGCGTTAAACCTACTCCCAGTCTAAATCGTCCATCCGTCGCGCCCTTCTTGTTGGTAATATCGAATTCAGATTTTGATCATTTTCATCTCCTCCAAACCGTCCGCCACTCGTTAAACCCCCCACTCAAACTTTTAGTTTTGAATCCACAGATTTTCATATATTTTCACTTTATTGTTATGCATTTGTTGTTTGGTCATCAAATAAATTTCTCAATAGCGTAATCTATAACTGTGAGTGGTTTTGTATGGCAGATTGAAATTTTTTGATTTGGACACCTGCAAATCAGACTATTGTAAAATTTATTAGTGCATAAATTCCAATGTCCATCGATAAGTTAACAATACAATTTTTATTGTAAGTATTTTCTAAAAAGAAACAATCCACCCTAAGTAAGCACATAATTTTGAATAGGAGTATCCGTAAAACCTGTCGCTCAATCTAAATCGTCCATCCGTTATGCCTCATTTGTTAATTTTGGTCATCTTAAATTGAGATTTTTACAATTTCATGTCCTCCAAACTGCCCGTCACTTGTCGAACCCCACTTAGACCTTCAGTTTTGAATCCACACATTCTTATTAGATTAGATGGGATTTTACATTTCTTTTATATAACATCACGTTGTAATCTTGTGTTATATCTTTAAAAGAAAACACATACACAATTCGAGAACGAACAACTCCTCTGAAATCATTGACGATTGTGTGCTATTTTATTGCATATTTTTTATATCAAATATAGATTTGATATTAATATTTTAAAAAAATACCAAAACGTTCCCCTGATTAAAAAAAATACAAAACATTCTCAAAATATCTAATTCCCTAAAAAAAAAAAAGGAAAAATTACAAAAATGACTAATTATATATTGCACCTTCAACTTCAATAAATAAAACAAATGTTGCTATTAAGACAGCAATCAAAAGGCTATCACTTCTCATCACACGTCCTAAAAATGTACCGAGGGGATTTCATTCTTCTTCTCTACCGAGTAAATTTTTTAAAAAAAAATTTAATTAAATTAAAAAAAAAAAAAAAAAAAAAAAAACGTATGCTTTGATTGGTAATTTTACGTGTGGATGCACACCACAAAACATGCACTATCCAATTAAATGCAACCATTGAATCATGTCAATTTTGAGGCAAGTGCTTGATAATAACTCATCTGCTAATATAATCAAACTATACATATATACACACATATTATATATATATATATATATGGACCACCACCTTTATTTACTGTACTACGCTTAAGACTCATTCCTCGCAATTGCCTTTTACAACATACTACTGGCCTCTCTCTCCTCCGCGTATACAAAATACATATACATATAGGGAGTATTTTATTCCATATGTACATACTAAATATAAAGTATTTTACCAACATTAAAATTTAAAAGATTAAATTTATATCCCATGAAACAGGGACTATATTTTTCTTGAAGTGGCATTAATTGTAATGACCAAGAAATAGCCACATTAATTGGTGAATAAATTTTGGTTAGCCTATTATTACTTTTGTTTTAAAAGCAGGAGTTTAAACTCCTAAACCTAATTGTCGTTGTTGAGTTGTTGTAAAGCACTTGTACTAGCATTAACATGGATATTAATGAGCCATTAAAAGTTGTAGATCTGAGCTTTAATTAATGAAGTTGTGAACCACGCTTTTTTTTTTTTTTCTTTCTTTTCTATTCATTATTACTTCTTTAATTTTTCAAACGGCAAGTCGTAGGTTAATATATATATATATATATATATATATATTTATAAGAAGTCGAAGATTAATATTGGAATTTAGGCTATTGGGTTGATTGCCATGTGGACCAATAAAAATTATGCGTAGAGATCATCAAAGGTAATAATCTAGTATTAGACTTACTTTTAAGTAGTTTGATACATGAAATATCTCATAAACGTTTGAGATTATTTTCAGTTTATTAATTCAGTATTTGTTAGTATTTAACGAGACTGAAGGACATGTTTAATCTTCCTCTATCATCCTCCAAAACTCTTCAGCATTGAAGGAAAAAAAAAAAAAAAAAAACCAAAATTTTCAGTTCGGACCATACCTTAAAACACATTGATATTATTCGTAATTCACGTATATGAATAGTCACAGGTTGACCTTCTTAAAAAAAAATTAAAAAAATATTTAGATGGAAAAAAAAAAAAAGGGCCAGGGGCCTCCTTCCTATGCCTTCATTTCTCCATTGTTTTTTTTTTTTTTTTTTACCTTTTCTTTTTCTTGAAAGACATGTCTCTATTGTAACTATATAACATATTTTATTCTTCAAAACCGCATGTGAATGGAATCATTTTAAGTCATAACTCAATACTCAATAAGTCATACTTTCGAAATTACTTATATGTACTTAAGTGGGCCATTTACCCAAAAAAAAAAAAAAAAAGACTAACGGTATATTTTGACTCAGTAATTAGGTGAACCGAATCTGATACTAATTGTTATTAAGAAATTAAGTAGAATTCATCTTAATTGACTTTTAAATCCACTTATGTTCTTATGAGTAATCTATATGGAATTTTTTGGAACGTATATGTAATTCAATTGATGAAGAAATCATAATATGCCTTTTGACTTTTTTTTTAACACTCAGGGTGGAAAAATTCAATCTTTATACCTTTTGATAGAATTAAATATAAATTTACTGTTATGTTATACTTGTAATTACCATGTTGGTATTTTTTTTTTTTGTTTTGCAACTGTGGAAATATCATCCAATCCCCTCCAAGTTATGATATTAGTTTTTTTGGTTCCACAAATGGCATGAATGTGCAAAATTGTACTAAACTTGCAAATGGCAATAAAAGCAGTGAACAAGTTGATCAGTGAAAAATCACCATCACGTCCTTCACCATACTTTACTAATCAAATCTAGTAAGGTGAATTGTCATCCCCTTTTCTAGAAAAAAGAAAATGGTCTGCATTTATTTCATGCAGGAAAATATATACCGGAACATCTACAAAAAGGTTTCGTTAGGAAAGCAAAAGGTATTTTTAAGGTGATTACATGTATAAGTTAATAGTTAATACACTTTAACTTCACTGTAAGATATCAATTTTAAATTTCCGACTCTAAATTTTAATACAAATACACTTAATTATGTTTTTTTTTTCTTTCAAGTATTTTTACAGTAGAAATTATCATTTTTCACTATCAGTATGAATTACAACTTTAATTATTAAATATTATAAATTCATAATATATTCAATTATAGATAAGATTATTAAAAATTAAATCAAACGATTAAAATTGTAGTTTCTACCGAGAACGAGAAAAGGCAATTCCTATATAAAAATTCTTCCCTCCTTTTTTTCCCCTGCCCCTTGAACAAAGCAAGAAAACAACGCAAGGGAACAAAAAGATTACCACATAATGAGCTTCATTGATTGGTATAGTCATGAAGTGGAAATCATAGAAGTAGTCACGTGATGTAAATCTCAGTCACGTGACCCAGCCTATTAACAAATTATTGTGTGCCCCTTTAAAAAATATATAATTATTTATTTATTTATTTATTTTTTTAACAAGGTGTGTTCCAATATGAAACTTGGAAAATATGTGGTGGCCTCCATACCAAAGTTTGGCACTCGTTTGTGAATGATAGAATAGAATAGCATAAAAATAAAATGGTAATAATGATTAACGCCCAAAGTGAAAGGCGCTATTGTAGTTACAAAATTGCCCTCGAACTAGGGAACTAGTTTCTTCTTCATTCAAGGAGTGTATGGTCATTTGAGCATGAGAGGAAAGCAGACACCAACCAAGCTTTCATTATTATGGACAAGGTAAAGTGGGGAACAAACTTTATTTATTTATTTTATTTATTTATTTATTTTTGGGTGGGAGGGTTTATTAATCTCCGAAATAGATGAAGTTTGACTGATGGGAATTCACGGAAATGCCACTAAAGAGATTTAAATGCTTTTGACGAATGGGTCACACGGATTACCAAATTCCACAATGAAGACGATGACCGAAGTAAATGAGAAAGTTTGAAAAGCTTTCCCACTCAATTTAATTTCTTAACTTCAATCTGTCCCACCCCATGAACAATAACTACTATTATTATTTTAATAGTATTTTTAACAATAATTCCAGTAATATTAAACTTAATAATACTATAATAACCAATGTTAATTAGCATTTAAAGAGGTATGCGATATGGTGGTAGATCTTGCAAAAATTCTTATGTTTTTGGTCATAACTTCTCGTGAAGGTTGTTATTCTATGTATAGCTTTGAGTGGCAAGAATAATTTTAGGTGTTTTTTTTTTCTTTTCCCCTTTTAAAAGAAGAAATTGTGGAGTTTCTTACGAGTTGTGGGGAAATTTTCCAACTAAATGTGATCCGACCAAGTTGTTTTTTTTTTTTTTTTTTTTTTTTTTAAGGAAATACTAAAAATTGAAGAAAAAAAAAATTTAAGGATTGTCTTTGCTGTCCAATATTACTTTTTTTTTTTTTTTTTTTCAAATTAAAGATGAGAAATTTGAATTTTGCACATTTTGATAAAATTACGCGTGTTGTAACTGTTAAATTATGCATGTAGTCTTTCATGTCCAAAATTTCTATTCATACTCTTCGTAATCCTACTATCTGATAGAGGTAAGGAACTTGCCCAAATTGTTGAAAAATTTTATTCATTAAACTAGAACTCGAATTCAAGTTTATGCCCAGGGATTATTTTTTATTTTTTTAAAGCTCCTTTATTGTTGAGTGGTTTATTTAAATGTTTTTAGAAACTTGAGAGCAGAAATTAAACTTTACTAATGGTTTTCCTACATTTATTTAATACTCAAATTAATTTGGTTACAAATACAGTCGCACTTTACCTGTATCTTATAAAGTTAAATACCTTAAACTTGATGACATGTTATCCGATTTATATATCTAGTTTATGATTAGTTCATTGGTTAGAAATGAAATTTTTAAATTGGAATTGATTAATTTTTCAAAAATTAGTTATAAATTTTGTTAACTTTTTAGAAAAAATAAAAAAAAAAAATTTTATGAAAAAATAGTGTTTAGTGTGTAATATGTGGATTGAAACTACCTTTTTTTTTTTGGTAAAGTACATGTGGATTGATTCCTACCAAAAAAAAAAGTACTAAAAAAGGTTGCGGTAAACTCTTTTTTACATACCTTACTGATATAGTTTATTTTAAAATCATTAAAATGTAATCAAACGACTGTGATGTTATCTGTGTGTGATAATTATAATACACCTTACCTTATATTACTACCTACTAAATAATTTAAAAATATATATATAAAAAATAACTTTAAAAAATACTAATATATCTCTAACCCCGTCGACCAAGTCCCCTCCCCCACGCTGACGAAGGTGGAGCGGGGCTTTGAGGGAAGACAATAGGATTCGGATCTGGATGGATGAAAGGAAGATAGGTAACAAAGATATCAAGACCTTTTGTTATTCCGTCCACACCTCGTTGGTGTTACTATTTTATCCGTTTGATGTTAATTATAGGATATTGAGATGGTTTATCTCGAACTTCTGGGTAGAGGTAAATAAATAAATAAATTTCTCTCTGTTATTTTTAAAAACAACGAGAAAAAAAGACAAATTAACATATAGTGGGTGTATTGCAAACAAAGAGGAAGAAACCCTTTTGAAACAATGGTCAAACACTAACCTACAGCAACTTTTATTACTCTCATCTTCAAATTGAATTACAAGCCTACATACATATACATTACAGTGGTGGGGGACTTTTTCTCGAGCTGTCATTAAATCTGAATTCACAGAATGACCATTCCTCCATTAATTACACCCCCCTTTTTTTCGTTTTCTTTCTCTTCCTTCACTGTTTCCTTGTGGAGCGTTTTTTGACAGCACTCTCTGACGGGTCTCTCTTATTAATCACCCCCGGCAAAAGTTTCTTTGTTTTTTTTTGGAAATTAAAATGTAAAACCAGGATAATAATAAAAAGAATATACATTTGTGTGTATATATAAATAATAGTATGGAGACGTATAAAACAAGGAGGGAGAGAAAAGACAAATCCTTGCAAAGAAAAAAAATTTTTTTTTTTTGGGGGGGGGGTTAAAAAAGCACTGCATAAAGCCATGTGTGGAGAGTGAATGCTAGAACACCCCAATTAAGGGAAAGGAAAGCTAAAATGAATATGAAATGAATCCACTGCTGGGACCATTAATTAATGATTGCAGACTCACTTATAGTGAGCCTTTTTCAGCCATTAATGTTCAAAGCCACTCCTCATTTACCCACCCACAAAAAATAAATAAATTAACAAATAAAAGAATATCAAGTCCAAATCCATATCCAAGGCTAATAATCCTTTCAATCCTCACCCTCCATTTTTCTTTTTTCATGCTTGAGTCCTTGGTATTAAAATAAAATCACAATTTATTCACTCTACGAAAAGAGTAATACTATTGTAATCGAAAGTATAACTTAACATCTATTTCATATCTAATTTCAGTAAAAGATTTATAGTTTGAATCTTCGTATTTTTAAATTTAAAGAAAAAAGAGTGATACTATTTAGCCGAATTAATTATTTCAAATGAAAATTTCGTCGGCTAAGAATCACAGGCGAAATCAGAGGTGTTTTTTCAACGCAAAGCTACACAATTGAGTCCAAAGGGATCCCAGATTAGGCTAAGGAGCAACCAAAGTGACATGCTGGAAACCCATGGTTATTCATGTATATCTTGGAGTCATTTGGAAATGGGTTTTCCTTTCATATAGAAGGAGGGGAAAAAAAAAACAAAAAACAAAACAAATATGTCATTTATTGGCGCAGAGAGTCAGAAATAGAGGTGTCAGCATTATCAATTCATTAATTGCGTTGGATAAACAATTCGATAGCTTCTAGGAAAGCTCATTGATCCAATCCATTTCCCATTCTTAACTGAGTTTTTGGTTCTAACATCAAAGAAAAAGAAACCTGAAAGAAAAAGTCAGATAAATTAAAAAGACAAACTCGAAATCTGCAGTAATTGTTCATTGGGATGATGCCAAAAAGACCATTAGGAGATGATTATAAATAAATTAATTGACTTAAGTAGTCTCTGAACTCTTGCAAAGATAATGGTTTAGTCCATGATCATTTTTTTTTTACTGAAATGAACCTAAACTCTTATTTTTTGACCGTTATGGTCATTTCCGTCAAAATCCATTAATTTTTAACAGAATGAGATGGTATTTTATAAAATTATTGAGAATTAATTTTAAAAAAATTAATCTCTCTCTTTTCTCTCTCCTCCAAACCAAAGCCTTCATACACACACATACATACACTCTCTCTCTCTTCCCCCCTCCTCAATCTCTTCTCTCCTCAAAACCAAAGCAGCCTAGATCTGGGACGGGGCAAGCTCGACGGTGGGGAGAGAAAACAGATCGGATTGCTCGGGTTTAGTTTTGGGTGTTGAGCCAAGCTCAACAAGGGAAAAGACAGTGGGGAGGAGGCGCGACAACGGTGAAGAAAAGGGGTAAACAAATCGGTGATCCCAAGGGGGAGAGAGGGCCTCAACTATGGAGAAGACAAAGGGGGGCAACTTCAATCTAGGTTCCCGTGGACGGGTAGGGGCTCACGGTGAACGGCGAATAACATCAGGAGGAAGGGGCCAGACTGAAAGAGAGGGAAAGAAAGGGGGGGCAGGGGGCGAACGGATACGAGGAAAAAGGGGCCAGACTAAGAGAGAGAGAGAGAGAGAAAGGGTGGGGGGTTAATGGCGATGGGGAGGGGGGGTGGGGGTGGGGGTGGGGTGGGGGGCGAACGGTAGTTGAAAGGGGGCGATGAAACCGAGAAAAAGAGCAAGGGGCAACCTAGTCGGGATTGGGAGAGGGGGGGCAGACCGAGAGAGAGGAGGAGGGGTGGGTGAAAACAGGGAGAGAAAAAGGAGTGAGGGAGAGGGAAAGGCATTTTAATCATTTTAATATAAAAATTAATAATTTCAATACGATTTCATTAGAAATTTAACAGATATGGATGAAAAGACTAAATTGCCGCCTTTTTAAAGAATTTAGAGTTAATATGACAAAAAAAAAAGGAAAAAAAAAAAAAAAAACAAGAACCAAAATATCATCTTTTAAAAAGTCTCTTATAAATACAGTATGTATCATACAAAAGTAACAAGTCCTCGTTTCAAAACTTGATGTCTGAAGAATTTGACCCAATGCTATAATAGTGTATTATTTCAACAAGCATCAAAACACAAGCCTGAAAACTTACCCAAAAAGGTAATGAAAAGACAGAATATGACTTGAAAGCATTGGAAAGAGAACACAAGGTACATATAGCTCGTGCGGAGAGACCAAATCACCTTCAATGCTGTAAAGCGAGATGGAGGATTTCACGTAGCAGATTGCATCTGTCTAACACAGTGAAATCTTAACATAGAAATCCACATGGCCTCATCCTCAGCTAAATATTAATAATGGCATCGTTGGTAGCATCCAATGTGCGTGGAAAATGAAATTTTTGAGTACAAATTTTAGTTTCAAAGTTATGTTCTTGCAACAAAACCACACCTTCGCGAGGCTTTAGTTAACCAATTAGGAATTTTCCCATAAGCATCTAATCAATCCACAATTCGTGTGAACAAAAAATAAAAAATAAAAATAAAAGATTACTCGGATTTTATTTCGTAAACAAGAACTATATAGTACATGCTTGTTTTGGTACAGAGTATTTTGGGAATGGGGGTATCATCACCATGAAAAGGGGCTTGCTCCCAGCAAAAAAATCTCATTTTCGACGTCTTTCACCCACTGACAAACCCGGTTACAAGTCTTTATGGCCAGTGCCTGAAATTTCATGCCAAAGGAAAACTCAGAAATCAAGAATAAATTTTCTCAATCCAAACTATTCACCATATAGTCTCCTCGAAATTATTACCATGTTCCCTACATAAGACTTTAAAAAGGCAAAAAGCCTCTACATCCAGGAGGTTGGAAGTTACAGTCCTACCCCTCGTCGTCTAAAGTCTTGGCTCAAAAGGGGTGGTTCTGGTTCCCCCTACAGCCACGGCTAGGATCGAAAACCAAGGTTAACAGATGCTTTTACATACTATTACTCTATGATATAAGTTTTAGCTCCTTTGTTTGGGTGATTAAAACACCAATATAAACATTTTTAAAACAAGAGGAGGCTATGTGTGACTATTCTTTGAGTTCACAACTATACTTCACGATGGCCCGTTACGAACAATGATAAAAGGTATCAGTAGTGTTAAATATTACACGCTAATAGTGGGTGGGTCCCATGACATGAGGCTCATGACTCACAAGACCCACTCTCTATTAGCTGTGATGTTTAACGCCACTGATGTCGTAAAGAATTTTCCACTACCAATGGTTCTTGTTCAGGGCTCAGTTGAAGTAGTTGTCCGTGCAACACCACCCTCACCATCTTTTTGGTCCAGTTCTTTCGCAGCGTAGTCAAAGGCAGTGCACATAAATTTAGATAGGCAGAAGGCTAAATATGGTCGGTTTAGAATGTACGGTGAAATGGCCAATCAGTTAAGATGGGTGGTCCAGGGAATGAATCTCTCAATGTTTTCAGTTAGTAAGGTGAAAGATGGAAGTCATGTCTACTGATAAAGCAAGTTAATCAAGACAAAGTCGGGCATGTCAGTTGTAATCTCTCACCGCACATTTTTTTTCCACCCAACGATCTTTACCTTGATATCTTATCCTTGACAGATTGTACTTAGCTCTTGAAAATTAACATTATTTGGAATGCTTTTACAAAGCAAACAAACAAGAGAATCTCGGGAGAGATTTTACCTTGTCTGCAAGTGGGTCAAATGCTGCATAAAGTTCGAAATCTTGGGTGACCCAACAGAGCAGAACTGTCAAAAGAAGGCCTCTGAGTTAAGTACATGTATGTAAATGTGAGGTCCAGTAGTTCAAAACAAACAAGGCAAACAACAAGACATGAAGTCAATAATATTAGAGAGAGAAAAAAATTAATTAATGAAACAGTAAAAAATTATTCCATCAGACTCCAATCAGAATCATAAGCATGATGTTAATGCTGGAATGCTTTTAACATCTGAAACAGGCTCTAAACAAACGGGTGTAGGTCCGGACCAATAACCTCTAAAGGTATCAACTGCTAAAAATGAGCCATTAAAATTTTCGAGAAGTGTTTCACTGAATAAAATTACAAGGTCTCACAATTTTGTCGGGTCTAATCCCATATTAAAATTTTCACGAGATGTTTTTTGAAAACGTTTTTATGGAGGTATGATCCCAATTCCACCATTATTATAGAAAACCTAATTAGATGCTAATCTCTAGCAACGCCCTCAAATTCCTTATTGATATAAGATGTCAAAACTCAAGACATGTACTCCAAGCAAAAAATAACTGTTCCAGAATATGAATAATATTCCGCATATATTAATAAAATCAACCATTACCGTAATTTTCATCTCTTCTAAATTGGGTCTTGTGGGGACCAATTCCTCCGTCATGCATGGAAGCATATAGCTTCTGGTAAGCTCTATATAATCTGAAAAACAATACACTAGTTATCCTACTGATAATAAAGATACACAAAGCTTCATTGTGGGCAAATCAAAGCTTTGGTTTCAAACCAAAATGCTACGAGAATCAGCAGTTTTACCTTTTCTGCTGCCCCGGACTACTAATTGGCGCTGAGAACTCAGAAGACACATATTGATCTAGAAATATACTGCGGTATATAAAATGCCAAAGTCCAGCAGGACCACCTATACCATCACATGTTTCCCTGAACCTCTCGGGTGAATCCATTGGAAGTCTTGGATGACTCCGACGAGATAAAGATCCAGAGCGAGGTAATGGATCAACAGGCAAATCCTCAACATGCATCCCACCATCTAGCATGGATCTCTGAACTTCACTAAGGACATTTGACTTTAAAAGTACATTCTCAATACGCATCCTATAAAGTGATAGCAAAAGAGAAAAAAACGAAAGACATTAATCAGTTAATAACAACAGTTTTACATTAGGCCAAAAAATATTTGTAATTCATTCAAATAACAACATCACATAACAGAACTCCACAAAATTATCCAAGATTCAACAAGTAACCTGCAATCTTTGAGATGATAAAAGGCATCTGAGCTAGTGGTAAGCAACATTAGGTACGTATCCATCTGCAAAAGGAAAGTACAAGCATAATAAGCATAGTGATAATAATAATTATTAAAAAACATGACTATTTCTACTGAGCCGGACTTTGCTGAAAGGAAAAAAAAAACTGACAATTTTTCTTACATCAAAAAAATGAACATAAGCATACAAAAAAGCCATTGGATTATATCTTGGCAGGCAAATCGGAGAAAAAGATTCAGAGGTCCTGCATGAAGCCGAAAACAGTTTCTTGTTAGACTACGGACCAGCAGATGGATCAATTAAACACTAGCCCATACTGCAACCATACTAACGTAACGAAAAGGACATTAATGAACTTCAATCTGTACAATGATCCAGTGATCCATAAATTTAAAGACCTAAGACCTAATACACGGTAAGCACATAGAAGATACACACAAATTAAAGTAATCCACTTGCCTAAATGATTCAGAAGACATAACGAAGTTGGCAAGTAGCAGCATATCATCCGGATGAAGTGAAGCTTTTTGAGCACCAACAAGACTGACAACCTGCAATCAAGCATTGATTCAATTAAATCCTCTAACCAATGCATGCTTCAACTAATTTTCTGCATTAAAAGAAGAAGAAGAAGAAGAAGAAGAAATTAACAGGACCTTGTGTTTGCACATTAATATTGCAAACAGAACACCTGAATCAGCAACATCTTGCAATATGGCACCTGCTGCTTGCCTTGTTGCAAAAGCAAGGGGAAGACAGGTGTATGCGTGAAGAAATGTGGCTGGGTTCCTGAAAGCAGAGCGATAGTAGATGATATGAACAACAATTCAAAAAAAGAAGAAGAAGAAGAAGAAGATTACATAGGATAAGATTTTTGATCTAAGGAACAAGAGAAGGAAAAAGTTTACAAGCCTCTAAAGGAGCAGAGAAACAGACCCACTGAACGAATGGATGAGGGAGGAGAACACAACATCTGTTCCTCCAAGCAAAGGTGTCATATCAAACTTTGGATTCTTCTCGAAACATCTATTCACCGACTTTGTAAGAATAAGTATCATCTGCATCCATATTCCTTAGTTAATAAAAGGAAAAAGATTGGACTTATGCAGAATTATGTTCACTGAAATAAAAACTGTAGTAGTAGCTCTTTTTCGGTAGTTGAAATCAGAATATCTAAAATTAAAAAAGGAAAAAAAAAAAAAGGATGATAATGTGTTTTAAATAAAAGACGAGGCAGAAATCCAATGCTACCTGACCATACATTAGTTCCAACTGGCCCCTCAGCGACTGATAAGGCTCTTCTGTGCAACTGATGCATACTAAATAAATTGGTCCTTTAACAAGAAAAACTACCTGAAGATGACAAAATGTTATTTACTTGGCCAATTATTTAAACCACTACAAAAAGATCAGGCTTAAAACTAATGATGGCAATTGTATCACCAAAGAACCCAATGCTTTCATTCCTTAATTCTTTAAAACTTCACCATGTATCATTTATGTTTGTTTCCCCGTACTTGTAACTTTAAAGCAAAAGAAACTATATTCATTCATGCCTTGCAGTCTAAGCTCCCCCGTGAAGATGTATGTTTTTCAAGGAAAATGCAGCTTTAACTTATAATGCCAGTATTAGCTAGTTTATTAAACATAGGAAAATGGACGTTGTCATTCTATCTATTTCTGAACATTCAGGACAGCAAAACAAAATATAATAATAATAATCTAAATGTTTTAACAAACAGGAGAATGTGGAAGCAGTTTACCACCACTAAAAATAAAGTATTGTAGAGGGAATATGACTTAGGAAGAGAGTTTCCAACAATAAAGAGAACAAACGGACCTGGTGCTTCCCAGCCCTTACTAATTTGACACGATCCCCACTGTAGAATATAATGAAAACTCACTGTCAAGTCCTAGCGAATTGAAATAATTGAACTGAACTGACACATTGCATGTACTTTCACAAATAATTTACAAGGACATAACCAACTCAGCAAGATTCAGGATGTACCCATTCTCAACAAAAGAAATAATTGCTTGCAATGTTGCTGAAAATCCAGCTAGCTTGTGCTCATCGCCATACCTGTCAGTCGATAAGAGATGCAAAACAAAATATATAAACCACCGAAGGAGAATCGCTAAGTAACACTTAATTCTCCGTGGAAAGTGGGAACAAACAAGATTGCAGAGTTTTTAGATGCAGATTTTAGAAGCACTAAAGATAGACCTTGAATAGATTGGCTTGCCAGAGTGACTAAGAATGAAGAAATGCTTCTTCCTTTTTCTCCATGATACTGAAGCATCGTCCTGCACTTCAATTATAAATCAAACAGGACATACCATTGCAGGCATTGATCATAAACTTCACAAACTTGCAAGGCAGTGAAACCAAAGTGATATGCCAGTAAACGCTGAAATATATACATAAGCTGTTAAATTTTCCATAAACATGCCCTTGTTCCCGACAGGATGGCAGAATGATAAGAAATTTGCCAAAATCTCGAAAATGAGGTATAAACAAACAACAATAACAGAATTCACTTTCAATTTTCGATTCATAATGCAGAGCATTTCAGCAACGTAAAAATAATTCACTTCTCGATAATAATCCGACAAGTTGAATCTTCCGTATAATTGTCTCCATTGTGTTCGTGTTCGTCTTCCGTATAATCGTCCCCATTTTTCATTTCTCTCTCGTAGACAAACAACTCGAACTTGGAAGCCAAATTCTAAGTTCGTTTCACCAATTCCCCAAATCCAAACAATCACAAAGGGTTCACAAACAGAGCTCGTTTCATGTTCAAAGAAAATAACATGTAAAAAATGTAGTATATTCTTAAACTTGCTAAGAAGTTGTCGAACTGAACTACCCCAGTTCTCGGACCAAAATAATGTACGATGAATTGTTCCTAAATTGAAATACCTCATCGAGATGCCGCTTCCCAGGCAACCACGTAGCTCCAGAATCCGAGACAACGTCATCAATAACAGCAACATTCCTCAGCTCCCGAATCTCATCTTCACCGACCTCGTCAATTCCAGAACCGCCTCCACTACTCGCACCGCTACTCCCCCTCTCACCAGCGTAACCACTACTGCTAGGGCTAGACGGCTCCTCGACCTCCAGCTCCGAATTGGTCCTCCCCCAAACGAGACCTTCCCGTCCCAAAACCTCGCCCGCCTCCGCCGCACCAGAATCGCTCCGAATTTCTCCCTCAACCGCAATCACAGGCTCTTCTTCATCACTGCCTACGATCTCCGGGCGATCGCTCCCGCTCGCCGACGCATTACTGACGCCGTTTCGGGCTTCCTGAGTCTCCGCCGCCGCCGGAGCCGTCGTTTCGGCGGCGGGCTCCGTCAATGCGACGGAAGACAAATGTGCCTGGGTGGATTGGGGAGAGCCGGGGCCGGGATCCCGGTCAACGGAGTCGTCGCCGTAGGCTGAAGAGCTTGAATCTGAGGAGGACATGGCAGATAATCTGTAATGGAATTTGGTGAACCACTCTTAGTAGAAATTTAGGGTAGAGAAATGAGAGAGAAAGTGTTCGTCCGATGGTCCTCGGGTGGGGGAGGTGAAACGTTGAGGATCTGACCAGTAGGTAGGAGCGGATGAATTCCCGACTCTCGCGCGTTCCGCCATGGGCCAGGCTGTTTCACAGCTACGGATCAACTAAGTGCCTTCCTTTTATGACGCTTTTGGGCCAGGCCTGTTGGGCCTTTGCTTTTTAGGCCCACAATTATCACTTCTCAAATTGTGCTTGTATCCGTTCTTATTTAGGGCTCGTTTGTGGTTTGGCAACGGTGTTTTCGAAATTGATAATGGGTTGATTTTGAAAGCACGTGTTTAGTAAAAATGAATTGTTTGAAGTGAAAAGAAATATAAAATCTTAAAATGTGTTTGGAAAAAGTCTCGATATGGATTTTATTTTGTTACTTTCGAAATTCTATGCATTCTAAAAAAAAAAGCATCTTATTTAGACTTGAAATAACAAAATTATGAACTTTTAAAATTTGAGTTTACTATAAATATTTTAAAATATTAATAGTGAAAAGTAATTTTTGTTTCAAAGAAAGACCAAAAAAAAAAAAATGGAGATGTATTTGGAAAAGCTCCCCCAAACACCCCCTTATTCCTACTTTCATAGAAGATCACTATGATTAGAGCATATTTACTGCAATGCTAAATTCTTTTAAATATTTGATTTTTATTAGTTGTTGATTTTTCTCATGTAATTATTATTATATATTTTATTGTTAATTTATTTAAATACTAAAAATTTACTTTGACAGGTTCCAAAGCAAATAATAATGTCAAAAATTCACTTTTAATATTTGATTTTTATTGATTGTTGTCTTGACTCTTAAGATTTCTATTCTTTTTTTATGTGAGTGTATAATATTAATTATTTCTTTAGTGTGCGTGATTTTTCTCAGTACAAATATCAAACAAGAAAGCTTTTTTATAGTACAATGTTATATTCTATATTATTAATAAGAACTATTTTATTGTTTACTGAATTAATTTTTTAAGAGTCTAATATTCAATTATCCACATTAAAAGTTTACACTGTAAGACGTATAACTACTACAGTCACCTATTAAACATTTAAAGAATTAATCTAATAATAAGAATTATTATTCTTATTGATAAAATAAATAAGAGGTCATATCATAAAAACTTATATCGAATAATGATAACAATATGGTCATCGACAAAAGTGCGATCATCTCATTTATAACCAAGAATATCAAATTTTGATGGAACGTTTCTAGACTAACGAAGATAATTGAAATCCTATCATCTTCGATGAAAATCAACCATCAAAGAGCATGCTTTACTGACTAAAATTTGTGATGTTTCTAGCTTTTATCCAAAAAACATAAGCTAAGGGCCCGTTTGGAGCTCAAACTCAAACTCATGGTTTAAACTTAAATTTTTATCTTTTTCTGAAAATTTTTTTTGTATTTTCTAAAAAATCAACAAAAGTTACTATTCAAACTTAAAAATTTCAATTCAAATTCATTCACCAAACGAGCCCTAACTATATTCATGATCGCGTTGTTTCATGCGTTGCACCAATCTGCCGAAAAAAGAAAGGAGAACAAAATTAATTTATTTGTTTTGTTTGGATAACTTGAAAAAGTTTACATTCCTTTCAAGTTTCATTTCAAATATAAAAATATATCAGAATAAAAAGAGGGCAATATCTTGTTAAGGTGGCCTTTAGGAAATGCAAAGGGTCGTTTTAAATGCAAAATTATCCATCCTGATGCTGATCCAATGGACCCATTCCAACAAGTATCTCAAATGGATGAGCACATTAAAGTTGGTTTTGTTTTGGCTTTTTATTGTATGTGCCAAACTGGAACTAAAATATTTGGATTTTGGCTGCCAAATTATTGTGCCTAACATGTCACAAGGCATTGATTAATTACCTTGTTTATGTTTTCTTTTTTTTTCCCCCCTAATTTAGTGTACTAAGTGGGATCTAGTTTATCTGAAACTAAGCATATGTTTGGATCGCCGTTCAAAATTAAAATTTTTAAGTTGAAGTTTGTTAACTTTCTAATTATAATTTTTTTTCGGCTTTTCAGAAAAAAGACAAAAATCTAATTAAAAAAAGTAAAATTTAGTTTGAGTTAAACTCAAATACTAAACAAATCTTGAATAAAAGTACAAGATGTAAATATATATTGTTTATTAGTATTATTATGCGGGCATTTCCAATGGCGTCATAGCTTGCTCCTAAATGAGCATCTACCAACTTTATTTAAGTTATGTTATCTTTATTCATTTTCTGTGTCTTTATGGGATAGATAGGCATCTAAGTGCCGCCATGTCTCTTTGTAACCTTAATTCCCAAAAAAATAATAATAATAACACCAATAACCAAAACAAAAGAACTACTTAATCAGGTGGAAGCAGTACGTGAATTCAAAAGTACAAATAGACAACATTATATTTGGTGTTTTAACAATCTATGGAAAATCTAGGGCCGCAGTTCCAATAGAAATAGATTGATTTTATGCTTAAATGCTCGTAATAACAAAAGAAACGAAACAATATCAATAATATATTTTTTTAAACACATTTCAAATGTTTATGTTATTTTTATATCACAATTAATTTAAATTTATGCTTTAACCAACACACACATCTCAATTCCAACCTGCGAAATTCTCTCAAACCATTGTTTCAAATGAATCCCTAGTACTTTCCATGGAATCCATGCAATTTTATGTCCAAAAATATATATTTTTTAAACCATATCATATATATATATATATATTTTTTTTTTTTTTTGTGGTCATGAGGTTTGAAAGTGCAAAATTTTTTAATATTTGAGTTTACAAAATCAAAACCACAAATATGATTATCCAAAAATTAATGTCGCAATTTTATGGCTTATCAAATAAAAAATGTCGCAATTTTATGATGCTGACTTTCACATGCTCTCTCTTCTCTTTTTGAAGTAGATCAACATGGAATGGAGGTCACCAATTTCAAAGGTTACTATAACGACACTACTAATTCATGGGGTGTTTGAATTCAACTATAACTAAACTGTATTTTATTATTAAATTTCTATTTTTTTTAAATCAACAAAAATTATAACTAATTTTAAAAAAATTAATTAACTTCAACTTAAAAATTTTAATTCTAATTGACAATCCAAACGTATCTACACATAAGTGAACGAAGGAAATGTTTTAATTTTGGATAAATAAGAAGTACAACAATTTTGATTAAAAATCTGCAGAACCATCGTTAAACTCTGAAGAAAAAATATCTTTTTAATTCAGATTTTTTCCCCCCATCATTTTAGTGTTTCAACTTCAAATAAAGGATGTCCTGAAATCTAAAATAAGACACAAATGGAAAGGGACAATATGTGAAAGACGAACACAGTGGTGAATAGAAATGGCAAAATCGAAGATGTCACAACTGACAACGATTTCCAACCCAAAAAAAAAAAATCATAATAAATAAAAACAAAAATAGTGACAAAAATTAAAATAAAAAATAGTGACAACTTTTTTTTTTCTTTTTTTGGCTAAAGAATAATGGCAACTTGGTTACTTATTTATTTATTTTCCTTTCTGTCACAATGGCAAGTTGAATGATATCAATATCGATGGGTTTTGGAATCTGATCAACAAAGTAATGACAGTATTACCAATTTTGTGACATCAAGAAGTTGGGATTAATAGCTTGAGTGCATATTACAAGAGTTTCTAATTGAAACTTCCTTCTTTAGCGAAAAATGATGTGAAATAAAAGAATTTCTTCAAAAACAAAAGTTCGGTATAAATAACGATAAATATTTTCTGAAAAAAAAAATGTTGTGAACAAAATTATCTTAAGTATTGGAGCTTCAGCTAATATCTTAAAGATTCTTTGACATTTTATTTTTGGGTGAATAGATTCTTTGACATTTGTCCTTAATTTAGATTATATTAGTAAACAATTATTTTAGAAAATTTCATTATCACTCAGTGGTTAAAATATATCGATCCATCAAACGAAAATTTGCCTTTTGCATGAAAATGAATTTGAGTTGGTGAATGAGTTTGAGTTGGAAATTTTAAGTTTCAATATTAATTTTTGTTGACTTTTCATAAAAGACAAAAAAAATTTCAGAAAAAGACAAAAACTGATATGAAAAAGTACATTTTAGTTTGAAATGAGATGGTGAATCAAACATCACTATAGGTTGAGCTACATGAATATATTGGTTGTGAAATTCTTTAGTAGATTACCCCAAAAAAAAAAAAAAAACTCTATTATTATGGAATTTGTACTAAGGACCTCATATCTTGCAATATCATAAAAATTGCTCTTTCAATCATTGGATACGAATTTTTTATAGCGAAAACAATTATATATAGCATATTATAACTTTTTATGCAGACTCTTTTGTCACAAAATTATAATTTAATATTTTACAACAAATCTGTGATTTAAATAGAGACTAAAGCTTTCATTTGATTCGCTGATTTAAGATTAAATTTTAAAATTAAAGTTAGTTGATTTTTCAAAAACTAGTTATAGATTTTATTCACTTTTCATAAAAAAGATTAAAACTAAGACAAAAAAATATAATTTAGTTCGAGTTAAACTCAAATACCAAATAAAACTTAAATATATCTTGTCACAAAAAGACCTAACTCCATAAGAAATGAATATCACTTGACAAAATATATATGATAATAAAATTGCATACGTTTTAGTTTTTAGTCATTAGATTATTTAAAAAGAACAATGGTTCTATATTTAATAAAAGACCGAAAATATCAACAAATAATGTGATCAATCTGTCTTATATATGTGTGCTCTTTTGTTGTGTTTACCAAAAAAAATGAATAATAATAATAATTAACTCGCTCTTAATTGACCTAGCATAGCCGTGGTGTTTGTGATGACGCTCACATCGTCCTTTCTATTGCTAATCATGATCATGATATGGAGGACAAACATACTTATCGTCGTCACTTATGTTGTTATCGTTCGCTCAGTGGAGCTTCTCTATCTAAGCTCAGTCATTTACAAGTTCGACCAACGTAGATACCTTCCTCTTGCGTTCGCTAGGCTTCTAATGACGATTATGTTTGTTTGGAACGACGTGTATCATCGGAAGTACTATTACGAGCCAGCTAGACCACAAGATTTTTGGAGAAGATGAAGGAGATCATCAATGACACTAACATCTGCCAGTTACCGGGCCTCACGATGTTCTACTCCGAACTTAGTTCATGGAATTCCTCCAATCTTAGAGCATTATGCAGCGAATGTTCCGGCATTGCACTCGTTCTTGTCTTCGTCTCGATTAAATCGTTGCCTCTATGCAAGGTATAGAAATTAAATAAGAGAAAAATAATTTAAAAAATAGATATTTAACGTGAATGTGTTTATCTTTATAAATTAACAATAAAGAGAATAATTCACTAATTAAAAATATCAAATAAAAATCCATATATATATTCAAATTACACGGCCTTCGCTAGTTTGGACTTTACAATTCGACTAAATTCAGAATCTAAACAAATAACTAACTTGATACAGAATAAATGAGTAAAAATACTTTTTTTCTCATATACAAGGTACCACTGGAGAAGCGGTTTCTCTTCCACCGAATGGAGCCTAAAGAGCTAAATGTCTCCTATATATATATATATATATATAGATGTATAGATATATATCAGCATGTATGTAAATTTCATGAGCTCAAAGGTGAAATCACGTTGGAAATAGAAAATACAGAGACTTTTATCTTTATACACTGGTCCTTGCCCTAACCTAATTATAGGGAAAAAAAAGGTCCCAAGTATCTGAGCTAACTTTATATTTGGTGTAATAACAAGAATCAAGAGGAAGACAAATTACCACCTAACTATCTATGGATGCCCTTTCGTGCAATGCAATCCATCTGTTTTCTTTTCTTTATTTAGTTTTTTTAATATGTAATTAGTCTATTTAATCCTGTGTTTGTTTGAACTATAAACGATTAACCACTTTGGTTCTTGAATTTTTAATTTTGATAAATTACTTTAAACTTTTGTTCCCCAAAAATTTGACAAAATTAAATTGATTTTTGAACTTAACAGAGATAATCACATCCTCTTTGCATAATAACTGAAGATTTTAAGAGACTTACATCAAGTGTAAAATAATGTTCTTGTTTTTAAGGGTTTTAAATAGTAATAAAAAGGACATTTTATACTAGTGTAATTTTTTCTGTTAAAATTCATGTACTTATCACAGAAAATTGACACATGATTATATGTGTTAAATTTCAAAAAAAAAAAATTTATTAATGTCATTGATCAAAACTATCAAAAACCAAATGTTCGGAAACTAATTTATTAAAATTAAAATTTAGAAACTAACTTGCCTAAATGTATATTAGTCACGGACTATGGTGTACTGTGTTTAGAAGATATATTCACTATATATTATATCTCAATGCAATTTGATGTGTGCTCGAATATTTCATATATTTCATTTTAATAGAAAATATTTAAACAGTACACCATTAATTTTATTATTTATCTATTCACATTTTCTATTTATATTTACCAATCACAACACATACTCATTCTCTCTCACCAATATGTACACTAAAATTGTAAAATAATCCAAACACATATTATATTTAAATATAATATAAAACAGGAACATCTAAATACATATTATATTTTTTTATATTATATTAAAATACAATATAAAATAAATGCCTCTTCCAAACAAAAAGTTAATTATTATTAATAATGTGTAACATCAAGCAAAGCTTCTAGAGACTGAGGGAAATGGGTGGAAAGTAGATGAACAAAGCCATTTCAATGAATTAGTCACCCTACCTCTTACTTATCAGGCCTAACCAGGAGAAAGATTCTTCCTTCACATTCAATGATTACAAGAGGGTGGGTTGCTCCTCTTTAAACATATTTCTATTTTTACTTGTAGCAAACCAAGAAGGAGAAACAAATTATAAATCTTAATTTCTCCAAATAAAAAATAAAATGCATTAGTTTTTTTTGTTAATGATTTTTGAGTATTTTTATCAAATATAATATTTATACCGAAATTTATGTAAAAAAATAAAATTTTTTAAAACGTTATTGAACCGGTTCATTCTATAAATTTATTTCTGCATGGCATATTAATCCATACAGCAGTCAATATATATAACGATAGTGTATTAACTATAATCCTTTTCTATACAAGTACTCGTTTGGTACATTAATTCATTTCCGTTCAAACCAAATTTTTTTTTGTCTTTTCTCAAAAAATTTTTGTCTTTTTCTTAAAAAGTTTTTTATCTTTTCTAAAAATTTAAAAAAATTTACTATTACAACTAAAATATCTCAACTCAAACTAACGAACCAAACGAATCCAAATTGGACGTGTTTTTTTTTTTAAATAAATAAATTGAGGTTCAAAGTTGGAACTTCTACCATCTTCAATATCTCACATATCTGGCGACGTCACAAGTCCTATCTGATGACGTCAGCGACTCAGTACTGCACATTTTCTTCGGCTCATACGCGTAGCTGGCCCTTCCTTGAGGGTTGTTGCATCTCATTTAATAACTGAGATTACTTATTATGTTATTAATTATCTAAAAATTATTACAGATATTCACTTAATTTTTTTATCTTAGGGCTTGTTTGGACTCAAGTCCATTTTAAATTAAATTGTATTTTTCTTATTATGATTTTTGTCTTTTTTTGAAAAATTTTTTTGTCTTTTCTAAAAAAAATTTTTATTTTTTCTGAAAAATTATTATTAAAACTTAAAAATCTTAAACTAAACTCACTCACCAAACACCCTCTTAAAGGTTTTTTTGTGATTAAGTTATCAGTAAATTTACATGTTATATTTTCTTTAGATACTTAAAAAAAAAAAAGATAATTCAAAAAAAGATATGAAGTCATACTGAAAAAATATATTTTTTGATGTCATAGTCCCGTACCTTATTTCTATCAGTAGATAAAATCTTTAAATTGAAAAAAAAGGCAGATTTAAATGACGAGACCTCTCTGAGTCTGACTCACTGTATCATTTTGAGACGTGGAAAGATAAAAGAGAGTCAGATGTACGTGCGTTGATGCATTTGTTGCAAAAGACACGTGGAGCGCAAACAGGCTAGCTTCACAGAGACTCCATGAGACCGACGGTGACACTGCATGGCTCACGACTAGGGTTATGTATTCTCAGGGACCAACGTCCATGTCCAGACATAAAAAGCAAGAAAACGACGGCACAAATGAAAACGACTTCCGATCTTAAAATAGAACGCCAATGGCCAGTGCCAACCAACCATCCAAACACAACCGTAACATTTCGTGAAAATATTGATTAACTAACCAACTTTATTTATTTATTAATAAAGAAAAAGAAAAAGAAAAACCATGGTGCACACACAAAGTCTAATCCAATGATCACTACTGCTTATTTGAGAATATAATAAAACTACATGTCAAATAATATTAAACATCCGTTTAGATCGTTAATTAGAATTAAGTGCTCGTTTGGTTCGTCATCTCAAATCTAAAATTTTCATCTCAGTTTTTGTTTTTTTATGAAAAAGTTTTTTGTCTTATCTGAAAAGTCAACAAAAATTACTATTGAAATTTAAAATTTTCAACTCAAACTGGTGAACCAAACGGAGCTTAAAATTTTTAAATTAGAGTTGATTGATTTTTTAAAAATTAGTTACAACTTTTGTTAATTTTTCAGGAAAAAAAATAAAATTCCATTCAAAAAAATATAGTTTAATTGAAGTAAAACTAATGTGTAAAACAAATCATAAGAAATATATATTCTCTTATAGTGCTCATCTCACAGCTATCTAGTTAATGAAAAGTCCATAATGAGATTGAACCTCAAAATAAGAACATTGTACCGAGAATTTTTTTTTTTTTTTTTACTGCCACCGTCCAGAGAATCCAAAATCAATATGGGATAGTTAGTTCAATTTGACAAGTCATAAAGGTATAGTCCAAAATCAGTAAGGTATGATTGTAATCTCACGATAGATGCTGAGATTTGATCCTTGAATGCTAAGCAAGAGAGTCTTGATAATCTATTCTCTTACAGTTATGTCATTGTCACCGGTAATAAAACTGAGAAAATTTTGAAAAAAGACATGCAAAGTCGTTATGTTACCACTATCGATGGTCTTCTAGTAAAGAAATTGTTGCTTGCACTTCTTTCTTACTTTTCTCTTTTGGCGTCTTTTTCTTTTACTTTATATGAAGACCGGCGTTTGCCGCATTACATTGTTGATTCTCCAATAATTCTCTTCGTTCTCAAGAAGAAGAAATTGAAAAGGAAAAAAAATAAAACAATAAATATAAATTCGAATTAATTGGATATTATTGGCTTGGAATGTCAAAGGAACAAAACTATATTTGCTTTAGGCAATAAACGTTGTGTGTCTGTGTGCTCCTTTGTCCATAAGTCGTTTTCACATAAAATTAAATTTTTATTTTATATATTTACCCCATGGTGCAAAGTGTCGACATTATGAACTAATATATCGGTATTGTATGAAACTAATGTTTTATTCTAGCGACAAATATTTATTATTCCATCAATTCTCTCTCTTTTTTTTTTTCATTAAATTACTTATAAAAAAAAAAAAAAAAAAGAAATTTCAAATCTGAATGTTCCGAAAGAAATGCCTATACAAAATACAAATTATGGATCAAAATATAAGTCAATCACAAGAAGGGGAAAAAAAAAAAACAATAATTTTGGATAATTAATATGAATGAATTAAAGGTCCATATATATTGCTTGCAATGGATGTAAAAAGTTTTGAATTATGTGACTGTGACATACTGCAGACATAAACAACCCTGATATTGTTATTATTATTATTATTTTAAAGACTCATGGTAAGAGAGTGTCACTGTTTGATTACTTAAGTTTTTTTTTTTTTTTTTAATGATTTAGACCTAAAAGAAAAACTTTTTTTTTTTTTAGGTTCATCTTCAATTGATTTTAATAAATATACTTCCTTTTTCTGTTAATGTGAACAATGCAAAATAATTTATATGAATCGGCGAGAGAATAAAAATTATTTCAATGAAATGGTATATTTAGAGTAAGGCTCCGTTTGGTTCACCAGTTTGAGTTGGAAATTTTAAGTTTCAATAGTAATTTTTGTTGACTTTTCAGAAAAGACAAAAAACTTTTTCAGAAAAGACAAAAAACTTTTTAGGAGAAGGACAAAAAAATCAGTTCAAACTAATAGTTTGAATTGATAAACCAAACTGATGCTAAGAAGAATATTAGGTAACTCTTTGCCTAGGAGGAAGGTTAGGTTAAGCTAGGGAGAAACATGTGACTTACAATTGAAAAAAAAAAAAAAAAAAAAAGGGTCTTCCGACATTAAAGTGCCCATTAAAACTTTAACTAATATATAATGCTATAAGTCGAAAGAATATTTGAGATTAGGCTAAGCTAGTGTTAAAAAAAAAAAGTAGATATCAAAATTTCCTTTTAATTATAAATTTAAAATTGAAAAAGGGTTACCTCAAAAAGAATATAGAAAAAATTTTATTTTTCTAGTTAATTAATTCATATTTGTAAGGGTATCTTCTCTCTTTTCCTCTTTCTTTATAATTTCTCGTATATTAGGATTTCCCTTTGTATGGGACTTCTACCGCCGCCACTATGGCTGGCAAAAGTAATCAGTGGTTCGGTAACTTTTGCGGGGATGCAAAGAGTTCTAGTTAGCAGTTTCTCTACTAGATCTAATCAGATGAGCTTGTGTGTGGTTTGGGATCTTACGAGGTCTTAGTGATCCAATGGTGGTACTGCAATCTCTTATCTCCAGCGAGTCAATTAATTTCCTCTTGGGTTATGTTGTGTGGTGAAGTGGTTGTTCCATGTGGGACAGGAATTTAACGGTCAATGTTATTTAATATTCATGTTTTATTTTTATGTTTTAGTTTTAATTTTGTAATAAATTAAATAGTGTCCCCATCTCCTTTCTTGTTTGTGCGTGTTTGTTATATTTGAGTTGTTTTTTGACGATATATGTCTATGGGTTCCATTAGTATTATGGTAATGGCTATACAGAGGTTATTATAGTTTTCGTACTGAGAGTGACTGTCTCTCCAATCAATCAGTATATTCTATCGATTGTAGATTTAAAAAAAAAAAAGAGTCTTGTTCATATTCGACTATAGGATTGTAGAGGAATTCAATGAATTTTTCTATGATCGAGTCTCGACTTACCTCTTTTTTATTAAGTTTCATCAGATTTTACTGATAAATTAGTCTTAGTTGACTTATATTATATGGTTGTTTTATTTTTAATATTGATATTCATATTATTTTTAATTTTAATGATAATTTCTCTTTAAAAAAAAAAAAAAAAAAAAAAAAGGCCAAGTTGGTGAAACTTTACGGACAACGTTTGCCTACTGATAAATGTTATATGATTTCATTTACTTCTTATTTTTCTAGGACGATAACGTTGTGTAGATTTCTGTTTCAAGTACTTCTTGTATGTGTAAGTTGCCAACTCAGTGCACTAATTGGTAAATATAAATAATTAGCTGTCATGTCATTGATTAAATAAATAATCAGCTAGCCCAGCTAAATTGATATAAAAAAGAAAATAATTGAGGCAATTAGCAATTCGATATAATTAAAGCTGATGTGATATTTGAAAGCGACATGAGTGAATATTATTATATGTATTTATATAAAACTCTTCATGAGGACAGATAATCCATGATCGTGGATTGGGTTTGTGCTGTGTGATTACAGCATAATATGATAAATATTAATATGAACACAACATAACTAATAAATAGGTCGAGAATTTAAACACAAATACGAATTCTCGACTTATTTATTTAATGAATAATATAACACATCATGCGAACATAATTATTAAGTGACCAATAACGAGTTAGCACGAAAATAAAACCGTTTATGATTCATTTAACACGAAAAATCCGTTTACGGTTTATTTAACACAACTATGGTTTTTGACCCATTTAGTACAAAAATTTTGAATAAAAAATCATTTAAAATTTTAAATTTATTAATACAATAAACTCATCAGATTCATATCACATATAAAACTAATAACTAAAATTATTAAATATCTATAATGATTAAGATAAACATATCTTATAATAAAACATAAGTTTAAGTTGTAATTGATGTCCATATATAAATCACCACCCAAGTGGGTCTTAAGTTGTCACGTAATCAGTATTCAAAATACTACGCGAAACATTAAAAGACAATAAAATATTAAAGTAAAAGAAAATGCTTTATTGCTTGAGAATGATAGCATCTTATATAAATGGGTTAAGGGTCCGTTTGCCTCATCATTTCATTTCAATTCAAACTGTATTTTTTTTTTGTATTTTTCCTAAAAAATTTTTGTCTTTTTCTCAAAAAATTTTTTGTCTTTTCTGAAAATTCAAAAAAATTTACTATTACAACTAAAATATTTTAACTCAAACTAACCAACCAAACGGACCCTGAAATTGACCGTATTAGCCCGTTTTTAATCCGTTTATTTTCATATTAAACATGTCGACCTAATTATTAAACGTGCAGTCCAAATCCATTTATTTCGTGTCATTCTCCTATTGTATCTGAAATTGTCAGCCATACTCTATCATTCAATTGGATAGTTTCCAATTATTTAACAATAAATCCAATTATCCAATCTTGGTTTGGCCACAGTCGCGACTAATAATATATACACAATGTATTTGTTGCAAGATTCGATGCTGGAATTGTTAATTTGGTATCGTCATTGTGTGATTGAGTAAACACAACTCATCTTCAAAAAAGTAAACAAAAATTGATTAAATTACGTATGGTTTGAGATTTAAATTTTAATTAATTATGAAGAAAGCAGTCCCATTGGAACTATCCATTATTGTCGCCTCGTGGGTATCGTATGAAAAGCAAAGCAAGTTTTGCACTCTAGCATCAACCTACTAAACTCTTTTTTTTTTTAATTATTTTTTTATTGTTTTTTTAACACCTGAACATCTAGTGCTAAACTTGCCAAGCCTTCCAATAATCAAGAAAGAGAACCAAAATAATTGTATTAAAAAATTAAAATAAAGGGATATGACAATGTTCGAGTGTTCTTATTATTTTTTTGTTGGCTAAAACAATGTTAGTGCTTTAATTGTTAGTATTGTGTCTTATGATCGTTCAACTTTTCATTTTGACATATTACTCCCTTAACCTTTAGTCAATTGACAATTTTAATCATCGATATGTTTTAAAATCTTAAAAAGGATTTTTAACAACGGTAAATAAAACATTTTGTACTCAAACAAAACTATTTTTGACAGAAAAATTCAAGTACTCGCGTGACAGGCATATAATAACCTTGATTAAAATTTAGAAAACTTTCATCAATTTAATGTTAAAAGCTTAACATGACAAAT
Source organism: Ficus microcarpa (assembly GCA_025413485.1). NCBI lineage: Eukaryota > Viridiplantae > Streptophyta > Magnoliopsida > Rosales > Moraceae > Ficus > Ficus microcarpa. The sequence continues at coordinate 23,321,058 of CM046377.1, read as the reverse complement.
ATTAATAATAAAGTTCATTAACATTAAGAAATCTAATAACATTAAAAATTTAGAATTAAAGTGACATTATACACATAATTAAACAACTATAATAACCCTAAAATAAGATTAAAAGAGAAAGTAAACCAAAAGTGCGTGGAAAATAAAATAGAAGAAGATGGATGCGCTACTACCCGTTCGATTAGCCAAAAATGGCAACAAAAACAACGAAATTCACATGACAAAGGAAACCAACACAAGACTGGATGTTAATTTGGAAAATGGAGAGAAGAAAGTAATTCCAAAATGAAAAAGAAAGAAGATGTGACGGATTGTGTTATCTGCATTATTTTTTCAACAGGGGGTCATTGTCGTTGATTTGTAGCCTCTGCTTTTCTTTTTCGTACCAACCCCACCCACATCATTAATTTAATCATATAAAGAAAAGAAAAGATAAGAAAAGAAAAGAAATATATTTTTCAAAAAGAGGCAACTAAAATTATAAAAATAAAAACCCCACCAATCATTTACCAATGGCCCCTACATTCCATTTATATTACCAAAATGGCCCACCGCCCTCCTCTCTCTCTAACCAAATAGTATCAAACTTGCAACCTACAACTAATAAAAAAAGAATTTAAAACAAAAAAAAAAATTCAACCTTTAAGATAACATTGAACATCAAAATTGACCAATTTATGAGGGGAAAAAAAAGATAGAACATCAAAATTGATTTCAAACCTCAAAAAGGAGGTAAACAAATAAAGATGTTATTCAGTTCAACAATATATTAATGCTAAATAAAAAAGAGACAGGAAATAATTCTCAGGTGTAATTAGCCGTGGGAAATTTTATAGGGAAATACAAAAATACAAAATACAATCCTGAATCCTCCAAGTTAGAATTACAATCGTAAAAATGCTTAATGTAAAACTAAAATCTCAGAAGAACTAAAAAAAAAAAAAACACACAAAAAAATTATTGGAAAAAAAAAAAAAAGAAGCGAAAGGAGAAAGAAAAACCTACCGCTACGGAGGATTAAAATTTTCCTAACAAATATATTCCGTAAAATTCCCGCTGTTTTTTGTTTTTGTTTGGTTCATTTTCTCAATAGATTTGTTCTAATCTTCGAAACCGGTTTTCTCCCAAATCGCGTTTCGAACCCTGCTGAGATCCCTTCCTTTGAGGGTCCTCCCAATCCCTTCGTGTACCGAGAAGGAGGCGATCCTTGTCCGAGCCATCTGCCTCGCGAGGAACTCGTGAGGCGGAACCTTAACGCCTCCTTCGCAGTCGTCGCCGCCGTCGAAATCGTCGTCATCGTCGTCGTCGATGTCTCTCTTCTGGTTATCCCTGTACTCGTCTCTCAGGATCTTCGACCAGTCCGGAATGTTGACCGGAAGCGACGCCGCCGTCGCGCCGGTCCGATCACCGCAGGGATCGTCCGACGATCGCTTCGACGCGACCTTCTTCGAGATCAGCCGCGACGACGACGACGACATCGGCTTGCGGAAATCGGGCGAGTTGGAGCGAGTCGAGTTGTAGAAGTCCGACTCGTCAAGTTCGAACGCCGCCGCGTCGGCTGCCGCCACCGCCGTGTGGTGGTGGTGGTAGTCGCCGGGTAGAAACCGGTAGTTCGACCGAGCGAAGTAGCTTTTACTCGCCGCCATTGTAGAGAGAGAGAGATCAAGGTTTTCGATTGAAGAATTTGAAACGAAAAATCCCAAAATCGCTGAGTTTCAGTTTTCTCTTTTGTTCTCTCTCTTAAAAGCCTCTCGGTTTTGGTTCTATAAAATGAGTACATTTTGATCCGCATTTATAAAGAACCGATGTGCCGAATGGATAAGGCTGTGCTTTCTCTCTCTCTCTCTCTCTCTCTCTCTCTCTCTTCACTTTCTGAATTTGGAGTTCATTACAGCGAAATTACGGAAATACTCCTCACCGAAAAGAAATTTCACTTATGACAGGTCAGAAATCCAGTTTATCCAATATTGCGACGTTCAAAATCTCGGGAGCCGGATTTCGTGAGTCGCGTAATAGATATGGACGGAGTCTTGAGGTCCGCAAAAATGAATTCAGCCCGTACACGTGGCGAAGAATCGGGAGGTAACTGACCAACACCCCTTTCTTGTAAGCAAGACTATGCGACTGGATTTAACCATAAAAATCTTATTTTTTTAGTTTCAAAATTGACAAACCACACATGTCTTTTTCATAGAAAGAAAATAATTTTTAAAAAAATTGAGCAAAATCCATTTTTATTAAAATTTTATAATATTTAAAATTAAGGCTTGTGATCTAAACAAATGATAACTTCTTTTATCTTTTATCTCTTTTTTTCATTTTAGCTTTTTTTTTTTTAACTGAAAAACAGTAGAATAAAAATCAAATACCGGAGTGAATGACGACCCTTGCCTTTTCTTTTAAGGAAAAAGTGAACTTCGACTTTTTTGCGAGGATAACGTGTTATTATCTATATGGAACAATTTTTATTACTATTATTGTTTATATTAGTAAAAAAGAAGATTATTAGTGTCCATTCAATTGATATCATAAGTAAAACATAATTAAAAAGACATAATTACAATTTAATAATAAATAATGAAATTCTTTTGTATATTGGATAAAAAAAAAAAAGTCTTGATAGATATTTCTTTTATGTGACACCACCATCACATCTGGTTATTGTCATTCGAATAAATACCGAACTTGTATCTTCAAATAATAATAATCGACAAAGATATTTCAGAATTTTTAAAACAATGGTTTTTTAGTCTTTTTCTATGATCAAGCTAAATTGCAATGCTCTGAGTCACGAGAATTTGCAGATATTTACAATATCGATTAAATAAATCTAATAAAGCAAAAATAGCAAAAAAAATTATAAATATAAACAAATAACGCATGTTCCGCGCCGTTCGTTTTGTGAAACTCCCTTCCATCGGTCATATCTCAATTTTCACAAGCCATGGATGAAAGCCACGTGGCGTTTTGCCATAAGGCGTCGCACAAGCTTCAAGCCACGAGACAAAAAAATAATAATAAAAAAAATAAAAAGTGGGAGGAGGAAGGGCAAATTGAGGAATACGAATTTGTCCGAGACGAGAAGGATTTTGTATTGTACGAGTGGCAGTCACAAAAATTTTGTCGCGACGCGGAGTGGATGAGAGAGAGAGGGGGTTCACCTGACCGGTTCTAGAGAAGTGGACAAAAGTGGTCCTGTTTAGACGATCGAGGATTCACGCCACGTGTATACTCAATTGGCGAATAACACGTGGCGCGTTGTTAGGGAGAGGATATGCTGGCACGTGAAGTAGGCCCCGCACTCGGATCTTGCGAGCCCTCCTTGCCAGCTGGTCTTGGCCTTCTCCTGTCCTCTCAAACGCGACACTGCCCTCTCTATTTCTCTTTCTTTCTATCTGTCCGCCAATTTATCGCGTTTCAAATAATCGCATCGCGCTAAATTCACTCGTGCTTCACCTTTGAAAGCGAAATTATTTCGGTCAGTTTCATTTGGCCCCATTCTTCTTTGTGTAATTCGATGGAACAGTTTAAGTTAAAATTATTAAAAATCTGTTTCGTTGGTTAGTTTGAGTTGAAATATTTTATTATAATAATAAATTTTTTTAAATTTTTAGAAAAGATAAAAAAATTTTTGAAAAAAAAATAAAAAAATAAAGTTTGAATTAAAATGAGATGATAAGACAAACAAAACCTAATTTTTTTAAAATTAATTATAATTTTTATTATCTTAAGATAAAAATTTTAAATTTAAGATATAATGTCAAATATACACATTCTTTTACATTTCTTTTTTCCTCCATATTTTGGAAATTTGGTTTTCTTGGTAACGTAATTTTCGCATAATATTGGCAATCAATTCGCTGATAAAAGAGATGGTCTATCTAGATGGTCAAAATATTCAAGAATACTCAGATTTTTTATTCTTGCTAATCATTATTTTTTAAATAATATTATATCTGAATTTATTATAAAATATTTAAGGTGAGTTTGATTTCTATAACTTATCTTAAATTAAATTGTACTTTTTTATCATGATTTTTATCTTTTTCTAAAAAAGTTTTTTATTTTTTCTGAAAATTTTTTTTGTCTTTTCTAAAAAATTATTATTGAAACTTAAAAATTTTAAACTAAAGTGTTTGATTGGTTGGTTAGTTTGAGTTGAAATATTTTAGTTGTAATAGTAAATTTTTTTGAATTTTCAGAAGAGACAAAAAAAATTTTTTGGGAAAAAGACAAAAACTTTTTAGGAAAAAGACAAAAAAAAGTACAGTTTGAGTTAAAATGAGATGATAAAACAAACAAAGCCTAAACTCATTCACCAAACACTCCCTTAGTTTGAATTCGTTAATTTTTAATTTGAAAAAAAGAAACTGATTCTTTTTCCGACTTTCATGAGAATAATATTGCTTATGGTTATTGTAGTATGGTCATAAATTTAACAATGGCATATGTCGGATATGTTTTATTCTATTATATGTTCCATACTATTATTGGTTGAAAGCTATGATATTCTATATTCTATCTTAATTCTAGGATCACCAAAATATGTGATGGGAAGGGGAGGAAAAAAAGAGAGTATATATACATAGATATTTTTTAAAATTTAACAACGGCATTTTCAGGTTTATTTTATTCGATATCATTGTACATACTATTCTTGGTTATATGGTGTGACATACTATTTTCTATCTAGGACGATCGCCAACATATGTGATAGAAATAAAAACAAAAGCAACAAAAAAAAAAAATTTCTCGTACATTTATTGGATAAAAGCAGTACATCTACAGCAAAAAAGAAAAAAGAGAAAAAAATCATATGATTCATTACATAAAGTAAAAGACTGAGATCCGTTTAGTAACACATCTTAACTCGAACTAAATTGTACTATTTCATCTCAATTTTTGTTTTTTTTTTTTTTAAGTCAACAAAATTTATAACTACTTTTTAAAAAGTTAATACTATTTAAACTTAAAAATTTCAACTCAACTCATCCACTAAACACCCTATAATATTTCCTACAAAACAAAAAAGTAAAAAAATATTTTGTATATAAATTTTAAAAAATGAAATGCTTTATGTTATGAAGCATAAAACTGACCGTTTATATTTATAATATTAAGCTGCATAATCTTGGTAGATATACCTTGGATTTACAAGCAGGTAAAAGAATAAATTTTCAGCTTTGCATTATTGTTACTGTGCAAAGTCAACTTGTTTATTAGAAAAGAAACAAAATGATAAAAATTAAAGTATAATTTTTCATCCAATTACTGCTAGACTTTATAGTTGTTGGGAGAAAATTATTGTAATTTACTTGCTCCAAGAACGATAACCACTAGATGTTACAGTAAATTGTCTTCGAAGAATGTGAACTTTTGTGATTAGATCAAACCTTTAGTACTTTTTGTACATAATAATAAATAATCTTAATGATGACATTTTACTTTAACGCTTTCCCAATATTTTTAATCTTAGGATAGCTATTAAATAAATTTTAATCAACTCCAATAATGGTGATCTTGTTGAGGATTTTTTTAATTGGATACAATTATTAATAGTGTTTACCAAACCCAGACCCAGAACCAAATAGCTCTACTCCTACTGGCTCTCTTTATTAACATTAATAAATATCAACAAATCCAGGCATCTACTTCCACTTATGGAACTTTTTTCTCCATAATAATAGTTAAAAAAATAAATGGAATTTCTTTAAGTTTAAAAAAGTTATTTATTAAAGTCCAAAATTTTTTTTTTTAGCTCGGTGGATAATGCTTAGGGGGTGTTTGGTGAATGAGTTTGAGTTAAGATTTTTAAGTTTCAATAGTAATTTTTGTTACCTTTTCAGAAAAGATAAAAAAAAATACAGTTTAATTTGAGTTAAATTTTAAAGTCAAACAAACCCTTATTCTCTAGCAGGAAAAAAAAAAAAAAAAGAAACGAAAGTATCAAATACTTCCTACCAAAAAAAAACAAAAAAAAAAACAAAAACAAAAACAAAACAAAACAAACAGAAAAAAGGCCCACAAGTAATGATATTGTTCATTTTGTTCACTTGCTTTTAATCCCCCTCTCTTTTGACAAACTAATATGTGAACTCTACTTGATGTGAAAATCACTTTTCTTTTGCGGTTCTCTAGAAAAATAATTATAATAATAATTAGTATTAAACTACTAAAGTGGAGGCTTATTCTCCCATACCATAGTGCGTTGGTGGCAAGTTTTGTATATATTTTTATACAGATTAAATAAAATACAAGCTTTTTACTTTTCATGTTTTTATCATGTTAAAATAATGGCAAGTAACCATTCGTTCATAATTCATGTCAATTTTCTAGGTTTTTTTTTTTTTCTAGACGATTATTTTCTTTTAGTAACGTTGTTGAGACTATTAAATGAATTTTGTCCATCACGTGTTAATAGAAAATGAACTTCACACCATGAAACTTTTATTTAAGATTTTTTTTTAAATTTGTTATGGTGCTCAACACTAATTTGATTATCTCTGGTATTTTTTTTTTCCATTTATAGTATAATAGTGTTGTCAAGTTAGCTGAAAACTACTTATCGAAGGAGGAAAAAAAAAAAAAGGGAGTTAACTGAAAACTTGATGAAAAAAAAAAAAACAAAAGGAGAAGAATTTGGATAGTCAAGCATATCATTAAATAGAATTCGCCCTTTGTTATCCTTTAAGTGACGTTGCATTTGGCTTTGCAAGAGAATTGAATGCCACAACTGCAATATATAAATTTGGTGAGACCAATAATAATACAGCATTTATGTTTTAGTGGGTATTGGATATTACACGTTACTTATCAAAGACTGAAAATGGCATCAAAATTGGATCTTGGAAAGAAAAAAAATAAAAAATTCCCCAACACAATCCAGGGATTTTTAAACTGTGATATATATATATATATATTGGTACACACAAGTAAGATCACACACATATGTTTCACATGACAGATTAATCACAAGGGGCTTTCAAGAGGAAAAACTAAATTGACTTATAAGTGAAATCTCCTAAATTATAACTTCTAGATAATTACTTTATTGAAATAGAACTTTGTGAGCACTTAGTATGCATTTTAGTTCGTCGATTGGAGAATAAAATTTTTAAGTTGAAATTGAATTGGTTTTTAAATATAAGTTTTTATTTTTATTGGATTTTTTAAAAAATACAAAAATTAAAAAATAAAATAAATACAACCTAGTTAAAATAAAGTTAAAATAGGAAAGATTATATACTACTCAAAGTCCTCGATTCCAATAATTGAGATAGAGGGCATTTTCTGTTCAACTACGTGACACAAAGTTTTCCGCTATCCCCATTCCCACGGTCACTCTCACCGTGTCACATCAGAATGCCCCAACTATGTTTCTTGCAAGCTAATAACATTGGTGAAGACGACACAACCAAAGCAAAAATTCAACAAAAAGAAAGAGACGTCAATGTCTAGAAAAGGAATGGAGAGGATAGGATAGGATAGGTCCGTTTTCTTTGTTGCACTTTCTCAGCACGAAGATAGGCCGGTTGTTTGAGCTGTGGGCCTCTTTTGATTTGCACTATTATTTGCCCCATTTCGCCTCTCAAACGACTATGCTAAATTACGAACACATCCTCTACTTTATATATTAGATAAATTACTCGTTTGATTCTTAATATTTTATAAAGTCATAACTAATCTCTTTTTTTTTTTTTTGTGATTAGAAGATTGTTAAATTTATGTATGTCCTAAATTTATTTGAATTCGAAAAATATTTGTTTTTCTTAATGATTCATCAATAATAGATCTAGTGATTAGTAACTTATTAATTTTATTAGTAAGGGACTATTGATACGGGGTGGAACATTGTAAGATCTAATAAAAAAGAAAACAAGTATTTACCCAAAAAATAATAATAAAAAAGAAAACAACTGAGATTTTCCACTGAAACAGAAAATAACAAAAATAAAAAGTAACCTCACTCCAAAGACTAGGTAGATAAAGACTTTTTTTGGGGGAAGTGAAAAATATGTATTTTTCATTGAAAAACCGGTTCAAGTGGGAGTTGAGTTGCAATTTGCAATTTTTGAAGGTCCTCAATACAGACTCGACTTTATTAATCACCGTAATCAAAATGTTGTTTGTTGTTGGCCTTAAATGAGAATAACGTTTTGGAACTTGAAATGACTGAAGATGCTTATCTCCTTCTTTTCTCTTTATCCATTAATCTCTGCGCCTGTCCATTTGTGGCAGAACACAAAACTCATATTCTTTTTCTTTTTTTTTTTATTGCTCACTTATAACGACGGTTTAAAAAACACTAAGAAGAAATATCAGTAATACTTAACATCATTTATTACATAATATAAAATTAATTAGTGAAATCTATTTTTTTATTAGTGTAATATTAAATATCACTAATATTTTTAAAACATTTTACATGTTTGAATGATATATTTATTGGCATTCCATTTATCTTACGAGTTGTCATTTACAATATATATCCAAACATTTGTGTATCCTTTGACTTGTAAAATTACAATTTCCTAACTAATATATTATGAAAAATTCTACATGGAGATGCTCCTAGGCAGAAGATCGTTACTCAATTTTTCAATATTAATCGGAAAACATATGTAACAACGCATTTCAATATAAAAAAATTCCCTTGTAGGATCTGATATATTGAATATAAATCTATTAACGCAAATTTATCTTATTTAAATTTAACAGAGATGGCATTAAATCTTATAATGAAGACGCCTTAACTAGGATCCCTATAAATGTAAGTTACTAAGGAAACAAAAATGGATGGAAAAGTAATTGTAAGGCTATTTCTCCCCAAGTTATCTCCATATATGGCATGAAATATTTCTATTTTTTTATTCTTATCAAAATATGAAAACGGACTCCTTTTTTGAATAGGTAACCGATATCAACGTTCCTTTAAAATGAAAATTTTGGTATTTTTGAATAGGTAACCGATATCAACGTTCCTTTTTTAATCCTTTATGACTTTTGTGGTCCCGTTTGTTACTGAGTGGTGCTAAAAGTATAAATTATTTTTTCATTTGTGGTTTGAGAGGTGGGAAAAGGAGGGGGCCAATATTAAGCATGCATGATGTGCACAAGGAATATAGTACATGTACTACACTTCTATTTCTCGTTAAACTATTTTGTCAAGTACGAGTTCCTAATTTAACTAGATATCGATTACAAAAACATGCGAACCAGTACTGTCCATGCTCAAGAATCTATGGAAGCATTGAATTTAAGCATGTAAATAGAAATCGCCAGACAAAAATTGAACCAAAATTTTACAAGAAATTATGGGTCCGTTTGGTTCGTTAGTTTGAGTTGAAATATTTTAGTTGTAATAGTAAATTTTTTTGAATTTTCAGAAAAGACGAAAATTTTTTTGGGAAAAAGACAAAAATTTTTTGAGAAAAAGACAAAAAAAAGTACAGTTTGAGTTGGAATGAAACGACGAAGCAAACAAGCCCATATGATTCTTTAGCGGGAAAAAGAAAGAAAGACGTTACATGATTTGTTCGATAATTACACCTGATTTTATGAGTTAATTAATTGCCATTAGGAAATAAGTTATCATGTTGTCTACCAAGCAAAAGGGCAGCCCATGTAGAATGTAATCATAAACCAATATAATATAATCTCTTTATGTAAGTAGAAACCAAATTTTAAATATAGGAAACACGTTAATTATGTATGAAGACAAGGAGACACTCAAACTAAAGAAAAAAAGTTAATTAACGTGGGTAGCAATGAGAAAACTTTTCTGCTGCGAGGATATTACTATATTGATTGATGTCTGACACGTGTAAATCTCTCTTTTATTCTCTCTGTTATAAATATTAATCAATCATAAAGGTTATATCAACTAGTTTGAAAAAAAAAAAAGTATTAAAGATGATGTAATTTTGATAGATAAAAATAGATTCCTTCTTAATTGACCAACATATGATAAGAAAATGTAATCCTTATAAAACATAGGATTATTCTCATCGATGTCTTTGAAATTTTAAAATTATCTCACTTAAACATTTTTATTAGAATTTTTACTAAAAACATATGGGAAAAAAAGGAGAATTAATGTTACTAAACCCAATTTATTAAGATTTATTTTAAAACAAATAGAAAAATATTACGTAACTACACTTAAATAACAAATTTTTTTTGGGTCTATTTTTAATTGGAATTATAATGGAATGAGTAAAGTGGGGGCTGATTCAAAATCCATGGACATAGTGCGAGTTTTTAAAATTTAGAGATTAAAATGAAAATACTCCTAAAATTCATGAACGGTTAGTGGATACCTCTTATTTGATAATGATATTTATAGTCGATTACTAGCTAATCCTACTCATTGCAATCAAAGAGGGTAATAAAAATGTGTTGAAGTAATGTCAACCCGTGACTGTCATTACAATAACAAAATCTTGTGACTTTTGTATTGTTGCTTCTTTAGATTTAATACTAGCGTCCTACTTTTTCTAACTTCTACAGGTAAGAACAGAGTTTACCAAATATACTTAAAAAATGTGTACGGTCAAGTGACTAATCGAAACTATTTTTGTTTGCATCGATTGTTGGAGTGTTCATACGTTAAGAGGATGTTTGATTTACCCATTCAACTCAAATTTTTCATCTCAGTTTTTGTCTTCTTCTGAAAAAGTTTTTTATCTTTTCTAAAAAGTCAACAAAAATTATTATTAAAATTTAAAATTTTCAACTCAAACTAGTAAACCAAACGGAGCCTAAGAAATATTCGTATTGATTACTGAGCTAAACAAATTTGTGTTGAATTCGAAACCCATCACTTCAATCCCACTGAGATTAATGACAACTGGACTGATAGCCTGAGAGTAATGTCCACAATTTTCGTACATGTCTCAAATTTGAGACTAACTATTTATTGAACCACTTAAAAGCTAGTCCAATACGCTACCACCTTGATATCTAAAAGCAGCCCTTTATAAAAATGTTAGCCGAACTCAAAGTGTAATAGAATGCATAACTTAAAGTCCATTGACTCAAATATGCAAGTCGTTTAGGCTATATTTGGAAGTTTTTGATGTTCGAGGGTGTTTGATTGGTTAGTTTGAGTTGAAATATTTTAGTTGTAATAGTAAATTTTTTTAAATTTTCAGAAAAGACAAAAAACTTTTTGGGAAAAAAACAAAAAAAAGTATGGCTAGAATTGGATTGAGATTACCAACCAAACAAACCTGAAAAAATGAGTAGTGAGAAAGAAAATGAGGGGGGAGATTGTTGGTTTAATAAACCAAGTGAGAAATAAAGTAAGAGGATTCCAGTGCAATATAATATAAGCACGTGAGTCCAAAATTTTCTATTATTTTCTTATTATTATTTTTATTATTGTTTATTCGATTTCAAACATGTGAATCCTAAAAATCGTGTTTCAAAGGGAGTTGACCTTACTATTTATTTAGTTAAACATTTGATAAATTTTTAATTAATTGTGACGATTTTTTAATTTTACTTACTATTTATTTTGTTAAACATTTGATTAATTTTTAATTAATTGTGATGATTTTTTTAATTTTTATTTTATTTTCCCTCTGAGGCGTGGAAGTAAAATACACATGTTTATGTGCAGGCACTGGATCTTCACAACTTAAGAAGATAGTGGCAACGAGTGATCCAAAGCAAAACTACCATATTTATGAAGTTCATGAGATATGTATTGATATATATATATGTGTGTATATATATTAGGTTAGGAATGTATTTTCTAATGGAAAGAACATGAACATAGCATAGTATCCCAACTCCGATTCGATTCATGTTCGTTTCACCTACGACGATAGCAAGAGTATACCTTTGATGCTTGGTCTATTCAATTTGGATCGGACTCTTCTATGAGATACCTGATAGCATGGTAGATTTAATTTACAATCCTAAAGTCCAGAGAGAGCTTTCTTCCCCCACTCCCCCCCGGCCCCCCCCCCCCAACCTCATTCATAAGGGGGCTTGACTTAACGGATCTCTGTCGCCCTTGAAGGAACCAGCCGCCCTTGCGACATATAGAGTTTTATGTTGGCTCTTATCATTTCACCTACAACATCAATAGATTCTCGCTGTGGTACTGTTTCAGGGAGAGTGAAGACATTACTGATCTCCTTTTCTTTTGGCAGCCAAAAATACCAAAAAAAAGCATTCTGCAAAATTGCAAAAATGGATTGTCTAATAAAAATCCAAAATATGGCAATGGTGTCAACTAATTGGGCCATATATTAAGTGGCCCAAGAAAGATAAGAGACCCAAGAAGTTTCTTCCTTGAGCTTAAATCCAATGAGAACGGCCCAATGACCCTAAATTCAACCTTTTTTCGTCATTGCACAACCAGTACATTTTCGTCTTTTAAAGCCCACATTTCCGTCAAGGCCCTCGGAACCCAGTGGGGTTAAATTCGTCATTTCGTCTTTCCCCAACCCTGCAAAACCCTAGCATAAATCTGTAACTTTCCCATTGAGTATCGCTTCCTCGGAAACCCTAGCGAGCAGCGCCTTTTTTCGTGTTCTCAGAAGATAATCAGAAGCAGTCGAAAATGCCGCCGAAGTTCGATCCCACACAGGTCGTGGACGTCTATGTCCGAGTCACCGGCGGCGAGGTCGGCGCGGCGAGTTCGCTCGCTCCGAAGATCGGTCCACTTGGTCTCTCCCCCAAGAAGATCGGAGAAGACATTGCCAAGGAGACGGCCAAGGACTGGAAGGGACTCCGAGTCACCGTGAAGCTGACGGTGCAGAACCGTCAGGCTAAGGTCTCCGTCGTCCCGTCGGCCGCCGCTCTGGTCATCAAGGCTCTGAAGGAGCCGGAGCGCGACAGGAAGAAGACGAAAAACATAAAGCACAACGGCAACATCTCCCTCGACGATGTCATCGAGGTTGCCAAGATCATGCAGCCTAGGTCGATGGCCAAGAACCTCGCCGGCACCGTCAAGGAGATCCTCGGGACCTGCGTCTCCGTCGGGTGTACGGTCGACGGGAAGGACCCCAAGGACTTACAGCAGGAAATCACTGACGGAGATGTCGAAATTCAGGAATAAGCCGGTTAGCCGATGAGCATAGCCGCCTCCTTGAGAGTGAAATCCCTATTTGTTTTTTTTTTTTTTTGGTTCTAGATACTTTGGGTTTTTGTTTAATTTATCAAGCGTTTTTTAGATGATTTGGGAATCGCAGAACTCGTTTTCGTAAGATGATTACAATTCCTATTTTGAAGGTAATTAGATAAAAAAAAAATTGCAGATACTTTTGTCGATTACTTTAAGGACTTCATTTCTTGCCTTGCTTCGTCTTTCACTTTATTCATTGTGGAAAACTTTTTAAGCATATCAAATGGAGTGAAAATGCTGCTTTTGAAGTCGCTGGGTTTTATGTATTTTATGCTATATACAACCTGTATTGCAGTGAAGTTTCACTCTTGACTGTTGAATTTTGTTGCTTGGTGGTGTTTGGAAGTATATATTAGAAGTCAACTTATTTATGTACTGTATATTGTTTTGCAAATTCTAATGTTTGCCAGTTTTTTCATATCATTTGTCTCTAGAATAATGCTAATGTTACTTTGTTTTAAAGCTTCGACTTTGTTATTCTGAGTCATAAACCTAGTATGCTCTTAGTGTAGTTCCTATGATTCCGAGAACCGAACAGAACTTTTCAAAATGTGGATTCAAAATCACTTGTGTTAGTGTATGTGTATGTCGTGTTTGGGAATTGGGAGGCCCACGAAACAAGTTTTAAAACTTATTTGTATTACAGGACCTGTTTGGAACTATTGTTGGGGGTGGGGTTTTGTTGGTTGATTTGGAGTTGTGTGTTTGGTTGAATTGTGAATTGGAAATGAACTCCTGATACAGGGAATAGTGTAAAAATTTGAAATGTTGTTTGGATAAAAAGATGCATTATTCGTTCCTCTTATCATTTTGAGCTATTTAAAAAAAAATTATCTCATTATGACATGAAATAAGAAAGTTATGGACCTTTGAAGTTTTAATTTTGTGAAAATGGATGAGAGAGAAACGAGAGATGTGAATTTAGGAGTCTTGGAATTGAACCTACAAAGGAACCAAACGGGCCCTAATGTTAAAAGACTCTTTTGAAGTCTTTGTGGAAGCTTTATCTTTCATCAAAGGGTGTTCATTACATACTTTCTTAGGTAAATACTGTTGATGATTTTGCGTTGTTCTTGTACCTCAATTGCAGAAGTCCGTAATTGGTCTCCTCTGTGACAGGTTTAACTCGTTTCAGATATTCTTCTTTAGCTGATTTGCATTTATGAGGAATGAAATTTGCTTTATTGTGTCCGAACTCTTTAATCTCGGAGGAATAGTGACTGTTCCTTATGCTGTCCTTCGATGTTTTTCCTGGCAATTTCATGTTAGATTCGTGATGCAACACTGTTATTTTATTACAATGCGTTTGCGTATTATAATACGCGTCCATGACTGTTAGGTTGTTATGCACGCCTTGAAATGTTTGAAACTTGAAATTTGCTGGTTGTTCACAGATTTAGTATCATAGGTTAGATATTTGTCAATTTGTGGCAAGGGATGATGAAACCGACATAATGCAGATGATCCTAACATGCTCTATGTAACCCTTATTGAACCTTATTTGCTGATGATTCTTGAACTATGTTAGTTTCACAGTACTGGTATGAAAGACAGACGATCTGTAGAAATGATGTTGGTCTTATTTGGCTTTTGCCCTTGAGCCGTATTTGTCCTAGGGACTAGCCTTTGATATGAATTATTGGTTTTAATTGAGTTCAGGATTGGAATTTTTAGTGTTGACAGCATCATCGTAGCTATTCGGACGGTGGAAAAATAGTTTTGTGCGGCACTTGCTGCTGAAGACAAATTGACAGAACATGTGTCAATGAGTTGTTATTTTTTGGTTGGTCCATATAATCAATTGATGTGGCATGTGTTAAAACACCTACAAATAAGAAAATGACAACTCTTGTCACATTTGTTGTTAGTCAAAAGTTAGAATTAAGAGATGTGTTTCTAGTAGTTTTCATTGTGGAAAGATTGTGCTTTACTTTTGGGCAGCCATGAAATAATTGTGACTTGTAAGCCTCAATAAAACTTTTTAATTAAAAGAAAGAAAAAAAAAAAAAAAACCTGCGGGGAATAAAAGTTCCGACCATATTTTCAGTAGTGCTGTTTTTGTTTTGGTGTAGAACGAGCCCCGTGTCTTAATTTTTTGGTACTCTGATCGATTGTTTGATTTGATTTGATTTGATTTTTTTTTTGGATCACATATATTGTTTGAATTGTTTCGTGGCTAATGGCACGTCTTCATATTGCTTCTTTTTTTTTTTTTTTTTTTTTTTTTTTGTGGAAATGAAATTGAGCATTTTGCGATTCATTTTCGTTAACGCTATCGATTTTTGTCATTGGGGCAGGTTAAGTCGTTGTCCTTGTGGACTCACGACATAAGTTAATTCGACTCTTTGGGTCACATTTGATGTGCTCTGAATGTTGAAAAAGGCTTAAACTTGGATCATATCAGACAGCTATAAAATTTTGATATCGTCAACTTCTCAGTCCTTGTTTGGATTACCATCAACAATCAAGTACATTTAAATGGTTTCACAGAGCCCAAGCCCACTTGAGTTTTTAAAGAGAAAAGGGATTCGACATGGGTTTCATTTGAATGTCTAGTGTTACGATTGCAATTGAAATTTTAAATTGGAGTTGATTGATTTTTTAAAAATTAATTATAATTTTTGTTGACTTTTCAGAAAAAAATAAAACTGAGATGAAAAATTTAAGTTTGAGTTGGTTTATCAAATGTAATTTAAAGTTTGTCTTCAACCTCTCTGGTTTCGACATGGGTTCAAGACTCCGATTCGGTCAATTAATAAACAAAAAAAAAAAAAGGAATAAATGCATACTTTTCTATCTCAAAACAAAATACAATCTAACACAATTCTAAAATGATTCCAACACTTATTGAAAAATTTATTTTCATCTCCATACTCGAAACAAGACGTTTTCAAATGGGTTTCAGAATTTTAATAGAGCATAAAATTATAAAAGAGATTTACCTCGAAGCCATACAGATTTTGAACTTGACTCACAGAAAAATCTTGGTGCTCGAATTAGTAAAATATTTTTGAAGCTTCGTGTTTTCTTGTAAAGATTTTTAGATCTTTCTTAACATTTTTTTAAAGCATAAATTCTATATCTTGTCCTTGTTACCCTAAATACTCTTCCCTAAAAGGCTCCAGCTTAGAGACAAAGCAGAGTTTTCTCAATTGAGAAAGTACTTTCTTTTGTATAATTTTTCTTTGACATGGAATTAAGAATAACTTTACGAAAGATTTATGGTTAGAACTCTAATTTTGCTCTGCTGGTAGAGCAAGCTTTTTCAACTGCAGGATTAAATTTTTAATAGCGTGATCTACGGATGTTTATATTACAATAACATACCATACGACACTAAAACGTTCCTACTTATAGATCCAAATATTAAAATCTAATCCGATGGTTAGAAAAACATTAAAAAAAAAAAAGTTTTTACTGCATTTCTTTTTCCTAATTTTAGTTAAGCGTCCATAATTGAATGGGTTCTTAAGAAGAGTCAAATAGAAAGTAAGCAAGGAGAGGACTCTCAAAATATGCAATTTCCACAAGAAAGTTCGCGGCTTCTGCAATGTGGCCTCGCAACATGCCAAGGCTTGGATTAGCAAAGCCAACCTCAAATTCTCCAAACGTTTTAATCATGGTTTGCTGCCATCACTCTTCCATTGTCCATGTCAAACGCACACCTCGTCACTCTACATGAATCATTGGACTTTTAAAAAACAAAAAAACAAAAAAACAAAAAATAAAAAATAAAAAAAATAAAGAGAGAGAGAGAGAAAACGCCAAGAATGTGTCTCAAATTAGCTAAAAAAAATCTCTTCCACTGTCCATATCAAACACACACCTGGTCACTGTACATAAATCACTGGACTTCCAAGAAAGAGAGAGAAAGAGAGAGAGAGAGAAAACGCCAAGAATGGGTCTTAAATATAGCTATAAAATCTCCCACAAAAAAAAAAAAAAATCCAGATAACGTTAGGTTAATGTTTCAAACCTAGTCCCAATGAGGCCAAAATGCCAGTAATTATTGTCAACTCACACGTGTATGTACATATCTTCCACTCAATATCTAGACTCTTGGTGTTCTACACATCCACGTGGTAAACCTCACCGAAGACGTGTTACTTCTCACTACCCTCAATTACCTTTAAATCAATTCCACGCGCTTTCTTGGTTGTTTGTTTCCTTCTCCCATTTCTTCGCGCGAGTCACTAATTCCACCTCTATAAATTTCCATCACATTTTTGCTCAAATTCCACAAACTTTTTGTTGCTCTAAAACTTCCATAGGAAAGCTTTCCCTTGAGCTATATTTCCTTTGACCAAAGAGAACAAAAACACCAAATCAAACATCTCCAACAGCCTTATTTCGGATCAAAACCGATTTTATTGTCGTATTGATCGAAGGTATTTATCACAATGGCAAACCAGTTCACTAGTCATGTGATGAAGCCTTGGATCGAGGTCGCGCCGGCGTTGCTCGAGTTCCCATTGAAGTGCTCCAACCGTCCTAAATTGGAGACTATTGTCGAAGAGAGAGCAGAGGAATACGATGACGATGATGATGGCACGATGATGACAATGAAGACGGCGATGATTCCCACTAACCTTGTTTTCTTTTTCGTTAGATTAGTGAGTTCCTTGTTCCATAAAAATGGGGATTCGATGTTCCAAGTTTTAGATGGAAAATGAGAGAGTTGTCAAAGATGCTTATCTGTAGTTGTAGCAATATCGAGTCACCTTTGGTCTCTTTTTTTCTTTCTTTTTTAGCTTATATTGTCGTACCATGATTTTCACGTTTGTACGTAATTTGTAGATCAATGTGTATATATAATCTTAGTTAGTCTTATTAATCCCCTTGTACGTGTGTGTGTATATATATATTTTCTATACTTTTTTTCATAACTTGGAAGAGGGATTTACACTCTACGTCTCATAATGGAGATTTACCATCTTAAATTTTTGACCACTCAAAGAAAATAAAATTTATCAAAACTTGAATTTAGAACTCAATATATTAAGGGTCCCGTTTGGGGCGTTAGTTTCAGATAGCAACACACCATATAGGTTTCAAAATCCCACCAAAAGGGGGGATATGGCGAAATTGGTAGACGCTACGGACTTAATTGAATTGAATTGAGCGTTGGTATGGAAACCTACCAAGTGATAACTTTCAAATTCAGAGAAACCCTGGAATTAAAAATGGGCAATCCTGAGCCAAATCCGGTTTTCTGAAAACAAACAAGGGTTCAGAAGGCGATAATAAAAAAGGATAGGTGCAGAGACTCAATGGAAGCTGTTCTAACAAATGGAGTTGGCTGCGGTGCGTTAGTAAAGGAATCACTCCAGAAAGGATGAAGAATAAACCTATATACGTATACGTACTGAAATAGTATCTTCAAATGATTAATGACAACCCAAATCCGTATTTCTTTTAATTTTCATGAAAAATTAAAGAATTATTGTAAATCAATTATTAAGTTGAAAAAAGAATTAAATATGATTTGAACTCTAAATCAATTTTTATCTCTTTTTTATTTTTAAAAAACTTAAATTTTAAAAGTTTATAATTTTCTCATTTTAAGTCGCAATAAAATGTTTTTTTATATCCAAATACTCGTAATGACGAAACGAACAAAACAAGATCTATTTTACATATTTTTTTCCAAACATATTT
The DNA here is from genome assembly GCA_025413485.1 of Ficus microcarpa. Lineage (NCBI taxonomy): Eukaryota > Viridiplantae > Streptophyta > Magnoliopsida > Rosales > Moraceae > Ficus > Ficus microcarpa. Next base: position 23,302,262 of record CM046377.1, on the reverse strand, counting down.
CAAATTTTTGTATTGTTTTTATATTACATAACTTTTTCAAAAGTTTTTTTTTTTCTCTAAACACATATTTCCAACCCAACCTTCAAAGTTCAAACTAACCACCTTCAGATGTCCCCTCAAGCGGCCCTAAATCAATTCAAATAAACATCGATTAAACTGATACCTGCTAGTGCTAATCTCCAGTGATCATTGCATGTCATTCACAAACAAAAGTAAAATGTTTGCTGGTCCTCTAACATATATTAACCTACACGTCTCGAGTAGTTTTCTTCTTATATGGTATCTTACGTACTCGTATCTGTGGCAGACGCACTTGTACATGAGTGGGGGGCACTCCCACTGGCATTTTTTTCCCTTTTTCAAAATAACTTTAAATTTGACAATTTTTCTATTTCATCCACGCTCAAAAATCAGTTATTTTGTGTCAGCTTTCACTGAGAATTTTAGTGCTTTATCCTAAAAACTCATTAGTCGTACGAAAGGGGACAAATAATCCTATAAAACAGTTTTAGTATACAGTAGACTACTCACCTGAATTATAAGTCTCGCTCTGTTTGTAATTACAACATGTTGGATAAAACCTTATTAATTGCTCCTACGTTTTTTCATTCTAAAGCCTCATGATTTTCTGCATTTATTTTTAGCTAACCTTACAATATTTTACTTTTGCATCGAAGAATCATGGAAACTAAAAACGAAAAAAAAAAAAAAAGAAGAAGAGGAAGAAGAAGAATCTACAAGGAGAGGAAGACCCATACCGGAGGAAAGATGTGATTGTGATGTTTGCAAATGAGTTTCATAACAAGACTTAAGTGGAAACTGGACGATCCAAGTCGTAACAGGTGTCGGTATTTTGATGAATCGTGAAAAGGATGACGAAAATGATAAGAAAACAAAAAAAAAGGAGAATAATTCTCTGCATTAATGTTAATAATTCTCTGCCATTCTATTTCACACTCCCTCCTCCAATAATATCACTACTCTAAGATGTTTATTTGACAAATGTGCAATAATCAAGTAGCTTTTATTTCATGATAAGTCTTTTAGCGTGTATTTACTTTTCCTAATTAGATTTCATACATACTCGTATACTAATCAATTCATATTTTTTAAATATTACAGTGACTGTTATATCCTTTTCATATTTAACATTGATTATTTTGTTTTATTTCTTACCCAAATCTGTTTAATCAACCATGTTTTAGTTGTATGTTAACAGCTCGTGATTTAACTTTACTTGTTCTTTAAATAAAAGAAAAATATGTTGTGGTTGAAACATTTTTCTTCCCTTAATTGTATCTTTCAAATCCTTTCATATTTAGGGGGGGAAGATCAAGACTTTATCAAGCCCATGGGCTCCATTCAGCCCAAAATTTGAATCTTCTGAACAGGCTCAATGGTTTGTTCTCCTGTCTCAAAACCTTATTATTGTTATTTAACATGTTATTATTATTATTTTTTTAAAGCAATGATATTGGAGGAGGGAAATATGTGGCTTGCGGGGAGAAAAAACAAATTAGTCAGAAATTTCACCTAAAATATAAATGGCTACTTTCAAAAATGTCCCTGCCCTCACTCTCCTCTCCCCTCTCCTGCACCTGCTGCCGCTGCCTCCCTCTTTTCGCCGATGATGAGATGCGAATCAGTCGCGAAAACACTATAGCATCGCCGGGAAGAGGCGTCGGAGATGTGAACTATCATAAATTTACATTTACAACTTCTATCTTGATTTAAAGCTTTGAAAACAGGCTATTTGGTTCAGTAATTTTTTTTTTTTTTCTAAAAAACCATTATTGAAAACAGGCTTATTTTTTAGTGCATCATCGAGTCAAGATTGCAACTTAACAAGGACAAAGGAACGGATTTGAAATTTTATTTCTACTACTTAATAAAATTTAGACACTTGATTATTCGAGATATAAACATAACTTTTTTTTACATCATTTTTACCGATAAATTAGGTTGCGAATATTGAGGGCTTAAATATTTCGCTCTTAGTCTATAACCAACTCATATCTATATTATTAGCTATTGTGACGTTTTATGCAATTATTCTCCATCCCTTAAGGCTATGTAGTATATCACCTAGGTGAGGGAGATGAGAAAGGAAAGAGAAGTCATTTCTTTCGTAACATTTGGTATGACAAAGAAAGAAAAAAGCAAAAATCATCTCTCTTGTTTGGTATAGGGATACAAGGGAAAGGAAAGAATAGATTTTGTTTGTAAAATAACTATTTTATCTTTGGCTAGTGAGATGGATTGAATCCCCAACAAATCTCTCTAATTTAGAGAGATTTAAAATTGAGGTTTTTAGAAGACTGAGAATCTCTCCTAATCCCTTCATTCCTTTCTTCTCTCCTACCAAATTACCATAATTGTCAAAATCCTTCAGCCAATCCCACAATTCCTCACCTTCATTTCTTTTTCTCTTCTACCAAACACAATCTAAGAGTTTTATAATAGAAACTAGGAAAGGTGCCCAACGAAAACAACGAAGAGTGCGGGAAGAAAAATAGTGAATGAATAAACTCATAACTCAACTATAACTCAAGCAAGTACTTATATTTAAAAATAAAAATAAAAAAAAGGACCAAGAACTCAAGCAAGAAATTTGAATGGTTTATTCCTTCCCTAAAAAGAAAAGGGTTATTACCAAATTTCAATAGAGATCAATAAGTATGAGTCTAGATCTATTGTCTCGTTAAGTTGTCTACTTTTCTGTCTCCCCCCTTAGACGTTGATGATAACCCATCACAATTTGTCAACTAAGATAACAATTGAGTTAACTAAACGGAGTACTAACAGAACACTTTTTCTTTATCCTGACTTGTGTAAACTTAAATTTACCACTTAATAAATGATTAAACAAATGTTGATTATATTTCCATTATTAACTACAGATTAACTTTAGTAACGTGATCAGCCTAGTTATTGAAGCAGTAACAATAAAACGATTTGTATACTATATTAGTTCCCCCAAATCATTTGGCCACCATTATTCAAATGGCATAGAATAGGCTTAGGTGTGCGGTTTAATTTTATAAGCACGCTGTAGGTTCAATCTCGCATTATATTTTTTTTTCAAAAAATATGAATGAATTAATCATGTGTCGTTTACTTTAAAACTATTGGATAATCGTCAAACACATCCTTCCCAATGGCACATCTAGTAATTAATATGAGATTAAGGATGGTATTAATCTCAACTTGCACACAAGCATCCTCTAGGAAGGCTTGGAATCCGTTGAAAGATATCCTTTTGTATTTCCTGTTGTTGTGACATTTCTTAATATATATTTTCTCTCTCGGTAGTAATTGTTCAGCTTCCACACGTATTTGTCAAACAAGGTACAATGCTTTTCTCAAAGCCCTTCTAATAATTTCGCATGCGATTTTTTAAAAAGTTTTAGGTCTCGTTTGATAATTTAATTCAAATTATATTTTTTTATCTCAATTTTTTTTTTTGAAAAAATTTTTGTTTTTTTCTGAAAAGTCAACAAAAATTTTTAACTCAAACTGTACTTTTTCAACTTAAATTCATTCACTAAACGGACCCTTATTATTATTTTTTTGCTCATCTTTTTTAGGTTAATTTATTGTAATGGGATTCCGATCCATAATTATGCCATGACATAGACGATTAATTATGAACTAAAAAACTTGAGGAGGCACCGACCAAGGATGAGTCGCCCTCAGCCTCCCTAATAATTAAAAACCCAATTTATTACGAAATACCTCCCACAAATTTGAGAAAAGAACCAACGTTTAACATTTATTTTTTGTTTGATTTAATCTTTCGTTTCACATGTCGACACGTGGCACATTTTCGATCACAATATTTTTCAAGAAAAGCAACGTCAAAGGTTTTATTATTATTATTTTTTTAATTGTTTTGAAATGTCAATTGATGACATAATTAGAATCGAATTAGGGACTTAGTCGGAGTGGGGTGGCTATGAATCAAAGGTCAATTTCCAAGTTTCATCTAAATTTGAATTTTTACAATATATATATAATTGTAATATATAATATATATTTTAATTTTTTTAAGTTAAAAATATAAACTTCATGTGACATCCATGTGTTTATCATGACACGAAAACAAATAATGGAATTAACTCGAATTGAAAATTTTATATGCAAAACGAACATCTTTATCATTCTACTGAATGATTCAGAAGATTAAGTTTTGTTTTCGCATTATTTATTATGTTTGAATTCTCTATCATGAAAAATACAAGGAGCGAGCATGGTGGACCACTTCGTTGGTTTATCTTCGTGTCTCTATGTGCTTTATTTTTGGTTTTGGTATTGTTCTTTTTGTTGATTGATTGCCACTTTTTCGGTTTAGGCATTCTCAAAATCTGGGTTAGTAGCTAAGGAATATGGATGGAGAGTGCTTTTTTCTTATATATATATATATATATATATATATATATATATATATATATTTATATATTTAAGTTACTAAAATACAACTAATGAGCTGTCCAAATTGAACCACACTAATCTAATCATTTATAGATACTCCACTAATCAAAAAGGGCCAAGCATAAAATTCTCTAAGTTCCAAACATTTAATTAGCATTAATTTAACAAGTATATATATTAATTCGTCTTAAATAAGAAAACAAATTGCTTTTTTAGCATCCAGTAAGTCAAAAGTTTGTACAGTTTTTATTCATCAAGAAAGATCAATATTTCTCCTAAAAAAAGAACATTATTTACTCTTTTTTCAGGGAAAAGAGCAATATTAATAAGTGAAAAAGTCTCCCAATAAATAATAACAACAACAAGTGAAAGAGCCTTAAATTTATCCACGTGTTGCAAACGATATTAGCAATAAAACTTATTTTTTTCCCCCAAAACCTTCTAATTATGGGACATTTGATGTCATTAATATCTGGAAAATAATTTTTTTTAATGGAATTTGTATATGCTAAACCAAATCCATTTCAATAATGACACTTACTCATTCCCTACATAGTCTTTACTTTTCATATTTTAAGCATAATATATAGATATGCTTGTTTCCTTCAGCTGGCATGAATTTGTCAGGGAATATACAAGAATATATTACAATATATATTTGTATACATATATAATTTTTTAATGTAGAATAGAGGAAAATAAAATTATAGATATAATGGAATTTTATATCTACTTGGAAAAAAGTTAATTAATTAAATATGATAACTACAATAAAAAGTTAAAAACGACAAAGAAAAAGAGAAAATGATAGTAATCATCATAATTGAAGTGACGACCGTAAGTTGTGGTGGATAACAACCACACACATAAATTTTTATTTCAAAAGCCAAAGTTTGATGTTAGGTAGATTATTCCAGAAAAGTTCATCTGGCATATCAAATATTTCGTCACCCAAACAATACGACAACACTACTATGATACTTATCATAATCTTTTCTTATCTATTAGTTAAGTATTGCGATTAATGATAGTTTAATTGCTTTCTTTAGATAATGTAAGATACTGGGGGTCTAAATTTATTGCATTTCTTCTTATTAATCAATTAGAGATTATTAATTTTTTAAATCTTCCTCTTCGATCTGATGATCAGCTCTTAGAGCTTTTTTTTTAGTAATAAAATAATTTGTGGATGAAAATTGAAATGCTTCCTCTATATATGTACATACATACATATATATATATATATATATATATATTCTTTTAGGTCAGTGATGATCATAAAATTCGTGGTCCGCCCAACTCAACTGCGCCCACACAGCACATGTTAGTATATATTGACAGTGAATTTACGTTGGGGCTGGACCCAGCCTAAAATCTTTGGAATCTTATCTAGGCTTAAAATAAGCTCTCTCTCTATTTCTTTTTTTGGCTGTACTAGAAAATCCTCGAGTTTTTTTTTTTTTTTTTTTTCAAGTAAAACCCTAGAATTGTTAGTCAGCAAATGTAGTTATTTGGACTTTCCAAGTTTTATGTTCTTTTTTCAAAACCTAACAGTGCAGAAAATCAAAGTTATTAGGGAGATATATTATGTTTATATTGAAATTATTGAGTTTCATTAAGTAACCAAAAAAAAAAAAAAAGGATAGATATTCTTGTGATCAATCAGCGTTTGATTGTGTCAAACTGCGTTACTTTTTTCAGGTGAAAAAATGAGAATATATATTTACTTCTTGAAAAAAAAAAAAAAACGAAGAAAGTTAAATAATGGTATCCAGCAAATATGGGGAACTAATTACAGTCCCATCGGAAAGGGGACAAGAAGAAAAAAGGGAAAAAAAAAAAAACACAACACCTTTCGCGCTTGATGAATTATAAAAATAAGTGGATGAAAAGGAAGATAAAGAGAGAAACTTTGATGTTTATTTAAAAAAAAAAAAAAAAAAAAGCTTTTAACAGGGTCCCAATTACTAAAGAAAGGGAAGAAAAAACGAAAGAGAACAGTGAATTTGAGTCTAACGACTACAATGTAACCACATAACCCATTGCCACTGGAGTTTTGGACCGTTGCATTGCCTACCTTTCCTTGTCCTAAATGTTGAACGTTTTATACCTAATATATATATATATACTCACACACATATATATATATATATCATTATATTCATATGATATCTAGTACAGTTGCCCAAAAAAAAAAAAAAACTCGTACATTTGGCTTTATTTTTTCATTTGTTTATTTTGCCTACAACTCAAAATTATACATGTATTAACTTGAATTCTCTTTGATAGAAATGAATAGATAAGGGTTGGAACTTGGAATCGTTTTTCTGTCCTCAATTATATTTTTATGAAACTTTCATTGTTTTTTAATAAAGCAAACTCACATTATATCCGTTGATCCACTTATCCCTTAAACCTCAAAATTAGTGATTGATGACACTATATTAAAGAAGGAAAAAAAAAAAAAAAAAAACCCAAAGGCTTCAAATCAATGGCCGTTTAAGGACACACATAGAGGGACCCATGCAAGCGAAATCAAGCTAGATGGGCGGCAAAAAAAAATATTATTTCTAATCATCGTTAAATGATAATGATCACGTTATTAAATTAAATTAAACCCCACTCTTAATAATTGCACATCCTTCTCTTTCTCCACTCCATAAATACTCCTTTTTATCACACACTTGTCCTTCCACAGAGTCGTCGAGACAATTAAGCAAACAGTTAAGAGTACTCACTCTCTCTCTCTCTCTCTCAAAAAGGAAAGAAAGAAAGAAAGAAAATGGCGAAGGACGTGGAAGTAACAGAGGGTGGAGAGTTCCAGGCGAAGGACTACCACGACCCGCCGCCGGCGCCGCTGATCGACGCGGAGGAGCTGACAAAGTGGTCGTTCTACAGAGCTCTGATCGCCGAGTTCATAGCGACGCTTCTGTTTCTCTACGTGACGGTCCTGACCGTGATCGGCTACAAGAGTCAGAGCGCGACAGACCCATGCGGCGGCGTCGGTATCCTCGGCATAGCCTGGGCCTTTGGGGGCATGATCTTCATTCTTGTGTACTGCACCGCCGGTATCTCTGGTGCGTGTCGTAAAACTCACAGAAAAAAAAGTTGTATAATCAGCAGACAAATTAAACAAACAACTTATATTATAACTCTTTTGGTTTGATATGTACTAATTAATTATTTTTTTGGGGGGGTAAAATTAAAAAATGAAAATGGGGGTGCAGGAGGGCATATAAATCCGGCGGTGACGTTTGGGCTGTTCTTGGCGAGGAAGGTGTCGCTGGTGAGGGCGGTGCTGTACATGGTGGCGCAGTGTCTGGGGGCGATATGCGGGGTGGGACTGGTGAAGGCGTTCCAGAGCTCATACTACAACAGGTACAAAGGCGGAGCCAACACCCTCGCAAGCGGCTACAACAAGGGCGTCGGCTTGGGCGCCGAGATCATCGGCACCTTTGTTCTCGTCTACACCGTCTTCTCCGCCACCGACCCCAAGCGCAGCGCCAGAGACTCCCATGTTCCTGTACGTACCTCCTCTTTCCTCTTTCTTTCTTTCTTTCTTCTTTTTTTTTTTTTAATAAATAAAAAACTAATCTCTCTCTTCTTACTGTTACTATAAGATTTTTTTTATTTTTATTTTTTAATAAAATTTGTATAGACATATATATATATATTTTGCTTCAATTATTGCGTTAATTTTTATTTTTTAAATGGAATTGTGTTGATTTTCAACCAATACAAAATGGACATATCTGTTTTACAACTTTATTTTTTTCAGTTTGTAATTATATAGTTTTAATTGTACAATTTGATTCTTAATATTAATAGTTTGTTATTAGCTTAACTTTATTTTTTTGACTGAATTTTTATGTTTTTACAAAAAATCAATAAAAATAATAAGTAATTTTTAAAAAAATCAACCAATTCCAATTTAAAAATTTAATTCCAAACAGAAATTAAATCTACCGCAACTTCTATAACTTTAATATTCAAAATTTACATTTTCCACCGTCAAGTAATCGTATACTCAATATTTTTCTCATGGCATCATAAAAAATATATAAAATCCTATTATTATATATTCTATATGAATATAATTAATGAAAAACATTTTAGACTCACTTTCTATTAGTATATAATATATATCTAATTTTGTGCTAATATTATTTAAAAATTGATATTTTTTGGATTTTGTTTAGAAAAAAAAAGTATATATAAATATAATTTAATAATAATTTAACATTTAATTCTATAGGTATAAATTCTTCACCTCCAAATTAAAAAAAAAAAAAAAAGGAAAGAAGCTAACAATTATTTTGTTTGCTTGTGTTAAAAAAAATGTATTAGGTTTTGGCACCATTACCCATTGGATTTGCAGTGTTCATGGTTCATTTGGCCACCATCCCGATCACCGGAACTGGTATCAACCCTGCTAGGAGCTTCGGAGCCGCTGTCATCTTCAACGACGACAAGGCCTGGGATGACCAAGTACATATCCTCTTTCTAATTAATCTTTTTTTTTTTTCCTTCTAAAATATGCACAGACAAATAATTAAACAGAAATTAGAAACCCTAATGATATGGTTATTTTGGTGATCAAAACTTTTGCAGTGGATATTCTGGGTCGGACCATTCATTGGAGCCGCCATTGCCGCATTCTACCACCAGTACATCCTCAGAGCAGCCGCTATCAAGGCTCTCGGATCTTTCAGGAGCAATGCTTAATTTTTTTTTTTAACGAAAATAAAAATTAAGCTTTTTTTTTTTTTCTTTTCTTTTCTTTGTCTGTATGGTAAATTTCTCAAAAGAATAACAAACAAATATGAAGCTGTTTGTTCTGATCAGGGTCGTCTCAATTCTGTCCTTTGCCTCTTCGATCTCATCTTAATGGAAGAATATTTGGAGGGCCAAATTTGGAAATTGTAGATAAATCATGTTTATGGGATGAACTTATGGGCAAAGGGTCTGCATTTTGCATGTCCCCCCCTTTTTTTTTTTTGTTTTGTTTTTAAATTGTTGCTTTTGCTTGTATTTATTTGGTATTGGTCGGAATTTGTGTATCCTTATCCTTTTATTTTGAAGTCTATTTTTCTTTTCTTTTTTAAATTTTTGTTTTTTAATATTCTAAGTGGAGTGTGAATGTTTTCCCACATATATAAAGTATTAAAAGAAGAAAAAAGAAATTGGGGGTCTTTCAATCTTTTTCGCTTGGGATGTAAGATGAAAATAAGTGACGATAAGGATCATATCCATTAGGTCGAGTCATGCTATCACTAATTGGTAGAATAGAATTCTCACCCGACATTGGCTTTGAATTTTGAGTTATGAGATGGAGACAAAGAAACATTAACAAAATTTTTTTACCCACTTCCACTTTACCCAAAAGCAAACAATGTTGTAAATGTAGTGGGGACTTCATTAATCACTTGCTTTCATTTGGAGTAAAGAATTTATCAGAACCTTGCTCTTTCCCTAGAAAACTCTAGTTGAAAATTGAGGATAACGACAAAGTAAGATAGATCTTTTGGCAGGTTAGGAACTCATCATTTTCAATTGTCATTTAACGAATTTAAAGAAAAGTTTAATTTAAAAAGATTCGAAGACATAGGGGGTGTTTGGTGTGTTAGTTTGAGTTGAAATATTTTAGTTGTAATAGTAAATTTTTTTGAATTTTCAGAAAAGACAAAAAACTTTTTGAGAAAATGACAAAAACTTCTTAGGAAAAAGATAAAAAGAAGTTTGAAATGAGATGGAGTTGAAATGGGAGCCAAACTCCCCTATAGTTTTATCTCTCTCTCCTCTCTCTCTCTCTCTCTCCACACACACACACACGTTTATCTATCTCTCTTATTGAGACAAGTGTTATTTGGTAGGCCATCAATTTATTGAAGGTCTAAATTAAACCCGAACAATTATTTTCATATTGTCAAAACTATTGGCTTTGCTAATCATTCATATCATCAACCTACTTAACAAAGTGGTACAAAAATCTTTTTTTTTTTGTGTGTGTTTTTTTTTTTGGGGGGGAGGGGTGGGGGTGGGTCCAGGAAGATGAAATGGTGAAGTATTCATAATCTCATCTCTCATGTAGTTGTTGCTAAAAGGGACAGCATAGATAGATAGATAGAGAAAAGGAGAAAGGAGAAAAAGAAAATATTTGTTTAGTCAATAGTGCTTGGGATTCCATTTCTTTCTTTCCTATCCTTTTCTTTCCCTTTCTTTTTTTCTCTTTTCTTTTTTTTTTTTTTAATTTTTAAAGGTGGGTATTTTTATCTTATAGTTGGCAACTATATTAATTTACCTTATCTTCTGTCCCTATTTTATGGCATTAAGGGCGTTTCTCAAGGAATCAATAGTAGGTGAGGTGTTAGCTATTTGATGATGTTAGGTTTTGTTTTAATCTACGAGGAATTAATATAGGATTTGTACTCAAGAGAGAAGTTGGCTCTATTAATTATTATGTGAAACTCATTTGTCCAATTTCATGTGCTTATACCTCTATGGCCAGGAATCAATATTCAAGTATTTGGATGATGAAATCATGCACTAATAATCAATGTATTAATTAATGTTTTTTTTAATGAATAGTATAAATCAATGCAAGTCATAGAGAAAAACCCACCAAGTAATGACTATTTCTTTTTTCTATGGTCAGTAAATAGAGACAATAAAACTATGTTATTAACATTTGTTGTTTTCATTTCATTTGGGTAATGTGTAAAATTCAGATGTTTGCTGGCAGTATTTGAGAAAAAAACAGCCGAAGAAAACGACATCGAGATCATCAGCCTATTTGTAATGCTTGTTTAATTTCTATTTTTTAATTTATTTCCTGTTCTTGGTGTAGTTTCATGATGAAGGATGAGGAAATTTTTATTCCTTATTATGTCTATTATCATGTCGTGAGCGCAGACTAATTCTTTCATCATTTTCAAATCGAGTGGTCCATGTTCATCTTCCTTGCATGCCCTATGAACTGGATATATATTCTCAACCACAAGTATAATCCACTGGATCTGTATTATATTATCTTAATTTCACTTATTTTTTCATTTTAATATAATTTTAAAATATCTGTAATATTTAGAAATGCACTCTATCCAATAAGAATAGCAAATATGGGATAACTTCAACTTCTAACACACTGTTCCCTGTGCTTAATGTGTTATGTAAATAAGACAGGATCCAAACCCATCCTTGTTTAAAAATTTTGATTCTAATACCGTGTTAAATGAATCTTATACGGAATTCATTTTTAAAAGCAAACTCAAAAAAAAAGTTGTTCAATTTACATATAAATATTATAATAATCTAGCAAATTAATAATGCAAGACAAATTGATTTTTTAACACTTGTAGATTTTTTTTTTCTTTCCCACTATAAGTACAAGGTAAGAGAGAAATAGCAGTACTTTTTTTCCCTACCAAGCTACCGGAAAGTAATCATCTGAACCAGTACATGAAAAATCAATGAGCTTCATCTTCACTCCTTTTTGGATTGGTTCCTTTTTATTTTTTATTTTTATTTTTTGTTTTTAAGTGGACACATGAAAACAATTCAATAGGAAGTGACCAAAAAAAATGTCACATCAACCAATAAAAAATGTTAAGCTGTGAGTCCAGTCAATATAATCTTATCCTTTCAAGTTAAGTCTGCCAGGGATTTGTTCTCTATTTTCCCTGTGAAGAGCAATAAGTCTACACCTTTTTACTTGTGCTTCAAGCATAAGTTTATTTTATTCCATTATTATTGTTTTATTAATTTGTGACAAAGTAACACAAGTTTATTTAATATAGAAGAACCTCAAGAAATTGTTCTTATAAAAAACAGACGAAAAACCAAAGGCAAAGACATTCATAAAACTATCCTACTGTAATTCTTAACAGATAATGTCAATTTAAATTTAATAGTATATATCAATAAAACGGCCATACTTGTTTAATTTATCGCTGTCAATTTTTATCTTTTGCAGTGGTTGGGTCATAATTGAACTGAACCTCAAGAGTGATAAAAGAATCACTCTCTCCTTGTTGCAAGGCCAACACATTCCTCGTGGGTTTTTTTGTGGGAAAATAAATGACATTTTCTCAGTGGCCAAACATTTGAATTTGTAAGAAGTGTGTAGAATTTAAGATTGGAATAATGGCTTGAAAGGTACGTATATCAAACTTTGAAACATAGAGATTTACACAATTTCATATGTCATTTCCAATGGGCAAGTCTCGTGATGACATAAAAAGCGAATTGCCAAAGCATGTGAGGCTTTGAAAGGATGCAAAGCAAGGATCTTCTGTGCAGGATATATCGGGAGAGACCAGACACATTCTCGCATCACAATGTGGAGGAGGAGGGAAAAAAAAAAGTTATTAAAAAAATGAAATGTACAAAAAGAACCTTACAGGCCCACATGTCTTAATTAATTGTGGCTTGAAAAACCTTATTTGGACTAGCTCAGCAAGTGAAAGATGATGGATTTGGATAGAAACTCTTAGATTTAAAAAGTGTGAGTCATATGTCTCATATCGTTGAGAAAAAAAGTTATGATTTAAAAAATTAGGAATTTGAAAGTAATGTATGAGAAATATTATGATTTTGATAGCGATATTGATAGCAATTAAGGGGGTGTTTGATGCTAATGTTTGAATTATAGATTACAATTTAATTTTTATTTTTTTTTTCTAAAAAGTCAACATAAGTTTCACTATTTATGGTTAAACTTTAAAAATCCATAACTTTGCGTATACAAGTCTAAATGAAATGATTTTTTTTTAAATTGCATAGAATTTCGAGAAAATGAAACAAACTTCACATTGATTTTTTTTTCCCAAACACATTTCAAGTTTTTACACTTTTTAACTCCAACATTCAAACATCTCACAAAACGCACAATTCAATTTGAATTCAAATTCTACAATCCAAACCTTAGCACCAAACACATGCTAAATTATTATTTTCATATATTATCACATAATTCTCGTTATGAAATTGAGGCAAAAGTTGATTATGGATAGGAAACTTGAACTTCACATATGCCTTGATTATGTTCTTATAATTACTTGTCTTTATTCAATTAATTATCAGGTGTAACAAACTTCATTAATTAGCACAGTAATTAAGAAATACGCAAATTAAGCAATGAGAAATCATTCCACCGCTTATATGTATTAAGGGTCTAAAACATTGGAATTGCTGAATTACACTATTGTGGGAATTACACAATCATGTTGATAATTTGGTTCTTAATATGTTTTTCCATTCCATAAATTAATCTTAATTCCTAGAGAGACTATCTAGAGGCAATCCAATGGATGAAAATGATGTAACAAGTGTGGGGGGAAGGGAATGCATTTATTCTAGCTAAGGCATGCGCTTGACCCTCTTTGCAATAAATTAAATAAATTGACAATTCTAGAACAGCAATTATAATCACACACATCATATGCATTATGTTGTGTACCCCTTTGCTGGCCCTTCAAGCCAAGTAACACCATCATCCCTACCCTCCATCGTACCTTTTTCTTTCTACTCTTCTAAAAAAGAAAGAAAGAAAGTGTTAAAAAAAAAAAAAAAAAAAAGACCCTTTTGAGTGCTGACCTTCGCGAAATGTGAGGTGTCATTCTTTTATTTATAATTTTTTATGCCGATAATTTACTGCTACGTGAATAGATAGTGTACTCAAAAGTTACACTTGAAGTTGATGTTCCAAACACTACTCTTTCAAAGATTAAGAATTCTATAGACCTTTTAGTTTTAAGATTTTTTCGGTTTTACATACTTTTTCATTTTAATATGATTCTCATTGCATCCCATATTCAGAAACATGTCTTAAATATAGCATACGACAAAAAGTTTCAATTTAATTTTTTAATATTAGGTCATTGTCATTAAATATACAAGACGCCTCATGAACACATGCTAGCGTGTTTGTAAAGCTTGTGTACTCTGTATAATGACCCATACTTCTATGTTGTATGATGAAGAAGAAGTCTATAAATAATCAAAGGAGATTGAGGCAGTCATTTGCTTGCGACAAGCATGGGCGTAGTAAGTTTACCTGTGGACAGTTGTAGTGAAGAAGATGATTAGCTTTATGACAAAAAGAATTTTTTGTGTAGGTGGATAAATATAATAAAAATCATTACCTTCCCAATACTCCAGTATGTATAATGTGTTTTAAGGCACTCAAGCGCCGGCCATAATTCTATCTATCAACTTAGCCACATTACGTAACAAGTCAAAATTAAGAGCATGAGGTACTGATTTAATGTCGAAAAATATATCTGAAAGTATCATCGATATTAAACACCATAATCTCATAATCTATGTAAAATATCCTCTCTTGATAGGATTTACATTCTATTAGTATATGATGTTGGCACCAGTGATGCCTCTAATAGTGCTTTTCAATGATACATTTTGTATCTATTTCTCCATTTTCAATGAATATTTTACTAGGTCATGCCATGTTGCACTCTTTCTGTGACAGAATTCTACCAACTCGTGAGTGAATAGAGCAAATATGGCAGGGGTAATATGGTAAAATGTGGACGGTTTCATACTGCTGACAAACCATCATTCTGTTCCCTTACTTTCAGGCCTCTTTTTCATAGCCAAAAATTGAAGTCCAAGCAACAAAAACACTTCCCACATGACTCTATAAAAGCAAGACCAAAGCACCCCCAAAAAAACACTCAACTTTCATTCAAAAACTGTCCCCTACATTTCTCCAAGTCATCACACTCCAAAAGCAACCACAAAACACGAAAGTGATAAGCAAAAAACATGACTCCAAAAACAGTTTATTATTTGATACTCCTCTTCTCTTCTCTAACCTCATTTCTCTCCACCATTGCCAGAGCTCAGGGCAGAGCCCCCCATGGGTTGGCCAACGAGAACCCGATGGCTTTCTCTCCCTCTGCCTACGAGTTCTTCCACCCCACTGAACAAAAGCCCACCACTCCAGGCCCATGCAGCACTGGGTCCAGTTGCTCGCCGTTGCCTCTGGCGGCCCATGTCGAAGCCGCCGATAAAGCCCAAGGGAGCAGCATGGTGAGTTCCCACAGTGGCAGGCAAGGATTGGGAGCTGGTGGTGTTGCTGGGATTGTGTTTGGCATTGCATTTGCTGTGTTGCTAGCTATGGGTGCTTGCTATGTGGTTGTCACTCGTCGCCAAAATTTGAGTCGTGCTAAGACTGTTCCGCCTAGCGCTTGATGTCCATATTGTAATGCTGGTCCAGGGATGAAGACATCATTGATCCTCTTTTTTGTTCAACAATCTGCCTTGCATGTTGTTTCCTATTTTTCTCTTTCTTCTTTTAACTCCTTTTTTTTTTTTTTGGGATTAGTTTTGTATTCAATTCAGATTATGGTTCTTATGAAATGTATCCATGGATCTACGAGTTTGTATTAAATTTAGGTTATGATCCTTGTCGACTGTATCTATAGATGATATCAGCAATCAAGTGTTACATCCCATGCAACCTCTATTTACCAACTTTCGTTTACTATTTTGATTATCTAGTTTTCTTATGCATCACTGATAACTTGCATGTGTCTATTAATATGATCATTGAATAGAAATTTGTAGTGAAATTACGTCAATAATGCATCCATCCACACACACATGCACAAGCCTACATTTTCTTCCAAATTGAGAATTTCAGCCATATGCATTTTCCTCCCTTTAAAGCCAGTAGAAAATTGGGAGAAAATAGTTCCTAAAATAACCGGAAAGGGCTATAGTAGAAATTTCCTTATTGGGTCTTTCTACCTTTCGACTTCACACCAGTAATGTATATTTCTGAACGTTGTGACTTCACACAAATCTCACGGCTAAAAAAGAGAGCCCTCCACCCGTAGTTCATTTTTCAGGTCCCACATTATAAATCTCCGGGGTCTTTTTTCATAAATCATTTACTTCTTGGCTGAACAGGAACATGAAACAGCAACGATAAGCAATGTCCAGACAGTCGATTAAAGTCATGATGAATATAGGGGCAAAAAAAAAAAAAAAGGGGGCGAATAGAGCCTATGTACGAGTACATGAACGGTAGAGGATGGGCAAGCCTGAAGGAAAAGCAACTTCTCTACCAACAAGTTCATCTTTATTGCATACTACATAACCATTAAAACAAAAGGGAAAAACATGACTAAACATCCAAGGGTATATTTCTTCTACAATGGTTTGGAATGTCATGAAAAAAATAGTATTAGTCTCAACCCTCAAACATTTTTCTCCAACCCGATTAAGATCACCCAAATAAATGAATAAATGCATAAAAAAAGGAAATAAGAAAATAAAAGGAAACGACGAAGTGTAAATCCTTGAAATCAAGGCCGCTTTCTCAAGATGCAAAAAAAAAAAAAAAAAAAAAAAAACCTTTTATTTGTTTGAAATGTGTGAACGGTACAAATGTGGCCATGCTGAGGCTGTAGCATGTACCGAAGTCAAAACAATAAGGACGGACGCTCATTCATTGGTTATCATATTACTTAAAATCTACCATCCGCGTGAACTGAGGTAATGAATTACAGGTCCAAATGACTGGTCTACAGCCTTGTTCCATAGGCGCGCAAGCTCCGCTCGAGATTTCTTACCAAAGATGGGCTCCTTCGTCTGTCACAAGTTCCAAAGCGAAGGCATTAAGCTATCAAGCAGATAAAGTTCATCACTTCCAATACGTAGAAAAAACTCAAGCTTGAAGATCCAAAACATGAGTTGGGGATACCATCAGATCATAGAACAAAAACCAATGATCGGAATGATGCTGACAGAAGAAATGAAGAATGACCGTAAATTGCCGATGAGAATAGGCACAACAACATCAGATAAACTAATCCTAAAGGGACTCAAAACATGAATGCTCTCGGCGCTATCAATATAATCTCTGCTTTTACAAACCTACAATGACTATTTTTGCTATTTTGAGTGATGGTTCCTATAGTAAGAAACACCATTATCATTGACAAAATATCGCAACTTTACCGCAATTATAATTTAGCGGGACAGAGAAACGAAAGGATAATCGGCGTTTTGGAGGTTAAAGTAGGTAAGCTCGAGAACAACATAAGTTACCAATTAAATTTCTTCCTTCTATAATCAAGGAAAAAGGTATACTCGTAAAGCAACCAAAATGCACCTAAAAAAATGGAAATTCACAATTCCCCTTTCACCATTTTCCTGCACGGAATTTCAGAATCCTAGATTGAGTCATTTCATAAATTCCAAAAAAGCTCATCTTCGAGACAATTTTTGTTCATGAATTATGCACCAACGAAAACAATAAAATAAAAATGACGAAAAACAAATAAATGAATTTAAATTTACGTGAATCACAGGGAACCAAATTCTAGGGTTTCAGTGGAGAGAATTTTACCTGAAATCGGGCGGGCAATTGTGGTTGAGTATCCGAAATTGATCTGTAAATAATCTTTCTCTGCTCAAATACTACGATTCCCGTGAATACGCTTCCCAATGCAGCACCCAACAGGCGCTCCTGCATTATTCATCCCCAAAACCCCAAAAAAAATTTAAATAAATTAAAATCACTTAGAACAACTTTGGAAATCGAATCAAAGAGTTAATCAAATCAGAAGATCGAATTTACAAGAAAATTTTTACCTGAGCAAGAACGCTGATCATCGCGTCTTCTTCGGCTGCAAAAAACGCAGAGAAAAATTTGGTTCTGTTTTGTCTAAGTTCTAGTTCTCTAATACACGAAGAAGAAGAAACGAGGAAGACGAACTTTGGGATGCAAGCGCGCTTTCACGGCCCGTTTCTGAGTTCATGGTGGGCTTACAATTGGGCTACGGAAGATGGGCTTACCTTAGCCCAATTCCTCTCTCTCTCTCCAACATTTTTTATTAAGAATATTTTACAAATAACAAAAATTTATATTAAACTTTTTTTAAATTATTATAACATAAAATGTTACAATCATTATGATAATTGTTATTTAATTTTGTTATTCTTAAAATATTTTATCGAATATTGTTGTATTTCAATTCCACTCTATTAATATAATTTCTCAAAGTAAATAAATGAAATAGGCCAAGCTTTCTCCGAATCCAACTGCATTAATTCAATATTTCTGGATGAATAAGAAGAACATCATTTTTAGATTTTTGAAATTCAAACAATCCTATATGAAAATTTTGACTCTCTTTTTCATGCCGTGATGATACAAAGAAAAACTGAACTTTAAAGAATCAAAAGTGATTTATGCACTAATTAACACAATATTTCCTATCATTTTGATGAGTGAATGAACCTAAACTTTTCATCATAACAAGGAAAAAATTTTTAAGTTGGCTAACAGAAGTTTTAACTTCTAAGATGAAAATTTGAGCTATTATATGAGAAATGATGTTATAATGCGTTAGGAAACTAATATATTTGATCTTATCCCTAATAAAAAGTAAGGGGGTGTTTGGTGAATAAGTTTAGTTTAAGATTTTTAAGTTTCAATAGTAATTTTTGTTGACTTTTTTGAAAAGACAAAAAACTTTTTCAGAAAAGGACAAAAACTTAGATAAAAAAATACAGTTTAGTTTAAAATGAACTGATACGCCAAACATCCCCTAACATTGCCATTTCCTATAATGTATCCGCTGCAAATTGATAACTTGATTCTTAAGACAACGTAAATTATTTTGTTTTATTCATAGTTGACTTAAGCGTTGATTAATTAATTAACATAACAAAATGTCGAGGGTGGTCCATATTTTAGTACAATTAGCTGTCAAGAGTTTTGGTCAAACCAAAACCCTTCTCTTGTACTCTCCATCTCTGTTGAATTCTGAACTATCATTAAACTATAATTACGGCAAAATGCATTCAGCACGGTTCAAATCATACACTCACAAGTGCATCCAGCATTCCTCTCAAGACCCCCAAAACGAGAAGGAGAAAAAAAGACACAACACCAAAGCTAGGCTGTGATATAGGGGTCTACGCCTTCAAAAAAAAAAAAAAAAAAAACACATAGGCTAATATGAAAATACGAAATCTTATGACCAAAACCTCTAGGCTAGCAAGTAGAAGCAGAGAAAAAGGTGTGTACAAAATTGACATCTCCAGAGAACGTATGGCATGGGATTGGGGGGTAAAAGGTAAAAAGACAAAAGCCAAAAAGCCAAAAAGGGGGGACTTAATTGCAAAGTGGGTTTTGCATGTGAGCTTCTCAGTCTCAGCCACCTCTCACTGCCAACAAAACCCCACCCCACATCCTCTGTCACGTGACTGTCGCCACCACCACCACCAGGCCTTATGACTTGAGAGCCTCCCTCATTAGTTTGGTCCCCCCAACTATTTGCATTTCCCTCCTTTCGAAACCCAAAATCCTCCCAAAAATCCTTTTTTTTTTTTTTTTTTTTGTGGCGAGATTTCATGAGTAATTTCTTATGTGAATCCAAGGTCTCTTTTGTGTGCTGCAATCTCTCTCTCTCTCTTTTCTGTACCCCATCTCAGTTTCGGGTGTGCCCTCCTAATAAGTAGATGCATGGTAGTCTCAGTCTGTCATGTTCATGTTATAGCCGTTGAACAGTGATTCTTGGCCCCATCCATGTTGACTTTTGACTTCTTATTCATCGGAGTAGGGTGGGATATAAATTAAACGGTGTAAATTTCATCATGTCGGATACGGTGAGAGAATTTTTGTAATAAATTTAGATCGTACGATCGAGATTAATGGTATTTTTGGAATCGGAAAGTTAAATTAGCACTTTGACTGCTTGGATAAAAGTTTGGTGGGCTTTATAATAAAGCTCCAATAATTGGAGTGGTCCACTAGATTAAAAAAATTTAGTAGCTGAAATCTCTTAGTAATGTATTTATGCAGACGATATGTAAAATAAATGCTCATAGTCGAGGAGTAATGCCGCTTTTAAAGTTTGGTGTCGCATTATTGTAAGATGTGGTTGATGAATTAAGAATAATGCCGATGAAAGCAAAAATAGAAGAATAACATCTATATATATATATATATATAAAGTGGCAACATCCTCCTTTTGACTAGAGGGGACAGTTCAAACGGTAATCACACGCCATAGTCCTATGAAATCCCAAGAAATAATAAAAGAGAAGAAGCCAAAAACTCAATCTGGTTTTTAATAAAACAGACCAAACTGTTATTTATTTATTTATTTATTTTTAATTTTTTGGTGGTGTAGACAGAAACTTCGGGTCCTACTTGTAAGACTGCATGTGGCGTTTAATTAAATGTGTTATAGGTGACTTCTTTGTTTTGAGTTTTTTGGTTGCTTTCTGGGAAGTCTTCTGATCATCAACTGGCCTTAAGTTCTCCCTCTGGTAAGTTCAAAAACCCATAAAGTAAAAAAAAAAAAAAAAAAAAAAAAAGAGTTCCATTACTTGCTGGGCAAGGTCTCTTCTTCTCTTATGGTTTATTATATGCAGACTTCATTGAAAGTGTGTTCTTGTTTTATTTATTTATTTTCCTAGGAAAAAAAATGAAAGAGAAAAAAAAAAAAAAAAAAAAACATGCTCTGTCATAGGAAGACTTAATTGTTAAGCATGACTTTATGGATTCCATTTATGGGATGTGAAGTTCGTCAGTTTCGCTGGAAAAAATGAAAAAAAGTTTCCCAACTTTTCTTATCGAAGTACTTCTAGACTCGTCTGTGTAACCTTTTGTCTAGATTCTCTCCGTTGTACTAATTGTTGCAGGCTTAACACAAAGTGGGGAAAAAAAAACTAGAAAAAGTAACCTATAAAAAAAAAAGCTGTAAAAAAGGTGTTAAATTATTTGGTCAATAAAAGTTATTGGATTTTCTGTTCTCCTTTTCTTTTAATCTTCATCTGGGGTTTTAGAATTTTAAGTTTTTTTTTTTTTTAATTCCAGTCGTGGCTTTGTTTGTTCTGATGAGCATTGTTTATAGGTTCCAACTTTTTGAGATTCCCTGGGAATATTTTGGGATGTGTAATTTGATTTTTTTTCTGGCTGGTTTTTTGAGTATTTTGGGGTTTTTTAGCTGTTGAACAAAGATCAGCCCATGTCCCTGTCCATTTCAATGAAGACAGCCTCATAAGTGCCTTCTTCAGCTTTTCATTTTTCATTTTTCATTTTTCTCTTTTATTTATTTATTTTACCTGGCTTAGTTTGATTTTCAAATCTAGGAAAAACCAGTCCCCAAATGTTTTCAATTATGGTTTGGGACGCCAGAATCTTGATAACTAGGAAAGGAAAATAAATAAATCGAAATCTCTTGGGACTTTTTTTCTAGTACACTTTTCCAGCTTATTAGTACTATATTTCAAATGCCAGTTCCTCAGAAAAGGTCACACTAAGAAAAAACAATGAAAAAAAAAAAACCCATTTCAAGTTTTTTTAGTCTGGTGTGGTAGATTTTTGGCTCATCAAAACTGTTTTGATACTTGAAAACGTTGTTCTGATCAGCATTCTATGTCGGGCTAATCGCCGTTCGGTTCGGGGCTTCTTCGATGGAGTGATGCTTGTCGACAATGCGCTTGTTCTGGTGGCAACAGCTTCCACTGCTTATACTGATTCAGCTCTTGGAGCCCAGCAGAACTAGCCACTACTTATATGGTACTCTCTTTAAACTTTCCTTCCATTTTCAAAGAAGAAGTGATTTCACAAGGCATGAACAAGATTTTAGAATAGTAATTGAATAGATTTTCTTGTTTTGAAAATGTTACCATTACAATTGCATAATATTTAAACTGTTTTTCTTTGTTTTCTCACCGACAGCTGAAGCTTCGTTTGTAGGCAGTTCTCAGCAACCGAGTAGCGTATTCGAAAGAAATCCATGCCTAAGACAAAGGGCTTGTTTGAGATGTTATAAACTGAAGGACCCTGGTTTTATTTCTTTGTAAGCACCCCCTTCTCTTAGTGTGTTTGGTTGCAGAACAAAAGTTGCTTTTCTCACACTTTCTTAGTATGCAGTCAATATTAGAACCTTATGCTTCAGCAGATTTCCCGGAATCTGTACACTTTCTCTGCAGGCCAAAATACTCCATTTATCACCATTTAGTCCAAGAGTTTTTCCTCCACATTCCTCAATTCATCTACAAGAACGAAGTTTTAAACCGGAAAATAAGCGGAGAGCATCAGCTACGGCTAATGGAGATAGTAGCGTTCCAACTCTCACAACCGAGCAATACGGTCATGACAACAAGAGGCCAAAAAAGAGAAAAGTTGCAGCGATAATTGGTGGCGCCGTTGCAGCTCTACTTGTATTTGTCATTGTATTTCTTGTGTATTTCTGTTTGATGCGTGTCAAGAAGCTTATAACCAGAACATCTGAATCAGCATCTTCTGTACCCTCTCCACCTGGTATGACTCAGCAGCATATCAGATTGAAAACTCTTTTCTGAAATTCATGCGATGACTTCTTTATATTCGTGATATTCATGATGAAATTATTTCATGATACGCTGCTTGGCTGTGGACTTACCATTAGCTTCTTCTTTTTTGCATTTTTTTGATTTAGTTGAATTGGAAAGAGGGGATACATCCCCATATGCCGTGGCACTCTCTCCGTTTGATACACAGAACTTGAGGGAGCTAACAATCCAGGAAGTTGAGCAAGCTACTTACAGTTTCAGTCAAAATAACATCATAGGAGAAGGGAGATTTGGTTTGGCTTACAAGGGACTGCTTCAAGATGGATCTATTGTTGCTATCAAGCGGCGCCTCCATGCTCCAACTCGGTCATTCTTTCATCAGGTAAATTTGAGAAACTGTCTAGAGTAAAACACAAGGTTTTTCTTCCAATCTGCCACTTCTGGTGATCAACAATTTTTTGGTGGATTAAGTTCTTCTGATGCAAATAACAGGTGAAGCAAATTGCTCGTGTCCAGCACGTTCATCTTGTCAAGCTTATCGGTTATTATTATGATAGTTATCAGCAATTACTTGTCTATGATTATCTCTCAAATGGAAATGTTGGAAGCCACCTATATGGTATACTCTCTATCTGCACTTATGTATACATATATACATATATTTATGTTTACAGATATATGACCAGTTTTTGTTCAGATAGTGAAGGTTTACCTATTGGAAAGCTTGGCATACGACATAGGTTATCAATAGCTTTAGGTGCTGCCAAAGGTAAATCTGCCGGTTCAATTCCCTTTCCGCCTCTATTTCTTTTATATTGAAAACAGAAAAAGCAAAATATTTAATACATCCAGTCTCTTGGATCAGGACTTGAACATCTTCACAGTTTGGTGCCTCCTATACTGCACTTGAATTTCAGGACAAGAAATGTTCTCCTAGACGAAAACCTTATGGCTAAAGTATCCGATTATGGACTTACCAAGTTGCTAATTGAGGGTAATCATGCGGGTTCATCTTCAGCCATTGATTGCTTCCTTGACCCCGAGTATGTTAACACCCCTTGAAACTAACTACTCACTACACTGCATGATACTCTTTCATGTTACCTAAGACCGTTAACTCAGAATCTCGTGTTATGATATTATGTTAGTTTATCGATTCTCGGAAAAACCTTAAGCTGTTAGGTGGTCGGCCTAGATTAGACCGATCAAACAAATGCAATAATACCATGTAGATGGTTGTTTATGTGTAGTACAAGAAGGAAACCTAAATATGAGGGTTTTATCAAGTTTTTGTTGAACCGCATAGGCAAATCTCTCATCATTTTAAGATAACATTCTTTTATGGAGTAAATTTCCTTACTGATATTTAAAAAATCTCTTAAAGGTTAGATGTGCCAAAGAATGCTTCAGAGAGAAGTGACGTGTACAGTTTTGGGGTCTTCTTACTGGAATTGATTAGCGGATGTGAAGCAAATGTCGGAAACCAGTCAAACTCGGGCAAAAATTTATTATTGCAGGTACATTTTAGATTGCAATTCTTGCCAATTCATATTATTCCTTATCATTTTTGTCTTTGTTTTTTGTATTCTGTTCAGCACTTCTAAAATGAACATACAATGTCCAACTAAGAAAAAGACCTAAAAGACGGAACGAACCATTTAGTTAAACAAAAAGTTTGATATTGTCTTTGAAGGCCAAACAAGCAGAAAAGTTGGAAGAAATTGTAGATAAATCATTAGGAAGGCAAGCAATGGAAGCTGCAAGAAAGATGATGGGGTTAGCATCGATGTGTATAGAAGGAATTGCGGGAAGACCACCGATGAAAATCGTCGTTGAAGAACTAGAAAGAATTCAAGAGGGAGAGAATGCTCGCTTGAGTTCTGAACTCGATATTCAGATAGGTGCTGTGACTCTTGGGAGTGAGCTCTTTAAATGAGTCCTCTGGCTTTCTGGTAATCTTGTTATTCTTTTATTGAATTTTTCTTGGGTGTAATTTTTACCATAGTAAAAAAAAAAAAACAAAAAAAAAAAGAAAGAAAGGATGATTCCAATTGTAACAACATTCTTGAAGTAAATAAATCACTTGTACAAAAAAAAAATTTCAGGGGTCTTCAAGGTTGAAAGCACAATGTTGTTTGTCTTCTTCTTCTTCTTCTTCTTTTTCTTCCTCTCTATAATTGGTTGCCAAAAAGATGTTCATGATTCCAAATTACCTGTCTGGGAGCGTTTTTAATGGTTTCATTTTGGGTATGAAAATGAAAATGGGAATTTTTTAGGCATATTGGTGTTGGAACTGAAGATTGTTTTGGATATAAGAAAAACTTGTATTCCGTTTTGTTTATGCCAAATATGTGTTAGAATAAATAAACTCTAAAAAATAAAGAAAAACAACCTTACTTTTATCACAATTACCAAAAAAAAAAAAAAAAAAAAAAGGACCAATTCCAAACTATATCAACCATTTTCAAAAATACATATAAAAAAAAAAAAAAAAAAAAACTCTCCTTTGGGCCAATTAGGGAAATATTTGGATATGATCTTTTGAAAGTTGGATTAAAAATGTACGTACGAGGGGAAACTTTCAAAAAAATTATGTGATATAGAAAATAAGATAAAAATTTGAAATATGTTTAGAAAAAGTTATAAAAATAAATTTTATTTTGTTTCTCTCATTGTTATAAATATTTTGACATAAAAAAATTTCATTTTAATTTAAAATAAAAAATTTTAAATTTAAAAAATTTAGGAGATGTTTGGAGAGACATTTCATTTTAAACTAAATTGTACTTTTTCATCATTATTTTTGTTTTTTTCTAAAAAATTTTTTTATCTTTTCTGAAAAAGTTTTTTGTCTTTTTTGAAAAGTCAACAAAAATTACTATTAAAACTTAAAAATCTTAAACTAAACTCATTCACCAAACACCCCCTTAAATTTTTAAAAATAAAAAAAGAAAAAATTAATATAAAATTAAGATTTTACCATCTTTAAATAACATCTCAACGGACGGTAAAAAAATTATATATTTGCCTGGTCTAAGGTCTGAAAAATAAGTTAAGGATTAATAAAGGCGAAGAAAAGGTGACAACTAGTGTCCTAGAAAATCACAAGCCGTAGTGGAAACACACCTCTAGTTATGTCGGTCATACCCATAAGCTTAGATTTCCAGTATTCGCGCCGCTTTTCAAGTCTGTTTGGCAGTTTCTTTGGCGTGGAAAAGTCTGTTTGACAGTTGATTGCTTAACAGGACATGACTTTTCTCTCAGTTGGAGTGACACAACCGTTCGATTGGTTGTTTAGATTGGAATTTTATATTAGAGTTAGTTTACTCTTTAATAATTAATTAAAAAATTAATTGATTTTTTAAAAAAATAAATAAAAATTAAATTAAAATTGGTGACTCAAATAAGTCCTTTTTTCTGAAAAATTTTTTTGTCTTTTTTGAAAAATTACTATTGAAATTTAAAAATTTTAAACTAAACTCATTCACTAAACACCCCCAAAGAGTTAGTAATATATCATCTGGTTTAATAAACAGTTAACAATTAGATGATTTATCAATCTTTTATTCTAATTATCTGAATAAGATAAAAATATTAAGAGGGAAAATAATGATTATGAACTTAGCATGAAGCTGGAAAATCGTCTAAATGTCAATTAATTGTTTAGTTAACTAGAGATAATAAGCATGATGATAGATAATTTCCCTTCAACTTCTTCTTCTTCATTTTTTCTTTTCTTTTGCAATTTTTATTATACAGTTCCTCTTTCTACGCTAACACCTAGATTACAAGTTGAGTTTTTTTTTTTTTTGGGGAAGGGATACAAGTTGAGTATTAATTTCGTAATATAGTCTAAGAAAAAAAATATATAAAAAAGTGTCATTAACTGATTAGTATCACGAACTGTCCAATGGGCAGCATTAGAAGTGTAAACACCAGACACTCCACACGGAGCAAAATTACTAAGGCCATCTCCAATTCATTTACTCTATTTTAGAGTACAGAAACTCTAAAATAGAGTATCTGTCACTTCAAATAACTATTTCATTTCCAACCCATTTACTCTATATCATACTCTAAAAGGAATATTCTATTTATATTCTTTTTTATAATCATTTAATATTATTTTATATTTATTCCTCATATTTATGAATTAGAATATCTTCTCAACTTTTTAATGTATGTAAAACTTGTATGTTGATTTACTATCTTATAAAATTTATTCAAAATAATAAAATAAAAAAAGGTATAAAAAATAAATATAGCTTAAAATTTAAACATACAAATACTTTACATATAGAAAAATGGGTAATTTTGAAAAAAAAAATTAAATTAAGGATAACTTTATAATTTTTATTTTTACCTAAATATTACTTTAAAATTTAATTAAAAACAAAAAAAAAAAGTAGTTTAGAGTATGAACAGTGATACTTCAAATATAAAGTATATTATTCATACTCTATATTTGAAGTACCATATAGAGTATCGGTTGGAGTCCTCCCCGTATTCTAAAATGGTGTAATACTCTATAATAGAGTACCCATTGGAGATGCCCTAATATGAGGTGTTTTCCCAAAAAAAAAAAAAAAGCATGAAATTTTTTATGCTGTACAATCATTGGCAATTTGGCGTTGTGGTAATTGTTTGAGTTAGGATAAAAGTTAGTGTCTGTTTGATAAATAAGTTTGAGTTAGAAATTTTAAGTTTTAATAATAATTTCTGTTGACTTTTTAGACAAGACAAAAAAATTTTCAGAAAAATATAAAAATTAATATGAAAATTTTGAGTTTGAACTCACGAAACAAACGAGGTTTTAGTTTTTTTTTTTTTTTTTTTTCAAAACCATTTATGTTGTTGTTGGCACGTTTACCGTTGACTTGGGGGACAATAGAAATACTAAACAAGTTTATTAACTTATTATCCATTATTAATTCTCAACTTCTTCCTATAAATATATTTATATATATTAACTTATTACCTGTCTATCTCCATCCCTCTTTTCATGCATCTTGACTTGGTCTCAACGATGAGCTTTTGGTGATAATTTAATCAATCAATTGCAATCCCTCTTGCCATTCTTCAAAGGAGCACTTTAATATCGCAAAAACTACAAGCAGCTTTATGGAAATTGTATTTGAAGCAAAATAAAAAGGCCAATCTGGTTGCTTATTATAGAAAATTTTCTTTAAAATAAAAACAAAAAAAAGTTATCTCAAGTACTCGAAACATGAACTAAAATGTTTGTAAGTTAGCTTATAAAAAGCATACATGTACGTTTAAAAGTTGTCCAAAAGGCTCACAGTTTCAAAGCTACTTGATGCCAGCTCATGAACTGAAAGAATTGAGTATCCTTTGAGACGTGCATGGGATTGCTTACAACACTCAAGAAAAAATCAAAACCAAGATCTTATAAAAAAATAAAAATCAAAAAGGTCCAATACTCCAATTGGATTTATCCATTATATCCCCCCAAAATAAAACAGAAAAAATATTAGAATAAGGCAAATTGGACCAATATATTTAGAAAGTAAAAAAAAAAAAACAAATATTAATTATTTTCAATATTTTATTTAAAGGATTATTTCCAACATATTTCGAAAGATTTTACAAAAATATTATTTTCTTTTTTTATTTTCGATAATTATTAAATATAAGTAGAAATGGGATCGGACCAAACTTCAAACGCAAATTCTACAGGAAAAAAAAACACCCATCAAACATGCCTCATTATTTTTTTTAAGGGAAAGTTACTATAAAGTTCTTTTTATATATTATTTTGATAGAGTTTATTTTTAAACTGTTTATATATAATAAAATTATTAAGATATTATTTGTATATAGTAATTATTGTATATTTTATTTTATAATAGTATTTGATTAAAAAATTAAAAAAAAAAGATAATTTAAAAAATCCACCTTCATCGATGGAAGGCTGGGAGGAGGGGAGATTTCCATTGTCGAGATCGGGAAGGAGGGAAGGACTAGGTTGGTCAGCTTCAGGGGGCCAAATCTGGTCAAGTAGAGTGGGAGTCTGTTGTCAACATCGGGGGGAAGAAAAAGGTTGATCTTTTTAAATTTTTTAAAATTTTTTTATTTATTCACCTTTATTAATATGAAATAAAATATATGATAATTATTATACATAAATAATATCTTAATTATTTAATTATATTTTAACGATTTAAAAATGAACTCTATCAATATAAACATATAAAATATGCTTTATTGCTTTATTTTTGAACATTTACCTATTTGATTAGTAAGTTTAACTCAAGTTAAATTGTATTTTTTTTTATCTTTTTTTGAAAAAATTTTTTGTTTTTTATAAAATTTTTTTTGTTTTTTCTAAAAAATTAACAAAAATTATTATTGAAATTTAAAATTTTCAAACTCAACTCAGTTACCAAACACTCCCTTATTTATTTATAATGGTGTTTGACTCTCCCTTTCAAACTACTCAACTCAAATTTTTTTTTTATCTTTTTCTTAAAAAGTTTTTGTCTTTTTTGAAAATTCAAAAAAATTTACTATTGAAACTTAAAAATCTCAACTCAAACTACTCCACCAAACACCTTATTAGGGGGAGTTTGGAGATCATTCCAACTCCAACTCATTTCAAACTTTTTTTTGTCTTTTTTCTAAAAAATTTTTGTCTTTTTCTCAAAAAGTTTTTTATCTTTTCTGAAAATTCAAAAAAATTTACTATTACAACTAAAATATTTCAACTCAAACTAACACACCAAACACCCCCTTAGTCTATTTTTAACTGACCTTTCTCTCTTCTTCATCATCTTCGTTAACTGAGTTCTATAAACCCTACTCACGCGGATCTCACTACTTTCGATCTGTTTCGAATCCACTCAGAAATGGCGAGTCGACTTGCTATCACTCTCGCATTCGCCGCTCTTCTCCTCTTCTCCAACTCGGTTCTCTGCAAGGAATCGAAGGCCAAAGACCAGGATGACGACGATGAAGATCTCAGCTTTCTCGAGGAGTCGGACGACAAGAGCGACGCCGCTCACGGCGGCGGCGACCACCACCCAGATCCGGACAACTTTGACGATGAAGGCGACGACGACTTCGGGAATTTCTCCGATTTCGACGAGTCGGACGCCGATCAGGAGGCGTACAAGGAGCCGGAGGTGGACGACAAGGACGTTCTCGTTTTGAAGGAGAGGAACTTCACCGATGTGATCGAGAACAACCAGTTCGTGATGGTCGAGTTCTACGCGCCGTGGTGCGGTCACTGCCAAGCTCTGGCGCCGGAGTACGCTGCGGCAGCGACGGAGCTGAAGGGCGAGAAGGTTGTTCTGGCGAAAGTGGACGCCACGGAGGAGAACGAGTTGGCTCACGAGTACGATGTCCAAGGCTATCCGACTATCTACTTCTTCGTCGACGGCGTTCACAAGCTTTATTCCGGTCAGAGGACCAAGTGAGCTTCGTCTCCCTGTTTAATTTTCCTTTTCTTATTGATAATGGCGTGATTTCGTAGGTTTCAGAGCAAATTGTATGGTTTTTCGATTTGATCTGTTTGAAGAATTGAACTTTTGTTATGTGAAAATTCAGAGACGCCATTGTAACTTGGATCAAGAAGAAGATTGGACCTGGTATCAACAACATTACCACAACTGAGGACGCCGAACGCATATTGACTTCTGAAAGCAAAGTTGTTTTGGCTTATTTGAACTCTTTGGTGGTATGTCTTTGTCCTCTATTTCTTACTAAAGATTAAATTTAGGCCAATTTGTCTTGAAATATCTTTGAAATGTCCAATAATAATGACTTTGAAATGTCTGGCCAAGGTTCTGGTGGTTGGTATTAGCGCGAAAAAGAAACACATGTACTCCGAATTATGTGAAATTGACTAATTTATGAAATTATTCGCAAAATGTATATAAGACATAACCTTTAACTTGGAACGGTGGCTTAAATATAATGTCAAATCAGATCTCATAAATTAACGAGTCCATTTCTCCGAGATATGATGAATAACTTTTGGGTGGAGAGGTTACATTTTGTGTTGCTTGTTCAATGGTCCTGCAGGATTTAGGAGGTTGGATGCAACTTTAATAGATAGATTAAAAGAACACGATCCGTTCCCAGATCTAATGATAGCATGATCTATTATGTCCTGCCCTCTTGTAACAGGGTTCTGAAAGTGATGAACTTGCTTCTGCATCAAGACTTGAGGATGATGTCAACTTTTACCAAACAGTGAATCCTGATGTGGCTAAGCTTTTCCACATTGATGCTGAAGCGAAACGGCCTGCCTTGGTTCTACTTAAGAAGGAGCCTGAAAAATTGAGCCACTTTGGTTTGTTTCTGTTGCGTTTTCTCGATTTTTCATTTCAATTTAAAATTTAACAAAGGTACTGTTTTTAATATTGCTTATAATGTCGGCAGTTGGTAAATTTGACAAGTCTTCCATATCTGAGTTTGTATTTGCCAATAAGCTTCCTCTGGTTACCATTTTCACAAGGGAAAATGCTCCTGCAGTTTTTGAAAGTACAATAAAGAAACAGGTAAATTGGCCCGTGAATGTGTATTTGGCAATCTTCAATTTTTGTACGTGGCATATATATGGTTGATACATGTATTTATTTACATATGAAATCACTGGAAAAGTTAGTTGTTCTAGGTAATGATACCTGATTTTGTGGAACTGAGATTATTTAAATATGCTTCACTAATATTTACGTTAAAAATTTGTGTCCTCAGATGCTGCTCTTTGCTACTTCAAATGATACAGAGAAGGTTGTCCCAATTTTTCAAGAGGCAGCAAAGTCATTCAAGGGAAAGGTATTGCTTTTAAACTTTGATTAGTTAGTTCAGTTGATTTTTTCATTGCAATGCTTATTGTCATGAAAAAACGAGACCACCTTGTGGTCAAAATAACTTCTCCTTTAGATAGTTGGTTGTTATTCATGACGTTTACAAGCTTTACGTAGTCATAATGGCTAGATTCAGTGTGCCAAAGATTGAAAAGATAAAATTAGAACTGATAGAATTAAATATAACCATGTATTTATGTTTATATTTTTTTTCTTACTTGTAGCTTATTTTTGTTTACGTTGAATCGGATAATGAAGATGTTGGAAAGCCAGTCTCAGAATATTTTGGTGTTAGTGGGGATGCTCCAAAGGTAATCCTTTCTCCTTTGCATCTCCTTATTTCTTTTCATTCTAATTAATTATTTTTTAACATTATGTTCCGCTTTTAACGACTTAGTGCTATTAATACCTCGTTCCCTACAGGTTCTTGCATACACTGGAAATGATGATGGCAAGAAATTTTTCCTTGAAGGAGAAGTGACCGTGGATAATATTAAGGTTGAGTCTCTTTAAACTCTTAGAAACAATAATGGATTTCTTGCATGTTTTGACAAGCTTACATGATAAAACACTAGCTAATCTTGATGTAAATTCATCAGGCTTTTGGGGAGGATTTCTTGGAAGACAAGCTTAAGCCTTTCTTTAAGTCCGACCCAATTCCCGAAACTGTAAGTTCTATGATTTCATTTTTAAGTGGCTATTTTTGCATTCACGGTTTTATAGGCTAACTTTTGTTTATGATTCGTTTGATACAGAATGACGGCGATATGAAAATAGTAGTTGGAAAGAATTTTGATGAGATAGTTTTAGATGAGTCAAAGGACGTTCTTCTGGAGGTAAGAAATATGCAATAAACTAGGTAATTTGTCTTTGGGAGAAGCTAAACTGATGCATTCTATATTCCAGATTTATGCACCTTGGTGTGGCCATTGTCAATCTCTGGAGCCAACATACAACAAGCTTGCGAAACACCTACGAGCCATTGAGTCCATCGTTATAGCCAAGATGGATGGAACCACAAATGAGCACCCCAGGGCGAAGGTAATAACAGAGTCAAATATTGGATATTCAAGGTCGATACATACTAACTCTGTACTGAGGTCTGCCATTATGGATTCAAAGGAAGGAACCATATTTTTTTGTTCAACTGTTTAATTTTCATATGTGCGAAATCTTTTATGTTTGGGATTTTATACTCTATGCCTATTTTCTACATTCATGAATCACGATGCAATGCGCAATGTTTTTGACGGTCTATTTTAAAGATTTTTTGTTCAGTGGACTTTGTAGTAAGTATCAGTTGCTTTTCTTGTACAGTCTGATGGGTTTCCAACGCTTCTCTTCTTCCCTGCTGGAAACAAGAGCTTCGATCCGGTAAGATGTAATTCTGCGGTACGGTAGGTGTCTACCTTTGTCCTTATTTTCTGGAAACTATGCTAGACTATCTGGTTACTTGGTGTGTGCAGATTACTGTAGACACTGACCGCACTGTGGTAGCATTCTACAAATTCCTCAAAAAACATGCATCAATCCCCTTCAAGCTCCAGAAACCAACTACACCTGCAAAACCTGAGAGTCCTGATGCAAAAGAGACCCCGGCGAGCACTGAAAGCACCAGTAGTGATCTTAAGGATGAGTTGTGAGGAGTTTCTGTCTATTTTTTTTTTGGGTTCTAATGTCTTCTTTGTGCCATCTAAATGGTAGAAAGAAATATTTATTTAAGATGACAATAGAGGCAGATCGACTAGAATGAGAGAAATCAAACTCTTCCTGGGAAAATGAAGAAAAACCATTTAAAAAAAAAAAAAAGGAGTTAATCAAGGAAAAAGAGAGGTACATTAACGAAGTCAACTTTTGAATTTTTATCTTGTAATAGAGTTCTTCTCAAGAACTAATAAAATTATCCTTTCTATCTCTCGACTCTTTCAGTTTGATTTGATTTTATGTTATTTGGTGTTATTATGCTAAAATTTCTCTCTCTTTCTCTCTTTTTATTTTCTAATTTATGTTAAGTTGTTGGCACAAGTGTAAACTTTGTGTTCTTTGCTTTTCTTTGGAACAAGAATAACTTGGAAGTTAGGATTGGATGTTTAGCCTGACCAAACAACATTGGTTTTTACCAAAACTTAGGTTGTTTGGCTCTTCATTCTGGATTTAGATTTCCATTTCAATTTTTATTTTATTTTATTTTATTTTTTTTTCTGAAAAGTCAATTAAAATTATTACTAATTTTCTAAAAGTCAATCAATTTGAACCTAATAATTTCATATCAGACCGGTGCACCAAACATAACTGTGGTGCTTTATGGAACACGGTAAAAGTATCGTTGTGCTAGGAATCAGGGTGTTTCCAACGTTTTGGTCGTATGATCTTGTCAAAATGTGTGTTAGTGGTGGCTATTGTTAATAGATGATCATATCACTATTCACTACTTTATTTAGCCAGAATTCAGGTAAGGGGAGGAAAAAAAAAAAGTGAACGAAGTTATAATTCATCCTCTGGTTGACCTTTTACTTGGAAAATTCATCCTCAAGTTTGTTGTGTTCGGCACTTCCACACCAAGCTTCAACAAGTTGTTATATGGTTGTTTTCAACTCAATTTTGGCGATAGTCACGCAAATTGGAATTTCGTTTTCAACATGAATGGCAAGGTTTTTTTTTTTATTTTTTTATTTTTAAGTATTTGTTGTGTATAAGAAAAGTTGGTCATTAGTACTAGAGAAGCGATACTATCATAGCTAATTGTGACTAATTTCATATCATTAGCTTCTAATGATACTTTATTAGCATTGCTTCTCAAGAGAATTTCGATTCTTTATTGTAAACAAGCAGCTGTTCACGTGCTATTGTGATATAGAAGAATCCACTTAAAGTTGTTTCAAGTTGCAATAGTGGAAGTGGTAGTCTAGCTAAGCTAATTAAAAAGTAAATCATAAACGAAATTAATTTTCTTACTCTAATATTTGAGAGAAGTTTTAATTAAAAACAAAAAGAATGAAAGAGAACACTTTGGAAGAATGCAACCACGGTTGGACTTGGACCCCATTTGATTGCATCACTTTTTAAGTCTTGAAAACCATGTGACACACTTTTAATTACGCGACATTGAGCCCTACCCTCCCCTATGATAAGAAAGAAATCATTCCATTAATTGATTTTTTTTTTAAATAAATTTTATTGTCAAATTGTCAAATTGTCAAACATTTCACATTGTCTACACACATTTATGTCACCGCCATTACACTTTTTGTTTTTGTTTTTTTTTTTTTTGGGGAGAAATGTCACTATTACACCTTTAACTTGTACTAATTCCGAAACTTCCTACACCGACCAGATACCCAATCTACAAAAAAGAAAAAAAGAAAAAGGAAAAAAAAAGAGTCAAAACAAAAAATTTATGTATTAAGCTTCCATTAGACACACATGGACACAGTCTTCAAATGAAAATTTGAGATTTGAATTAAGGGTCTGTTTGGTGAATGAGTTTGGGTTAGAAATTTTAACTTTTAATAGAAATTTTTGTTGGCTTTTCAGAAAAGACAAAAAACTTTTTCAAAAAAGATAAAAAACTTTTTCAGAAAAAGACAAAAACTGAAATAAAAATTTTGAATAAAAACCATCGAATCAAACGAGGCCTAAGAATTTAAAATAAAAAATAAACATTTAAATAAAAATAAATGTGATATGAATTTTAAAAAGTTAACAATGTGAATTTAAATTGGAAATAAAATAAAATTGAATTTTTTTTGGATTCAAAACAGCCACACCCGCGTAAGGGGAATTCTCTTCTCGTAACTGGAAATCTCTACTCGTGTTGTTAGCGTGTATAACAAATCTCCATTTCTTACGTAAATCGTGTTTGTAACATGTAATTAATAACCTCAATTCTGCCATAAAAATTAAAAAAAAAAAAAAAAAACTTTCACATTTTATATTGAAATTGAAATTTTCCCTTCAAATTCAATCAACCCATACACGTTTATTTTCCGAAATAAAAGAAATTAAAAAAAAAAAAAACCACACTATTAACTCCTGTTCCTCTGCTCTCTCTCCCAAATCCCGTCATCCCCAATCCCCGAAAAAACCATTGTATTCTTCCCAAAAATTCACACACTCTCTCTCTCTCTCTCATTTTCCGTTCCGTGAATCTAGGCCGTCACATTCTGCTCTCCGCTCATCCCGATATCCTCTCCTTTTCAACCGCCTCTTCACTTCCTCTCAGATTCAGATCTTCTCCTCTCTTCTCTTCTTCTCAGCTTTTCAGACTCGGATTCAACTCCTGTGTCTCGCTCGATTCTTCACCAAGATCTCGGAATCCAGATCCGCATTGCCTCTCTTAAGTTCGTTCGGGAAGTCTCTGGATCGGATTTGCCTCTTACTGTGTTTGTAAATCTTTTCACGATTTTGGACTAGTTTCGGCAATGGCGAAGCGATTTGGCGAATTCTTCATGACGCTTCTTTTGCTCTCCCTCTGCGTTGGATTTGCACTCTCTGCTGCAGGCTCGCCGGAGAGCGCACCGAGTCAGGCGCCGGCACACGCCGCGGATTTACCTACTCCTGTGTCTAACGCGCCAACTAGCGGCGCTCCGAATCCGGTGTCTGATTCTCCGACTTCGTCGCCGCCGTCTCCTCCGCCGGAGAATCAAGCTCCAGGCTCATCTCCAGGTTCGTCTCCATCATCTTCTCCTCCTTCTCCTTCTCCTGCTTCGGAGAAATCTCCAGTTCCGACTCCTTCGCCCGATGCGAATGACGTCAACCCCAGCGACATTAACGTGAACGGAGAAGACAGAAGGAATCGTCCGGCGGAATGAGCGGAGGCAAGAAGGCAGGAATCGCGGTCGGAGTAGTCGCTGCGGCTTGTTTGGTTGGGTTGGGCGGGTTTGTGTACAAGAAGCGCCAGAACAACATTCGCCGATCTCAGTACGGTTACGCTGCGAGGAGAGAGATTCTCTGAAATCTGATTGCTTCTCTTAGAGGTCACTGAAATTTCTCTACCGCCATTTTTCGCTTCTTTATCTCTCTCTCTCTCTCTCTCTCTCTCTATCTGTTGCCATATACGGTGCTCTAGTTCTGGAGATGGTGAATTCGATTGGATTCTTGATATTCTTTACGGAAGATTGATAAGAATTTTTCGATTTGATATGATTTTCTTTTTGTTGCACAAGAAATTTTAGTACACATTAGTCAGTGATGTACTTTTCATTTTTAGCATATATTGAATTTAAAGCTTCTATGTAGCTTGATTTTGCTCCTGGTTGGTCAGATCTGCAGTATATCATTGGATTTGTGCTTTTCTTTACTCTGTGATTTTGCAGAAACGTTTTTTCACTTCGACCTTTTCTTTGTCTTTTTTCTTTTCTTTTTTTTTTTTTTGGGGCTTCGTTGCAGTAAAAACAAAAAGTTTATGAAAGCAAAATGCATGCGAGAGAATGATTTGGTGAACAATTTTGCCTTTTCAGCAATAAAAAAGAAAAAAAAAAAAGGTTAATGTTTGGCTGACTTGTTGCTCGAATTTTAGAAAAAGCACTTTAATTGACTAATCTTAATCGCTTTAGAGTTCTGTTTTTGTTAATGAAATCTGCTTTTTCGATTTAAATAGCTGACATCAGATGTAGGGATTTAATTTGGATTTGAAGACAATACTCGGATTGCTTCGTGTTAAATTCTCTTTTATTCACCAATTGCTAAACTGTTGACTTTCGGCTATGGAGTCTTACGTAAAATTTTAAACAGTTTATAACTACATAAAATATTTGAGTCTGTTTGGTTCGTTAGTTTGAGTTAAAATATTTTAGTTGTAATAGTAAATTTTTTTGAATTTTTAAAAAAGTCAAAAAACTTTTTGGAAAAAAGACAAAAATTTTTTGAGAAAAAGACAAAAAAAAATACAGTTTGAGATGGAATGAGATGACGAAGCAAACGGACCAAAATTGTCTTTGTAGGACCTTGTACAGGTACTATTTTGACAATTGATCTCATCAAAATCACATTGAAATGCAAAAAAAAAAAAAAAATGGTATGTAGAATATAGAGTTTTTGGTTGAATATCAGAACCCTACATATGTATATTTAATTTTCTTCTATAGAAATCTCAAAATAAAAATAAAAATAAAAATAAAAATAAATAAATTTAAAAATAAAAATTAAAAAGAGCAGCTAATCAATTTATAATATGTAGGAGCTTTTGAAGTTAGGGTATTTCTTATACCGGCAATGCACATTTGAAGGCATCGTCAAAATCACACCAAATAAAAAAAGTGTGCAAAATTGATAAAACGATAACAAAGATTAAAACTGTTCAAATTAGAACCTTATAATATAGTTTTTTCCCCCCTAGTTGAGAGATTTCATCTGACCTGACTGTACTTTTGGGTTCAGCCACGAGTGTCTTTTCAACACTGAGCTAAGGACAGTGGTTTATTAATTCTTTTTTTTTTTTTTTTTTTTTTGTGCACTACTCTTCAGTTTCTTATCAAGTGCCCCTTCTCCCAATGGCATTTTAATATTTTAACTATTGAATTAACTATCAACAGATATTTTAACTATCCAATAGAAATTTTAATTATCAAATTAAGCGTGGTTTGAGACATATTCGGATGGTATTTTATTATTTAGATTTTAAATTCTTGACTTTATATCAAATTTTTTTTTCTTTTTAAAAAACTCAAATTTTAAAAATCTATAATTTTTTTCATTTCAAATCGAAAT
Source organism: Ficus microcarpa (assembly GCA_025413485.1). Taxonomy (NCBI): domain Eukaryota; kingdom Viridiplantae; phylum Streptophyta; class Magnoliopsida; order Rosales; family Moraceae; genus Ficus; species Ficus microcarpa. The sequence continues at coordinate 23,263,971 of CM046377.1, read as the reverse complement.
AAAATAAATTTTATGTTAAAATATTCGTGATGACGATACAAATAATACAAGATCCATTTTGTATATATTTTTTTCTAACACATTTCAAATTTTTGCATTATTTTCTACATCACAATTTTTTTAAAAGTTTTTTTTTTCCTAAAACACACATTTTCAACTCAACTCCTAAACATCATATCCAGATATCCGCTAAGTGAGCTCTAATTTTTTAGCATACCAGTGGGTATTCACGTACTAAACTGTTAAAAAGTTAATTTAACGTACAAAAAATAACCCATGATAGGGAAAAATAGAGTTCCTATTGTAAGATTTATTGTGAGCAAATTTAATCGTTAGGTTAATTATGCTTGACTCAGAATAGTTCTGCACCATGAGTCATATATTTTTTATATACATCTTATAAATCATATTTTAAAGAAATTAATCTAACAATTAAAATAATATTACCTACTTGTAAATTTAAAACACATTTCCTGTTGTAAACTTTTTCTTGAATGCATTTTAATCGAGCTGATATACTCATACATCACTAGTGGCGATAAATCGGATACATAAATAAGAGAAGCCGAAATTTAATAGGTGAACTATACAGAAATATTATTATGCTAAATCTCTCTTGCGCATTAAAGCAGTAAAACCATGAAACAAACAGGCACTAGGACTATCTACTGGTAACAGGGGGCATTAAAATGCTGTTTATTCTAGATGAGGTACATTTTCCACGTTATTATGATGCTTTTTACATGTTAAATGCACCTGGTGTAGCTCATCTGTTCCTAATCTTTTGAAAAAAATTATACAAAAAAAAAAAAAAAATTGTTCATAATATTTATTATCTTTTGATCTAGCAATAAACATATAACCGAACTGGGGACTCTCCCCCTTCACTGAATTCCTTCGTTTCTTCTCCGTCGAACTCTTTTCACTCTTCTGTGGGGGGGTCAACCCAGCGGCCGTGTTCTTTGATCAGCTGGATCAACGCATCGGTGGCATGTTCCATCTCGATTCCACGCTTCACCACATTCTGAAACATGATCCAATTCTCCATCAATCCCAGCAATTTTTTAAAAAAAATTTGTGACTAAAAGTAACATCGAGTTCTAAGCATGGCAAGGACAAGCCAACAGAAGTTGGCTTAGAGCTCGGCCGGTTGTCTAATTGTTTGGAGCCATGCTAATCAGGGAGTTTTAGGACTTGAATGATGATTAAGGAACAATTCTTTCATACTATCCAAAGTAATCTAAAAATTCACCAAACCAGACCCATTTAAGTTAAGTAGGAGAATGAGAATATACCTTCCCAACGTAAAGGTCAATCTTTCCAGGAGCACCACCAACGTACCCAAAATCAGCATCAGCCATCTCTCCAGGTCCATTGACGATGCAACCCATGATTGCAATCTGTCACAGGAAAAGAAATTAAAACGAATACCCTTTTTTCTCTTTCTTTTTTTTTTTTTTTTCTTATTTAATTTTGTTTGTAGTACTCAAAGAAATTTTGATTCAAGATCATCTCATCACAAAAGACATGGATCAATTAATTACCGAAACGCCAGGCAGATGTGATGTCTTCTCCCGAATCTCTGCACTTATTTCTTGAAGGTCAAACAATGTTCTGCCACAGGATGGGCATGACACGTACTCCTGTGACAACATTTAAGCAATGATAAGTTTCTTCTGATTATCATCTTTTTTCCATATTTTGCATCTTTTAGAAGTTAAAAATCTCATACCGTCTTTGTGTTCCGCATTCTACACCCTTGAAGTAGGTTGAAAGATGTATTTCTAAGAAAATCAAAATCCTTATCAGGGGCTTCTAACAGGACGCCATCACCAAGTCCATCTACTAGAAGGGCTCCAGCATTGCTACCTGCACCGATGACCAAGTCATCCCTGCAAGAAAATGGCATCAAGTTAAAACTCCTCATGCCTTACTATCTTAGTAAAATAGGATAATCTGTTCTGTAATTACCTGTGGATTCCATTTTGAAAACTAATGTGGTGAATTACGGGGAAGTTCAGGGCATTATCTGACAAATACTCGAATAGCCTGGAACCGAAAGTAGAAAGACAGAGTTAGGAGTGAGCAAGACGATCAATGGGAAAAAAAAATTAGTTTCATACTAGAAATAAGTACATGGAATACAAGATTAAGCAACTGGTTATGTTGTCAAGTAACTTCTATTACCTCCTTGCTGCATGCACTCTGCTGATTTTATCCTTGCCAAAGGGAAGATCGTGAAGAATCATAGTAGCATCAATGCCTTTTAGAATCTCCAGTTCTTCATAGGACTCATCACCGCGTAAGGAGACAACCAAGCGTGTTCCTGAATTGGAGTAGGTGAATGTGTATTAGGATATAATGATCAGAATTATAACCCAAACAAAATCTTTCCTTCCCATTGATGGAGCCAGAGCTCTCTTTTTTTTGTAAAGGAAACAAGGGATACAACTTGGTAATAGGAGAAAATGTATAGAACAAAATGTTGAAACAAAATCCTAGTTCCTTAAATAGCTCCAGGCTCGGAAATTTTTGACGGAGCAGTACCTTCTGGCAAGAGCTTGTATGCACCAGTTGATAACTCCTTAAGATTTACTAGAACCATAGCGTTTGGCAATGGCTTTGTTAGCTGCTCTGACAAAGGAGTTATAACTCCCATACTTACGTCTATCAACCTCTTAAGAGCCAGCCGCTGCCCAAAAAGAAAGGAAGATCATAGTCATTCCCATTATCTTGAATTTGCATGGCAATGGAAAAGCACATTAAAGCATCAAGAAACAATATGACAGTACATAGGCTAAGAAAAATAAAGATAGAAAAAACAGGCAATCGATTCCCTAAAATTACCCAAAAAAAAAAAAAAAAAGTTCAGTAGGATTCTCACAGCATTTTCATCTTCAACGGGTGGAAGTTCTCTCAACAAGATCGAGTCAACTGTTGCTAGGTCCTGAATAAAAGGATACAAATTTGTCAGGATACCCCGTGACATAAATAAAAATTTCATGCAATTGCTGAAAAGTACTAAATGGAAAACGTATATACCTTAAATGGCATGCCAACAACAAGTTTTGCGGCCAGTGACTTGTATAGGAGCTCTGGGGTCTGGAACAAACAAGAAAGGTTTAGTAATTTTTCTGCTTTCCAGGGTCAGCTTTCCCACGACCCTGAAAGAGATAAAAAGAAAGAAAATGGATACAAGGAGGTATGCCTCCAAGTGCTACCTTTAATTGATCCAGGGACACAGACATGAGAACAGAACCATCACGATGGAGGACACCTCTGTAGTCTACCTCTTCACCCTGTAAAATTAAGCATTAAAAATCTGCTGGAAATATTGTTACTTAGGCAGCAGGATTTATTAAATGGCCAACTATCCAATATATTAACGGCTGACCTCTTTCTGAATAGGCAGTTGACCAGATCGGCGTTGGAAATCAAAGTAGCGTCTGTGTTTCTCTTCAAATGGAGCCTGAGGCAAATATAAAGTGGATTTAGGTATGAGTGGATTTAAGTATTTATTTTAAGAGCAGCATATTAATTAATGAATGGATGTTGTCGAATCCTACCACCCCTTGCTGAAGAGAAGCAGCTTTTGTCCCGAGGTTGGCCAGACGTCTGCAAGGATCTATCTCCTCCTCCGGTGGTTCAGTAAGTGAAACCCTAATAGTATCACCCAAACCGTCCTGCATGTCCAATGCCACATTTCTATGAGTAAATAATAACTAATTCATCCTTTCCAAATCCAGCTAGAAGGTTACAGTGGTTTTATAGAAAGCATATGACTGAAAGCAAACCAAGAGTAGAATTATGAAGCCAAATTAGAACGATACCTGGAGAAGGGTCCCAATGCCAATAGCAGATTTCATCCGCCCATCCTCACCTTCTCCTGCTTCAGTAACTCCCAAGTGCAGCGGGTAGTCCCAGCCTTGAACATACATTTCAGCTAAAAGAAGACGATATGCCTGGACCATGACAACAGGGTTGCTTGCTTTCATTGAGAACACAAAGTTATGGAAATCCAACTTCCGGCAGATCCTTGCAAATTCAAATGCCGATTCAACCTGTTTAAGCATTACCATTTAGAGCGACACTATTTAGGTTTCAAGTAGAACAAGAAAGCTTAAAAGCGGTTCAGGTGAATGACAGAAAAATATATATATATATATATTACCATTCCCCTTGGAGAATCCCCATAGTAGCTCATGATGCGATCTGAGAGACTCCCATGGTTTGTTCCAATACGCATTGCTCTTCCGTACTTTTTACATTTCTCCACCAATGGAGTAAAAACCTGGTATAGTAAAAACCACCGAACTAATTAATAAAACATAATTCTACATTGATGCGAATCTAATATTGATCAGCCACTTCTTTACAGAGCAAGGTTTATGTCTGCACAAAATGAGTTTTCAGCAAATGAGAAGACAACTGAACAGATGAGAAATCAATATATACAAATGACAGAAAAGAACAAGACATGGGGCCTTAATTCTTGAAAGTTTATCCAATCGGTGAATGTATGCTTGTTAAAAGCTTTACTGACTTTATTGTTCATACATAGTTGATTTTTATGTGTGAAAAGCTACCAACTTCAAGTGAAGGAAATGAAACAACACGGGCTACATAGTCTGCAAAACTCTTGTTTCATCTCCTTACTGTAATCTTTATCTTCCAAGATATAGTCACTGTAATGTAAACATGCTTGTTTAAGATCTTTACTAAACAAAAACTGAAGGAAATAGCTCACAAACTAATGGATGCTTTAAAGACTAGATATTGTTAATGAGTATGAATTGATTATGAACAGCTTTAACCTGCTCAATATGCTCAAGTTCCTTCTGATAGTCATCCTCAGTGTACTCTAGCTTCTCAAACTGAGCCCGTCTGTCAGCTGCAATAATTAACTTAGGTGAATCCAGAAGAACTGCCATCGTTTACTAGTTAGATTAAACATCAAGTTTAAAATTCTTACCAAAATTTCCAGGGTTGACACGGATTTTGTCAAAGCATTCTGCAACTCTCAATGCAACAGAAGGAGCAAAATGGATATCTGCCACTAGAGGTATATTGTAACTGCACATGCAATTGATTATAACATTATAAATCCCCAAAATTTTGGTCGTCACTAAAATTCTCAAATGCTGTAAAATACATCGAACTTACTTCTTCTGCACAAGTGTATTTTTAATTTCAAAACATGCATCTGCTTCTTTCTTCCCTTGAACTGTTATACGAACAATATCTGCTCCCTTGTCTGCAATTCTCATAACCTATAGATAGAATAGCAATTTTTATCAAAACTGCCCTTAAAATCAATAGTAATATAATGGGCTATTGATTAAAAGGTTGAACCTCAACCTATTCTATTATTTAAAAAAAAAATGTTCATTATCTATTTTCTACAGTACAAATATTTTACAATCTTTACCATATAAATAAGCACTCGTTTTAACACTCTTTCAGTAATCTAGCCACAAAATAATATAAAATGCCACATTTTCTTTGCATAGCCAGATATGGTCAATCAAGTTTCCAATGAGAAGATAAACCAAATCTCCATTTATAAATAGCTGATCCACGATGGAAGTTAACGAACCTGTTCAACTGTTCCAGCAACATCCTTAGTGTCGCTTGTGGTCATTGTTTGAATCCTTATCGGATGCTCACTCCCAAGAGCCACATTTCCCACCATCACAGTTCGTGTTTTCCTTCTCACAGTTTTGTGTAGGGATTCACAGTACTTTTGTCTAGGTACTACATCCAAAAAACAAGAAAGCACAAATAATTAGACTCAAAGTTATCAAAATAGAAATTTCATTTCCGCATATACCGGAATACAAGGCCTAAAGGGAAAATAATTGAAACAAGAGTTCTCTTCCTTTTCTTGTTTCTTTCAAAATCTCCCAAATAGCATCAAATACTAGCAACATAAAGATCCGAATTTATAGGAAAAAGAAAAGGAAAAAAAAAATACCTAACAATGGGCTTCCTTCGGATGCGGGTTGAAGTTCGGCAATATCTGATCCGGGGTTTGAATTCCTTATGATCGAGACTCTTGGTCTAGCGAACTTAACCCTCTTCAAATCAGAAACCTTCACAAAATCCAAGTTCTTGGCAAAGCCCAAGCCAGAGTCCCTGCTTTTCAGACCCATAAAAGAAGCTGGTACAGCTCCGGCGGCGGCCATTTCCACAACCTTAAAGGCTTTTTACCTTCACAATTCCACAACAGAAATCAACATGAAATTTCAGTTTCACTTGTAAATGGTATTACTACCCTGTGTTTTGGGAATTTAAACGCCTTGTTTGGTTGCTAAGAAAATCAAGCAAATTTGTCCAAAAATTGAACTTTAACCAAAAAAAAAAAAAAAAAAAAACAAACAAACAAAAAAAATTAATTAACACTTACGTATACATACATACATACATATAATCTAACGAGAAGATATACCTGCAATTCAGCTTAACTAGTCACAGAAAGCATCCAAATTTCCGACAAAAGAAAAACTTTCTTTTTGTTCGGAGGATTAACGATGAGCAAAAGTCAAACTCATATCGCGTGTGACACACACACACACACACACACACTAATGAGAAGAACTACCTTCTATTCAGCTTGATTAGTCATTTAAAACTCTAAAAAATCCGTGCAAAAAAAAACGGTTCTTTATGTTCGGAAGATAAAGGATGAGCAGAACAAAGCTCGAAAGAAGCTTGAATCAGCGACAGACAGAGAGAGAGGTTGAAGATTATGGGTAAAAGGCTTTACCTGGAAATAAGCAGTCACTTGAGCTTGAAAATGTCTTTGGATCAAAAGCGACCGAGAAGGCTCTGGAGGAGAAGGAAATCTGGTGGTCCTGATTAGGCGATGAGTTTCACGATTCAGAACTTGTTTTCCTGGTTTTGTAAGGACTTATATTTTCCCAGGAAAAAAATGATAATTTTTTTTTTTCTGGCAAAATTTTTTTGCAGATTTGCGGATGGCGATTTGGTGGGAGTGATGGTTACACGACAAAAACGTTTTCCCTCAGCATCTCCATTATTTCTTTATATATTTGCAACAGTTGGTCGTTGGTGGCTTTTTTCTTTTTCGCTTTGGTCCTCGTATTCTTGCGCTATCTTCAATTTTCTCCACAAGTTTTCATATATTTGTAACTTAGCCTTTGCATCACCATTAGTTTATTACTTATTAGTGGAATTTTGAAACCCCCACCCAAAACTCAAAAATAATAATAAAAAACAAAACAATGCACCATAATTAGATCAAGGATATTGTACCTTCCTCGATCCACCTACCCTCTTAGATGGAATCGTTTAACAAAGTTTAGTCAAAACAGCTTAGTTAATTTTATTAAACATTAATTTGTTATTGTTATCATTGCTACTATTAAGGTTGATTTTTTTATATCGTTCAAAATAAAATATTTTTTTTTATATATCAATCTAATATCAATAATCACTAGTAATTATCATTCATAATTATTATAAACTATGTGTTTATTTTTAATTTTTTTAGTTATATTTGTTGGGCGGGTTTAAAGATTTGAGTAAAGATAAGATATTTTTAAATTGGTGATTATGTCTTTCGGTTTACTCTAACATTGTTTGACTACTACAATTTGCATTATTGTATGTTCTTAATGACAAAAACTCAACCCCCAAATTTGGACTTTGACGGAAATCAATATTGACTTTGTAATTTGCAGTCTCGTATGGCCTAAACTGCAAAAATTACACCAAGACAGCAGCCAACTAGGAATCTTTTGCGATATTCCCTAGCGGGAAATTAGACTCTAAAAATAAATAAATAATAAATAAAAAACAACCAACTACTAATATCTTGTATTTATATCAGATTAAAAAAAAAAAGTCCTTGTTTTCGTTCTTCTCTCTAACATAACAACAACCAAATAATATTATTTTCAATAAAATTACCAAAACATATTCTTATTCAACTTCTCTTTTATTAGCGTTGGTTAATAATGTTTAATTTAACGAAACATTTTTTTTAAAAAAAAAAAAAAAAAAGACTTAATTTAAGAATAATTTCCATGTAACAAATTTTTTTTTTTTGGTTTTTGGGAATTGTCAATGCCAAATGATAATTTCTATATTATTAGTATATCCAACAGATTTTTTTTTTTTTGATGCGTACGCCAAATTTAAACATAAGCATTTATTACCAATAAAATCTAAATACAACTTCAATTCCTCTTTTGATTCGGGATGTGCTATTATATCTACGACGTGAAGGTCTTTATTAGGAACTACCCAAAAGTCCTAGTTCAAGAGAATATTAAAGATAGTAATAATAATAAAATAAATCAAGAATCAAGTTCTAAGAAAATAATAAAAAAATATATAAATAAAACTAAACAAATAAATTAAACAAGGAGTCGATAGCGTACAACAACCTAAGTAGAGGGAGAGCACGTGAATTAGATGAAATTTGAGAAGACGGCTTAAATGGGTTTATTTTAAGTCGTTCTCTTGTTGACCTAATTCTCACGAGTTATATTATTACATATGTGCCACATAGTTGGATATTCTGTCCAAATTTTGCCAACCAAATGGGACCAAGTGTAGTGTTGATAAGTTTTTATTTATAAAGTTTATAATATAAATGCCCACAATTTCTTACAAAAGATTGGTAATGTTTTGACGACTATATCTATTAATATTAAATTGTATAGCATAATTTTCAATTACGTTTTCGAAATGTCATGAAATTGGTCAAAAACTGGAAAAACAATAAATCCAAGTGAAGTTGAGATAGTCCAAGGTCAATGTCTTGGAAGAGTAGATTGTATCCTCTTTCACCGATTTTGGTTGTTGAATCGTAATTTTGCAAAAATTTGTTTACTTTACATATACATATTTAAAAAAAAAAAATCCACCTTGACTAGAAGCAGATTTATAGGGTAGTACTCAGACCATGAATGCCAATTTTGGATGGAATCCAACTCATTCTATAAATTATTGTATGAGCCAAAAAACAAAAAACTTAAAAACTTAAAAAAAAAAAAAAAAAAAATGACCCCTTTGATGATAGGATGGTTTCAGAACAAATTGCTCCTAAAGACAGATCTACATGATGGAATGAGGCACAGTTAAATGTTTCTTATGGCTTTATGGAAAAGCACTTTGAATTTTTTTTTTCACCATATATAATTAGTTCTACCAAAAAAACAATAAGAATTAGAATACAACAAGATAAACGTGGTGATTGTTCTACCAACACCCAAAAAGAAATCATTTTGCAAAAAATGCCAAAGATCTCCAATCCACAGATAGGAGAGTTTCACATGGTTTCAACTTTTCAATCACCCGCTGCTTCTTCCACTAAAGAATGCCTTCCAAGCATCTCAACAGTCTCTATCTTTGCACTGTAAATTCAATGCCAAAAACATTAAAACACGTGCCCACAGATTATTATTATTATTATTATTTTTTAAAAGTCATTTTCAACTTTTAAACATCATTTATATTTACCTTCCGGGTCGGAGGATTTTGTACTTTCCCAGTCTGGTGAGGTCCACAACCGTTGAGCCAGCTCTACCTGAAGGAAGTTCACCGCCATCAAAAACATAGGCACAGTGCTCCCATAGGTTCTCAAAATCCTTGATGCTAACACTGCTTGGCTGCCCACTTAGATTAGCGCTCGTTAGAGCTAGCGCACTCCCCAGTCCACGGGCGATGGCCCTTATGAAGTCATAGTCAGGCACTCGGACTCCGATGCTGTCCAATCCTGGGTTTAGGGACTTCTCAATGATACTTGATTCCCCTGAAAATGTCATATTTGACAACGTAAAGGTTTTCCAAAATGCCGTCAGGTTAAGTATAAACATTGCAATTCATGGTAAATGTGATGATCTAAAGTGAGAATATAGCCATTAGCCACCCAGGTGTCTCACAGTACTACGGCATTGCCTATGTGACAGATAACTTAGACTAAAAAGTCATAACTTCTTATTCTCATCAAGTTCCATTACATTATTAAATTTTATTTTTTTTATCTGATAACGCTATGATGTGATCTAACAGTTCAGAGACGTGTCCTAGGTTTTTTTTTTTTGCTCCCCACCACAGAATATCTTGCTTTTCCTGCAAAGTGACACATGTCAAGAACAAACCTCGCTTTAGTACAACAGTGACCGGTCCTGGAAGGAGAGACTCGAGTAAGCCATTCGGCAAATTTTCTGTGTCAGCAAAGCGTTTAATTTCAGACACATCCCCAACACATATTGCAAGTGGGCTTGTGTGTTTACGCCCTTTAATCTCGTAAATCCTATTAACTGCTTCCAGAGAACTGCAATTAGGCTCCCATTAGAAGGAACCAAGAGTTAGCAGTAGTTTGGCAGTTTCCATACAAAAACAAAGCTGGCTTAAACATTATAAATTAAAGCAAGTGATGACTTCACTATTTTTTATTTTTTAAAGTGGTAAGTTTACTGTAAAAGGAAAGAAGTTGAGGCTTTTTTTCCTCACAATCAAAGGATAAGAGTTTGTTAATAGTTGTATAAGAATACTAGTCATCATTCCATTTGGGAAGTTCACTAATATCCCTCACCAAAAAGAAAGAAAAAGTTCAGTTAATATCCAACATACTCTAAGGCAATGCTGAAATATGGTTATAACAGTTTTGGTTTGTGAAGTAAAAATCATTGACGACATAAAAAGGGCAGCAGGAGGTTAAAAAAAAAAAAAAACTGTGTCCTATAAATGTGCAATTCAATACTCCGATGTCTTTTTTTCCTTAGTGATAATACTCTAATAAGTAAAAAAAAAAAAAAAAAAAAAAGACTACAATAAAATATAGAAGAAAAATGAAACATCATATTTATTCACTGGTATAATTATATTAAAAAGGGGCACCAGCACGGATTTTGTTCATCTCATATTAATGTTATACCTTTTTAAAGTCATTATTTATGATCTGGTGTGGGACAAAAGAGGTCCCAAATGCAAGTGAAATAAAAATCTTCAACAATGTCTCTTTGGGGAATTTAATCAAACAGTTCCGAGGCAAAACATGTAACAGCTAATTCTAAGTTTCAGACCATACCAAGCATCGCAGGCGAATCCATAGAGCGTATCAGTGGGCACAGCAATGAGCTTGCCAGCACTAAGAGCTTCACAAGCCTGTTCGGCATAATTCTCAGAGGCAGGAAGAACGACCCCACATTTACTCTCAACACAAACGCCGTTTGTCTCCGAACTCAACGCCATTGGCTTCCGGAAACTTTCTCTCGAAATCGTACGCTTGTGCGACAACGACACAAACCCAATATTGGTTACGCCTAACAAAGTCACGTAGTTGAGTTCAACATGTGATACAACAAGCTAAAAAAAGAATTGCAGAGCATGAGAGACAAAGTTAGAGAGAGAGAGAGAGAGAGAGAGAGAGAGAGAGACTGACGGCGGATGTGATTAAAGAGCACCTCTGAGACAAGGAGAGAGAGAAGAAAGCAAACGAGCCCTGACCAGAGGAGCTCCAACTGCAATTCTCGTTGGGAGGTTCATCTTACTCTGCTCTGTCCGTTTGTTTTGTCATGTGTCACCCCCACACATGCCCTAGAAAAACATCATCTCCAAACGTCATGTCGTTTGGAAGTCACAAATTTGAGTCGTTTTTGGTGAAACTACGAGCTGTTTCATCGTGTACGAGTTTGAAAGTTTGCTGTCGTTTTAACGGAAAACGACCAAATCGTTTGTTTTTCATTATTACTGAAACAACATCTAGTTTTTAGCTTCAAATTTTCTGTCGTTTCGTTTGGGAAAACGACATTTATTTTTCGCCTACCAAATTGTCGCCAGTTTATGTAATATATATATATATACGCGACGTTAGTTGTCGTTCATCGTTTGGAAGTTTATTCTCGTTTGAGGATAACAAGCGTTTTGTGCTGTTTCTTTGTACAGAGCTAGCTGACATTATGTCGTTAATTTTTGTGTTGTTTATGACAAAAATCACTAATTGTTTGTACTGTGTCGCTTTTGGCCTCAAATCGTAAAATGACATTACTTTTGATAAGAATATTTCTAGTACCGATGGGTGGTCGTGTTGCTCAGTTATACACTGCACGTGAGTTAATTTTATTTTGTTGTCGTTTAACCATGAAAACGAGGACTCGTTTAGTCTGCAAGTTCTTGTCGTTTACATGGAAAAAGAGACGGTACACTGAAGTTTTCTTTGTTTTCTTCCAAGTCGAATTTATTACGTCGTTACACTGAAGTTTCTTACAGTTTGGCTATCAAAACGTCATGTCATTTTTCCAAAAAGATTAGTGGTTGTCGTGTTGCTATCTAAACGACACATCGTTAATCTAATTATTTGTCGTTAGTTATGATTTATAGTAAACAAAATTTTTAGAAAATGAACTGTTTCTTTTGCATGAAACGACAAGTCATTTTGCTATTTAAAACAGATTGTATTTGTTAGAGGAAAAAAAGCAATATATAGCTTGTCTTTAAAACGGCATGTCGTTTGGTCAGGCATATGATGGTGCCCTTTCCATCTGAAAACTCATTTAAATGAAAATACTTGACCCGTAGAAAAAACATTCAAATGGTCAAAATTCAACCCTTCCCCTCCAGTTAGAATTTTGCCTAAACTAACATTTTACAATCTTTCACAACATTTTAAACGTTTGCCACCAAACAACTCATTTAAAATGTTTTCAATCAATAAAACATTTCAAATTTGCATGTTTACTAAAATCATCATAGATTACATTTCAAATTTGCATGTTTACTGAGATCATCATAGATTATTAATGCGTGCATTCCATTATCGCAGAAATATTCTCCCTCGGCATACCCAGAATCTGGGCCAAAAATTACAGAGTAGTGGGGTCCGAAGCGATAGCAAGTACAAAAATAGAATATTCCAAAACATTTTAATTGGTCATTTCTATTTGATTTGAAGCTCCACCAGTTTCACCGTCTCAAATTGGTGACAAGCTGCACATGCTAAGAAGAGTACAACTCAAAGAAAATAAACAAATTGTGTTAAATTATTGTTATAGAGACAGCTTTATCTAAAAATGGTCAGATCAGATAAAAACATGCATATTAGTTGTGTTAGGTTATTTTCAGAGGAAGAATTTATATATATCCAGTACGAGATTCCACTTAAAACTTTCTTCTGAACTCTTTAAGCACATCTGATTGGCAGCTTTTCCCGCTACAAACAAAAAAGCCTGTACAATTGGTGCAAAAATATTCGATATCCTGGCAAGTGGCAAACCCATATTACAAAAATCACTAATATACTCTCATCTGACATCTCAATTAAAAATAAAGTTCTCCACAATTGCTGAAAACATATTGTACAAAAAACCATTAATTCAACTAGCTCAGCCCCCGATAAAAGTTCCTGGATTTCGCCTACGGTATGGAGGCGATATATCCTATCTGAATTTACAGTTCCGGGATTGGTTTGGCCCGGTCATGGCATTGCGAGGGAAGCACGGTTCTGATCTGATGAAGCCCGCCGTCTCTTCCTCCATCGCAAGAACTCGACGATGATGGAACTCCCGCTCATGGCAACACCAAGGCCAGCAAATGTTGCAAGCAGAATACACAAAACAGCTTGCACATGAATCTGAGACTACGAAATAATTCAGCATTACAAAGAAGTCATAGGAGTATGAGTAGAATTTGAGTCAAGTATTGTGAGGGTTTTCAAAGTTTAAAAAAAAAAAAAAAAAATCCTGGTAGTCACGGCGAGGAAGAACATCATTGGAATTTCATTAAAATCAGAAATACAAAGTATTTATGAGTTAACACCGTTCCAATGATCTGAATGTGTCATTCATAAAACCGATCGGAGGGTAATTTAAGGTCAAATTTGCCCACGAAACAGCAGTACTTGACTACTTGGTTAAGTTATTGTTCCTCTATGCAAATGTTGGCAAATAATTGAGCTTCAATTATAACCAAGGACGACTGATTAAAGAGGTAGACATATTACCAAGGAGTAAAATATGTGTGCAAAAATAACCACCAGAGCAAACTGAGTCGATGCATAAACCCAGACGAATCGTCTCTTCACTGTACAGAAATCGCAAAAAGCTTAGAGAACTGGATAAGGTCCCCAAAAATTTACATCAGTATCATCATCAAGGAGTGTAAAAAATAACACAAGTCATTCACAGCCAAAGACAGTAAAACTTATCCAGCTGCATCTACTACAGTGTTACTTATAGCCAACTATATATACATATATATATAAACATTTTAAGAGTTTCAAACGATCTTTGAAGGCATACCCATGGTTGATGCAGTCATAGATGAGAGGAGACCCAGAACACAAGAAAATGGAAGAGAAATGGCAATTGCTCCTGTACCCATTTTCCCCACCTGTACACAGTGCATATAACTACATATTATATCACTTTCGCCAATGACATATAAAGATAGAAATAACGCAGCTAGAAAATCTGATGTTACCAGCAGCTGCTCAAGAAAACAAAAGTAGGCAAGCATGCTGACGATGACGAGCACAGGCACTTCCTGCCAAACCCTAATAAATAGAAAATTTTTAAAATAAATTAGTGCACGACCATTTCTTATATCTTGTATACAATATAAAAAAAGAAACATGTAACAAAGAAGAGCATAAGCATGAAAACTATAATGACATTGTGGTTCTGTACGATATAGAAGAATGGCTGATTACAGACGACAAGATCTGTTGATATGCAATAACTAAAGACAATGAAGCTTCTTAGCAGAGTCTCGAACTCTCTTTGGGGTCCCAACGAACATTAATGAAAACACTGAATCTTATATAAGCAATAGGATCGCCTCAACTCAACCATGGACGTGACTTTGGATAAAAGTAGTGCAGTAAAATGGAAAAGAACATCCTTTTTTCAGACACAAACATATTTGGATGGATATGTATGAGTCTGAGTTGACTTACCTGAATCCACCAGCATCTTCTTGTTGAGATCTACCAGCTGCAGTGCTTCGAGTTTGGACACTTTGGATTCGTAAGAGGGTGACAGAAAGGTTTCGAACCTCTTGCTTGCAGACGTCGCAGGTCTTGTTACCTTTGATGCTGAACCATTTTATAGCACATTCCTGGTGGGCAAGAGCAAGTTCGCCTTTGCAGCTGCATTCCATCTTAAGAGTCTCACCCCCTTCACATAGTTCAACCAGACAAATTCTGCATACTGCTTCTTCTTCGGGTATGTCTTCACCATCAGCATCATCATTTTCTAAACCAACTATGAAATTAGAAAAGGACATAAGCTGGCTATCACAGACAAAAGACTTCGAGAACTCGTGAGATAGGACTTTAAAAAACAAATAAATTTAAAAGTACCAGTCTCAACTGTTGGTGAGGTAATTGATATCACATCCCCTTCTTTCACTCGAGGAGTGGAAGGAATTACACGAAAAAATGAATCCATCCTCCTCATGGTTTTTTCTTTCCTATTGACTGGGACCGAAAGTGAACGAGCTATATTTCGATTCTCTCCTTTTCTCTGAAAAGGTAACAAAAACCTAAAATTAAAAAAGAAATATAGACATCCTTCTCTCGATGCTTTGCATCTTCATAGGAAAACTTCCATGAAATGCACGTGCAAAAGCAACTTAAATTCTGATGCACTTAGGCATCAATAGGTGAACAAGTTCCAAGAATCTATACCAGGAATGTTCACCAGCATACACCGTGAGAAAGGCCAATATTCTTCTTGAGGTAATAATAACCAAGAAAACTTACAATTCGGTTCGGTGTGCCACCTACACTTCCACTAGGTGTGGATTCTGGATTTGAATCCATAATTTCAGTCACAGGTAGAGATGATGCTCTGTTTATCTTAGGTGTGAATAGCTTTGTAAGGGACAAGGACCTTGCAATTGCAGGCTTATCTCGTGGTCCTGTACCAGATGCTTCTGAGGCTAAGTTGTCAGCCTTCTCAATATCTGAAGAAGTTCGAGACTTGAAGCTGAGTTTTGGAAAGAGGGCTTTTATAGATTTGGCCCTAGAGGAAGAGGGGCCTGGAGATCCATTAGTCCTTGCAACGGTATCATCAGGTGTCAAGAGAAAATTTACTTTCCTTGGGGTAGGACTAGGTGTTGTTGGCGGCATCTTTATTCCTACAAAATCCGGCGAGGACGCAACTGATGGTCTGGAGGGTATCTCCAGGAAGAGGTTTTGCCGCTTCCAGGGATGACCTTGTTGTGTTTCTTCAGTTTTGCTCATTGATCCCTCCACCTGAAAAGAACAAGGATACACCCATTAAGCTCAGAATACGCGAAAAACGGAAACTACAACTAGGCCAAGCAAAAAAGAAGCAATTCTCTCAATCTAATAGAAATACAAAAAACATACTGCTTCAAGCTCTAGCTGGACGCCAAAAATATAAAACCACGACAAACTAAACCCTATCACAACACAGATATAAACATCAACATTGGTTATTTCCAGTGCATCAATCAGTTTTTCCATACCATATTGTTGGTTGAAGATAGCATGACGGCGAATTCGCAAGGGTGTTTTTGTTATGTTTTACGAGAGTTCGTTGGGACAGCCACTAGTATTGCAACGTGATTCAAGTTTAAAAATCGAAATGGGATTGATCGTACAAGTTCTAACTTACCATCATCGAGTAACTGTAAAGATGGCCTTAGATAAGGCTAAATGGTGAAAAACGAAAGTGCCCAACCGAAATCAGATGGAACCCTTAAGTTAAGTTGAATATTAGATATTCTGATTGGTCAAAATCTAATACAAGATTTTTAATTGCCTATATATTTGTAGATATATTACAAGATTCAGTAGCATTCTAATGCCTTGTCGGCGTACAAAGTTTAAGTATTGAAGGGCAAAGCATATAATATTATATACTGGAGTACAAAACCATAGAAGATTCCATTTTCTAGACCAAGTTCACACTCGGGGTTATTGTCAAACACTAACTTTAGCCCATTTCTCGTAGATGTGAGACCAGCTATTTAATTGTGCGAATATAAAGCTGTATACATACATATACACACACACACACACACACACACACACACACATATATGATTCGAATCAAATGAACTGGTAAATCTAGTGACTGAAGAGTAGTGGTTGAAAAAAAAAATCTGAAAAAAGGCATAAGACAATTGATTTCGAGTATATTTGTAGCTGAAAACGAAAACCAGAAACAAAAATGAAGCAAACAAAAGGAATAAATATATATATATATATATAAAAATTTCTGTGCAAGAAAAGAAAATACAAAATTTCCGAATTTAAATATTAGAAACAAGAAAAGAAACGTATAGCACTTTTGGAATGGAAGACTCGTCTGGAATTCCGCAAAGCATGGAAGTTAAAAAAAAGCATGATAAAAGAAAAAAATAAATATAAAAAAATGAACAGTAAAGAAAGAGAAAGAAGAAGAAGAAAAATTACCACAGAAATGGAACGTGGAAACCCAAAAAAAAAAAAAAAAAAAAAATAGGAGTACCTTGTGATTCTGAAGGGGAAGAGAACGAGTTTTTTCTTCGGCTGAAATTGAACGGTTCAGATCAGGCTCTTCAGCCCCATGCTTTCCGGGATCAGTTCCCATTTCCTTGTGTCAGAAAAGCTTCAAGCAAAAACTCCCTCCATTTCAATATGCTAAGAAATACCAAGGACAGAGAGAGAGAGAGAGAGAGAGAGAGAGAGAGAGAGAGATGGGGAAGTTAGCTTGAGAAGAGGAGAAGTGAAGGTGAAGAAGAAGAAGTTAGAGAGAGAGAGAGAGAACTAAAAAAGGGTAGACGTGAAATAGGGAAAGGTTGGTGCGGGAAACTGTAGAGAGAAAAGAGAGAGAGAGAGAGAGAGTCATTTATGGCAAAAGGTGGTGGTGGTGGTGGTGGTGGTGGGACTGGTCTACTAGTACTGCCACACCCCCCACTCCCTTCCCACACTCTCTCTCTCTACTCTCTCCATCTCTCTCTAAACTTTCTCTCTCCTCTTTCTCTCTCCAACTCGCAGTGCGCGCGGGTCATCTCTTCTTCATTCAGTACTGCTGACTCACGCTTCATGGACCTTTTCCTTTTCAACATCCTCTTTTTTTTTTTTTTTTTTTTTGCCCTTTTTCCCTTTTTTTTCTTTTTCTTTTTAATTCTGATTTGTTGTGACAGTTTAATTAGCTTCTCTTATCTGGAGGCATCGTGATAAATGGGAAAAAAAATATATTTATTTATTAAAAAAAAGCAATTTGGGGAAACATTAGCTTATATAATTATATAAACGAAATTTGATTAAAATTCTATATTATTAAGGGTCCGTTTGATGAATGAATTTAAGTAATTGAATGAATTTTTGTTGATTTTTTAGAAAAGATAAAAATATTTTCAGAAAAAGACAAAAATTTTATGGGAAAAAGACAAAAAATGATATGAAAAAATACAGTTTGAGTTTAAACGTCAAACGGATCCTAAAATTATAATGCATTGTTTTGTTTTGGGAAATTTTGGTGTGATTTTGCCCTTTTGTTGAGCGTTTTAAACCGTTAAAGTTGTAGTGTTGTTACGAGATATTTTAGCAAGATCATCAAGAAACGTCAAGTAATAGGAGTGTTGTTTAGTGTTTATTGTTTTTACGACAATCGTGTGCCTTGTTTAATAACTTTTGCTTGCCAATAGATTAAACAACATATTTAATATTTTTTAGAGACTTAATTCGTTGTGTTTTAACGGTCAATTTAGTAGCAAGGAATGAAAATAATATGTAACTTCTAAATTTTATAAGATTATAATGGACAGAAAATACAAAATTTGTTCAATTATTATTTTAGTTAGAAAAGTTAGGTTGGATGGTTTATTTTAGTCGCCCAATCTAAGATATGGTTAAATTCTTTTTTAATCTAACAAAACGGTCATTTTGTCATTTTTTCTAAATTTAGTAAATCAGTAATTTATTTAAAAATTTGTGATTTATATTTTGATCAATCAATAATTGACTACGGTCAATCACTAATATATCAAATTAATAATATTATATGATCGATCACTGATTGATTATTTTTTAAAAAAATAACATTCTAATTAATTTTTAAAAGCTTCGATTATTTATAAAAAGTTATTTACCTCTAAATCCATTTCATTTGTTTAATCATTTAATTTAACTTTAAAAGTAAAGGCAAAAAATGAATTTAAGTTTTTCATTCAATATTGACAAAAAAAAAACTAAATTTAAAGACACCACTATATCTTTATTTTCGATTCTCTCATCTTTTCAGTTTTTCCTCTTATTCAATCCTACCAAACATTGCATGAAGAAAGATTTGACTATTTCTTGCACATTTAGGATAAGTGATCCTTTTGATCATGATTCATATCAAATTTTGATATTCTTGTTCAGAGTCCTCATCATTAATTTTCGAGTCCTCATCATTATTTTTAATGGGAAAAATAGATTTAAGTAGAACATAGTAGTTAGTAAAAAGGTGCTACATTCAATAACCCCTAAACAAAAATATAAAAATATAAAATATAAAATATAAAAGGGCAAGATCTTGTGCTTCATATAAGTTTTAATATTTATGTATATTTGATGGACAGAATCTCAATTTCGTGATTAACATAAATTAGAAATCTAAAGATGGAGATCGGTGGACCAGACCAATTATAAATAATGGGATATGATTCATACAAAATCACATCAACGTCACTAATTTTAGTAGCCAACTTCTTCTTCCTCTTCAAGATTGTCTTTTTTGGTTTCTTTTTTTGGGAACAAAATAAAGAGTTGGCATCAAAATTTTCTTGCGGTTCATTACACTCTCACTCGTTTTTACTTAACAACATATTTTAAAAATAAAATAAAAAAGAATAAAAAGAGGGGAACGAAATTCCCTTACTTCCTCCCATGGTTCATGAACTGTATAATGGGAGTTGCCTCCAAAACTATGTTTTTATTGCAATTAGAGTTGCATAGATATTGTTTTCATTTGCTTTGAAAATGACTTTGTTTTAAAAAATAAAATACATAAATAAATGAGATTATATTAGAAATGGTGCTGAGATAAAGTGTGTTTGGTTGTGTTTTTAGAGATATTAAAATAAGCATCCATTTAGTGTTAAGGTTTGAATTATAGAATTTGAATTTGTATTGATCATACGTTTATCGAGGCGTTTAAATTACCTAAGTTAAAAAGTGTAAAAACTTGAAACAAAAAATCAATAGGGAGCATATTTGATTTGTTTCGAAATTCTATACAATTTATATATAAAAAAAAATTTATTTGAATTTGTCTATGTAAAATTATGGACTCAAAATTTGAAATAGTGAAGTTGAGGAAAAAAATCTATAGAATTGTAGTTCTGGATTGTTGATCTTCTAAAGTTTGAGTTACGAATTTATGTGAATAGTGAAGTTTTGAGGGGAAAAAAAAAAGATTGTAATTGCATACGGTTTGGATTGTTGGTCCAAACACATGCTATATGAATTGTTTTTAGGTAAATTTCTAAAAACATTTGTTAAGTTACATGACCTTAGAAATAAAAACAGGAATGAGAAAACAACTTTCAACCATTTTTTATTTTCTTAAAAAAAAATCACCTTTTTTGTTTTTGTTTTCAAAGTATTTGTTAAATAAACACTACTAAAAAAAACACAGATTTTCGTTTTTACAACTAAAAAACATGCGGAAATTTTTTTCAAAAATACTTGATAACAATACCAACCATCATCTTGAATTTGTGGTTAATAGTGTGTCATCGATAAAAGTACTAAATCGTGATTACTAAGACTCCGTTTGGTGAAACAATTTAAGTTAAAATTTTTAAATTTAAGTTGGTTGACTTTTTTAAAATAAATTATAATTTTTATTAACTTTTCAGGAAAAAAAAAATTTGAGATAAAAAATTTCAGTTTAAAATGTAATGTCAAATGGAGTATAAATGTGTAAAACGGATCATAATGCAATGATTTTGACGGGTGTGAGTTATTGGGTAAACACCGTACATATGTAGAATTAGTGACATATGGTGGAATCCATTATAAAGTCTTCAATCATCATGACCCTGACTTTAGATATATATATATATACATATATACACACACATACATTCTCATAAAATCTCATATCCGATACCGTATGGTATCTGATATGTGAATTTAATTTACTGTGAATGTGAATTTCAGTTATAAATAATGTAAATTCATGTAGGAGAAAAAATGTAATTAAAACGATCGTGAATTTATCTCATTTTATATTTTTTTTTATATGAATTCATGTTTTTAGTAACTGAAGTTCATATTTATCGGATATCATCCGGTAACGAATATGAAACTAACCCTATATATATATATATATATATATATATATATAGCTTGTCCTGGACCAACTTGTCAAACAAAAGTATCCATGGAATCATCCATTAAAGAAAACACCTTCCCAACAGACAGAGAGACAGGGAGTGCGGGAGCTAGAGAGAGAGATAGCTAAGTTAGCCTAATATGTGTACTTGATTTGAGTAGGTTAAGGATGCTTTTCAAGTTCATTTTATTTGAATTGGTATTCGAAATTTAAACTTACCATAAAGCCATGTTTATATATGTATATATATATATATTTATTTCTCTATTTATTTAAGTGTGTGTCTGTGATATATATCAATGAACGGACTTCCCGCCTCAGAACTTGAGATCCTAAACAATATTTCTAAAAGCAAAAAGCTGGAGTTTTCAACCATGCCCTTTGCAAACAAGCATTTTGTTATATATATATATATATATATCATAAAGATTGCAGTCAAACATTCTGTGTATTGAAGACGACATTCCATCTAATTTATAGCGTTAATGAATGATTGATTAAAGAAAGTAGGGAAAAGGGGGAAAAAGGTAAAATGAAATAGGACCTCGTAACTTAATTAGATACGCAATTTATTTTTCTTAAGCTACAAGAAAAAAAGCGATATTACACCGTTATCTTTTTTCCTTTTGTTTTTTTGTAGGTCCACTTTTCACTTCAATTGACAAATTCATTCGTTCACACTACATGTTGTGGTTTTAGGACATTTATATCTATCAATATAGTATACTTTTGGACGTTAGTTCTTATAAAAATTAAATCAATTCAAAGTTAACAAAATTTAAAAAAAAAAATTTAACGGCTATTAAGAGAGCATAGAAAAGTAGGCTTTCTAATGAAAACTTTCCACTGTTCCATGGTGGTGAACTTAACAATAATAATGACAACATCGCAACAAAGGATTTTGCTCCTTAAGCCGTGTGATGGTTCATGTCTCCACGAACATAATCAAAAACTAGTAGTGGGATACGGAATGGATTTTTTTAATGCAATTATCCTAAAGTGGAGAGGTTCATCTTTGAAGTCTTCAGTGGCTGCTAAACAGCTTTAAGAAGTGATTAAATTGAAGAAGGAATATGAAGCTAATTGGCCTCTTTTCTTGCCATTATCTTTTTTCTTTTTTCTTTTAATCATAAAAAGAAATTCCCCATTTATCTAGAAATCTAACAAAATCCCAGATCGAACGGTACTAAAACCTAACTCTTGGTTTTTTTTTTTTTTTTTTTTTTTAATAAAAATTCGAGAACTCTGTTGCTGAGACTAGAAGGGACTTAAAAAATATAACGATTATTATACCATTATCATCATCAGGGGTCTTTTTCATGCCATTATATAATAGTGCCTAATCAAATTTCTTGGAGCCACGTCTCTACACCCCAAAGTTTATTTCTATTTCTTTTTTTGTTTTTTCTTTTTCTTTATTGGTCCAGGGTCCTCCGTGCAGATGTTCACATACTACCGAGAGGGAAAACACGGCACCTGGATTAATAAAAAGAAGAGAAAGCAAAAGAGAGAGGGAGGGAAAAAACAAAAAAGGAGCTAAAACGATGTACACTTGGCTGACCACTTTTCCTTTGTACATCTAAGCTTGTTTGCATTTGAATAGTTAATTGAACATGAAAATTTTAAGTTAAAGTTGATTAATTTTTTAAAAATAATCTATAAATTTTATTAATTTTTCAGAAAAAAGATAAAAATTAAGAAAAAAAAGTACAGTTTAGTTTAAGTTAAACTTAAATGTCAAACAAAGATTAAAGTGTGACCGGAATTGAAAAATGGTGAACAGTTTAAACACCTTCCAACTTAAATGAATTTGGGTCCGACTCTATAGGTTGGTCCAGTGATAGATTTCACGGTCATTTAAAAAGAATAATAAATAAAAATAAAAGATTAAAAAAGATAATGCTTTACCACCTTCTCTACGACTCTTTCCGACAGAGTGCGACAGGTTCAACATTAATACTTGTAACCTAATTTTTTTATTCTGTGGCCCCCATAAATTAAATGAAATTAAAAAAAGAAGGGGAGAACAAAAATGCTTGTAACAGTCGCATCTCAGCTATGGACTA
The DNA here is from genome assembly GCA_025413485.1 of Ficus microcarpa. Lineage (NCBI taxonomy): Eukaryota > Viridiplantae > Streptophyta > Magnoliopsida > Rosales > Moraceae > Ficus > Ficus microcarpa. Next base: position 23,240,594 of record CM046377.1, on the reverse strand, counting down.
AAATCTTGGAACCAAAACAAGAAAAAATGGGCAAAAGATTATTACTTCCATAGAAATATGAAGAGACAAGTAAACGGATTATGTGTGACAATCACGGGTGCCGTGATGTTGAAAGAGCAGCTCTAGAAAAGTATGTAACTTAATAAATAAGTGGGAAAATATTAAGAAGCTCCAGAAAATTATGTAACTTAATAAACAAGTGGGCTCAAGAAAATTATGTAACTTATAAATAAGTGGGAAAATATTAAGAAGTTCAAGAAATTTATTTAACTTATAAGTGGGAAAATATTAAAAATCTCGACTCGAATAAGTTGAGACGTGAGACGCTGGAAAACCCCACCGTGAAAGGATACACATATCCTATCACAAATCCTAACTCAACCTGAGTTGGATATATTAACAGTGACAACCTGGACCAAGTAGTGGCTAGAGTAGTAAATTAGTTCCGTACAAACTTTATTAGGAACATACTAAAATCAAAGTACGATCGACATAGGGTCAACATTGATCGACAAGTTAACCAGGTGCCTAGGCTTGTAAGAAAACATGGAGTGCTGCAAATTCCAACGTTAATTTATGTATTTTCTCATAGTCCATGAGAATGAATAATGAAATATAAAATGTGATTAATAATTTAGTAGCAAGAATTTCCGGGTTTATTAAATACAACAATCAATGCAAAATTGGAAGAGGAAACCAAGAATAAGCTGAAGCCTTTGGCAACAAAATTTGTCTGTCAACTCTTTGACAAAGCCCGTTGGCCCGGTTTTACTCACTAGATTGATATAATTATCTCTCTAGGAGCATCACCATTTCACAGTGGACCGTGTGAGGGAAAAGGTCGACGGCCATGGATTTTACAGGCCGGAAGGGCTCTGAAACGGGCATTGACTTGGCCCTGTGTCGTGCAAGACCGGCAGCGCTCATGTTCCTCCATCCTCGGTTGTTCTTATTCCCTTTCTCAATTTTCTCAGCAGACGGCGTGCAAAGCTCGATGGCATTTGCCACTAAGCTTTCAGGATTGCAGGAAATGTAACTACACAAAACCAGGAACGAGTTTAGTTTGCAGAAATCAAAAAAGGAGAAGAACTAGAGAGAAAATTGGAGAGTAAAGGGGAACTAACACAAGTCTACGCAGATGTGAATGAGTTCTCAGAGCTTTAATCACCTGCATTACCAGAGAGAGAATCATGTAAAAAGTCCTTGCTTTGCGAACAAGTACTTAGAAAATCAAAAAATCATAGAAAATCCGGAGAAGAAAAGGAACGACAAGAAAACAATAGAACCATAAACGAGTATATAAAGGCATTATGCAAAATCTCAGTTTTTCTTATTTGGCAAATTGAATTTTATCAAAGCACGAAATAGAAACGGGGAACTATAAAACGAAATATGATTTCATATTTATTAAAAATAAACACAACATAAATTATGAGTGATATCAAAACCAATCGCATGCAGCAGCAGGAGTGTACTTACAGTGGGATGAAGTCCACCACGTGGAGGATCAACAATGGCCACAACATTTTTGAAACATTGTGCCGAAGGATTCCCATTTTCAGAAGTACAGTTGCTTTCAAGTTGGCTTTCAGGTTCCTGCTTGCCATCTTCCAAAGAATCGGATCCGGTTTTAACATTTTCGAGTTTGTGGCTAGAGCTCTCTCCAGGCTCCGCAACGTTCTCCGCAGAGTGACTTGAGCCCCCTTCAGGTTCTTGTACATTGTCCATTACGATTTCTTTCTCTTCACCTGTAGAACTTACTTTATCACCATTTTCGGTGACATTTCGATCCTCATCTTGTTTCTGTGAGCCATTCATGTACTCCTTCAACAAAGACCCCATCACATCCTCCGCCTTTGTGACAGAAAAAAAAAATTTATGAACTGTGATAAGCTTGCACCTAAGTAACATTAAGGTTAATTGTTCAATGAAAAAGTACTTTGCTGATCACAGAAACCAAGTAAGTTGAAAGGGAAAGACTCGATCTCGATTCTCACCTTTGCGCAGACAAATCTGCAGTTTTTAATGCCATTAATTTCAGCGTTTCTCTGAGCATCCGAAACCGCAGAAGCATTCATTTCAATGCCAACAACCTGAGATGAATTCAGAAGCAAAGCAAGTTCAATCATTATGAAGACGAGAACAGACAAACTAGAAGGAAGAGCATCGAAACCAGGTTGGAGACTATTACCATACCCACACGATGAGCTAAAGTCAACCCAATTGTTCCAGTTCCACAGCAGACATCAAAAAGCAAAGTATCAGGGCCCAAACCAGCCCAATCCCCAGCCAATGAATAGAGCTTCTCAGCAGCTAAGGAATTAACCTGCAGTAACAAATGGACTTAAGAGGATTCACTCGCAAAAAATTTATTTCTGCCGAGCATAACAAGCAACCACCTGAGATTCTTACCTGGAAAAAAGCCGTGGGAGAGATACGGAACTTTAGATTGCTTATATAATCATGAATGCTTGCCTCTGCAATATTGTCAGCCCCCGAATCAGTAGAACAAGTTACTTTAGGAACTGTTAGGGACCGTAACGGCGCATCAGCTGGTGCTACATTTGATATACCTTGATGATCCTGCAAAGATTCAAGAGCGCTAAGACAAAAATAAAGCATTCAAAGATTACCGCACCTTGTTATGCTAAATTACAAGAAAGTAAATAAGAAGATGTACAACACAAGAACTACTACTCTGTAAATCGAAAGCAGTAGGGTCATTCCACTTGAGTCTGTCAATGAAAATATGGCTCCAAGTAGATGTGCCAAAGAAAATTACTGAATTTCACTAAAGCCCAAAAACTTGCATTGGCACACCACTTGATAGAGATCCAAAGTTTTGATATTAATAGGTCTCCAGCACATATCAGTAGAAATTTATAAGCTTATTAGCCTGGGTATAACAAATCTCGAAGACTGACGAGAGTGTAAAGGACGTATGGCAATATCAACAGAAATTTCCGACTTGAGTTCGTACCTGAACAACTAAAGCTGTTAGTGGCAAAGATGGAGAACTTGTAGCAGCTCCGGCAGCAAATGCTTGAGCCAGCCTCTCAAATTCACTTGTTACCAAAGCATCATCAAATCCTGTGGTAGAAACCTGCATATCAAGACAACCCAAAAAGTGAATAAACCTAAAAGTTCTAAAACCACCGGCTAAATTTTAGGTTCAATGGTAAGCTTACTAGTCAATCAACGATAGCCTCCTAATTGAAACTGCATGTGGAAAATTATTTTACCCGTGAAGCTAGTTAAACCAGATTGTAAGATGCCAACTATGGCTTCGCAGTACACTGTGAGTTGAAGTTTGAACATTCTAATGCCATAGATTTAAGACTATACCAAAGAACTCAAACTGCCAAAATCAAGTTCATAAATTAACCTGAACCATAAGCAGGACCTCAGCAATGTTGGCATCAGAATTTTCAGAATCAACAGATTTTTCCGGTCTCCTTCCTTCTCGAACCTTGAAAATTACGACGAAGAATGTTCAGTAAAAGAAGGATGAAAGGAACGGGTCCCAAAGAGAATTGGGTTAGTGGAAGATGTGTGCTCCCCATCTACACCGCAATGGAAGAAGAGAAGCAAACAAAAGCCTTTGCATGCATAACCTCTTGAATTTGGAACACCTACTGTTAATTGACGCCAAAACCCAGTATTCTTGAATCTGTTCCAAACTGGTAAGCCTGAATCCTGCAGAAACTCCTGAAAGATTGAAGCACATTTGCATGCGATTGTTGAAACATTGGGGCAGTCTACAGGTTCCTCAACTGCTGTTACACCCTCCCTGGAAAGAACTTCATTATTCAGCTAAATGGTTCGGGTTCATTTAAAAGAAAGAATAGAGGGGAAAAAAAAAATGAAGAAAACCCTCAAAATCCACATAAATTCAGATTACCTAAAATTTCCAAGCATAAATCCCACAGTTATTTTGCCTTGTAGAGAATATCCAACAGAAAATTCGCACTTGTTACGGTATCCATTTACAAGTGGGGATGCAAGTACGCCCTCGAAGTTGCATGGAAGGCCACCTAAAGGATGCATAAAAGAAAATAATGAGCCTGGAAATTTCATTCCACTATGAAGTGTACAGATCGAAAGATAGAAGAGAGAGAATTCTGAAAACAAATCCAGGACATTAGATAAATTCTTGAGTAATGCCATTATGTATGCTGTCATCTCGTGATAATCAAGATAAACTTATAAATTTTTAGAAAACGACGCTTTTCTCGAAGCATGTGTTAGCAAAGATATGAAAACCACCTATTTCCCTAGACTTGAGAATCCATTCTGGTAGTGAAACACCATTAGGACAAGCTTTACGTGCATTTCTAGTCTGAAAATTTAAAAAAAAAAAATTGTAATGGTTCAGAAATAATGGGTGGATAAAAAAAATAAAATAAAATAAAACAAATAAAACGGATATCAAAAGATGCAAAAGGAAAAAAAAAAAAAAAAAAAAAGAAAAAAGAAGAAGTACGCAAATAAAAAGAAGATACTGACAAGCCTTTTGAGAATTTGCATAAGAGAACTCTTTTTGTGCTCCAACTGATCATTGTAGGCCATATGGGCAAGGGGAGTCACCACGTCTCTGGCACTTTTTCCACTAGACCCCGAACCATTTAGCGTTGAATTCTCTTCATTGCCATCAACATCCGGAGGTCCATTAGAGGACTCAGAGACATCAGCAGCATCTCCAGATATCGCGAGTTTGTTGGTTTTCTCAGCATTTCGAGGAACAGCCATTGTTGGTCTCGTATTCTTCTCAAACGATCGGGGAATGACATCCACGACCTTTATTCCTTTGTTGCCAATAGATTTTCCTTCCAGCTCCTATTCCATTAAAGAATTTTCACAAAATAAAATAAAATAGATCAGCAAACAAACTAATTACATTTTCACAGAGCAACCCTAGCGACATTCATGAAGTAGGGATACCTCCACGGAGCTTTTTAACTGATCCGCACTATCGAAACTCACGAAACCTACAGCCATTCCCTTCTTCTTCTTTGCAAATTTGAAAGGAATTCCCTGTCAACAGAACCCAACTACGTTAAACTTCAAATTCAGAAAACCTCGTTGTTCACCAGAAAACTCAAAAAAAAAAAAAAAAAAAAAAGGAACAGAGCAACACAGGCTATGGAGAAATTCTGTCTGAGCTTGTATAATGTGTATTCTATATATACAAATATATCTCTGTGTGTGTGTGTGTGTGTGTGCACTCCAAATTGAACTAACACACTGGGTTTCTGAAATTCTCAAACTTCACTAGTCTCCTAACAAAAAACAAGCTTCTTAAAAAAACTAAAAAAATTTTATCAAAAAAATAAACTCAAGCTTGCCTGGTCGGTAAGAAAGCTCTTCAAATCATCAGACCGCCACTTTCTAGGAAGATGAACCAAGCATTTGCTGAGCCCAGGATCCGACACGGCGCCTTCGCCATCCTCACCGTCCTCGTCGGCGACAACATCTTCCGTCATCATGACGTCATCGTTGGGCGCACATCTATCTCCGACCTCGGACAGCTTGGTGAGCTTCTTCGCACGCTCCGAGGTGGGGTCCCAGGAGTTGTCGGGGCGGGGGCGCAGCTCCTCCTCCCCGTGGGCGTAGCGGCAGGAGGCGCCGTGGCCGCAGGACCCGGACTGCCGCCTGAAGAAGGAGCAGAGACTCGTCTTCCACAGAGGGTGCGACGAACGGTCCTGGTCCTGGTCCTGGCTCTGCTCCGCCTGCTCCTCCTCCTCCCTCTTGCGCTTCTCCCCTTGGGCGGCATTGGACGGCTGGCCGTCGGGCTGGGGCGGCTCCGAGATTGAATCGTGGCCATTGGTTGGGGCGGCGGCGGCGGTGGTGGTGGTGGGGGGCCGTGGGATGGGGTCGGAGGGGTTTAGGGTTTGGGTTGGGGAGTGGTCGTTGGTTGGAGATGCCGCCATTGATTGGCTTTAGGACTTCGAACTGCGATTAAACTTTCTTTGTTTTTCTTTGGGTTCAGTTTCAGTTTCAGTTTGTGTTGTGTTGTTGTGAGCGTGCGCGGTTGCAAACTGGAATCTGACTGACTAGTTCTCTGTCTTTGTAAACTTACGAGTTCTAACGAAGGGTTACTGGCCCATGTTATTTTTAGGCCTGCATCTTCTAATTCAAACAGCAGAGATAACAGTAAATAGGTTATTTTTTAAAGTTGTTTGCGATAAATAATATTATGGTCCGTTTGTAGGAATATTTAAAGATGATATTTTAAAAGTGGGATTACAAAGATGTGTTTTGAAGAAAAATTTTTAAAAAAGTTCCGCGATATAGAAAATTATACAAAAAATTGGAACATGTTTAGAAAAAATATACAAAATAAATCTTATCTTGTTCATGTCTTCATTAGAGTATTTTGATATAAAAATTGTCTCATTCTAATTTGAAATGAAAAAGATATATTTTTGAATTTTGAGTTTTTTGAAAATGGAAAAGAGGAAATATTTAATGTAAAGTAACAATTTTAAAATCCAGATAGTAAAATATCATCTCTAAATGGTATTTCAAATGAACCCTTATTTTAAATAAATAGAAGACATACGATATCAAAGATATACTTTTTAAATTATTTACATACTTATGTCAAATATATTTAAAGTATGCTATTCAGAAAAATGCTTTACCTCTTAATCCCTTCAAACGGAAAAATACTTGGGTAATATATAATTTTGTAAGATTGATCCTCAAAAAGCACATTTCTAAATTATTTTCCAATTACAATGATTTTAGTATTTGACATCTAATTAGATAAGTATAAAATGTAAAAATTTAAACAAGTATTAAGATAGGGTAAAAAACATAAACATGTCTATTTGAGTGGTTGTTTCCATAATTTTCATAATTTTTTTAATTAACAACATATTTATCGACTAAAATAATTAAAACTAGAGAGAAATCACATTATTTAGTATTTTTATATATGTGGATTTGAAATAGAATAATTTTCAGAAAATATTTTAAGGCATAATCAATTAGTAATTTAGAAAATATTTTTAAGGCATTAATACTTGAATACATAGAGTAATTACCACAATAAATGTCAAAAAAAGCTATAAGATTAAGTTATAAATATCATAATGAGATGAAATTTTTACTAGTTATAAAATACGCAAAACTTTTATCATATTTAAATTGACAAATCTAATCATATTAAATAGCTTCAATTACTTTCTTCATTATCTATAAGTTATAATTCTGACTATTTATCAAAATAGTAAACCTTTTATTAAAACATGACCTTCAAAATAAAATCAAATTCAAAATTACGATTAAGGTTTTGTTTGCCTCATCATCTCATTTCAACTCAAACTGTATTTTTTTTTGTCTTTTCCCCAAAAAATTTTTGTCTTTTTCCCAAAAAGTTTTTTTGTCTTTTCTGACAATTCAAAAAAATTTACTATTACAACTAAAATATTTCAACTCAAACTAACCAACCAAACGGACCCTAAATTATACCTACGACAACAATCACTCACGACACGAAATGTTAAGCACTACAGTGAATTGAAAACCCTGGCGTTCACGTTGCATGTAAACATCACGAGATGCGTTATACCTGCGACACGCACTTGGACTCTGTCTCTCTCTCTCTGTCTCTCTCTCATAATCAATTTCCTGGCCTCGTTATCGAGTTTAATTACTCCATTTCGGACAGACCAGGGAAAACCTAGTACCCACTAGTAAGCAACATCAACTCCAGAGCCACCTACTAAACCAGAAAGTTGAGGAAATCAAGAAGAGAATAGCCGAATAGGAATGAGAAAACAACCATTTACCAAACAAAGATTTTCATGCTGTCAAGGCAAACCTTGTTATATAACAAACATGGGATCTCCTGTTTCTTAAGAGTAGTCCGCTAACCCCATCTTCGGGCGCAGTTTTGTTCGAAAAGCAAAAATCTATTTTCGAAAGCCTAAATGCAAGATGATTTGGGCCGTCTGTAGTTGTGGCCATAAAAGTGCTTAAATACTATGTCTGACCACCCGTTTTTTATTACCAAGACAACGAGACAGGCGTCTCAAAAAGCAAAGAAAACGTGTAGTGTGTATACTTCACAGCATTCAGATTGACACCAGACCACCCGTCAACCATCCTCTCCGTTGCTTACTTTCATTTCCAGGAGCCGTTGAACTGGTTGCCTGCAGATCGGACATCGGTCTGTCTGGAACCTCAGAAGCTGGGCACAGCCACTGCACATACACTGCAACCCAAACACAATAGAGTAGTTACAGAACATGCAAAAATAAGGGAATACCATAAATACTCGGAATAACTAGAAAAGCAGTTGTATCTACAAGACGAGGATGACTGATAAAAGCGGACTTTTTATCCAGTTCCAAACACTATGTCGTAAGTCTACAAGAAATTTTATTTACCATGTGGCGACAAGGGAGAACAGTTGTGTCTCGAGGTTCTGACAAGCAAATAATGCATTCTTTTCCAGAATCATTCCCATCAAAATCACCATCAACCGTATTCCCAATTCCATAGATCTCCTGCAGCTCATACCTGGTGCTGTTCACCCACAAAATCTGTTTCATCACCCGCACCTGGTAATGACCTTTGATCTTTCCAAACACAGCCTGGGTGATCTGAGAATTCCCAGCAGAGTTTCCATCTTGTTCCGGTTCACCATTATTCAATGGGCATGCTTCAGCCTTCACCACAAGAGGATAACCTTCAGCCTCACCCCCCTTTGTTAACTCAGACTCGTCAAACATTGAGAAGTCGATTCCAGTTCCAGCAGGTTGTCTAAACTTCTGACCAAGACCTTGCTGAAAAGGCACCGTGACTGCTTTAAGCAAGCTTTCCTTAGTAACTATCAGGTTACAGTCCACGTCTTCTTTGGCAAAAAACATAACCGTAATGCTGTAGTAGAAAATGAAGGGAATGAAACCATTAACCAATTAAAACAAAGGAATGATACTTACAGCGATACATGCATTAACCAATTAACACATAAATATACAGCAAAGTCGTTTAAGTCATCAAGCTCTGGATCCATCCTACAAATTCAGTTCGTTTAAAAGTCAAGTTACAACCATACTAAGTAAATTTTAGAACTCTCTTCTGTGTTTGGACTGTGAACTCAGATTTTCAGTCTTCCATTTTAGAAGACTGAAAACTCGGTCGCTCAACTGGTGATCTAAATGCAACATTAATAAGAGTCTAGAGTATCTAACTGCATCCTATTTTCCAGTTATATGATACTGTGGATAATTTCTGCATGCAACTGTCTATTGGTCCTCTTAAAAAAAAAAAAAAACAAAAACAAAAACTTTTCTCCAAACAAATATCCTACTTTCTTTCAAGTGAACAGCAAATCAAAAAGGTTGTGAATTGAATGACTATTGTTTTACACATTAAACAAATATTTTCTCTCACTCTCATGTAACTACAACTATTTCTTGACCTCTTCTCTACAAGTTTCTTTCTTCTGTCCTTTTAAGTCCATTTTGTTTTAATAGCAGAACAACGATATTTCAGATAAAGAATAATAAATCCTAAGCTCATTCACTTTCTGCCCCCTTGAGTACTAATTTGTACCAACCTCAAAATCTTATTCATCAATCCTTAAAACATCAAATATTTTATTTCCCACTAAAGCCCATTCCAAAACCCATTTCAAAACCTTCTAAATCCCACCAGCCAAAACCCCAATTCAGTCCAAAAATCCAACAAAACATCCAATTTAATTCCAGTAAAAAATTTCTGGGTTTTCTTTTCTTTATTATTATTATTTTTTTATTTTTTTACCTTCCCGGTGCAGTGGCATCGAAGGTGAAGGCGACAAGGAACTTCCCGGGATTCTCTTCATCGGGTTCGACCCTCAAAGTCTCCTTCCTGGCGTTCACATCGTTCCGAATCGTCACCGCCTTCTGATACTCCACGAAGGGAGCGCCATCAGGCGGGACGCCGCCGCAAGGGGGGTGGTAGTGGAAGCCGCCGGGCCAGTTCCCGTGGGCCGGGCCTCGGAACCGGTGCGGGTACTGCGTCGGCGCAGGCGGCCGCGGGTAGTAGGTCGGGTAGTTGAAGAAAGGTGGCGGATTGGTGTTAGGGTATTGGGAAGGGTACGGAGTAGCGGCGGCGAAAACGTATCTGTTACCGGTGGTCGCCGGCTGTGGATGCGGCTGAGGCTGCGGTGACGGCGGAGGATAGGGATTCACCGACGTCCGGTGGCTCCGGTGCCTCCGGCGGCCGGAGCTGTTGCTTCCGACGTTTCCCATTGGCGTGTGACCGAAACGAATTTCGGCTACGAACACCGAAGAACGCGAAGATTCTTCTGCTCCGGTTGGTCCTGAAATTAAAATGAAAAAAAAAAAAAAAAAGAGGAAGTAAATAAATACAAAGAATTCAGAATTAATTATTTGCAATTACTTGGGTGTGACAGCAATATTTCATACAAGGAAATATCGGAACGCGCTAAAAGTAGGCAAAACAGGCATGAGAAACATAACTTATTGGATTGAGCTATTTATTTTATCTTTCCTAACTTGTTTTCCTCCAGAATTTCCTCGGGAAACAAACGGATCAAATTCACCGGAAACGGAATAAAAGGAAAGGTAATAATTTTAATTAATTAAAAAAAAAAAAGTTACCTTTAGAGGCGAATCCTGTTTCTGAAGCTATGAAATCTGCTTAAGCACAAAAAAAGAGAGAAAGATGGAATGTACAGAAGGTGAAGCGAGTCGAAAGGACAATAATAATTGAAATTTTTTTTGGTTAAAAAGAAAGGAGAGAAAAGATTGGATAGCCACTATCCAGAAAGAGAGAGGGAGGGGGAGAGTTCCACTTGCACCCACCCACTCACGCACCCACTACCACCACCAGCTCCAGAGGCCCACGGCAAATCGCCTAAACCTAAACCAACATGAAAACATTGCTCCAGCCATTTTGCCACCCCAACTTTTATTTTATTTTATTTTATTTTATTTTTTCAATAATGGTAAGAACAACAACTTCAGTTATAATTTTTTAATTATCAATTTATGTATCAGATATTTATTAATAAATATAATTAATTGATATTTTAAATACTTATTAATAAAAATATAATAATTTATATATTATATAAGTTGATATTTTAAAATTAATATTAGAATTAATCTTTCTAATATTTTTTATTTTTTTTAGAATTATTAGAGTATGACACACGATATACAAGCAAAATAAAAAATAAAATAATTTCATGTGACACGTCATCATGACGTGACTGTTATCCGGCGAACATGAAATGAAATGTTGGACAGAAGTGTATATATTTTGTATATGTGCACATAGACTAGTTGAAACTAGCATTCCAAACGTATGAAATAATATAATATCAAAGTAATATAAGAATTTAAAAATAAAATAAAATAAGATCGAAACTCTGTTGTGAAACATTAAGTAAAAAAAAAAGGAAAAAAAAAAACTCCAAACTCTTCTACAAAACCCCAAAAAAATCTTAGACAAAATCTTTTTTTTTTTTTTTAACCATGTTAAAAAAAAAACCATGAAAAAACTCACTTTGAAAACTCTAAAAAAACAAACTTATTATCACTTTTAGTTGTGTAATACGTAATAGATTATTTATTATAGTCATTGTTATTATTGTTAGAGATTTTCACCTGAAAAAACGTCGGGAACTTTTAATTTATAAAGGTTGTAAATATAAAAGGATTAAATAAAGAACAAAAACTCTGAAATGTTATTCATTAAGGACTTGTTTGCTTCGTCATTTCATTTCAACTCAAACTGTACTTTTTTTGTCTTTTTCTCAAAAAGTTTTTGTCTTTTTCCCAAAAAATTTTTTGTCTTTTCTGAAAATTTAAAAAAATTTACTATTACAACTAAAATATTTCAACTCAAACTAACGAACCAAACGGACCTAAATAGTTATCCAGAGTTTCAACAATGACAAGAATAAAATATTTATAATGACAAAGTAAGAATACTATTTGTACAAAGATGGAGGGAAAATCCAACCATAATTTGAGTAATAAACGTGACTATCAAGAACAGTGAGGATGACTGAACATATTCTCAAGATCGCAAGAAAATAATTCTGTTTTAAGGGTTTTGTACTAACAAGAAGACTGGGGGTTTTGTACAAAATACAAGGTTAAACAACTTTTGTGCAAGGTTGGGCGAAAGCAGGAGAGAGAAAACTTGTAAAAAGTACACGGTTAAAGCAAACAGGTTGTTGTGTACGGACACCTTCTTTTGACAATACTTTTTTCTTCTTCTTCTTCTTCTTCTTTTCTTTTGGCTATCCTCTTTTGGAGTTTATAATTTTTGACATCGTCAATCATTTTTGATCGAGTCTACTAAAATTTAAACAGTTTTTTACATGTGTTAGTCCAATAAGGACATTGTTATATCTGGTCATTTTTACTTAATTTCAATACAAATTTCTATTACAATCTAGATTAAAGTTTGAGTTTTAATTGAATTATGTTCAAGTTTCTAAATAAATTTATGTTGAAATTAAAAAAAAAAAAAAAAGATTAATACTACTTTTTTTATTTTACTATCATGTGCATGTCACGTGTAAAAAAACCATCCAAAACTTAACAGATGCAAGTATAATGGATGGATGCTACCAAAAAATTATAAATTTAAAGGGGTTGATTGTGAAGAAAAAAAGTTTATGGATCAAATTGTCATTCAAAAAGTTGAGGAAGTTTCACTAAAAATAACAACAATAAAAAATAATAATAATAAAAGGATTGAAAAGAAAAGAAAAGAAAAAACAGAATAATAAATTAATAATAAAACATGCACGCACAAACACCAACACCCACACCCACACCGATTGGAAAAAAAGAAAAAATCCGAAAAGTGGTACAAATTGCGTACCATTCCGATTTTCTCGAGTACAAGTAAATACGGAATTTATATGAGACTTCGTGTTTATTTGATTTCCGTAGATTTTTTTTTTTTTTTTTTTTTTTTTAAGATAAGATTTCCGTAGATGTTGGTACTTCTACGATGTGAGTGAGTATCTATGGAAAAAACATGGAAACAACTAAACGACAATCACAGAGAATCGACAGACAGAAAACAAGAAACGAAACGAATGGAAGAACGACAATAAAACCGATAAACGTCAATCCAACGTAAAAATGGTGAAAGGCCAATTGAAAAGGCGATGACGAATGTGGAAAATGACGATAGAAGAGATAAGTAGCAAATGAGAATAAGGACGGCAGACTAGAAAACGACAACAAAGTGAAAAGGCAAGTAACGGTGATCAATAACAATTCTTAAGCGACAAACAAAATTGGAAACAACAATTAAAGCAATTATTCCAAAAAAAAAAAAAACGGAGAGAGAGAGAAACTGGAAATGACAGCAATGGAGAAGAAAACAAAATATCATCCGTGGGTTCATTTAAAAGAAAGAACAGAGGGGCAAAAATGAAGAAAACCCTCAAAATCCACATAAATTCAGATTACCTAAAATTTCCAAGCATAAATCCCACAGTTATTTTGCCTCGTAGAGAATATCCAACAGAAAATTCGCACTTGTTACGGTATCCATTTACAAGTGGGGATGCAAGTACGCCCTCGAAGTTGCATGGAAGGCCACCTAAAGGATGCATAAAAGAAAATAATGAGCCTGGAAATTTCATTCCACTATGAAGTAGACAGATCGAAAGATAGAAGAGAGAGAATTCTGAAAACAAATCCAGGATATTAGATAAATTCTTGAGTAATGCCATTATGTATACTGTCATCTCGTGATAATCACGATAAACGATGCTTTTCTCGAAGTATGTGTTAGCAAAGATATGAAAACCACCTATTTCCCTAGACTTGAGAATCCATTCTGGTAGTGAAACACCATTAGGACAAGCTTTACGTGCATTTCTAGTCTGAAAATTAAAAAAAAAAAAAAAAAAATTGTAATGGTTCAGAAATAATGGGTGGATAAAAAAAATAAAATAAAACAAATAAAACGGATATCAAAAGATACAAAAGGAAAAAAAAAAAAAAAAAAAAAAGAAAAAAGAAAAAGTACGCAAATAAAAAGAAGATACTGACAAGCCTTTTGAGAATTTGCATAAGAGAACTATTTTTGTGCTCCAACTGATCATTGTAGGCCATATGGGCAAGGGGAGTCACCACGTCTCTGGCACTTTTTCCACTAGACCCCGAACCATTTAGCGTTGAATTCTCTTCATTGCCATCAACATCCGGAGGTCCATTAGAGGACTCAGAGACATCAGCAGCATCTCCAGATATCGCGAGTTTATCGGTTTTCTCAGCATTTCGAGGAACAGCCATTGTTGGTCTCGTATTCTTCTCAAACGATCGGGGAATGACATCCACGACCTTTATTCCTTTGTTGCCAATAGATTTTCCTTCCAGCTCCTATTCCATTAAAGAATTTTCACAAAATAAAATAAAATAGATCAGCCAACAAACTAATTACATTTTCACAGAGCAACCATAGCGACATTCATGAAGTAGGGATACCTCCACGGAGCTTTTTAACTGATCCGCACTATCGAAACTCACGAAACCTACAGCCATTCCCTTCTTCTTCTTTGCAAATTTGAAAGGAATTCCCTGTCAACAGAACCCAACTACGTTAAACTTCAAATTCAGAAAACCTCGTTGTTCACCAGAAAACTCAAAAAAAAAAAAAAAAAAAAAAAAGGAACAGAGCAACACAGGCTATGGAGAAATTCTGTCTGAGCTTGTATAATGTGTATTCTATATATACAAATATATCTCTGTGTGTGTGTGTGTGCACTCCAAATTGAACTAACACACTGGGTTTCTGAAATTCTCAAACTTCACTAGTATCCTAACAAAAAACAAGCTTCTTAAAAAAACTAAAAAAATTTTATCAAAAAAATAAACTCAAGCTTGCCTGGTCGGTAAGAAAGCTCTTCAAATCATCAGACCGCCACTTTCTAGGTAGATGAACCAAGCATTTGCTGAGCCCAGGATCCGACACGGCGCCTTCGCCATCCTCACCGTCCTCGTCGGCGACAACATCTTCCGTCATCATGACGTCATCGTTGGGCGCACATTTATCTCCGACCTCGGACAGCTTGGTGAGCTTCTTCGCACGCTCCGAGGTGGGGTCCCAGGAGTTGTCGGGGCGGGGGCGCAGCTCCTCCTCCCCGTGGGCGTAGCGGCAGGAGGCGCCGTGGCCGCAGGATTTGGACTGCCGCCTGAAGAAGGAGCAGAGACTCGTCTTCCACAGAGGGTGCGACGAACGGTCCTGGTCCTGGCTCTGCTCCGCCTGCTCCTCCTCCTCCCTCTTGCGCTTCTCCCCTTGGGCGGCATTGGACGGCTGGCCGTCGGGGTGGGGCGGCTCCGAGATTGAATCGTGGCCATTGGTTGGGGCGGCGGCGGCGGTGGTGGTGGTGGTGGGGGGTCGTGGGATCGGGTCGGAGGGGTTTAGGGTTTGGGTTGGGGAGTGGTCGTTAGTTGGAGATGCCCCCATTGATTGGCTTTAGGACTTGGAACTGAGATTAAACTTTTCTTTTTTTTTTTGGGTTCAGTTTCAGCTTCAGTTTGTGTTGTGTTGTTGTGAGCGTGCGCGGTTGTAAACTGGAATCTGACTCACTAGTTCTCTGTCTTTGTAAACTTACGAGTTCTGACGAAGGGTTACCGGCCCATGTTATTTTTAGGCCTGCATCTTCTGATTCAAACATCAGAGATAACAGTAGATAGGTTATTTTTTAAAGTTATTTGCGATAAGTAATATTATGGTCCGTTTGTAGGAATATTTAAAGATGATATTTTAAAAGTGGGATTACATATATGTGTTTTGAAGGAAAATTTTTAAAAAAATTTCGTGATATAGAAAATTATACAAAAAATTGGAACATGTTTGGAAAAAATATACAAAATAAATCTTATCTTGTTCGTGTCGTCGTTACAGTATTTTGATATAAAAATTATCTCATTCTGATTTGAAATGAAAAAGTTATATACTTTGAATTTTGAGTTTTTAAAAAATAGAAAAGAGGAAATATTTGATGTAAAGTAATAATTTTAAAATCCAGATAGTAAAATATCATCTTTTGATCGTCAAAAAGCACATTTCTAAATTATTTTCCAATTACAATGATTTTAGTATTTGACGTCTAATTAGATAAGTATAAAATGTAAAAATTTAAACAAGTATTAAGATAGGGTAAAAAACATAAACATGTCTATTTGAGTGGTTGTTTCCATAATTTTCATAAATTTTTTAATTAACAACATATTTATCGACTAAAATAATTAAAACTAGAGAGAAATCACATTATTTAGTATTTTTATATATGTGGATTTGCAATAGAATAATTTTCAGAAAATATTTTAAGGCATAATCAATTAGTAATTTAGAAAATATTTTTAAGGCATTAATACTTGAATACATAGAGTAATTACCACAATAAATGTCAAAAAAAGCTATAAGATTATGTTATAAATATCATAATGAGATGAAATTTTTACTATTTATAAAATACGCGAAACTTTTATCACATTTAAATTGACAAATCTAATCATATTAAATAGCTTCAATTACTTTCTTCATTATCTATAAGTTATAAATCTGACTATTTATCAAAATAGTAAACCTTTTATTAAAACATGACCTTCAAAATAAAATCAAATTCAAAATTACGATTAAATTATACCTACGACAACAATCACTCACGACACGAAATGTTAAGCACTATAGTGAATCGAGAACCCTGGCGTTCACGTTGCATGTAAACATCACGAGATGCGTTATACCTGCGACACGCACTTGGACTCTGTCTCTCTCTCTCTCTGTCTCTCTCTCATAATCAATTTCCTGGCCTCGTTATCGAGTTTAATTACTCCATTTCGGACAGACCAAGGAAAACCTACTAAACCATTAGTAAGCAACATCAACTCCAGAGCCACCTACTAAACCAGAAGGTTCAGGAACTCAAGAGGAGAATAGCCGAATAGGAATGAGAAAACAACCATTTACCAAACAAAGATTTTCATGCTGTCAAGGCAAACCTTGTTATATAACAAACATGGGATCTCCTGTTTCTTAAGAGTAGTCCGCTAACCCCATCTTCGGGCGCAGTTTTGTTCGAAAAGCAAAAATCTATTTTCGAAAGCCTAAATGCAAGATGATTTGGGCCGTCTGTAGTTGTGGCCATAAAAGTGCTTAAATACTATGTCTGACCACCCGTTTTTTATTACCAAGACAACGAGACAGGCGTCTCAAAAAGCAAAGAAAACGTGTAGTGTGTATACTTCACAGCATTCAGATTGACACCAGACCACCCGTCAACCATCCTCTCCGTTGCTTACTTTCATTCCCAGGAGAAGTTGAACTGGTTGCCTGCAGATCGGACATCGGTCTGTCTGGAACCTCAGAAGATTGGCACAGCCACTGCACATACACTGCAACCCAAACACAATAGAGTAGTTACAGAACATGCAAAAATAAGGGAATACCATAAATACTCGGAATAACTAGAAAAGCAGTTGTATCCACAAGACGAGGATGACTGATAAAAGCGGACTTTTTATCCAGTTCCAAACACTATGTCGTAAGTCTACAAGAAATTTTATTTACCATGTGGCGACAAGGGAGAGCAGTTGTGTCTCGAGGTTCTGACAAGCAAATAATGCATTCTTTTCCAGAATTATTCCCATCAAAATCACCATCAACCGTATTCCCTATTCCATAGATCTCCTGCAGCTCATACCTCGTCCTGTTCATCCACAAAATCTGTTTCATCACCCGCACCTGGTAATGACCTTTGATCTTTTCAAACACAGCCTGGGTGAACTGAGAATTCCCAGCAGAGTTTACATCTTGTTCCGGTTCGCCATTATTCAATGGGCATGCTTCAGCCTTCACCACAAGAGGATAAACTTCAGCCTCACCCCCCTTTGTTAACTCAGACTTGTCAAACATTGAGAAGTCGATTCCAGTTCCAGCAGGTTGTCTAAACTTCTGACCAAGACCTTGCTGAAAAGGCACCGTGACTGCTTTAAGCAAGCTTTCCTTAGTAACTATCAGGTTACAGTCCACGTCTTCTTTGGCAAAAAACATAACCGTAATGCTGTAGTAGAAAATGAAGGGAATGAAACCATTAACCAATTAAAACAAAGGAATGATACTTACAGCGATACATGCATTAACCAATTAACAAATAAATATACAGCAAAGTTGTTTAAGTCATCAAGCTCTGGATCCATCCTACAAATTCAGTTCGTTTAAAAGTGAAGTTACAACCATACTAAGTAAATTTTAGAACTCTCTTCTGTGTTTGGACTGTGAACTCAGATTTTCAGTCTTCCATTTTAGAAGACTGAAAACTCGGTCGCTCAACTGGTGATCTAAATGCAACATTAATAAGAGTCTAGAGTATCTAACTGCATCCTATTTTCCAGTTATATGATACTGTGGATAATTTCTGCATGCAACTGTCTATTGGTCCTCTTAAAAAAAAAAACAAAAACAAAAACTTTTCTCCAAACAAATATCCTACTTTCTTTCAAGTGAACAGCAAATCAAAAAGGTTGTGAATTGAATGACTATTGTTTTACACATTAAACAAATATTTTCTCTCACTCTCATATAATTATAACTATTTCTTGACCTCTTCTCTACAAGTTTCTTTCTTCTGTCCTTTTAAGTCCATTTTGTTTTAATAGCAGAACAACGATATTTCAGATAAAGAATAATAAATCCTAAGCTCATTCACTTTCTGCCCCCTTGAGTACTAATTTGTACCAGCCTCAAAATCTTATTCGTCAATCCTTAAAACATCAAATATTTTATTTCCCACTAAAGCCCATTCCAAAACCCATTTCAAAACCTTCTAAATCCCACCAGCCAAAACCCCAATTCAGTCCAAAAATCCAACAAAACATCCAATTTAATTCCAGTAAAAAATTTCTGGGTTTTCTTTTCTTTATTATTATTATTATTTTATTTTTTTACCTTCCCGGTGCAGAGGCATCGAAGGTGAAGGCGACAAGGAACTTCCCGGGATTCTCTTCATCGGGTTCGACCCTCAAAGTCTCCTTCTTGGCGTTCACATCGGTCCGAATCGTCACCGCCTTCTGATACTCCACGAAGGGAGCGCCATCAGGCGGGACGCCGCCGCAAGGGGGGTGGTAGTGGAAGCCGCCGGGCCAGTTCCCGTGGGCCGGGCCTCGGAACCGGTGCGGGTACTGCGTCGGCGCAGGCGGCCGCGGGTAGTAGGTCGGGTAGTTGAAGAAAGGTGGCGGATTGGTGTTAGGGTATTGGGAAGGGTACGGAGTAGCGGCGGCGAAAACGTATCTGTTACCGGTGGTCGCCGGCTTTGGATGCGGCTGAGGCTGCGGTGACGGCGGAGGAGAGGGATTCGCCGGCGTCGGGTGGGTCCGGTGCCTCCGTCGGAAGGAGCAACAGCACCCGACGTTTCCCATTGGCGTGTGACCGAAACGAATTTCGGCTACGAACACCGAAGAACGAGAAGATTCTTCTGCTCCGGTTGGTCCTGAAATTAAAATGAAAAAAAAAAAAAGAGGAAGTAAATAAATACAAAGAATTCAGAATTAATTATTTGCAATTACTTGGGTGTGACAGCAATATTTCATACAAGGAAATATCCGAACGCGCTAAAAGTAGGCGAAACAGGCATGAGAAACATAACTAATTGGATTGAGCTATTTATTTTATCTTTCCTAACTTGTTTTCCTCCAGAATTTTCTCGGGAAACAAACGGATCAAATTCACCGGAAACGGAATAAAAGGAAAGGTAATAATTTTAATTAATTTAAAAAAAAAAAAAAAAGTTACCTTTAGAGGCGAATCCTGTTTCTGAAGCTATGGAATGTGCTTAAGCACAAAAAAAGAGAGAAAGTTGGAATGTACAGAACGTGAAGCGACTCGAAATGACAATAATAATTGAAATTTTTTTTGTTAAAAAGAACGGAGAGAAAAGATTGGATAGCCACTATCCAGAAAGAGAGAGGGAGGGGGAGAGTTCCACTTGTATCACCCACTCACGCACCCACTACCACCACCAGCTCCAGATGCCCACGGCAAATCGCCTAAACCTAAACCAACATGAAAACATTACTCCAGCCATTTTGCCACCCCAACTTTTACTTTTATTTTATTTTATTTTATTTTTTCCGTAATATTAAGAACAACAACTTCAATCATATAATTTTTTAATTATAAATTTATGTATCAGATATTTATTAATAAATATAATTAATTGATATTTTAAATACTTATTAATAAAAATATAATAATTTATATATTATATAAGTTGATATTTTAAAATTAATTTTAAATTTGATGTTTCTAATATTTTTTTTTTTTTTAGAATTACTAGATGTATGACAGATGATATACAAGCAAAATAAAATATAAAATAATTTCATGTGACACGTCATCATGACGTGACTGTTATCCGGCGAACATGAAATGAAATGTATATTTTGTATATGTGCACGTAGACTAGTTGAAACTAGCATTCCAAACGTATGAAATAATATAATATCTAAGTAATATAAGAATTTAAAAATAAAATAAAATAAGATCGAAACTCTGTTGTGAAACATTAAGTAAAAAAAAAAAAAAGGAACAAAAAAAACTCCAAACTCTTCTACAAAACCCCAAAAAAATCTTAGACAAAATCTTTTTTTTTTTTTTAACCATGTTAAAAAAAAAACCATGAAAAAACTCACTTTGAAAACTCTAAAAAAACAAACTTATTATCACTCTTAGTTGTGTAATACGTAATAGATTATTTATTATAATCATTGTTATTATTGTTAGAGATTTTCACCTGAAAAAACGTCGGGAACTTCTAATTTATAAAGGGTATAAATATTAAAGGATTAAATAAAGAACAAAAACTCTGAAATGTTATTCATTAAATAGTTATCGAGAGTTTCAACAGTGACAAGAATAAAATAATTTATAATGACAAAGTAAGAATACTATTTGTACAAAAATGGAGGGAAAATCCAACCATAATTTGAGTAAGAAACGTGACTATTAAGAACAATGAAGATGACTGAATATTCTCAAGATTGTAAAGACAATAATTCTGTTTTAAGGGTTTTGTACTAACAAGAAGACTGGGGGTTTTGTACAAAATACAAGGTTAAACAACTTTTGTGCAAGGTTGGGCGAAAGTAGGAGAGAGAAACCTTGTAAAAAGTACACGGTTGAAGCAAACAGGTTTTTGTGTACGGACACCTTCTTTTGACAATACTTTTTTCTTCTTCTTCTTCTTCTTCTTTTTTTTTTTTTGGCTATCCTCTTTTCGAGTTTATAATTTTTGACATCGTCAATCATTTTTGATCGAGTCCACTAAAATTTAAACAGTTTTTCACATGTGTTAGTCCAATAAGGACATTGTTATATCTGGTCATTTTTACTTAATTTCAATACAAATTTCTATTACAATCTAGATTTAAATTTGAGTTTTAATTGAATTAGATTCAAGTTTCTAAACGAATTTACGTTGAAATTTAAAAAAAAAAAAAGATTAATACTGCTTTTTTTTATTTTATTATCATGTGCATGTCACATGTAAAAAAACCATCCAAAACTTAACGGATGCAAGTATAATGGATGGATGCAACCAAAAAATTATAAATTTAAAGAGGTTGATTGTGAAGAAAAAAAAAGTTTATGGATCAAATTGTCATTCAAAAAGTTGAGGAAGTTTCACTAAAAAAAACAACAATAAAAAATAATAATAAAAGGATTGAAAAGAAAAGAAAAGAAAAAACAGAATAATAAATTAATAATAAAACATGCACGCACAAACACCAACGCCCACACCCACACCGATTGGAAAAAAAAGAAAAAATCCGAAAAGTAGTACAAATTGCGTACCATTCCAATTTTCTCGAGTACAAGTAAATACGGAATTTATATGAGACTTCTTGTTTATTTGATTTCCGTATATTTTTTTTTAATTTTTTTATTTTATAAGATAAGATTTCCGTAGATGTTGGTACTTCTACGATGTGAGTGACTCAGGCGTCTATGGAAAAAACATGGAAACAACCAAACGACAATCACAGAGAATCGACAGACAGACAACAAGAAACGAAACGAATGGAAGAACGACAATTAAACCGATAAACGTCAATCCAACGTAAAAATGGTGAAAGGCCAATTGAAAAGGCGATGACGAATGTGGAAAATGACGATAGAAGAGATAAGTAGCAAATGAAAATAAGGACGGCAGACTAGAAAACGACAACAAAGTGAAAAGGCAAGTAACGGTGATCAATAACAATTCTTAAGCGACAAACAAAATTGAAAACAACAATTAAAGCAATTATTCCAAAAAAAAAAAAAAAAAACAGAGAGAGAGAGAAACTGGAAATGACAGCAATGGAGAAGAAAACAAAAAAGAGCAATCGCATTGAAATGGCAGCAAAGTATAAAGCGACGACATGGATGTAAAACAGCAAAAAGGTGGACACGACAATGAAAGAAATAAACGAAAATTAAAACAGCAAACATAAAACTGTGCAACCTGACAAAAAAAAAAAAAAAAAAAAAAAGCAGCAGCAGCAATGAATTGAAAAGGATCCAAGGCAAGAGAGAACTAGAACATCAAAAACTAGCTGCGTAAAACGATAGTCCCAAAATTAAAAAGATAAAAAAACGACAACGAGATTCATTAGCGACGGCAAAGAATAAATATGAGATTAAAAACAGAGAGAGAAGACAATAAAACAAGAAAACGACTGTAACCTTAATAAACGACGACAAAAGAAGCAGACCAAAATCTCCAATCAGAAACTGGCTCGCTGGGGATTGTCATCGAAATGGGACCCGCAAAACCAAAGAAAGATCAGGTTTCCGTCACTGGGCACAATTTATTCATCCAAATGCGATAACAGTCTCCGTTGGAAGACCTTTCTAATTACCTCCTTTCCACGTACTAAGAGATAAATAGCATCGTCTAAAAAAAAAAATTATAATTTAAGACGGGTGATTCGAACTCAAATTACAAATTTTTTATTTAATTAAGTATAAAAATATATACATATCATGGATCATTTATCAGTAGCTGTATTATGTAGCCAACTGGCAAATTTCCAAGCAGTGTTCTTTTGGTGAAGAAGATAAGTTTGGAGAAGCCAACCAATGATCTTCAAACCGATGTTTTCAATATTCTACTCCGGTCAATTTTGTCAGAGAAAGTGAACAAAAATTGACAGAAAATAAGAAAATTGTTTGAGAATTCTCACTCCAACGTGCTTTCATTAGAGACAAAGACAATTATGACGATAGGGAGGGATTTTACTGTTGCTCTCGCACGCCATGTACATAAACATTTGACATGACAGTCTGATTCTAGAGAACATAACCAAGGTGGGCCTTTTCGTAACATAATTTTTGATTCCCCGCTTTAAATCACTACTTATTTAACACGCGGGATTGCTCATTCTTATCGATAAGAATCTGAATGATATTTTATAAATATGATATACAGATAATTTATATTATGAGAAACTCGTACACTATCTTCGTTTAAGATTATCTAAGTACGTCATGTTTTTTAATATTCGCTCACATCCCTAACTTCTTAAGATTCCGACGCTTGGTTATCGTGCAAGTCCTGTTATAGTTGTCATTGAATTTAGAGCGACATCAGGAATAAGAACCTTATAGTTTTCGGCTCTCGCATCTACATATATTCGCAAGCATATCACAAATGCATCTGCCCACGTACACTGATTCCCAATCATCAGTGGCAAAATTCAAACCACAATCTGATTTCTCAATAACAAAATCACAAGATCTTGTTCATGAGAATCTAATGACATCATTGGCAAATGAGAGGACGACGAAGACGAAATAAAAATGCATCCGAACACTTCAAAAGAGTGTAGAAGTGAAAGGCTGTATCAAAATTTTGTTTTTTTGTTTTTTTTTCCCCAAAGAAAATAGGACCTCTAAACAGACACTATGGTACAATTGCAGAACTAGAGAACATTAAAGGTAACTGGAAATATAAGATTGTGCAGAAAGTGAATGAAATTGTCGCTAGATTATAACATGTCGAGCTAGATTATAACCGAACGATGAAGAAAACAATAAACAGGAGGTCTCTCAATTTATTAGAAAAAGTAAACTTGCTGTAGGTGAGAAGCAACTTAGGTCTAAACAAAGAAAAAGCAGAACATTACGAGAGCGACCCCCTATTTTTTAATTTCTTTGAAAGCAAATCTTATGCAGGATACAACAAAGAAAGAAACAGACTCGATTTGGGAAAGTTAAGGGAAAGGGAAAGCAAATTCTCGGCCAGAGAAACGCATTCTCAGCAACAATTAAATCTAGTCAATCCAATACACAGAATACAACCCTTAAAGGGCCCGGTCAGATTGCAGAAATTGGTTCCTTCTTTTATGTTAAACTAAAAAGAATCTTCAACAACCCATAACTGCACAGTTGTATACAAATACACCAACATGTTCCTTCACACCTTGAACCTTCCAATCCAAAGCGCCATCCTTCACACCTGACGTCGGGCGCCAAGCGTTGAGTACGATGCCTTCACCTTCGGGGCCTCTTTGCCCACCCACAACCAGAAGCTCCTCTCCACAAGCCTTGAAAGCAAGTCCCCAGCCGTTTGCAGAGTCCGCTCGCACTGGAAGCCTTCCCAAAACATGCCAGGTGTTGTTCGCCTTGTCATACTTCTTCACCATGTTTGTTAGATGCTCAACCGCATATAACTGGTTACTCACAACTGCCACAAGAGGAGGAGCCTGAGCAGCCCTGTTGGCATGTGGATACATATTTTCTATCGTCCTCCATTTCCTTGTCTCGAGATCATACTCCTCTCCACATGTCAATGAAACAGTAGGGCTTGACATCCCACCAATCACGTAGAACTTTCTGTCCATGAAGAACCCCGAACACAATCTACGCTGCGTGTTCATGTTCGGCAGCATTTCCCACCTCCCCGTTGTAGTGTCATATAACTCTGCCGACTTCAATACGTTGCCATTCTTATCACTCCCACCCGCTACAATGGCAATTGAACCAAGGCTACCAGAGCCAAACAGACAGCGAGGGCGATTCATTCCCTCGCATTTATCCCAACTGTGATGTACCAGATTATACTTCCAAATAGCAAAATCCAACAACTCACGACCAAAGACCAACAACTGACTACCCACAGTTAGAGACTCCTTATCGGCGTGGTTAAAACACTCATCACAAGGGATCCTAGGCAATGTGATCCATTTTTTTCTCACCAGATCAAACGCCTCCCACCCTCTTGGATCGCAAACCATATACACCCAATGCTCCACAATCCCCAACTGTTTCCTCAATCCATAAAGATACCCGCTCTTGATTAACTTACTATACTTTGTGTTAATACACGCTAGCTTGGCGTAATCCGATCTACAAGCCCAAGCAAGGCAATTCAGTGCCACATCATCCACAAGACCAGGGAGAAGCGAATCACTTGATCCGATTCTTCGACGACCATCATTCACTCTTCCCTTCAAACCCACATCGGAATTAGTATTTACTTCTTCCTTCTCCAACTCCTCCACCAAATAATCCTTGTTCGATTTCTCTGTCATGTTAACAAATCTTTAGTATACCCCCTTTACACAATAAACCAAATTTCCCCCACCAAAAAAATTATCTTATCTTCATAAAGAGGTTCCGCAAAACGAAAAGAAGAAACCGAAAAACCGCTACAAAACTTGAAACAAGCAGCTCCCAATAGTCAGAAAACAAAATCTGATCTTTTGCACGCAATCAACTTCCATATATTTCCTCTTCCTATCAATTTAACCAAACAAAACCCAGGCCACACTTCGGACCCCAAAACTCCCAACCATGAGACACAGATTTCAGAATAAAAAAACCGAAAATCAGATCATCTCACAAGTGAGAGTACAAACAAAATTCTTCTTGTAAGGTTTCGGAAATATTGTGTAAGCTGAATTACACAAAAACTTCTTCCGCCAATTTTTCCAGCTATCCAAACAGATTTTCTGAAAAAAAATAAAAATAAAAATAATTAAAAAAAAAAAACCACAATAATCTAAAGTCAGCGATAAAATCAGAAAAAAAAAAAAAATCGATTTCTTCTTCCAAGACACGAAAACGAATAAGAAAAAGAAGACACAAGGCAGCAAATCTTCTCTTAGGAAAAAAGATTTTTTTTTTTTTTTGACAGAGTCGCCGTCCGATCCGAATCGAATGCCGGAATAAAAAAATAACATCAGAATTAAACTAATTTTCGGATCTCGCGTAATATAAACTGAAAAAAATTATAAACAAAAAAACAAAAGAAAAGTAGAGAGACTTTCACATGCGAAGATGCGCAGAGAAATAAATGTGGCCGTACCAAAAAGTACGGATGACAAGTCTGATCTCATCTTCCTAGTCGCCGGAGAATTTTCTCAGAAATTTCCTCCATCAAGCATGTCGCCGGAGCCGTCGCCAGCGAGAAAGAGAGAGAGAAAGATAAAGAGGAGAGAGATTAACTCAAAGAGGTATATAGTTTTGGAACACACAGAAACCGAGCAAGACAGGGCTTGGTTTATAAAACAGGAAATCTATTTTTTAAGTTCCATTAACGGCGCTCCATTTTCAATATTTATGCTATTTTCCTTGTTTTTGTCTTTACTTACAAGTGACACCCTCATTTCATTTCCATTTTTCACCTCATTTTGTGGCTAATATCTTTTCTTTTCTTTTTTTTTTTTTTTTTTAGTGGAAGTTAAAATTGTATTTCATTGACCCATACAATAATAAGTCCAAGAGAAAAAATATATGTATGTCAAAACAAAGGCGATATTGATGATAAGACCTATCTAATCCAAAGATTATTTACTTGAAAAATAGCAAACTTAGGTCTTACACAAATGTTAAAAATGCAATTGGCTGATTGGTGGGTCAATTATGGAGGCATGATGTATGTCATGTTAATTCCACCTAACTAATGTCTAATATTTGCATAAGCTACCCTTTACCTCATTTTTTTTCAAACATTGGTCTCACATTTCTTTCAACGTCTTAAACATGGTTTTAATCTCGTATTATTTATGATATAGTTTAACAATAATTTTACATATTATTTTTATATAAGATATAAGAGGTTCAAATCATTCCACCCAGATTAATATAAATATATATATTGCAAATGTTTTTTTTTTCCTTTAGGATAAATTGTTAGGTTGATCCCTGAACTTTTTAACTTTATACAACTTTGATCTTTGAACTTTTTTCATAGCTGAAATACTCCTAAACTTTTAAAATATTAATATAATAGTCATTTACATTAATTTTTGAACAGAATTCATTAATTAACATTACTTTTTGACCAAATTACTAATAGATTCCGTTTAAAATTAATAAAAATGACTATTATAGTAACATTTTAATAATTTAAAGACATTCTGTAGCTAAAATGATTATAAACCATTTAAAACTTTGCTACAGTAATTTTTTTGTTAATTTTTTACAAAATCTGAAGTTTGTGTCACTTTTTGACCAAATTTCTAACATATTTCATTCAAAAATTAACGAAATGACAATTGTAATAATATTTTAAAAGTTTAAGGACATTCTAACTACAAAAAAAAATTCAGAGATCAAAGTTACATAATATCAGATTAGGAACTAAATAAATAATTTACTGTTTCCTTTATCTAACCAATATTAGTGCTGAGGCATTTAAGTTTTCAATACTTCTTTTTAAATTTTGCAAAAAAAGAAAAAAAAACGAATATTGGTTGGAGATATGTTAGAACAAAATTTGTCCTTCCTTTTCCACATGATCAATATGAATGTAATTATTATAGAAAAAAAATTGAAAGTAATTATGTGGCATAGCGTGCGAAGACTTGCTTACTGGTCGAATCCGGAGACAAATTTTTATGTCATGTGGTTTTATCTTAAGGCATGTTATTCTTTTGACCAATTCCATTTATTTATTTATTTATTTTAGAAACGCTTTTGACCAAATTTAAGTTCATGTGTTGCAGATACATACGTATCTCAACATTCTCAAGCTGAATTCAAGCTTAGAAAAATATGTTTATGGAAAAAAAAAATTGTAAAGATATTATTAACAAACAATTAAATTAGAAGTATATTAATTTCACTTTTTATGACTTAATACTCATGTAGAAAATAAAATTCTATTCGGAAGCTATTTTTATGGATTTGGAAGTTTTTACAGCCATGTTTGCTTAAAGTTGCACAACATGTACGTTAAAACTTAATTTGGGACTTCCCAGCAAAAATACATAACAGTTAGGACTTCTTAGCAATTTTTTTGGAAAAAGAAATAATTAAAAAAAAAAAGATAAGATAACTTGGGACAAATGAGCTTATGTTATATTCTTCCAAAAGCTAAGGAATAAGTACCAATTATGAAAACGTACAAATTTGACAATATAGCCCTAAATTAGAATATATTACAAAACAATCCCCATCCAACTCGCATCTTTTTTTTTTTTTTTTTTTTGTGGTCAAGAAAAGAGCATGAATTAAATGAAGTGGGGAGTGAAAATACAGAAAAATACGACTTTTAGTTTTCTAAGTTGAAAACAAAAATAGGACTTCTAGATTAATAACGAGGACGACATACATTAGACACGGAAAAGAAACGCAAATTAAAGAACAAAATTGACTATTCTACACGGCACCAACAGGCCTTTGACCTTTTGGCGACGGAACTTTAATTAACACTATTAATTGATTTGAGAACCCCTCGTAAACATGACGAAAAACTTTTTTTTTTTTTTTTTTAGGTGTAAACGTTACAGTTGTGCTTGAGATTCCTAAAAAATTTATTAAAAAAAAAAGAGCCACAAGTGATAAAAATTAGCACTATTGTCAATTACCGAACACTTGACTCCATATTATATATTTAACTTGTCTGCAATTATAGTTTAATAGTGATCATGCACCTGAGTTTATTATAAAATGTAGAGCTTAAATATTTATACTTTTAATTTTAAATATGTGTTTATGATCTTGTTTGGTTTCTTGTATCCAAAAATAGTTTTTGAAAATATTTGGATGATCTGTTAGAATAGTTTTTAGTCTTCATAAGTACGTCAGTCGTCAAAATCAAAATATGTGACTTTCGAGAAAAATTATTCTGAGTAAACTCTTGTAGTAAAGTTAAAGTGAGACATTATAAATTTCATTTTAATATTTTATTACTTATTAGAAAATTTTAAGGATCCTTTCGAATTTTATAAGCTCTTTGGTTTCAAACACTAAATGAGAAGTTATCGCTTTTACTTTTCTTCTTCTATTGACTAAAAACAAAAGCAAAAGTAAAAATTTTGTGAAACGGATCCTAAATATTATTGCACGAGTAGCGAAAATAAAAGGCTAAGGGGCTTATTGTAATTTCACTATTGATGAAATAACAAACAAGATTTTGGATCTATTAGTACTACAAAAAATATATAGTACTAGAAAACATTCTTATGAGTATCTGAGTATCACCTTGATTGGTGCGACTACTTAATTGGGTCTGTACAAAACATAAAAAATAAATTTACTTCTTATACTCTAAATTAAAAAATATATATGCGCTCTAAATCTCAACCGTACCACGTGATGTTTCAAAAAATAAAAACTTAAAATTTAAATCACTTGTTCCAACTGTCTTATTAGTCTTAAACCAAGAGTCGATTAAAAAAAAATTTTCCCCCCATTTTTCAGACGCTGAAGAACAAAATACAAATTAAAATTTAATAGCAGGCCTTTTTGGCCGTAAAGAAAGGGGTGGAAAATTATCTCATGTAAATAGAAAGTACCAAACTTTCCTAATTTAGGTTTTACGATTTAGCCATATTCTTATCTCATCTTAGTTCTATATAAAAAGTATCATCTGATATTTATTTATTTTACTTTTTGGAGCTTTGACCTCGTAGATAGCTTTCAAAAATACTATTTTCAAATAGCAGTTAATGATTTAGAACTAATTTCTTATAAATAAAAAACCTAAAACCGCAAAGTGGTTGTTGTGTTTTCTTTTTGACTTGCATTGCTTTTTTTTTTTTTTGGAAATAGACAATTAATTTGTTGTAATGAAAATGTCAAATTTGGATATATGCTGCAAATTTGCCATTCCACATTAAACATAGGTAGAGTAGAAAAGAGAAGAAGGAAGTTGGAAAAGAGATTTTAGAGAGGAATATATATATTTTTGAAACAAGGTTGTTTGGTAAAGAAAAAAGAGAGAATGAAGGAAGTTATAAATTTTATTATCCATTATTTTTTTGATCCTTTCAATTTTGGAAAGATAAAGCGAGGGAAAATTTTGACAAAAAATTGGTTTATAAAATAATTCTTTAGATGTCCATCAATTTTTAATATAAGGATATACTTATAAAATGCACTTAATTAGGTATTTTCCTTCTCTTTTATTTTTACTAAATAATATTTAAAAAAAATTATCGTTTCTGTTCTATTTTACCTCTTGTCCATTTTCATGTTTTTTTCATATTATTATTATCTATGAAATTGACGTAGGGGATTTTAACTTTTTATTTTTATATAATTAAGTGTAAAATTAGCGATAATCTATTATAGTAATTATTATCTCCCTTCGTTAACTGAGAGAAAAAAGAGAGAGCCTCCGCCCCAGAGAGAGAGAGAGATTAAGAGAAAATCGTGAACTTAATCATGATTATGACTTGGTCAAATCACGTGGTGGAGGCCACGATTTAAAGAGAGTCAACGAAACCGAGTACACGAGACGGCAGTCAAACTGGCGGCGTTTAATGGAAATTTTACGAATGTGTACAGTTACTGCGGTGGGGTCGTACGTTTTCGATCATAGCTCATCATACATTTTTTACCTGTAAGTACAAACAATTCTCCAGTTTGAATGAATGTTGAGAGGGAAAAAAAAATTAAATAAATAAAAAGGAAAATAAAAATAAAAAAAGGTACAATTTGGGCAGTTTCTGTGCAGGGTGTTAGCCAATTACAACATAATTGTACAATCTAGGCACACAGCAAATGTTGGCTACAAAGTTCAAAGTACCAAAAGTATTTCAAGTACCTAATCTCTTTTCAGTTTTGATATTTTCTGTTCCAGTTCCATTGGGGAAAATAATTTTCTGTTCTTTTCGCTTTTTTTTTTTTTTTTTTTTTTTTGTGGCTAAATTCGACTGTTCTTTTCATTTGTTGCGAAAAAAAAAATGTTGTGGTGCTTTCTAGTTTCCACCCAAAAAATTAAAAATTAAAACGGTTCGGTACTTTTTGACTGTCCAATTCTAATATTTAATTTTATTAATATAATACAAATTTTAATCGTGAGATTTTGTTAAATTTTATTAAATTGTTATATTTTTTTTCACTCAAATATAATTTTGAAGCTATGTAATGGTCAACAATTATGTCTTTATCCGCAGTGATGGATGTCGGAGGTACTCTTGTTTGTGCATACTTGCCTTTTGAAAATTCAATTTTTGCACCTGATTTTTTTTATTGTACCCCTGATATTGTGAGAAAATTAGTATTGTTTCCCTACTAAATAACTATCCTATTTTGTAAAAAATTGTACTTTCTCCCCCCTTTTCTTCGTAGTATCCCGTTGAAAAATTCTTTCTATTTTGTAAAAAAAATTGTACTTTTTGTCCTTTTTCTTCATAGTATCCCGTTGAAAAATTCCTTTTCTTTTTTTCTTTTCTATACTCTATCACGTGATTTAATGCTTTCTTCCTAATGTCGGCATAGCAAACAATTTGGACCAATATTCAGTGCGGTGGAATGAAAAAGATTTATTGGTAGCATTGCTAATCAATGCAAAAACTCAGCAACAAAGTCTATAAATAAGTTGTTATAACTCTTTTTAAGTAAGGAAAAAAGAAAAGGAGAATAACCAAAATAAAAAATAAAAAAAGTTGGCGTGTATATGTTACCACATAGAAATTTTTAATGCTATTACGTTCATAAGTGGAACATTACTTTAATAAATTTTACATCGTTTTAAAGCTTTCTTTTTCATTTAAAAAAAAAAAACTCTATTTTTCTTTCTGTCTTTCTTCTTCTTCTTCTTCTTGTTCTTTCTTTTTTTTTTTTGGGAAGAGATTCCAAAGTTCAAGTTTTTTTTTTTAATATGAGATTTTAAAGACATTTATTTTGTTAATTTAAAAAAATTTATTAGATTTTGAATAAGATAATCAAACTCTTGAATTATTTACGATCGCTCCTTAAGTGAGTTGGTAGAACACTCGTTTTCCTCGCTGAATTTTTGGATTCGAATCATCATTACTGTATTGGCTGAGGTATATGGACAATTCACTTCGTGAGTAATCTATATATCATGTGAAGGACATTCACTTTCTCGAAATTATTTGGATATTTTAACTTTTATCTTTATAACCCAATTGAATTATCTTTTTTAATGGTTGAACTAGCTCCAACTAGATTTCTAAAGCTTTGCTCAAGGTTAACGTGTAATAACAAGGATTTTGAACTTTGACGTGTTCTATGCGAAAATAAAAGCAACATTATAACTTCTTTTATGCCATTATTATTTCGGCCGAAAGAGCGACCAAAATCCACTTATTGTTGCCATTGGACCAATCTATTGGTTATCCTTCTTGCATTGTTTTATTACTTTTCCACTTTTCTTCCTTTTGTTTGTTTCTTTGTCGTCCACTCCTAAACCCCATCAACTGTTTGGCTTGACCTTTTCCTTGCTTATTTTAATCAAGGTGTGGTTAGGCAATCAAGTAAATTAGCTAGTTCGTTCCCACTAAAGTGAAATTAGAAAGAAAAAAAAAAAAAAAGGAAAAATTACATGCACCACACCCATATTTAAAAGAGATTCATAATAATCACAAATAACTTAAGGATAACTATTGAGAATTAGCGCGTTGATTTTATATTATCGAGAATAATAAAATTTGTACTAGAAAATAAACAATTACATATATGTAAATTTTTATAAGTACTAGCCTCAATATGATATCATATTATCTTCTAACAATTGTAGTAATTCATTATGATGATCAAGAATTTTATAAGAAAAAATCACACGTCCTCAAAACTCTATTTGTTTTTTTTTTTTTTTTCTTTTTTCTCTAATCAGTAACCTCAAAATTCCTAACGATGACACCATTTATTTATAGATAAAAACTAGGAAACTGGAATCACACATAAAAATCCCAAAATACCCCCGATACTTTAGACCTTTCGTGGGATTTGGGGGCTTCTCCAGGTACTATCTCTATCTAGAATATTTTTGCATAACGCACTAATTACGCTCTACAACTTTAGCAATCACAAAAATAAAAACGAAAAAAAAAAAAGTGATGTTGTTTCCAACCCCTTTTATGATTTTAGTGGATTAAAAAAAAAAAAAAAAAGGAAGCTGTTATTAGAAATATAAGCGTTCAATACAACCGCATAAAAATTTAACGATTTTACACTGCTAGTTATGAATAATCGAATAACTAAGGTTTTTTTTTTTTAATTTAATTTTTATCACTTGAATCAACATGCAGCTTTTATTTCTAATAAAATTTTTAAACGAGCATGTGTATCACACTCCAAGTCATTAAACAAACAATGGAATAATAAACAGTTAATGAAGATTATTGATATTGCAAGTACATTAATTTATTTAAAAAAAAAAAAACTGCCTACCCTTTAATTCCCTCTCATTACAAAGATGTAAATATAATATTGTATTTTATTAGGTTTAAAGTCATATATTAGCCTTTTATTTTATTTAATTGCACATGATTACAAACAAGTCGACGTGTTAAGATTTAGTCCAACTAAATTAAGCTCTATCACAGCAGAGTCAGCTTGTTAAGCAGCACTAACTAGCTTCTTAATAATGGTACCAAAGAAAAGGAAGGAAAAAAAAAAAAAATCCAAAATCACTATTAAAGAAAAAGGAATTTTCTGTGTTCAAACCTCTCTGTTTGTAATGCGGGTTTTAAATTAAAATAATATTATGTACGATTGATAGAACTTGAGACAGATTTAACTGTTTATCATAGTGTTTTAACTTCTTACGCTCCGTCTAAAAAAACATGATATATATTGGAAAGCACCAAATGCTTTTATTCTGTTTCTTTTGATTTGCATAATTTAATTTGTAAATTCTTTTTATGTATACAGTTTGCATAAAAAGATGGAAGAGAATCTAATACTTTTCTTCAACTACAAAACAGGACCACTTCGTTTGAAGCCACTTGTCATCGTCAAAAGCTTAAAACCTTTCCTAAATAATAGTAAAACGTATAAGAATTAAGGGGGGGAAAAAAAAGAAAGAAAGAAAGTAAAGAAGAAGAATAAAGCACTGAACAAAAAATGTTTCATTTGCAGATTTCACATGCATCATCCATAAATATCATATTCAAAACGGCAAAAAAAAAAAAAAAAGGAATTGATTTTCTTTTTTATTATTTTCTACTTAGGTATGGAGATTTTCAGCTACCCCTTTTAATATATATATATATTAAAAAATTTGATCATAAGTAATAGGAATATACAGGTGTCTTTTTTGGGGTTAATTTGTAATTATTGCAGATGCCATTATATTTTCGATGAAATTCAATCATTTGAGTACAAAATAAGAATTCTTTCTAAATATTTGTTGGAAACGAAAAACTGAAACGCAATTATTGAATTGACATTTAATTGGTCGGCGGTGATAGAAAATGACAAATTAAAAAACTACCAGTCATTAAAAGCAGCTATGGATTTTTCAATATTATAAGAAAAGAAAAAGAAAAAAGAAAAAAAAAAAAAAGTAGCTTAGGATTCTTAAACAAAGGACGGCTGTGAAGTCTGAACTTCCAAAACCGGCCAGGTTGGATAAACTTGGACGGCTCACCGAATCATATTGGGCAAAAAAAAAAAAAAAAAAAAAAAAAAGCGGCTTAGGTTGTGCTAAAATACATTTCTTTCCAATAATATTACATTACATTTTTTTAATAAAAAATTATGTGTAGTCTAAACTTGAATCATTAAATGTATCAATATTTATTGTTTTAGAGTTTTTTTTTTTTTTTTTTCCAACTGTCCCTTGTTTTTTCTTTTAAGATTTTAATGCATTGCCGTTTAGTAGTGTGTATTAATCCATAAAAGGCATTGGCTACTTATTGTTTTTTCAGCTTCTTGTCCAATCAAATATTTATGGCCCGTTTTGAATTATAAAATTGTATTTTAATATTTTGTTGCATTTAGATGTGAAAATTGATCCGTATATTCGAGTTAAATGTGTACTAATTTTTGTTTAATGTAATATTTGAATAGTGTAAAGGTAAAAAAATGAATGCAATATGAATTTTTAAAATGTGAAAAATTGGATTTGAATTGAATTGTTGTGATATAATAAAATATTCAAATGAATTCACTCCAATAATTAATCAACCAAACGTCCATTTCATTGAGTACAATAAAAGTTATTCGATAGTTTATCCAAATGATGCATAATATTACTCTTGAATTAGAGAAAATTGGGCATGATAAACACAGAATGTTTCGCAATTGTTTATGTTTGGTTTACCATTTGAAGTTGAAAAAACTCAACTTCGTCTTATCATGTTTCAAAAGATAAACTCAGTTTCACTATTTATAGTTCGACCTATAATTTAGAAACTTAAACTTTACAAATACATAACTTTAATATACAAATCCAAATGAGATTACTTAAAAAAAAATCCATAAAATTTAACAAAACAAAATCTCTATTAACATTTTTTTTAAAAAATTAAAATTTTTACACTTTTTATTTCCAATAAGTCAAATACACGATTCAACTCTAACTCTTAACTCCAACCCAAAGGAGTGCCCCAAATGCATGCTTATACACACACATATATATATATATTTTTTATAAAATTTTTGGGAAAACGAAGGGCTCATATAAGTTTGATAATCAATGCAAAAAAAAAAAAAAAAAAAAAAAATGGGGGTAACTTATATAAGTGAGTGCGTGTGTGATGTGTCAGAAAATCCAAGTGGGTGGGTTGCATGCATAGAGTCTAATAGATGCATGGGCGCCACAAAGCCCCCAACCCACCCGTAAAACCTCTTGCCTTGCCTTGCCTTGCCATGCCTGCCACCCCCATCCCAAGTGTCAAAATATGGTCCCTCTTTCTTTCCCTTTTTATTGCTTAGTAGTTTATTTTTTTATTTATTATTTTTAGCCCGATATTTCTTTTATTCATTTTTTGAAGCAGAAACCGAATGGTTTTTCTTTTATTATTTTACAGGCATATGAGTAATATTTTACATATTGTCTGGTTGTGGATGGGTGGTGCAAACAAAAGGGGACACCGATTAACCTTGGTTAAATACTTCTTTTGAATTTTACAAGAATGCCCACTAAAGATTTCTTTTTTCTATATTCATATTATAATGTTATGAATTTGATTATAAATCGAGTGGGAAAAAAAAAAAAACTTAACTGCATAAGAAAGGTGACAAATTCAGAAACACATCTGGGCATTGAAAACACATTTGGGTAGTCACGCCGTGTACTCAAAGTAACAATGACTTTTTATTAACAAAAGAGGCAACAAATTAATCTCTTCATTAGAGAGAGACAAATAATCTTCTTTGAATTAAAGTTTCACGTGGGAAGATTCCATATCATTGACCTACAACTACAATACACTTAACACCACTATCTTCAATGCAATCTTTTTTTTTTTTTTTTTTTTTTTTTTTTTGAGATTTCACACATGTCGCCGTCGGCCAAAATGTGTTGGGTGTTTATGTGTTTGGCAAATTCATTGGCGTAGGGATTTTGTCCACATCAATGTCTGCCTTCACCTACCAATGATGGAAAAGGAATATTGCAAGGACAACGCCCCACTTACAATTAGCAAGAAAGACAGGGGTGTCCACATGCAATTGTGCTTAAAATAGAGGAACGAAATGAAAATAGAGCTAAAATGAGGGGTATCACAAAAAAATAGAATATTGCTTTTGTCATCATCTTGTTTTGGCATCATCATCACCATCATCTTTGTAACCCAATGCTCAATTCATGTTTGCCATGCTTGAGAAAGATGGTGCCAAGTTTGTTGAAGCCCTTTTCTATTGCTTGCAAGACTAAAAAAATGGAGACAAATTAGCAAAAATCTTCCCATTGGGGGGTGAAAAATGCAAAAACAAAACCACCCCTTTTAAACATTTGTCCACAATTGGGTTTTGCTTTGAGCAGTTTATGTTACGACATGTTCGACAAAAAGACAACCCAATTACCCCATAGGCATGTGGAGAAGGCCAAAAAAATAATAGTAATAATGATAATAATGATTGAGGGAAAAAAAAAAAAGGGGGAACAATAGATTTTCTAATTCATATATTCAATTCAGGAGCCATATTTTTATTTAAATATGTTACAAGGGCCGATACAATAAAACCTTTTCTCATCAAAACATAGGGAAAAAAATTTCAAGACACAGAGGAATACTAAGAACGTTTGAAAAACCAAAACTATAAATCCAAGAAACACCAATTGCAGTACCATTGCTCGGCAAAGCAGGAGGCGTAAATGCAAGCCAGCAAAATTTCTATGATCACTTTTTCAGCATTCACGCCTCCGTTGCAAGACCAGAATCCATAAGTTCCAAAAACAAAATTAAATATAAAGAACGGAACCAAAAAAGAAAAAAAAAAGCGTGAACTGTACAGAAACAAATCCCACCTAAGGAATTTTTAGTTAGTATGAGTCATGCCACTATCATCGTCTTTGTTCCCGTTGGATTCTTCCGCCAACCTCTTTCGTTTGCACCAACATAAATACTGAGGGATCGGTCCACTATCTCCAATAACCCAACTATGCTCTGCAACCGCGTCCAATGTCAGCCTCTCTGTTGGGTCTGCATAAGAGAATGGCACAAAAATTTACAAAGGGAATTACAAAATACAAATCGTTCTGCTCCAGTTCAAATCTCATCGCGGTAAGTTTACAAACCTTTGCAAAGAATTCCTTCTAGTAAATTCTTCAATTGTGGGTTCACATCATCCGGAAGAACTAAAGGGCTATTAACAATCTGGAGAAGGAAACATAGATTTTATTGAGAGATAATGGTGGTGAAACGAAACGCAAAGCGTGCAGTTGATCAGCAGCCATGGCCAAAAAGACACAGCAATTTCCATACCTTATCGTACGTATCCTGCAATGTCTCTCCCAGGAATGGAAATTGTCCCACAACCATACAATACAATGTAACACCCACAGCCCATGTGTCCGCCGCTCTGCCTCTGTATGTCACACCTGTTTATCAAAATAGAAGTATGAGAAATCCATTCACTTCAATTGATTTCAGTCCCACTAAAGCAATGGATCATCATAAGATTACCCATCTATTATAATCCAAATCCTCCAACACTACTGAATTACCGTCTCATATTAGCAAAAGTTTGCAATCTCAAATAGCATCAGTCCAAAAATAAAAATCAAGTCCATAAAAATCAAGTCCAAATCTGAAATGCTATTGTATTATAATTATAATTATTGTTATTATTGTTATTAGCAGAACGCATACGCATGATTTAATATTCATCGATTTTCCAAATCTAGCCAAAATCTTACACATAATGTTACTATTGGTTTTGAGCTTAATTTAAATTTTGATATTTATTTCTATTAAACAAGGGTCACATGTCTATTACTATTAAGACTTCAGAATAAAAAATAGCCAAAATTTTCTTTCGCAAAGATTTGGACTTTAGCTGACAATATCAAATATGGCAAGCTGACAGCTGAACTAAAGCATATTTCTAGTCAGGGATGTAAATCCAACCTATGCAACATTCTGGTGCCGTGAAAACAGGAGTCCCAGGAGATCTTCGGAGGTCATCATTATCATCCTACGAAACAAGAAAGATGACATGTCTTCTAAGAAAATCCACTATATTAGCATACAAGGTAACAATAAAATGTTATTAGATATCGACAGGCTTTTTGCCAAAACAAAATAAGAATACGAGATTGAGGGAGAAAAAAGTCCTAAAATTTCTGCAACCTTTTTTTTCACAAATAATCAAACGACTGCTACAACATCGGAGTAAAAGGTCTCAGCAGTCCCATTACCTCAAAAACCTGGCTAACACTGAAATCTCCTATCTTCACCGTACCCTTGCTGGTAACCATCAGATTATCAGGTTTGATATCCCCATGTATTATATTCTGTTATCACAGAAAAACAAGTGGACCATTATTAATTGCACAATGATAATTGCATATTAAAGGAATTTTAAGAGAACTGCATACGTAGGGAGACACATATTTAGCACATTATATGGTGAAATTCTCTTGATTCATATATGATGTCAGCCATTTATATCGACGTGCCTATATATGAATCAGCAATATGGAGACAATAAGACATAATCCCGCTTTCAAGTTCATACATGAGCATGGAGGTACATTAGCCCCGAAACTATATCCCGCAAGTACTTTCTAGCAGTATTTTCTCCTAAACCACCAGGGGGACCAGTACCCTCACAGTCCCATTTGCCTTCAACATATTCGAGAACTGAAAAAAAAGGGGGTAAATTAGGCAAAGCGTACTTCAAAACAAAAAGTTCAGCCTCAACAAGTTGGAAAGATATGAGCATTAGAGAAGAAAGTGGTA
Source organism: Ficus microcarpa (assembly GCA_025413485.1). NCBI lineage: Eukaryota > Viridiplantae > Streptophyta > Magnoliopsida > Rosales > Moraceae > Ficus > Ficus microcarpa. Next base: position 23,200,995 of record CM046377.1, on the reverse strand, counting down.
ATAGATACCCATGTAAAAGCGATCTGTTTCTGGATCATTAATCACCTCAATGAGATTGACAATATTAGGATGGTCCAGCATCTTCATAATCAGGACCTGTAGAGGATAGCATAGTTCATCGTCCATTATTCTTGACTTACTTCTAAGCCCTTATAACAAGTCCCCACAAATATGAAAAGCAGGAAAAAGAAAAGCTTAAACAAGCGTGCATCTTTTTTGAATGCCTATCAAGCTATCGTCCAAAGTAGGAAAAAAAAAAAAAAAAAAAAAAAAAAAAAAAGAAACCATTAAGGCTACAAAAAATTACACAGACGCACACAGAGCAAGCAACATATGCAGTTGAGCATTCACAAAACAGGAAATAAATTTCAATTGCAGGTAAAAAATTCTGAGGAACTAAGGAATGCAAATCAAAGCATATTACCATTCTAATTCAAAAACATAAATGATGGACGGAAAGGGACAAAATCACTAGCCAATATGTCACGAGGGATATACCAGCGGCAGCTACTGAAAACTTTGTGTTTATCACCACTGCCAAAAACATAAAGCAAGAGGACAATTATTACCTCACGAAGAACATCAGTCATAGCTGTCTCAAAAGGCGCAACCCGTTGCTTCAACAAATGGGACTTATGAAAGGCCTACAAATAAAATAACAAAAGAATCAACTCACTTAATAAAAATGTGAATGCTCTGTTTCAAAAAAACCTCTTGAGCTATTTGGACAATGCCAAAAAGTTTTACAAATTCAAAAATCTGTGAACAATTAATGCGAGTTTGAATGTTCTGAATCGTCTTCAAAGCTGGAAATATAACTTGGTAGTACCACGCTTCACTCCTTTCACTAAAATAGAGTCAGAATATAAAGCAAAAAGAATAATACCTTGATTGCATAATGCTTTCCATCCACACTGCTTCGATAGAGAACCTGTGGTACATGAAGCACATAGAAAGTTCAAGAACCATCTCATCACGAAGACAAACAGAACAGTGGCATTAGTATATGCTTTCTACGCTTACCACTTTCCCATAGCTACCAGAACCAATCTTGTACTCACGTACATATTCATTGACCATCTTATTTCCATTTTCATCCTGCAGATGAATCCAGAAATATAATTTTATTACAAACTAATTTCACAGAGGACAAATCCTAAGAAGAAATTTCAATATACAAGGTACTTTGTCTCTGAAGTTAAGCAGAATCAGCATACGGTCTAAAAATGGCTATTACCCTTAAACAGAATCCAAAATCCAAGCACACCGAAGTCAAAAATATCATCATGATTCAGAAAGCTCCCATAACTAGATAATAGACAAGCATAAACTATACCTCTGTACGGACAAGTTTATCGGTTTCCTTGACGGGGAACTGCCTGCAAATCAATCCGTTCTCTAACCTGAAGCGCAGGATCTCTTCAGAACGTTTGGCACGGCTTTGCACCTCATTCTCATCACCATGACCAGGGCTTTGCTCCTCATTCTCATCACAATTACCTGTACTGGTAACATCATCGTTATACGAACAATCATCCTCATAATCCAAATCTCCACCCAACAATGGTTCTTGAGAAAGGCAATTATTGAAGCCAGGAGTGGGCCTGACCAGCGGTTTACGCCTTCTGGTGAACCCAAAACAACTACAGCAACCCATCAATTTCGTGATGGAACAAGTCTTGCTTAACATTAGAAAAAACTCGGTCTTTACAGCGAATTCAACTCCCAGCTAAGAAAATAAATAATTACAAAACCTGTAAAATAGCGCAGAGAAAAAGGAAACGACAAATCATATTACCCCCATCAAAAATCAACTGAATTTGAACCCAAATATTAGATTAACGTCAAGATCAAGCAGATGGGCAAAGAATAAAAAACCTGAATTTCACAGAGGGAGAATCACAAGTGGGCGAGAGAGACTCCCAAATCAACTATTATATTCTAGAGGATGCCATTCAGCCAAATGATAGAAAGAACTCGTGTGATTATCATCAAAGCCGTTAACATTCAAACCCAACATCGCGATGAATCCAAATTAATATTAAACGAACACCAAGGAGAAAATCCCAAATCTTCCGACCAACAATACGTTGACCTTGTCCTGTATTACGCATGGAAAATAATTTTTTTAAAAAAAATATTTTAAACAAATTCAACTAAAACTCTACCAAATGTTGAAATTAAATAAACAAATAATTAATTAAAAAAATTTTTCTTTATCGGAACTTCGTAAAAGGACAAGCTTTGATTATGACTTCCAGACGCCACCAGGCACGAATGACCGCGACATAGTTCAAGAATCATCGGGATCGTACCTTACATGCGGAGGAGACAAAGGCGACGTATTGTTGATGGATAATTTGTGCGAATTTTTCGAATTGAAAAACCCTACTTCCAAAAACGGAGGAATAAATTGGGAACTTTTAAAAGGGGAAACTTAGGAAGAAAGAAAAATCGGTGGTGGAAAATGGAAATTGAAACCCTAATTCCGATCAAGGAGGGAGGGAGGGAAAATGGAGGAAAACAGGGCTACATGAGACGCGAGAAATCGAAACCCCAGGGATTGGGAAGTCGGAATTGGGGGAGTCGGGTGGTGGTAGTGACTGGTGGGTGGGAGGTCAGGTACGAGGGATTTTGACAACTTTTTTGAACCGAGGGGGTAGAATCGGTAATTACTAAATTTGGGGGACCAAAAATAGAAACTTCTCTTTTTTTTTTCCCCTGGGAAACGCGTCCGAAGAAGAAGGTCGCTGGTGACCTGTGGGTATTGAAGGCGTTTCTTTGAGAAGTTGACACAGAAAAAAATATATATATATATTTTTGACGTCATATAGAAAATGACTTTTATTTTGTAACCAAAAAAAAAAGAAGGTAGAGAAAGGATACTGGTAACAACCTAACTAGCAGGGAACTCTTGCAATTTCTACTAATTTTTTTTTTCCTCAACTAAAAATAACTGTAGAACTATTTTTTATCTGGTTATTTATATTTTATTGTAATTTTAATTAGATCTATAAATTATCGATAGAATTGATTCGGTTGTTTAGGAGTTTTTATTATGCATTATTGGTTAAAAAAAATGTTAAATGTTAAATTAATTTCTTTACCATCTTATTTAGAGTGTTTATCTAAAAACTTTGTAACACACAAGATAGAAATACAAGATAGATAAAATTTAGAGTTTTTATTCACAAGATAGAAATATAAGGTAAATGGAGTGTTTGGTGCAGTAGTTTGAGTTGAGATTTTTTAGTTTCAATAGAAAATTTTTTTGAATTTTCAGAAAAGACAAAAAACTTTTTAGAAAAAAGATAAAAATTTTTTGAAAAAAAGACAAAAAAAATTTTGAGATGGATATTTTAAAATGGTGTGCCAAACTAAGCCTTAAGTTTTTATTATATATTGTTAGTAGAAATTGTCTTCTATATGTCGGGCAGTTGGATTAAGATTTTTTACAATCTTGTTAATGTGCGTTAGATAATAAAAGAAAAGAGGAGAGATTTTCTGCGAAAAAAATTCCTAAGGGTTTGTTTGGTTGGTTAGTTTGAGTTGAAATATTTTAGTTGTAATAGTAAATTTTTTTGAATTTTCAGAAAAGACAAAAAACTTTTTGGAAAAAAGACAAAAACTTTTTGGGAAAAAGACAAAAAAAAGTACAGTTTGAGTTGAAATGAAACGAAGAACCAAATGCACCCTAAAAGAAAGGGTGAGAAAAAGGTTCGAAATTTTTTGGGAAGAGAGAGAATATTTTGGTGGGGTGTCACATGTTGTCAGCCTCTGTGGAGTTGAGCGTTACAAGTGTATAATTTCGTTTAAAAGAATAATATCTTTAAATCTTGTGCAATAGTCAAATGCACCTTTCAAATTCAAATCACCATCTCCATCAATGACTTTCTTCCACTCTCTTGTTTTATCCATGATTTTGTCTTATCCAACAAGAACCATGCATGAAAGATGCCGTCATTATATACATTAGCCATCGCGTCCTTTATAACCGTCTATATATATATACATATATATATATATATGTATAAATATTTGTCTTTAAGTGACTTAGAAATATTTTTGCAAGATGGAATCATATTTAGTTTAGGGAAAATGGACTAATATTTTATACCTAATATTTTCTAATAAAAAAAGGCTTGCACAATATATATATATATATATAAATTTCAAAGGCAGAGATTAAATTCTATATATCTTCATTTTCTTGAACTTAATATTATTATTATTATTTTTTGAATTTGGGGCAGGGGTTTTGAACTTTACGTCTCATAATAGAGTCAAATATAAAATTACCATTAGGTTATGTCTGTAATCACATTTAGGGTGCTTTTGGTGAAACGGTTTGAGTTGAAATTTTTAAATTTGAGTTGATTGACTTTTTAAAAACTAGTTATAATTTTTGTTGACTTTTCAGAAAAAGACAAAAACTGAGATAAAAATTTTGAGTTTAAGATGTTTTACCAAACGAAGCATTAGTTTGATTATATTAAAAAACTAATTGTCCTACATTTTACTAGGGTGTTTGGCAAACCATTTTAAAACACTCATCTCAAAATTTTTTTTGTCTTTTTCCCAAAAAGTTTTTTGTCTTTTCTGAAAATTCAAAAAAATTTACTATTGAAACTTAAAAATCTCAATTCAAACTATTCCACCAAACACCCCCTACATCTATTTACCATTCAATATGAAGGATGTGTTTGGTGTATCGTTTTGAAAATTGAATTTTTATGTTGAAATTGGTTGGCTTTTCAAAAACAATATAATTTTTATTCAATTTTCAGAAAAATATAAAAACTGATATTAAAAACTAGGTTTGAACCTGAGAGCCAAACGAAAGCTAAATATAGAATAATATATTTTTTTAAGTATATTTAAAATATTTAAAATTAATTCAAGTTTATCTTTTTATCCTAATAAAGAAAAACAAAAACAGTTTCAGATTATGAATCTACTGGTGCGTTTGGATGTCCTATTCAGCCTAGTATTGAATATTCTAAGATGCATTTAGATGTCCTATATTTAACTATTGCATTAAAATAAAATGTGTGTATGGATTGTTTACATTTGAATAATTATTTTAATAGGTATTGCTGAGAGAAATATAGGGAGAATGTCACATGATTGATAAAAATAAATAGAAAACGAGAATAAATGAGTAATAAAATGAGTGAGTGTGTTGTTCAACTAGAGATATATTCAAATATGATATACTTGAAAAATCAAATGAGTATCATAGTATATTCAAGTTGAATAAATGATTTAAATGAAGTAAAAGCTTCTTATCTCTCAAGTTTAAATTTCATTGAAATTTAAAAATTACACATCATGGGCCTATTTCAGACGAAATCAGGAGATGACAAAACATCATTTGAATTTAAAATCTCAATTCCATATAAAACTTTCCATCTCTTTCATTTTAAAAATATTCAAATTTTAAAAGTCTATAATCCTTTTCATTTCAAATCTAGAAATGAGATGTTTTTTTTTTTTATCAAAATATTTATAATGAATGAGAGAAATAAAATAATATTCATTTTGTATATTTTTTTCTAAACACATTTTAAATTCTTACATTATTTGTTTTACCATAAAATTTTTTCAAAAATTATCCCTCTAAATACATATTTTTAACCTAACTTTTAAAATATCATTTTCAGGTAATTCCCTCAAACCAACCCTACCTCGTACTAATATCATGTGAATCGCATATGCATGCACATGAGCTGAACTTACGACGTGGTTCGTACATCTAAAAATACAAAAAGCATTCCAAAGCTGAAATTTCTGAATGAAGTACGTCCTTTCTGTCGGCTAACTAAAAATCAAAGCAAAGAAATTTCGGTCCTCAAAGTGCCGAGTGCGTTAAACACTTATTTCAAGCCAAGAGAAAGTGTCGTGTTTCCCAGACCAGCCAACAAACTTCCCTGTTACCCTTCTGTTATTTCGTATGATGGTCGAGATTACGAAGCTTCAGTTGAATTTGTCACTTGTGATCCCAGATTTTTATTTTTCAATCAAGTAAAGAACAAAGAAAATAAATTACATTTTCATTTCTGTGATTTTCTATTTTAATTCAAATATTTGTGAATTTGAAGTTAGAGGAAAGATGGACTTTTATTTAATTTTTATTTTTTTTATTGGAACGTTGTGATTTAAACTCTTCACATTTTAATGAAATAAGGAATGAATTACCGTTAAATTATATTACAATCACGAATGAAGTCTCTTTCAAGTGGGAGAAATAAAGAAAATAAATTGCATTAGAGGCCTAGCATTTTTCTCAAATTTCGTATTAAGTCCAATTATCCATACCTACTATTAGGAAAGAAAAGTCTGATTCATCCAAAAAAAAAAAGGGGGGGAAAGAAAGAAAGAAAGAAAGAAAGAAAGAAAGAAAAGTCTGAACAGCAGCTAAGGTTAATGACATCGCTAACTGAGAGAAAAAATACCTGGGGTCTTGAGATTAGATCTTAAAAATTAACTAATTATGAGCTGTAGTACAAGCTGTTTTAAGCTTCTTCTCAATTATACGTCTAATCAATATAGAACTTTTGATAACTATTGAATGTATTCCCCTAATATATATATATATAACTACCGTATACGCAATAAGTCTATAACCAGAGTGGAAAAAATGCCGTTCTCGCTGCAAGGCTAGCCATGTTGCTTCGAAGTAATACTTTGCATGTATTTGGTGCTGAGATTTAGATTATAGAATTTGAAATTTGAATTAAATTGTGTGTTTGGTGAGGTGTTGGAATTATCGGAGTTAAAAAATGTAAAAATTTGAATGCGTTCGGAAAAAAATATCAATATGGAGTTTGTTTCATTCATCTCAAAATTATATGTAATTTAAAAAAAATCATCTCATTTAAACTTCATATATGTAAAGTTATAGAGTTTTAAAATTTGAGTTACAAAATTATAATAATAAACGTGAATAGTGAAATTGAGGTTGATTTTTCAGAAAAATATAAAAATTGAGTTTTAAATTATGATCCCAAATCTTGGTGCCAAACATGCACTTCATGTCACTCTAGTTTCCCAATTTGAAGAGTCAATAATGCAATAATAAAACTTGAATTTTGAACTTCTCGTGTTACTAGCAACGGATTTATGAATGGGGGCGTAAAAGCAAAGTTAAAAATAAAAATAAAAAGGGCAAAAAATTGCGAGATTATTAGGTTAGATTTTATGGGACAGCTTGCAGTCATGTAACACAAACTTTACCTTTTGTCCCGTGTTTTTCAAAGTTTCATCAAGGCAGTATCCACTGAGAAACTCTTTTATTTATTTATAATATTTATTTACTTTGCATTTCCCTTTCTAGGAAAAATAAAATCACTACGTCAATCATAACACGCGTTGACTCTTTATATTTCACTTGGAAGTGTCACCAATACACCTTGACTTTCAAATTGCCAATCTTCAATTTTTTTTTCTTCATCTTGATGATTAAATAACAATTATTGATGTTCAATTAGACACGTGTTGGATAAAAGTAACAATAATATTGTCGCCATTCTATATTGATAACTGCAATAATTTTTCATTAGCTTGATGATAATTCCAAATCTAATGATCCTTATTTGCATGGAGTGCTTCTCATCTCTCATTGTCACTCTCTTTTATTCTAGTCATCCTGTGTTTGTTTCTGCTATCCATTTCCATTCCAAAGCCTAAGAAATTTGGGCCATTAAAACCCATATAAGCGTAGAAGTTTGCTACAAATGGACCAGCCAATGTCTATAGCAGGAGGCAAGTAATCAGTTCCTGTATACAGTTCACAATGTTCACCAATCCACACAACAACCTAATGAAGACATACTATTCCGTTTGGTTCTCAGATCTAAACTTAAGTTTTTTATCTCAGTTTTTATCTCATTTTAAAAAGTAAAAACAAAAATCATAACTAGTTTTTAAATGTCAACCAACTTCAATCCTAAAATTCCATTTCAAACAGGCGTTTGAAACACAAGCTAAGTTAGTTTCTATAGAATACAGCCTTTTTTTTTTTTTAAGTCACCACACAACACTACAAGTAATAAGTTTTTCAAAAGAACAAGTAGACATAAAAGTTTGATCAGGTTGATCAACTTCCTAGCATTTGAAATTCTTCCTTTGATTCAGCATAAACACTTCGGTCATCGCCAACTCCCACACTCTGGCTTCATCTTGGCTGAACTAGTTGCAATTCACAACCTGAAATCAAATAAAATGCTTTTCTGTTAAACCAAGGAAGTTAAATATGAAGCAAAATTCAGAGAGTTCAAAATAAAACGAGTCCTTATTCACCTGGAGTCAAGAGAAAATTTGCTCGAAAGATGGTGACATCGAATGAGACTTCAGTACCGCCCTTTGACAAAACAAAGACACAGACATCACCAATGTCCAATTTGTTATCCTCGGAAAATTTCCTCCAACCGTCGTTGAATCTCGGCGTTAGCCAACTGACGCTCCAGAGCTATAGTTCACACGCCAAGTTCTCTCGCCAATTTTAAGCTCCACGGCGCAGGCTTTAGCCTTAAGATACTGCCTTGCAAATTGTGTCGGAATCTTTTAAAAAAACACGACAGAAAGAAGTAAACTATAATGAGAATCTTTTGTGTTTATACTAGAGTCATTTGTTTGCTCTATTTTTCATTAGAAAATAATGAATCAAAAGCTTACCAAGCAACTACTAAGGACGTAGGAGGGCTGCATCACAATCTGGAAATGGGGGGTTTTGGATTCGAAACCACTCGCAACGGTGAGAGCTTTAGCCTTTTCGCTTGTGGTCAATCTCTCCATCCCTCTGAGGACATCAAGTTTGCTCTTTCTTGCAATGATGGATTTTTCTCCTTCGCCTTTGTCAGGAGCAACTTGTTTCCCTGCACAAGCTTTAAGAGACTTAAGTGGAAAAATAAAAGGGTAAAAACAAAAGAACAACTTGTTGAGCCCAAAGGAAACAACCTTGCAGTAACAGTGAAAATTTTGCGTACCTTTCGACTCATCATCACACTGAGAGCCTTTAGATCGAGGAGAAAGTGAGTCGCTTTGAGTTTCACCACGAGGACCGGTCCTCGTTTTCTTGTTGGATTGGAAGTTGTCTTCTTCGGTTTGTTTCCTCTTGAAATGTTGCTTTTCCCTATTAGTATTGTTAGGCTCGTTACGCTGGACAGGATTAGAGGGATAATCTATCTCACAAGTTGTGATATCACATATCACAACATGAAACTTCAAGTTTCCCTCATATCTGAACACTAGCAGATGACCTCTTTTTAGGGAGTAATGGTTTGCAAATTCTCGCTAACCATCCTCTAGCCAAACTGTGCCAGTAGTTGCTCCGACACCGTTTTTCAACCCCAATTTCCATGTCGAACCACATGGAAGCTCTACTACTACCTCCTTGGATAGATTTCTTCCACATATCCTCAGGAACTTCTTCGGAATCCGCTGCAAAACGAAGAGAAACGTGTCTCAGGAAGTAGCTGGATTTCAACGCCTAACATGTGAGCGTCTTCTCAAATTCGAAATGTGGAGAAAAATTGCGAACACAAGTTTCACTGCATAAGAGAATTTGATGCCTTCCCAGTTCCCGTACTGCAGAAAATTCCAAACAAACATCTTTTATGGAAAAAATAACACACAGAGAAATGACAAGACCTCCTTTTGTTTTCCTTCCTAAAGGTGCAATGGAGTTGTGTTTCCTTCACAAACAGCAACAAGAGAAAAAGAACTCCACTAGTCTAAACTACAACAAAAAAGGTTATTCAGATTGGTTCATCTTCAACCAGAAAACGGTAAACGCCTGGTTGTTTGCACAAGCGAAAATCAAAATAGCACGTCTAAATTACTGCATGGTATTTATCAAAAATTACCAAACTCACGAATCAAAAAGACAGACAACCAAAAAAGAGTATATATATATATCAAGCTCAAGTACGTATTAAGCAGAAAGTAACAGAGAAATGTGAAAGATCAGCTGATACTTACAAGCATCTTTTCTTCGAGAGCTTCCTCGAAAATAAGCTTGAAAAAATGGGGTGAGCGTGAGGCCATTGTTGAACTTCGGAAACTATTTCTGCATTTTTCCTGTCAATACTTTTCTTTCAAGCTTCTTCTACTCTCAAACTCAAAGTCTCTCTCTCTCTAGAGAAAAAAGAAATCTGCAGGGAAGTCATTAAAAATATGAAAGAGATGGCAAGGTTGCAGTAATGGTGTAGGCAAAGGTTTGCCTCAAAAATGTTGGCCACGAAACCACAAACTGTGCCTTCTTTTTTCCTTGTTTCTGCTAAACGTTAAAAATAAAAGTGATAAGAGGGAAATGCCTATGAATGTTGGCGTTTAGACACTGATGGCTAAAACTATATATTTCAAGTTAATTTATCTTTTTACTTTTATTTTTATTTTTTTGAGATAAAGATTTGATTAAATTTCCTTTTGTATAAATTCATTATTTCTTTCATTGATGCATTTCTTGGTAATTCGTTCTATTCTTGGATGTTCCAAGCTGGCCAACTGACTTACTGAGTTTTTGCTATATGTTTAAGAAGTGTAGTTGCTTAATATTGGAAAGGGAGATGGGAAAATGTACAGTAAATAAAAATAAATATTGAATTTGTTTTATTGAATAAATCTTGCACTGATTGTGCCTAACAACGTTGTATCTGTCCCATTCAAGGGCTGTATAATACAACCATGAGTAGTGGTCCTACTCATTTTTAATGAGAAGCTGCAACTTAGGAATTCGTTCTTAATAGATTTAAAATACACATGCGGAATTTCTAGGACAAAAAAATAAGTAAATACATAAATAAAGAGTATACTGTACACATGCACAACATTGTTTTGATCAAACCAGGGCCTTTCTACCACCAGCAAGAAAAAAAATAATGATAATCTACTGTTGAACCTTATATTGATAAACACGTTTTTTGTCGTCCGGTCAAAATTACATAAAAATTATATATTAAAAAAAAAAAAAAAACATAACACACAATTTTTGACAAATAGAACTCTGTTGCTTAACTATTCTTTCAAGTCCTATTGTGTATCTCCATTAAACAAATCAAAAGGCACCAGCTTATTTCCAATAAAAAAACATAAATTCTAAAAAAAATAAAAATAAAGGTCCGAAAAGGGCACTTAAAAAAAAATTATTTGGGAGCTTTTAAAATAAGGCTTTCCATATGATCATTGGTAGGAAATGTTTTTTAATCGTTGGACAAATTCTTTACTGAGTTAATTTATAAGTATTTATGCTAAAATTTACAAAATACGTTACAAAATTGATCCAATTATAAATCAAACCATTAAAAGTAGTTCTATCAATTAAAACATAAAATAAAATAAATAAGAAATTCCAGCATAAAAACTTCATTTTTTTTTTCCAAAATATAAGAGAAAAGGTTACGCTAATACTGATTGCCATGTTCATAAAGATTTTGTGGCCGCCACAGCCACTAGCTAGTGGTCGCATGCCTTTTTCTATTTTTTCCTTCTCACTTTTCCCCACCACGTTTGAAGAGAATTTTTTTGATAGGTTCTGTTAATAAACCCAATTTCTTTTATTAAAACTTAGAAGTAAGAAATTTGAACTCCTCATCTAATTTATTATATGCAAAAATTCTTATAAGTTATTATTAGAATATGAATTGTGAAAAAATATATCCTTCTATATCAATATTAAACAAGAAATTTAAAGCTAATAAAATTTCTACTTTCCTAAATCAATAACTTAATTAAAAAATGTAAACTATTTATAATCAATAATTATCTACAAGATAGTTTCAAAAAGTAATTATCTACAAAAGAAAATAAATAATTAATCAATTTTTTTGACTTATTTGCAATTAAATTTATAATTGCGTTATTAAATGCAATTCTTTTCCCCGAACCATTTATCCTTATCGTTGATAGAAAAGAAATTCCAACAATCATATCATATTTTTGATTGCCAGTAAAATTTAGAGATAATTTCACATTTAACTAAATCTTAAGATGTAAAGTTTGAATATCTAATCCTAGAGTTAAAAAAAAAAAATCATATCATATTCTTAAAAAAAAAAACATAAATAATGGACCAACAATCAAAAAAAAAAAAAAAAACAAAACAAAACAAAACAAACCAAAAGAAAGAAAGAAAGAAGGAAAGAGAGAATTCATATTTATCATAAAGCAATATATATATATTATAATGCTATTGTTCTTACATATAAGAATCATTTGGGTTTTAGTATATCGAGCATAATAATAATAATAAGTAGAAGAGAGACCACTTCGCGCACAGCAGCGCCATAAGAAAACGAGAGGCCCGAGGGTGTCGTCACTGACTCTACGACTCTCTCTTCCCTCCTCCTTTCTCTTCCTCTCCCTGTTCCTCTTCAGTCTTCGGCATCTTTAAGGTTGTTTAATATTAACACGACCGAACAATCTTCGTCTCCGGCGAAGATGGCCCTCGTCGGCGTCATTGATGCGACAGCTATTATTTTCGTTTTATTTTTATTTTTTTGCAATGACTACAGTGGTTCAATACCTTTCATTTTCAGGTAAGCATCCACTTTGGCAACGTGAGAATGATCTTTATTCAATCGAACAGATTTTCAGTTAAAAACTACGACTTCTACGCCCCACCAATGACTTTTTATGTGCAAGACGCTTCTACTGCTAAACTCTTCGTTACGCCTTTGCACGGGTCACCGAAAGTGTTTGTTGAAACTCCGATGTTACAACTCTTTGATCCAATGCAAGCCTGTACAAGGTCACTCTTGTTAAGCAATGCAACCGATAACACATATAGGGGTAGCGATGCTGTAATCTAAATAGTAGACTTAATCTTACCTTCTGTACAATCGATAGAGCTTTGGTGCTGCTGCATTTTCCATGATTGAAGGTCCCACAGTAACCTTGTGGAGTTCCGAAACTCGCAAACTTGATTGAAGAAATGACCTGATTAGGTGATGGGCACACTAGTGACAATACGGGCTTGAATTTCCTTCTTGATTCCGAACTTGAGCTCCAAATATCGACAGGCGGGGGGTGCGATTCTGAAATGTGTGAGCACAAACTCTCAACCTGTCTTGTGGCAAAAGATAACTGTGTCGGATCACCCCCGATTTCCTCGAACAATACGAGAGTGTTTGCACCTGGTAGCAGCCATTCTCGGGGAACATGGTACCTGTGGTAACCTGGATATCAGCACCTAAAAATTTTGGAAGTAACTTTTGTAAATTCTATCTACGTAGGTTTTTAGCACTTACAGGTCCTGAGATGGCTTCCCACAATTTTTGTGGCATTTGTCTGAATTGAAACTCCCTCTGTAGTCGCAATTATCAGAGCAACCACTATTCGGAGCAATAGCTGTTGGCCAATAACGTCCAATGCTTTGTCCATTCATCCAGGCTTCGCCCTTTCCCAATCCTGTGAAGTCCAGTGCAACCGGGCTAGTCCCAGGAGGCGCGGCAATGCTTCTCTGAAGCAACGTTATTTGTCTTCGCATTAGTCCCCAATAAAATCGATAACTATTAGAATCTTCCATGAAAGGGAAAAGGGATTAGCATGCATGTATATATGACATAAAATAGCAGCTGACTCTTAGCTGATGTAGGACCGAGCGAGAAAGGAAAAGATTGAATATAAACAGAAAAGATCGAATCAAGAAGAAGATTAAACCACCAGGGGAGAGAAATAGAACCAGAGGAGAGAAACAAAGGATTTAAGAGAAGAACAAGCACTCAATGGAAGGAAACCCGATATTCGTTACAATCATCAACTCCGAAATCACAGTCACCGAGATATTTACAGAAGTCAAAATAATAAGATCAACTTAGCTAAATTCTAAATAATCCTAAAAGATAAACATAAACCTAAATTGAAGAATTAGGATATAATTTAAATTCAATATTCAAATATTGTTCTCAATCACTTACATTGAAAGACATTATTTGGCTATCGCATTTAAGAAAGCTGTTCTTAGAATGGCGATAGAGTTTACCTTGTACCATGTCAAAGGTTTGTTTTTGGGCAATTCAGACTGTGAAGTCCACAGTGAAGAGTCTTTATTAGGCAGATCCAACTCTTCACCTTTAAGTCCAATCTGCAGCATCGAGACAAAAGATTACTCTAGTTGCTTAGTCTCAGTGAAGGTATTCTCTGGATATTTATACGACTCAAATGGAAGACTTCTTCTTCTTCTTCTCCCTCCCTCCCCTCCCCTCCCTCTCCCCGCCAACCCCCAAAAAAGTCTTGGATGGATTCATATTATAACTACAACATAAAGAACATTGCAAATAAACAAAGAAGACTTACCTGATATGTCCATTGCTGAGAGGAGAGATCAAGGGTAGCGCCACTCTTTGCATTTTTCAGCTTTACTGGACCAGTAATTCCCGCACCCACCAAGTCGAAAAAAGATCCATAGTTCTGGTGTAAATATAAATAGCTTTGTCTTAGAAATAATCATACAGTCCTATAATCGTCTTTCGATAAGTAAACTTGTTCATCCACAAATGACGTCTTTCATGCAAACAACAATGTTCAGATATGATGCAGAGAATGATTTCCCTCCTTCATACGAGCTAACCTGAAGTCCAACAGTCAAACTAAGCAGATCAATTGTGTTTTTCCCGGTTACAAGATTGACGGGGATCTCCACTGAAACCTTGATATTGCCGCCGTTACCTCTTCCACTTCCTGCAAAGGTTCATTTAAAAAGATACAGTGTATCAATTTAACAGTTCAATTCCTTATAATTAGACAAAATTATTTTCTGATCTGTTTAGACAGATACAAGATGTGACAAACTTTATTTGCTAGAATCCAAAAATAAAAACCATCACAACAAAAGTTATTTCCTCCCCACACCTGCAAGATTTCCATTGACAAAAGCATGAAGAGCATGGCCTAGTGAATCCACATGGAGTTTAGTTTGAGAACCATCAAGATATGGCTCGCCATCTTTGACATCAATTCTGCAAATTTAAACTGACAGAGGTTTATGAATCCTTGTAGAATTCAAAATTACTCCACGGAGGGCCAATATAATATCATCAGGAAGAAGATGCGCAAAGCGTAAACTTGCATACCTTAAAGAGTACCATAAGTAGTCACTTTTATCAGCTGTAGTATTTATTTGCTCCAATAATCCAGCTTTGGTAAAAGCATCATCCTTTGAGATACCCACTGGCTCATCTATCCAGCTCCATGGTGAGGCCACGGATTCAGTGGCATCGACTGCAGATGTCAAAGATTGACGTGTGAAGCCTGGGATCATGGCTGCAGCATTAATCTGAAAGAAACAACAAATGATTAATAGAAAAATCATAGTGAAGTTGCTACAAATCATGAACAATAAACTCTTTTACTAACTAACAAAATTTCCATCAGAAGTCACAGTGGCATCCAACCTTTGCGGTGTTATAAACTACATTCTTGCAGTCTGGTAGGATGCTTACAGACCATGCTGGCAAGTTGTATGAATTGCCACTGAAAGTCACATGGGCATCAGACGTGCTGTCCACATTAGCAAGAAAGGCAACACATTTTGATCCTGTTTTATAAATAGCTGCCTGGAGATTTGAAGGGAAAAAAAAATGTCAAAAGAGAAAAGTGGTTATTTAACATCTCAAAGTATACATTGACATCGAAGAACCTCTTTCTGGAGCCAACAGTCACAGACCTATTTGGCAAAAATGTTGTCATTTCTGCACCTTCCTAAATTAGTATTCACAATGATCGTAACCAAACATTTTTGTTGGGGGGAAAAAGAAGCAAAAACTTGTAATGGCTTCATAGTGTAGATGTAATCGAGCAAAGTGTGAACAGTAAAAAATCTTAACCACGTCCAAGAGTATTGAGGTTCTTAGAAATCCTAATAGCATCTGAACATGTTGAGAGAATGAGCGTTGTCTAACTTAAACAATAAGAAAGTATGTACCTCCAAATTTGAACCAAGAGAAGTAATTGTTGGATCAGTGGCCACCAATGCTTCTTCAACTTGCTTTAAGACCTTATGCAGATCTTTTAGATGCCCCCACTTAGGTTGCCTTATAAGTCCTGCAATGTTCATGAAACACTTAATGAAAAGTCACTGCTGGTGCACTTTAAAATGAACAACATAGGCAAAAAAAATGTCTATTGTGTCAAAAGAAAGATAACATGATTTTGACATAATGTTAACCGCAATTGACACTTTTACTCGTAATTGTATATACTAGAATACCAAAAGGGCTCACAACAGATATAGAAACACAAGAGAAGAAATAAGCATACCATACTCGTCGAGTGGAGCATCATAATCATAGCTTGTAGTAATGAAGGGTCCCCCAGTAGTACGGCCAAAATTTGTCCCACCATGATACTGTTTATCAGCAATCAAAACAAATTTGAAACATCAGCAGTGTAAAATATTATATATATATATATATATATAGATTCTTCGCTTCCATGTTCCTGAATTTCAAAACCTAAATCACATTGAAGAGTTATATATTTTTTTTCTTTTATATATAAACGACAAAAACCTCCTTTTGACTTAAAAATCTCATGAACTCCAGAGACAATTGCCTTACCATATAATAATTTTGGAAAGTTCCACCTCTCTGGTAAAAGCGGGCAACTGCGAATGCCACATCTTCCGTGGGTCTGTATGGCACAGCACCACCGAAGGTAAGATACCTGGTATTGAAAATACATTTGGAAATTGCCAACAAGCACTCTGGTAAAAATATAAATGGTGATACAAGCAACCAACTCAATTTATCAAGATCTCATCCAACCAATTGATAATCAACAGAATTTACAAGGCAGCTCACCATCCAGTCCAATTCTCAGTCCACATTTTAGGTTTGTTATTTGAATTTGGGTTGAATTGATCACAATAAAATCCATTGCAAGTGTTGATCTGTAAGCAGTCACGTGTTAAAGAAAGAAGTTCGAAGTAGTATGTTGAGAATGATATAAAAAAGTAAGTAAAGAAAGCCTCACAATGGGATCAGGAGCGTCGTCTTGCTGGCACATGACCCAGGGCACCCCTGTATCCAAAGACAAAGCCATGCTTGCCGACCATTTGATATAAGATTTTCCAGCAGAACCATATGGCTCATCAATATTTCCGTACTCGTTTTCGATCTGTCAGAATTAAGTATCAACAAGTCAAAAATCTCATCTTGCAGTCCCTTAGAAGGAGATTATGTGGTAGGGTATTAACCTTACCATTAAGATAATAAGGTTCTAAATCACCGTAGTCTGGCTTTGATACCATTTTAATAATAACTGCCTAGTAACTTAACGACGGGGGGACAACTTCTAATACGCTAAACTATAGATGAAAAAAAAGGGTTAACCTGAGATAAGATGATAGGTCCACCCTGAGACGCATAAAGTTTCTCTTGCTTCATCAAATCAACAATCTTAGCCGTGAATCTGCTCATTTCAGCCTGAAACAGAAAGGGTTTTCGTACGACGGATTATAGCGGAAGAAACATCCCAAAAAGGGTAAACAAGAAAAGTAACACAAGATTCACTTTCAGAAACCTTGAAAGGCACATTGTCGGTTCGAAATTTGATTCCGGGTATGAAATGCAACCAGAGGGGGAACCCACTATTCAAAAACAAAAACATTAAAAAGTAATTAAAAAATATATATCATCATTATTCTAAAATAATGATTGAAAAAGGAAAAGAAAGACGATAGAGCAAAAGCGCAATAATGAAATTCAATTTCACCCGTAGTTCCACTCTGCGCAGACATAAGGACCGATCCGAAGATGCACGTAGAGGCCTGCGTCAGCTACGGCCTTCACAAATCTAACCAAATCTTTTCTTCCCTTAAAATCATACTGAAAATTTAGCAACCAGAATCAGCACAAAATCCACTAAATTTCCAAGAGACTACCATAATTCAAACAAACTGTCATCTCTGCTCAGTTGCTGGTGTATTTATATATTTCAGAAAAACGCAAAATGGAGAGAAAGTGACCTGGCCTCGAGTCGGCTCGTGAATGTTCCAGAAAACGTACGTCTCAATCACATCCAGACCACCATCTTTCGATTTCTGAATGAGGTCTGGCCACATCTGCAGCAACATAAAAAACACATTTCTATTTACCCAGCTTCAGACATATATACCAAAACACACACACACACACACACACACACACACACATATATACGGAGATAGAGAGAGAGAGAGAAAGAGACCTCGGGAGTGCTGCGAGGGTAGTGAATGGAGCCAGAGACCAAGAGCCTGCGCTTTCCATCGATCACCAACGCCCTGTGATCGTACGTCACATTCGCCGAAAACGACGTCGTAGCAAGAACACCGACCACAAACACCAGCACGACTGTCAGAAACTCCTTCGTCCTCATTGCCTCCTCCGAACAAAGTAACAAACCAAATCCCCCCCAAATAAATAATAATAACAGCCAAAAAGATTCTTCGCTTGCTGATTCTTTGTTCTACACAGTCCCATTTATAACGTTTAGTTTCTTAAACTAATTTCACGTCTGTTGCTTAGCCGTTTTGTTAATTAAAAAAAAAAAAGCAATCATTCGCTGGGACGACACGACACGACATGCCATTTCTTAATTTTATTTTTATTTTTATTTTATTAATTCCCCTATTTTAATTTAAACGATAATTTTCTTTTCATAAAAAAATTTTAGTTTTTATCCTTTGGTGCAGCTGTTGTATATTGACTTTTGTGAGTCGAAAAAATTCCTCCTTGGACCAATCATGGACACTTTGAAAATAATCGTCATGCAAATCCTTTTTATTTCCTTACTTTATACATTATTATAGTTCTTGAATAAGGCATATCATTTTTATAAGAATAAAAAGGTATATCGTTTTGGTTCAAACGTTTCATAAACAAATATATATTCACATATATATAATTCCAAAGGATAAGGGTTAATAATTGGCTGCTACAAAGATTACTAGTATTTTATTCATGGATGATTCATATTGCATATCTATTAATATCTATTAAATCGGTATTTTGTAAGTATAAGTTTTCTATTTGTTTAACTGCCTTGTCTAACATTTATAAATGGTCTGTTTATATATTATTTATATGATTATATATATTGGTTTCACAAGGCTCCAAAATTTTACATCTGATTCACCAATACTTCCAAAATTATTGACAAGTATATCCATATATATAAAAAGGTTATCGTAGTTATAGTTTGTAAATCTCTCAATCAAAGTGGCGTTTCTGCTAAGTACAGCAATTTTTTTTTTTTTTTTTAAATCAGAACGTGCAACTAATTTTGAGTAAATAACAAAAAAAAAAAAAAAACCCATCTCATTAAGTACTATAAATATAACCTAATTTCAACAATTAAAAAACCATTTTGTTAGGGAACCATTTCTATAAGTATGATAATTAAGTTAGCTAAAAACAGGTGAACCAACCAATACTTAGGATTTTATTTTCATTTCTCATTTGTTTTTAATCTTTTATTTCCTTTTTTTGTTTACATATCCATGTATTGTATTGATGTGTCTAGGATTATGCACGAGCTGCATATTTTAATCTTATCCAATTTTAACTAATTAAAGAAACGCATGCAAGGAGATTAGGAATAAGGAGATCAAGATAACACCAAATACATGCCTCCAATCCAATCAAATTTATGACGAAATCACCTGTGAAATTACAGTTAAATTATGTCTTTAACTATTAGTTTTCCTAAAATCTAAGACTATATTTTAAGACTATATAGATCAATATTGTTATTTTGTATTTTATTGATTTGAAATGTATTTTCTTTTTTAAATATACATATTTATATTGGGACCCTGAGGGGATTAAATTAGTAAATTGGATTGGGCGATATAAAAGGACTGTTATCAATTCCACGCAAAGGTCATACTAAAAATGTCGTGTGCAATTAGACTACTTTAATTGATATATCTGGATATTCCTTTCCTTGAATAATTTCTAGGCTCAGATCCTCTTTCATCTTCATTTTCTTAATTTTGTGTTTTTTGGGGACCAACTAGAATTGGGAAAAAATGTGCATGTAGCACCTGATAAGGTTACCACAATTTGGATGTGCTTCCCCCACCTCCTGGAAGGGCTGTAGATTTCGGTATTGATTTTTATTGGTGTATATCGTATTATCGTGTGATGTTAAACATCACTTGTGTCTCCAAATTTTTGAATGAATAACTATAAAATTGATTAAGTTTAAGTAGATAACAAAATATGAAGGAAAAAAATTCAGAATTTAATCCATAAAATTAAATCATCGATAAATGTGTGTGTCAATAAAAATAAAAATTAAATAAAAAAAGTAAAAACAAAATAATACTTGCTGATCTTCAGTTAATTTAAAATTTTTTTTTTCTCTAATTGAATATGTATGTGTGTGTGTGTCTCTATATATGGAGGGAGAGAAAGAGTAGATGCCAAATTCTGTATAGAGGAAAGAAGAAGTTTACATAACTTGTGCAGTCCAATTCTTCCTACTCCAGATGCCAAATTCTATATAGAAGAAAGAAGACGTTTACATAATTGCATTGGATTCATGACTAAGTGGATTTGCCTTCCCTTAAGATTTAAGAATATTCTTTACCATAGGCCTATTTGTTATAATTCTCAAGTTACTAACCATCTTATACTTTCGAGAGTTTTTTTGTTAATTAAATTTCTAGGTAGGTTATTCACCAAAATAATAAGTGCCGTGCCTCAAATTTAGTCTAGTGTCGGGTCAGAAAAGCATGCATTTGATATAGGCTCAAAAGCATTTTTTTCTTAATCAAGTTGGTTCCTTAAAATTTCCTTTCGTTTTTTCAGTAATCATTTAATATTGATTAAACTATCACCTTATTGAGTTTTGTTGAAACAGAGTTATTGCAGGACTTCCTCGGTATATGACAATCGCACCACCACCAGTTATCTCTTTGCTACCTTGCTCCTCCTCACAACGCACATCCTCCTGTTATGGGTTCGCTTCTGTCAAAACAGTCACCATTTGATTCCCACCTTCATCTCTAATGCCTGGAAACTAGAGGCAGGCCCAAGACTGTCACCGGAATCCAGCCGCAAGAGAAAGAAACGATTGGCAATATCTAACCCTCACATGTTAGAGAGAGAAAGAAGAGATAAAATCTAAGCCTCACATGTTAGAGAGAGAAAGAAGAGATAAAATCTAAGCCAAGAAAGAGGAAAGTTGTCCACTTTATACATTTATTATTTCTCGATGGAATAAAAAAGAACGATTACTGGTGTTATTTTTATTTCCATCTCATCATTTATAGCAAAAATTTGAAATACACAAACTAAATGGAATATATATATATATATATATATAAAATTCAATTTCACTCTAACTTACCAATATAATTGTCCGACTACATACTCATTTTCAAAATAAAAAATATCTTTATTTGAAGTGAGAAATTTATTTCATTTAGAGAATATGATAACATTTGGATGTGTAAAAAAAAAAATTCATTGTTCAAAACAGAAAAAGTGTGGAAAGTTATAAAACGAGAAGAATGATGTTAGGAATGGTGTATTAAGAGAACAATGTTAAAAAGATTTCAAAAAGATTCTAAGAGGATACAAACAAAGTGCTGTATGAAATATATTTGAGAATGAAATGTTCATTCTTCTTCATAACGAGAAAAATAATTGAAAAATTGAAAAGAAAAAAAAAACACCATTTTACTATTTTTCCTCTCATTTTAAAAATGGATAACAAAACAAACAGGTTCATCATTCCCACCCTAACCCCCCATACATGAAGATATTTTTTAGACGTCTAGACTCAAATATGTGGAAAAAGGGACGCCTAGTACATAGAAGTCTTCACATAAAAGTGGTCCTTGTACATGAAGATATTTTTTAGACACAAATATGTGGAAAAGGGGACACCCAGGACATAGAAGTCTTCACATAAATGTGGTCCTTTTTACATTAGTCTTCATTCAAGCTCTTATATATACAACTATAGCGCATTATACAAAGATTTTATTGACATTCATGGTGTGGAACGGGACAAGTCAGTCAAGGGGAAAAATGAAGTTATGGGCGGTGCAATCAAACAACGACACAAATGTGGTCCTCGGCTGTACGTCACAAGATGCTAATTGGAAAGCCAATAATCGAATGGAGCCAAGTGCTTTCATGTGGCAAACAAATGCTGTCCAACCACTTTAATTAAATTAATCAATCTACCTAATAAAAGGGTTAATTAGGCAATTGGCATCTGGTGGTTTTCTTGTGTTCACTCTTCCAATGCTTTCTATGTTTACTTTTTACCTTTTTTTTTTTTTTTTTTTTGGATTGGATTGGACCTATGAGTCTTGCATGAGTCTTGCAAGTAAGTTTTTATAAAGCAAGTTTGACTTCTGTGTTTGCCAACCGACAGAAAAATCACATCGGAAATTTGTGGCTTTATTTGTTATTCGGTGGACAAATATGTCCAAACAGATAAAAACATTTAGAGATTTATGATATTCTACCTGTTTTATTTATTTATTTTGATATGATTTTGATCTGATATTATGTCATAAAGAAAAAAATACATTTATGATCGTAGTAAAATCTTCACTATGCACACGGACTTGAATTTTTGGTTGGGATGCCCAAGGGTGGTGAAATTTGATTAAGGTATTTGAAGAATTGGATTAAATATGGAATGGCCTACCAAAAACGAAGGAGGAAACCTTAAAAACAAATTTAAGTGGGACTTTGGTGTGGTAGATCACGTAGTAATGCATTTACAAGTGGCAACAAAAGGGCAATATTTCACTTGAAAAAAATCATGCATTTTAAATACAGAAGATTTAGAAAACAAAGAAGAAGAGAAGGAATATTTACAAGTGAGGAGTGGTCATGACAATGGTAGGTGGAGCATCCATTTTAGGTGGTGGTATCACGGACGAGATTTGGTATTAGGCCTTGTTGTGGCTGTTGGGTTGTGAAATTGCAGATGTTTGGCCCTCCTATTAAAATGGTCGGACAAAATAAATATTAATAAAGTGTTGGTGCGCAATAATATGTTAGCGTGGCGTCTGATAACATTTTCTTATCATCTGAGACGGCAATAATTCTCAATAATAAAGATTAGTGTCCGGTGAATATTGATTGCATGAGAGGAGTCATGGATGAACCAGTTCTCTTCTCTCTACATCACATGTGTGTGTATATATATTTAACTTAGAAAAGTGAAGCTTCGATACTTTGTAATAGAATCGGTGTAAAATTATTGTTAGATTATATTTGTAATCCTAAATATGGAGAATTTTTAATGTGTGATAGAGTATGTGTTGGGGGAGAGATATGCCCCCCTATAGCCTATTCACGTATATTGATCAAATGCATGTTTCTTAATATTGATTCCTGTGGCAGGATTTTTTACCTTTTACTAAAAAAATCAAGGAATGATCTTACTTTTCATTTATAGTAAAGTCGTTTTTTTTTTTGTTCGGTTTTTTTTTTGGGGGGTTAAGAAATATAAACAAGTCGTTCATCAACGTTTGTCAGAGAATTTTTGTAGTGGTAGTAAATAATGACACAGACCCAATACTAATTTCGTCGTCCTTATGTCATTTTGCTCAAAATAACTCTTCCAATTGTGAACAGAGAGGGGGAAGGGCCGCCGGGGGGGGGGGGGGGTGCGGGATTTTTTCTTCCAATTGTATTGCTTTTATAGGAACAACAAATGAAAAAAAAAAAAAAATCCACATTGTCTGCAAATAATGATTTCTCCTCAATTAATATCCCGTTTGTCACTCCATTTTAATCCAGTTTTCAAATCATTCTCTATGATATTTTCTCTTATAAAAATTGAAATTTAATGTCTAATTGTAATTTTGAACCTATGATCTAAACATGTCATAGGTATCACGACTTACAATATTCCCTTATTCTTGGATAAGCGACGACATCAATTTTGAACGAAAACTTTCTCTTTTTAATTTTTTTTTTTCCACCCAACATATATCTGCAAATTATTATTATATATTCTTAAAGGGGCTTGTATAAGCTTCTTGCAAATATTGCTCGTGTAATTTTCCTCTTTTTAGGTTTTTTTTTTTTTTTTTTCAATAATGGTTTCTCATTTTTTCTATTTTCCAGTATCATGTTTTTTTCCTCCCTCTCACTCTCTCTTTTTATTTTTATTTTTTTTCCTCCCCAAGCACGTATCTACACATCCTAACGATACCAAAGATCGGATTGTGAGATGTACTACTCATCATAGATCGGCCAAAACAGTTTATTTCACGGTCTAAAAGTCCCCTTCTTAATAATCATTTGCAAGTTCTAGACCGTTAGACAAAGTGGTTGATTGATGTAAAGCACAATATCAAATCATCTTCTTGCGAGTATCTACGTGTTCATGATTTTTCATTTTTTTCTTTTCTTTAAAACAATATATTGCAAACACCACAATGCTTTTTCTTCTTCTTCTTTTTTAGAAAAATAGTGTAAATGGTTGCAAGTATTGGATTAAATGCTTTATTTATGTACTATCTTATTTTTTATTATTTTAAAAGGTTTTAATTGAATACATTCATTTTTCAATTTCAACCGTTCAAGGCAACTATTTAAGATTTAAACAACACATACAAGTGTGATCATGTTTGTTCAGTTTTCAATCATGTAGAACAACTGTGGGGAGTCATATTTTTTGCTTGTGAAATTCATATGTTTATAAGTAATTAGACATTTTTGTGCAATCTCTCGATCAAGTAATCGGTATGCATTAATCTCTCACTCTCTTCATATATATCTAAACACTTGTTTCTTTCTTTAAGACAAAAATACATCGACACAAATATTTTTGTTTCATATAATTCTCTCATGTACACAAACACAGAGATGATCTTAAAACACGTAAGTGTGTGTGTGGATAATTAGAAGAAATTGATATTTTCTTATTAAAAATGTTGTATTTGTTGTTTCGCTCTTCCGCAACAATTTTTTTTTCTAGTGAATTCAGAGGTGAAATTATGATATATATAGAACTACTATTTTTCGAAAAATTCACTACAAAAAATATTAGATATTTATTTATTTATAACTTTAGATCCATACATATATATTAAATTAAAGATATTTTATAGTTTTTTATTAATATATATTAATTATAAAATCGGTAATATTAATTATTATAATATGTATATAACGCGCGCAATGTACACAAACAGTAATAATAAAGATGGGAATATCAGTTTACCAACGAATAATACATGACATTGTTTTTACTACATCAACAGTGGTAAACTTGAGCAACTAACGATTTTGTATAATAATAACAATAGCAAATACGATCTCTGGAGACACAAAAAACTTTTCGCAAACAACATATGCTTCCGTTAACTGGAAATAATTTAGGAAAAAAGGGATTCATCCCCTTGGATAAAATTAGATTCATCAAAGACTTGACATTCTATGATGAATGCATAAAAAATGGGACTGTAAAGGACACGTCTTTTCTTTTTAGCAAGCGACATTAAACTTGCGAGAGGAAAATTATGTGGCCGCATTTCTTCTGGGAGCTCAATGGGTATTGTTAATGGGCTTTGGAGATGTATTGAAATGTAAAACATTCTCCACTTCATATGATCCGTCTATATATGCGTATAAAATTAAAAAGATATACATATTATTAATTTTTTAATTTGTATTTTAATATTAATCCCAACTCTAATAACCCAACCATGCTCTGCAACCGCGTCCAACGTCAGCCTCTCTGTTGGGTCTGCATAAGAGAATGACACAAAAATTTACAAAGGGAAATACAAAATACAAATCGTTGTGCTCCAGTTCAAATCTCATCGCGGTAAGTTTACAAAACCTTTGCAAAGAAGTCCTTTCTAGTAAATTCTTCAATTGTGGGTTCACATCATCCGGAAGAACTAAAGGGCTATTAACAATCTGGAGAAGGAAACATAGATTTTATTGAGAGATAATGGTGGTGAAACGAAACGCAAATCGTGCAGATGATCAGCAGCCATGGCCAAAAAGACAAAGCTCCTTGCCGGGGGGCGGCGGCGGGGGGGGGGGCACCAGTACCCTCACAGTCCCATTTGCCTTCAACATATTCGAGAACTGAAAAAATAAAAAATAAAATAGGGGGTAAAAAACAAGACAAGGCAAAGCGTACTTCAAAACAAAAAGTTCAGCCTCAACAAGTTGGAGAGATATAAGCATTAGAGAAGAAAGTGGTAAAAGATACCCATGTAAAAGCGATCTGTTTCTGGATCATTAATCACCTCAATGAGATTGACAATATTAGGATGGTCCAGCACCTTCATAATCAAGACCTGTAGAGGATCGCATAGTTCATCGTCCAATATTCTTAACTTACTTCTAAGCCCTCATAACAAGTCCCCACAAAATATGAAAAGCAGGAAAAAGAAAAGCTTAAACAAGCGTGTATCTTTTTTTAATGCCTATCAAGCTACACACACAGAGCAAGCAACACATGCAGTTGAGCATTCACAAAACAGAAAATAAATTTCATATTGTATTCAAGTTGAATCAATGAAGTAAAAGCTTCTTACCTCTTGAGTTAAATTTCATTGAATTTAAAAATTACATATTATGGGCCAGTTTGGGATGAATTCTGAAAATGACAAAACACCGTTTGAATTTTTCCTAACTCTATATCAAATTTTCGATCTCTTTTATTTAAACAAAAACTCAAACTTTAAAAGTTCATAACTTTTTCATTTCAAATCGAAATGAGATGATTTTTATGTCAAAATGCTCGTAATGATGAGAGGAACAAGACAAGATCAATTTTGCAAATTTTTTTTTCTGAACATATTTTAAATTTGTTTGCTCTATTATTCATTTAGAAAATAATGAATCAAAAGCTTACCAAGCAACTACTAAGGACGTAGGAGGGCTGCATCACAATCTGGAAATGGGGGGTTTTGGATTCGAAACCACTCACAACGGTGAGAGCTTTAGCCTTTTCACTTGTGGTCAATCTCTCCATCCCTCGGAGGACATCTAGTTTGCTCTTTCTTGCAATGATGGATTTTTCTCCTTCGCCTTTGTCAGGAGCAACTTGTTTCCCTGCACAAGCTTTAAGAGACTTGAGTGGAAAAATAAAAGGGTAAAAATAAAAGAACAACTTGTTGAGCTCAAAGGAAACAACCTTGCAGTAACAGGGAAATTTTTGCGTACCTTTTGACTCATTACACTGCGAGCCTTTAGATCGAGGAGAAAGCGAGTCGCTTTGAGTTTCACCACAAGGACCAGTCCTGGTTTTCTTGTTGGATTGGAAGTTGTCTTCTTCGGTTTGTTTCCTCGTGAAATGTTGCTTTTCCCTATTAGTATTGTTAGGCTCGTTACGCTGGACAGGACTAGAGGGACAATCTATCTCACAAGTTGTGATATCACATATCACAACATGAAACTTCGAGTTTCCTTCATATCTGAACACTAGCAGATAGCTCTTTTTAGGGAGTAATGGTTTGCAAATTCTCGCCAACCATCTTCTAGCCAAACTATGCCATTAGTTGCTCCGACACCGTTTTTCAACCCCATTTTCCATGTCGAACCACATGGAAGCTCTACTACTACCTCCTTGGATAGATTTCTTCCATATATCCTCATGAACTTCTTCGGAAGCCGCTGCAAAACAAAGAGAAACGTGTCTCAGGAAGTAGCTGGATTTCAACGCCTAACATGTAAGCGCCATCTCAAATTCGAAATATGGAGAAAAATTATGATCACAAGTTTCACTGCATAAGAGAATTTGATGCCTTCCCAGTTCCCGTACTGCAGAAAATTCCAAACAAACATCTTTTATGGAAAAAATAACACATAAAGAAATGACAAGACCTCATTTTGTTTTCCTTACTAACGAGGCAATGGAGTTGTGTTTCCTTCACAAACAGCAACAAGAGAAAAAGACCTCCACTAGTCTAAATTACGACGAAAAAGATTATTCAGATTGGCTCATCTTCAACCAGAAAAAAACGCCTAGTTGTTTGCGCAAAGCGAAAATCAAAATTGCACGTCTAAATTAATCCATGGTCTTTATCAAAAATTACCAAACTCGTGAATCAAAAAGACAGAGAACCAAAAATGAGAAAATATGTAGTTTTTTTTTTTTTTGGTGAGAGAGGGGGAAAAATCACGGGTTCTGCTTACGACAGGAGAGAAGCAAAGCAGAAAAGGAAGCCATTGTTACAGAAAAGCCCCTCTCTGTCTCTATGGGAGAAAATATATAGCTCTCTCTCCCTCTATATATATATATATCAAGCTCAAGTACGTTTTAAGCAGAAAGTAACAGAGAAATGTGAAAGATCAGCTGATAGTTACAAGCATCTTTTCTTCGAGAGCTTCCTCGAAAATAAGCTTGAAAAAATGGGGTGAGCGTGAGGCCATTGTTGAACTTCGGAAGCTATTTCTGCATTTTTCCTGTCTATACTTTTCTTTCAAGCTTCTCCTACTCTCAAACTTAAAGTCTCTCTCGCTCTAGAGAAAGAAGAAATCTGCAGGGAAGCCATTTAAAAGATGAAAGAGATGGCAAGCTTGCAGTAATGGTGTAGGCAAAGATTTGCCTCAAAAATATTGGCCAAATTCTTTACTGAATTAATTTATAAATATTTATGCTTAAATTTACAAAATACGTTACAAAATTGATCCAATTATAAATCAAACCATCAAAAGTAGTTCTATCAATTAAAACATACAATAAATTAAATAAGAAATTCCATCATAAAAACTTCATTTTTTTTTTTTCCAATAAATAAGAGAAAAGGTTACGCTAATACTGACTGCCATGTTCATGAAGTCATTGTGGCCGCCACAGCCACTAGCTAGTGGTCGCATGCCTTTTTCTATTTTTTCCTGCTCACTTTTCCCACCACGTTTGAAGAGAATTTTTGATAGGTTCTGTTAATAAACCCAACTTCTTTTATTAAAACTTAGAAGTAAGAAATTTGAACTCTTCATCTAATTTATTATATGGAAAAATTCTTACAAGTTATTATTAGAATATGAATTGCGAATAAATATATCCTTCTATATCAATATTAAACAAAAAATTCAAAGCTAATAAAATTTCTACTTTCCTAAATCAATAACTTAATTAAAAAATTTAAACTATTTATAATCAATAATTATCTACAAGATAGCTTCAAAAAATAATTATCTACAAAAGAAAATAAATAATTAATAGTTTTTTGACTTTTTAGTAATTAAATTTATAACTGCGTTCTTAGATGTAATTCTCTTCCCCAAATCATTTATCCTTATCCTTGATAGAAAAGAAATTCGAACAATCATATCATATTTGTGATTGCCGGTAAAATTTAGAGATAATTTTACATTTGACTAAGGGGGTATTTGGTGAATGAGTTTAGTTTAAAATTTTTAAATTTCAATAGTAATTTTTCAGAAAAGACAAAATTTTTTTTTCAGAAAAGACAAAAAATTTTTTCAGAAAAAGACAAAAATAATGATGAAAAAAGTACAGTTTAACTTAAACTAAACTTATTGTTAAATGAACCCTAAATCTTAATATGTAAAGTTCGAATATCTAATCCTCAAGTTAAAAAAAATCATATCATATTCTAAAAAAAAAACAATTAATAATGGACCAACAATCAAAAAAAAAAAAAGGAAAAGAAAGAGAGAAAGAAAGAAAGAGAGAATTCATATTTATCATAAAGCAATATATATATATATATATTATATTATAATGCTACTATTCTTATATATATAAGAATCATATAGGTTTCAGTATATCGAGCATAACAATAATAAAAAGTAGAAAGAGAGGCCACTTCGCGCACAGCAGCGCCATAAGAAAACGAGAGGCCCGAGTGTGCCGTCACTGACTCTACGACCCTCTCTTCCCTTCCTCCTTTCTCTTCCTTTCAGTCTTCGTCGTCTATAAGGTTGTTTATTATTAACACGACCGAACAATCTTCGTCTCCGGCGAAGATGGCCCTCGTCGGCGTTCTCGCTTTACAGGGGTCTTTTAACGAACATATCGCCGGTGACTTCCTCTTTCCCCACTCTTTCTGCATGTACATATACACGTGTGTGTATATATATTTATATATTTATAGATTTATATTGAACGAACAGCATGTCTGTGTTTTATTTATTCATTTATTTATATTTTTTTGGGCAGCCCTGAGGAGACTAGGGGTTAAGGGGGTGGAGATAAGGAAGCCAGAGCAGCTTCAGAATGTGGCGTCGCTTATCATTCCAGGAGGAGAGAGCACCACCATGTCTAAGCTCGCCGAGTACCACAATCTGGTCCCTTTTCTTCTTTCTTGCTTTTCTTAAAGCTTTTTTTCTTTTAATTTATATAAAATGGTTAGAAGCCTGTTTTTGAAAAATTTCATCTTTCTTTTGATTTTCGCGTTCTTTTGCAATTTTTGTTTCGGATATATAATATGTTGGAAGGAGTTGCTTTTTTTTATGTGACAATTTATGTTAATTAGGGGAAAAAAGTTTTTTTTTTTTTTTTTTTGTTAATTCCCTTCCTGTTAATACTCTAATTTGATTTAAGGGGTTTGCTCGTTTAGTCACATAATGCAGGAACAGTGAAATAGTGTACTATTTTGCCTTGTTCTTAGGGAATACAATCCAAAAAGGGGAAAAAGATTATGCTGTTTTGGTTCTGAGAATTCGTGGATTAGAATTTAGTTTGCTATTTGCTTCTATGTTGAAATTATTGCCAAAGATTCCCAAACGAATGACAGCAATGAGGGTTCTTCATAGCTTGTATTCTTTTGGAACTTCCAAAGCGAAACTTGTCACTTGAGTCCACACTTTGGATTCTCATATCTTGTTTATTACCATACTCATATTTTAATTTCTAACTAATCATGAACAGTTTCCTGCCTTGCGTGAATTTGTTCAAATGGGGAAGCCTGTTTGGGGGACTTGTGCGGGGCTCATCTTCTTAGCAAATAAAGCTACAGGTTGGCCTTTCTTGTTTCCTATTACCAATTGTGGACACACACACACAAGTTGTAGTTGATTTTTAAATGCCATTGAAGATATATGCATGCAGGGGGATGTTCTTAATTTGAAACGAATGACGTATTTTTCAGGGCAAAAAACAGGAGGACAGGAATTGGTTGGAGGCCTAGACTGCACAGTGCACAGGAATTTCTTCGGCAGTCAGGTAATTCTAACTACAAACTGAACTGCTTGATTTTTAATTTTTTAGACTCAATTGTAGCTACCAAGATATGATATGTCTGTGTCTGCTGTCTTTACGCTATATAAACTCATGTTGGGTTGGTAGAGTAAAGGTGCTAGTATATGGCATGCTAGAATTGTCTAATGGGAGCCGTTTGGGGTTTTTGAGAAACATCTCTCGTGTTGTGTAGTTCAGTGGTCTGGTACTTAATCTTTGATGACTATATATTTTTAATCCTTTTCTTTTAAACAGTGGCTTCCGTTGTCTTTAGTTAGCCCATTTGTGTAATATACACAGTTTTGTGCAGAAACATGTAAGCATAAAGGATGAAAAAGCATTAGGAAATCCATTGAAGCTGGTGCAAATTCTCGGAAATGTAGTGATTATTCCTCCGAGTTAGCATGCATAAGTTTGTCCTTCTTTTGTTGTTTTGAAACTTTTACATATGTTAAAATTATGTGAAAAATGCATGAACTTCAGTGGACGGAGCTTTGATCTAGGTCTATGGTTTTGGTGAAAGAATGTAAAGGGGAATGTTGATAAACTGTTTCATTTAGAGAACACTATATTAGCACTTGTGTTTTGTTATGTGAGCTTTGAGTTTTGTTCTATGTTAAAATTCACACTTGCTATTGGGACTTATTTGCATTGGTTTTTAACCAAAATAAAAAATTCAGATCCAGAGCTTTGAGGCAGAGATTCCAGTACCAGAGCTTTCATCTAAGGAAGGTGGTCCTGAGACATTTCGTGGCGTTTTCATCCGTGCTCCTGCCATTGTTGAAGTAGGGCCAGAAGTTCAGGTGCTGGCTGACTATCCTGCTTCCTCTAACAAGGAAACAGATTCAAATTCCGCTGTTGGAGGCCAAGAGGTTTGCAATATGCTCTTGTCACTGTTGAAAATGTAGGCCAAGAGATTCAACCCAATCTCACTGTAACTGCTGCTAAAATCATCAAAGCTGTAATAAATATTTCGAGTCAAATTGCTTTGCTTGTATAGAAAGATGCCCATTTTTGAAACGAGTTGCATGGAAATTTCACATTATGCACGGGAATGAACTATAAAAGTTAGAGTTATATCTTCTTTTCATGGTGTTTACTTCAACAACTTTTGATATCAGAGGAAAACTGGGTCCGAAGACAGAGTAATTGTAGCTGTAAGACAAGGGAACTTGCTGGGGACTGCTTTTCATCCAGAGCTCACAGCAGATACTCGATGGTACCATGTCTTATTCTGTTAACTTTGCGTTCTCTGAAGTACATATGAATGTACTAACATTTGTTTGTGCAGGCACAGTTACTTCTTGAAGATGATCGGTGAGGTTGGAGAAGGGTCCTCGAGTAGCGTGGTTGCTGTCGAAGCAGATTCAAGTTTAAAGCAACCGAGGATCGACCTTCCTGTATTTCAATAGCAGCAGTAACCAATGAAGTAAATCTCCCTTGCTAGATTGGTTTTCTTTCTATTTTATACTTTTACATCTGTTTAAGATCCTAATAATTCTATCAAGTTTGTTTGGTTGAAAGGATGACGATAGGTTTTGTATTTCGGATGGTGAAAATATAGTTAAAAAGATGTTATTGCTTCTTTTTAGTTCTTTGAACTCTCTGTTCGAGTGATACAAAATGGCATTTTGTTCAACTGTCACTGTAAACATTCACGCAAGATTTATATCCAACAAAGATAAAGATATACTTTGAATTTTGACTTTGCGATGTGGAATGCTCTATGTCCTGCTTTGGAACCATAGTTATATATGCGTGTGTGTGTCTGTGTCCTTTTTATTTTTATTTTTATTTTTAATTTTATTGGATCGCTTATATGTGACTTTTAACTATTAATGTTATGACAATCATTATATTTTTTACACACAACTTAAATACCCTATTCAAGTGTTGTAAGAGTATAAGCAGTTAGAGTTCACTTTTAATGAGTTATGGTGTTCAACATTAGTGGTGCTCCAAACATTTTCAAACTATAGGTTCATTCGACAATCTCCACGTTCATTCTCATGCTTGTTTTTTGTGGTGACGAGCACCATGTTGCTCAATATAGATCATGATTTATGGAAGTTGCAAATCTATCTCTGTTTTTGATTTGGCACGTATGTAATCAATCCGTTTAGAAGTTACAAATATTAGGAGAGGCCCTCTAGGGTGTACCTAAATGACTTGAACACGAGACCTCGTCTTGTTCTGATTCCAAGTGACATGGGACGAATGCAACCAATCATTCCGATAGTTTCAACTGTTAAGAGAGTCGCAATCTAATCCATCAATCACTTAACAGAGTGATAGTCTCTAGTTACGGTACAGATTTTTTTATTTTCATTTTTATTCATGTCTAGTCAAGAAATTCACCGGAAGCCCTGTTATTGACGATCCGCAACTACATTTTCCCTCCTTGCATGTACATTGAACTTGAGAAAACAGTACTTTATTTGTCCCACTTGTCTGGTGGTCCTACAAGTAAGAACTTAGAATTCCAATTATTTATGGAATGTCCTTTAAGTGGGTTGATAGGACGTTCGTTCTCATTGCTAAATACTTGGATTCAAGTCGTCCCCTCACCATATTGGTCGAGATATATGAACAACTCACTTTGTAAGGGATCCACATATCATCCGGGGAGATATCTATCCTGAGATTATTTGGATATTTCAACCTCTACTCCTAAACCCTCTTTCCAATTTTTTATTTTATTTTTTTTGGAAAAATTGTTAGCAAACAGAAAGTCATCTTCCATGCCGGGAGAATTGCATGTATAAGGTGAAGACCAATTTTGGCGTCCACAACAAGTATGTTGTGGTTGACTTTATTTTACTCTCTCTCTCTCTCTCTCTATATATATATATTATATTTTAATTTGGGTTCCAAAATATAGTTTATTAATAGACTTGAGAGTTAAACTTGCTTTTAATATTTAAGGGATCATAACATATGCAAGTGTGGGTGTATTATGTAAGTAAAACCTCTAGATTAGGAAATAAGCAACTCCGCTAATTGCAGTCTAAACCTAGAAATTACAAGCGAGATCTTGCATGATAATGTGGTTACTTTAATCCTTAATCACATGAATTCCAATGAAGTAACCTAAACGTAAGCGAGTAGATTAGCTACTAAGGTTTGTCTCTCCCATAGCCTTCTTTAATGGCTTGGTCATGTGCCCTTCATGATCCGTACTTTGAATTGAACTTTTTGTTTATATCTAATTAGGAAAATTATGGTTAAACCTAGTTATAAATCCGCACCTTTAATTGTATTAGTGAGGTCTAGAATTCACTCCAATCAAGACTATATATATATATATATATATAAAATGATGGTGAAAATTTAACCAATCGCTTTGGCTAAAATTAAAGTTTCATATCATCTATATATCAAACGTGTTTTCCTGTAAATAAAGATTTCAAGTGAGCTTGAATATATATATATATAATGATGGTGAAAATTTAACCAATCGCTTTGGCTAAAATTAAAGTTTCATATCATCTATATATCAAACGTGTTTTCCTGTAAATAAAGATTTCAAGTGAGCTTGAATATATATATATATAATGATGGTGAAAATTTAACCAATCGCTTTGGCTAAAATTAAAGTTTCATATCATCTATATATCAAACGTGTTTTCCTGTAAATAAAGATTTCAAGTGAGCTTGAATCACAGCACCCATTAAAACCGTAATCCTCTCTCCCTTTGCCATTAGATCAAAGGTCCGTTTGGCATCCTATTTTTCATTTATTTTTTGACTTTTTTCTATAGTACATTTTTCTCAAATAAATAAATAAATAAATAAATAAAAGGGAAAGAAAGAAAGAAAGAAAGAAAAACTTGAATTTATTATTTGTATTGTTGCTTTATAGTTATGCTCCAAACGGGGTTAAGCGTAAAAATTTAATTATTTAGTAGTATACACAGTTGATTTAAATAAGATAATTTTTTTTAGGGTATCGGAGTCCTTTGAATGTTAGCAATGTCATCCATTTTACGTAATGTAAGCTTAAGTTAAGATATATACATATATATTTACATTTCAAGCAAAAAAAAATATCCACACACTCGTATATTTAGGCAGAGTTGCCGACTGCAACACCTTTGAGGCATTTGTAAGCAGTTGTTGACGTTTTATGGAAATCACAACTCGCTCTTAAACAAAGAATTTTGAAAATTTGTTCACCATTCTATAATAAGAAGCTTGTGAAATACGCAACTACAACGTGGTACCACAAACCTTCCATACTTTCCAAAGCTTGAACACACACATACATACATAAAAAAAAAATATATATATATATATATAATATCTTCGTCAAGTCAATGTATGTAACAATTTGCTTATAATTAACTCGTAGAATACTTAGAAAAGGGTTGTTTCTAAGCTGTTTTTGTTTACAAGAAGAGGCAATTCATGCAAAAGACTTGAGCCGAACTCCAAGGCCTAGCTAGTTGCTCCCTCTATACATATACTCTTCTGTCCCTGCACTTTCCATCACAAAATTCTTAGAAAACAAAACGCATTGGATTAAGGTATCTAGACAAGGAGAAGAGGAAATTGTGATATTCCGAAAAGATGGATAGAAGAAAGTCATTAGTCCTGGTGGCTTTCTTTTTTCTGTTACTTTCCATGGAAATGGCCATCTTTGTTCAAGCCGCCGACAAGGGCAATAAGAACGATGGCAATAAAGGCAACAATGATGGAGGCAAGGACAAATCGGCTTCGACCAACTATGAACTTTTGAAGCCTTCGGCTTCCGGACGGGAACGAGCTAAGTGCCAAGGAAGCGGGAAATGCAAGTCGAAGACACTTACATGCCCTGCAGAATGCCCTGTGAGAAAGCCTAAGAACAATAAGAAGAAGAAGGGTTGTTATGTGGACTGTAGCAGCAAGTGTGAAGTCACTTGCAAGTGTAAGGCTCTCCTTTTTCTTTCCTTTCATCATCTCTAAAATGAAGGAATGTTTATTAAAAGGGAAAATCTAGTTCCAAATAAAATTTGACCTCATTCTAAGCTCCTTTTGTTTGTTCTGTTTTGATTTTTGCAGATAGAAAACCAAACTGCAATGGATATGGCTCTCTCTGCTACGATCCTCGCTTTGTTGGTGGCGATGGTGTGATGTTCTACTTTCATGGAGCTAAAGGAGGAGACTTTGCCATTGTTTCAGATGAGAGCCTCCACATAAACGCACACTTCATCGGAACAAGACCACAAGGAAGGACCCGAGACTTCACATGGGTTCAGGCCCTCTCTGTCATGTTCGACACTCACACTCTGGTCATCTCAGCAAAGAGAGTCTCACGCTGGGACGACAACAATGATGCTCTGACCGTCAAGTGGGATGGGGAGTCGGTAAACGTTCCAACCACTGGAGAGAGTGAATGGAGGGCAAATTGCGAGGAGAGAGAAGTGGTGGTGGAAAGAACAGACGATTTCAACAGCGTTAGAGTAACAGTGGGTGGGCTAGTGGAGATGGACATAAAAGTGAGGCCAATTGGCAAAGAGGAGAACCGGGTTCACAACTACCAGATACCGTCTGATGATGCTTTTGCTCACTTGGAGACACAGTTCAGGTTCAACAATCTGTCCGATCTTGTCGAAGGGGTTTTGGGAAAGACTTACAGGCCAGGGTATGTGAGCCCTGTGAAGATCGGTGTTCCGATGCCGATGATGGGTGGGGAGGACAAGTACCAAACCCCGTCTCTCTATTCTCCTCTCTGCGGAGCCTGCAGGTTCCAAAGGCCATCTGGGTCTGCTACGAATGGTGGTGTTGCTCAATTCTGATAATGGAGACCAAGAAAATAAAAATGCTTGTTCTTTGTTTTCAACAATCAGAATCTGATCTTTGGCATTTCAGCATTGTATAAGTTAATACACAAAAATAAAGGGCTACTAAACTTGCCCATGTATTCATTATTTTTACAAACCTCTATGGTTGGTCGCTTTTTTTCCTTATTAACTCACCAACTTTTTGGTGCTAATTGATGTGACAAATGAATAGTCTTTTTCTAAAGAAATACTTGCTTGGCTGTTTTCAGTTTAAAAATATAAAATAAAAATAATAAAATAATAAAACAAAATAAAAAAAACTGGAAAACTTTTATTTCTTCTCAAGAAGAAGATAAACCATAATCGTTGGAAATTGATGCAACAGCTATTATTTTCTTTATATTTTTTTATTTTTTTGCCAAGACTACAGTGGTTCAATACCTTTCATTTTCAGGTAAGCGTCCACTTTGGCAACATGAGAATGATCTAATTCAATCGAAAAAATAATTAAAAACTACGCCTTCTACCCCCACACCGATGACTTTCTATGTACAAGATGCTTCTACTGCTAAACTCTTTGTTATGCCTTCGCACGGGTCACCGAATGTGTTTGTTGAAACTCCGATGTTACAACTTTTTGATCCAATGCAAGCCTGTACAAGGTCACTCTCGTTAAGCAATGCAACCGAAAACCCATGTAGGGGTAGCAATGCTGTAATCTAAATAGTAGACGTGATCTTACCTTCTGTACAATGGATAGAGCTTTAGTGCTGCTGCATTTTCCATGACTGAAGGTCCCACAGTAACCTTGTGGAGTTCCAAAACTCGCAAACTTGATTGAAGAAATGACCTGATTAGGTGATGGGCACTCTAGTGACAATACAGGCTTGAATTTCCTTCTTGATTCTGAACTTGAGCTCCAAATATCGACAGGTGGGGGGTGCGATTCTGAAATGTGTGAGCACAAACTCTCAACCTGTCTTGTGGCAAAAGATAACTGTGTCGGATCACCCCCGATCTCCTCGAACAATACGAGAGTGTTTGCACCTGGTAGCAGCCATTCTCGGGGAACATGGTACCTGTGGTAACCTGAATATCAGCACCTAAAAATTTTGGAAGTAACTTTTGTAAATTCTATCTACGTAGGGTTCTAGCACTTACAGGTCCTGAGACGGCTTCCCACAATTTTTGTGGCATTTGTCTGAATTGAAATTCCCTCTGTAGTTGCAATTATCAGAGCAACCGCTATTTGGAGCAATAGCTGTTGGCCAATAACGTCCAATGCTTTGTCCATTCACCCAGGCCTCGCCCTTTCCCAATCCTGTGAAGTCCAGTGCAACCGGGCTGGTCCCAGGAGGTGTGGCAAAGCTTGTCTGAAGCAACATTATTTGTCTTTGCATTAGTCCCCAATAAAATCTATAACTATTAGAATCTTCCATGAAAGGGAAAAGGGAATAGCATGTATGTATATATGACATAAAATAGCAGCTGACTCTTAGCCGATGTAGGACCGAGAGAGAATGGAAAAGATTGAATATAAACAGAAAAGATCAAATCAAGAAGAAGACTAAACGACCAGGGTAGAGAAATAGAATCAGAGGAGAGAAACAAAGGATTTAAGAGAAGAACAAGAACTCAATGGAAGGAAACTAGAAACCCAATATTCATTACAATCATCAACTCCGAAATTACAATCACTGAGATATTTTCAGAAGTCAAAATAATAAGATTAACCTAGCTAAATTCTAAATAATCCTAAAAGATAAACATAAACCTAAATTGAAGAATTAGGATATAATTTAAATTCAATATTCAAATATTGGTCTCAATCACTTACATTGAAAGACATTATTTGGCTATCGCATTTAAGAAAGCTATTCTTAGAATGGTCGATAGAGTTTACCTTGTACCATGTTAAAGGTTTGTTTTTGGGCAATTCAGACTGTGAAGTCCACAGTGAAGAGTCTTTATTAGGCAGATCCAACTCTTCACCTTTAAGTCCAATCTGCAGCATCGAGACAAAAGATTCCTCTAGTTGCTTAGTCTTAGTGAAGGTATTCTCTGGACATTTACATGACTCAAATCGAAGACTTCCTCTTCTTCTTCTTCTTCTTTTCCCCACAAAGTCTTGGATGGATTCAAATTATAGCTACAACATAAAGAATATTGCAAATAAACAAAGAAGACTCACCTGATATGTCCATTGCTGAGAGGAGAGATCAAGAGTAGCACCACTCTTTGCATTTTTCAGCTTTACTGGACCAGTGATTCCCGCACCCACCAAGTCGAAAAAAGATCCATAGTTCTGGTGTAAATATAAATAGCTTTGTCTTAGAAATAATCATACAGTCCTATAATGGTCTTTCGATAAGTAAACTTCTTCATCCACAAATGACATATTTCATGCAAAGAACAATGTTCAGATATGATGCAGAGAATGATTTCCCTCCTTAGTACGAGCTAACCTTAAGTCCAATAGTCAAACTAAGCAGATCAATTGTGTTTGGCCCGGCTACAAGATTGACGGGGATCTCCACTGAAACTCTGGCATCGCTGCCGTTGCCGCTTCCACCTCCTGCAAAGGTTTATTCAAAAATATACAGAGTATCAATTCAACAGTTCAATTCCTTATAATTAGACAGAAAATTATTTTCTGATCATTTCAGACAGATACAAGATGTGACAAACTTTATTTACTAGAATCCAAAAATAAAAACCATCACAACTAAAGTTATTTCCTCCCCACACCTGCATGTTTTCCATTGATAAAAGCATGAAAAGCATGGCCTAGTGAATCCACATGGAGGTTAGTTTGAGAACCATCAAGATATGGCTCGCCCCCTTCGACATCAATTCTGCAAATTTAAACCGACAGAGGTTTATTAATCCTTGTAGAATTCAAGATTACACCACGGAGGGCCAATATAATATCTTCAGGAAGAGAATGTGCAAAGCATAAACTTGCATACCTTAAAGAGTACCATAAATAGTCACTTTTATCAGCTGTAGTATTTATTTGCTC
Organism: Ficus microcarpa; assembly: GCA_025413485.1. Lineage (NCBI taxonomy): Eukaryota > Viridiplantae > Streptophyta > Magnoliopsida > Rosales > Moraceae > Ficus > Ficus microcarpa. The sequence goes on along the minus strand of CM046377.1, from coordinate 23,161,080 downwards.
CAATAATCCAGGTTTGATAAATGCATCATCCTTTGAGATACCCACTGGCTCCTCTATCCAGCTCCATGGTGAGGCCAAGGATTCAGTGGCATCGACTTCAGATGTCAGAGATTGTCTGGTGAAGCCTGGGATAGTGGCTGCAGTATTAATCTGAAAGAAACAACAAATGATGAATAGAAAAATCATAGTGAAGTTGCTACAAAACATATACAATAAACTCTTTTTACTAACTAATGAAATTTCCATCAGAAGTCACAGTGGCATCCAACCTTTGCAGTGTTATAAACTACAGTCTTGCAGTCCGGTAGGATGCTCACAGACCACGCTGGCAAGTTGTATGAATTGCCATTGAAAGTCACATTGGCATCAGAAGTGCTGTCCAGATTTGCAAGAAAGGCAACACAATTTGATCCTGTTTTATAAATAGCTGCCTGTAGATTTGAAGGAAAAAAAAAATGTCAAAAGAGAAAAGTGGTTATTTAAAATCTCAAAGTATACATTGACATCGAAGAACCTCTTTCTGGAGCCAACAGTTATGAACCTATTTGGCAAAAATGTTGTCATTTCCGCATCGTAACCAAACATATTTGTTGGGGGGAAAAAGAAGCAAAAACTTGTAATGGCTTTATGGTGTTGATGTAATCGAGCAAAGTGTGAACAGTAAAAAATCTTAACCACGTCCAAGAGTATTAGGTTCTTAGAAATCCTAATAGCATCTGAACATGTTGAGAGAATGAGCGTTATCTAACTTAAACAATAAGAAAGTATGTACCTCCAATTTTGAATCAAGAGAAGTAATTGTTGGATCAGTGGCCACCAATGCTTCTTCAACTTGCTTTAAGACCTTATGCAGATCTTTTAGATGCCCCCACTTAGGTTGCCTTATAAGTCCTGCAATGTTCATGAAACACTTTATTAAAAATTCACTGTTGGTGCACTTTAAAATGAACACCAGAGGCAAAAAAAATGTCTTTTGTGTCTACCGAAAGATAACATGTTAACATATGTGATTTTGACATAATGTTAACCGCAATTTACGCTTTTACTCGTAATTGTATATATTAGAATACCAAAAGGGCTTACAACAGATATAGAAACACGAGAGACGAAATAAGCATACCATACTCGTCGAGTGGAGCATCATAATCATAGCTTGTAGTAATAAAGGGTCCCCCAGTAGTACGGCCAAAATTCGTCCCACCATGATACTGTTTATCAGCAATCAAAACAAATTTGAAACATCAGCAGCCTAAAATAATATATATATATATATATATGTACACATACATATACGATTCTTCGCTTCCATGTTCCTGAATTTCAAAACCTAAATCACATTGAAGAGTTATTATTTTTTTTCTTTTATGTATAAAAGACAGAAACCTCGTTTTGACTTAAAAATCTCATGAACTCTAGAGACAATTTCCTTACCATATAGTAGTTTTGGAAAGTTCCACCTCTCTGGTAAAAGCGGGCAACTGCGAATGCCACGTCTTCCGCGGGTCTGTATGGCACAGCACCACCAAAGGGAAGAAACCTGGTATTGAAAATACATTTGGAAATTGCCAACAAAAGAACACTGGTAAAAATAGAAATGGTGATACAAGCAACCAACTCAATCTATCAAGATCTCATCCAACCAATTAATAATCAACAGAATTTACAAGGCAGCTCACCATCCAGTCCAATTCTCAGTCCACATTTTAGGTTTGTTGTTCGAATTTGGGGTGAATTGATCACAATAAAATCCATTGCAAGTGTTGATCTGTAAGCAGTACGTGTTAAAGAAAGAAGTTCGAAGTAGTAAGTTGAGAATGATATAAAAAAGTGAGTAAAGAAAGCCTCACAATGGGATCAGGAGCATCGTCTTGCTGGCACATGACCCAGGGCACCCCTGTATCCAAAGACAAAGCCATGCTCGCCGACCATTTGATATAAGATTTTCCAGGAGAACCATATGGCTTATCAATATTTCCGTACTCGTTTTCGATCTGTCAGAATTAAGTATCAACAAGTCAAAAATCTCATCTTGCAGTCCCTTACCATTAAGATAATAAGGTTCTAAATCACCGTAGTCTGGCTTTGAAACCATTTTAATAGTAACTGCCTAGTAACTTAAAGATGGGGGGACAACTTCTAACACACTAAACTATAGATGAAAAAAAAGGGTTAACCTGAGATAAGATGATAGGTCCACCCTGAGACGCATAAAGTTTCTCTTGCTTCATCAAATCAACAATCTTAGCCGTGAATCTGCTCATTTCAGCCTGAAACAGAAAGGGTTTTCGTACGACGGATTAAAGCGGAAGAAACACCCCAAAAAGGGTAAACAAGAAAAGTAACACAAGTTTCACTTTCAGAAACCTTGAAAGGCACATTGTCGGTTCGAAATTTGACTCCGGGTATGAAATGCAACCAGAGAGGGAACCCACTATTCAAAAACAAAAACATCAAAAAGTAATTAAAAAATATGTAATCATTATTCTAAAATAATGATTGAAAAAGGAAAAGAAAGACGATAGAGCCAAAGCGCAATAATGAAATTCAATTTCACCCGTAGTTCCACTCTGCGCAGACATAAGGACCGATCCGAAGATGCACGTAGAGACCTGCGTCAGCTACGGCCTTCACAAATCTAACCAAATCTTTTCTTCCCTCGAAATCATACTGAAAATTTAGCAACCAGAATCAGAGCACAAAATCCACTAAATTTCCAAGTTCCAGACTACCATAATTCAAACAAAACTGTAATCTCTGCTTAGTTGCTGGTGTATATATATATATATGTATGTATTTATATCAGAAAAACGCAAGATGGACAGAAAGTGACCTGGCCTCGACTCGGCTCGTGAATGTTCCAGAAAACGTACGTCTCAATCACATCCAGACCACCATCTTTCGATTTCTGAATGAGGTCTGGCCACATCTGCAACAACATAAAAAACATATTTCCATTTACACAACTGCAGACATATATACAAACACACACACACACACACACATATGTAGATATAGAGAGAGAGAAAAAGACCTCGGGAGTGCTGCGAGGGTAGTGAATGGAGCCAGAGACCAAAAGCCTGCGCTTTCCATCGATCACCAACGCCCTGTGATCGTACGTCACATTCGTCGAAAACGACGTCGTGGCCAGAGCACCGACCACAAACACCACCACGACTGTCAGAAACTCCTTCGTCCTCATTGCCTCCTCCGAACAAAGTAACGAACCAAAACCCCAAAAAAAAAAAATTATAATAATAATAGCAGCCAAAAAGATTCTTCGCTTGCTGATACTTTGTTCTACACAGTCATATTTATAACATTGAGTTTCTTAAACTATTTCCGCAACTGTTGCTTGGCCGTTTTGTTAATTTAAAATTTAAAAAATAAATAAAATTTAAAAAAAAACCAAGAATTATCCGAAAACAATTCTCGGAGGGAAGGTAAGGCAGTGAGCTAAGCTATCGTGCGCCGGGGACGACACGTCATTTCTTCATTTTATTTTTATTTTTATTTTTATTTTTACGTGTATTCTTTTTCTTCCTGCTCTGCTTCTGAGCTTACTACTTCTCTGCTTGCTTGCTTGCTTGCTTCCTTGCTTGCTTGAATTGGCGAGGGCAGGGTGAAAATTCAGGTGCTGCTATTGTACTGAATGTCTTGTAGGCTCGGCTGTAGATGGGTGACACGTGCCTAGTTGCAAGATTAGCCAATGGGTAGATGCCACGTGAGGAGTCGTTTACGGACTTCGATGCAGTACGGACACGTGATAATAATTGCTTTGATAATTGTGGGCTCGATATAACAGGGGCGTGACTCCAGTTCAGCGCCAAAAACGACACGACATATGGATTGTGTGTGACAAGGTGCAGTTTAATCGTGAAGAACGAGGCTGTCCTTTTGACGTAATTACCCTTGTTGAAATGACTGAATAGTCCTGTACCAACACGTGTCACGTTCTAAGCTTTCAAAAGCGTTTTTCCTTGGGTGTACGCTGTAATCATAAAAAATAATAAATAAATAAACTCAGATCACAAATTGGTGATAACCTATGTTATTGTAGTTTGTTAAAAATTATTTTTTTATCCAAAACATAAGATTCTAACTTTTTTTTTTCGGGGAAAGGATAAGATTCTAATTTCTATTAAAAATTATTATTTTTTAATTAAAGAACGAAAGAAAGAAAATGTTAATTTCTATCCTTCTGTGCAACCAATCACCGATGTTATTGTAGTTTGTTAATATTTTTTTATTAGATTTCATTAGATTTTATTGATTGAATTGTCTAAATTAAAGATTTTATCTCTCATATCACATGATTATTTCATTTTTAATATTAATATTTGTATCACATTTTAGTTTAAATGATAATTTCCTTTTCAAAAAAAAAAAAAACCTTGCTTTTATCCTTTGGTGCAACAGTTTGTTTTTGTTTTTGTTTTTTTTAATTAAAGAAGAAAAGGAAAGATTCTAAATTCTATCATACTCTACATTAGAAGACCAGATAAATAAATAAAGGAGAAAGTGATTTTTTTTTTTGGTGGAAAATTGTTTAACTTTTGAATTTGATAAATAGAAGATAAGGATAAAAGAGAAAGGGTCATACGCATCGTCACATTTTGGCTTGATGTGGTTCCGGTTATTTGGATACATGAATTTGTTGAAGAATTTTGACTTGTTGCGTATATTGACTTTTGTTAGTTGAAAAAATTCAATTTTGGACCAAACATGGACACTTTGAAAAATAATCGTCAAACAAATATATATTCACATATATATAATTCCAAAGGATAAGGGTTAATAATTGGATGTTACAAAGATTACTAGTATTTTATTCATGGATGGTTGGTGTTGCAAATCTATTAATATCTATTAAATCGGTATTTTGTAAGTATAAGTTTTCTATTTGTTTACCTGCCTTATCTAAAATCTATAAATGGTCTGGTTGTATATTATTTATATGATTATATATATTGGTTTCACAAGGCTCCAAAATTTTACATCTAATTAACCAATTCTTCCAAAATTATTAACTAGTATATCCACACACACACACACACACACATATATATATATACATATAATGGTTATCGTAGTTATAGTTTGCAAATCTCTCAATCAAAGTGGCGTATCTGCAAAGTATAGCAATTTATTTTTTTAAATCAGAATGGATAACTAATTTTTGAATTAAAAAAAAAATCCATCTCATTATTTGGTATGGGGTAATCTTTTATAAGAAAATAAGAATCTTAAGATTATCATGTTTGTTATGAGGTTATCTTATTTTAAAATACCTGGGTGGGTTTCAGATTACCCATTTTTTAAATATTATGGTAATCTTAAAATTTAAATAATTTAAATAACTATCAATTTAACTTTTAAAATTGTCTACATACAAACCAAACACTATAATCTAATATTCCTATGAATTTGATTACTTTAAAAAGATTGTCAGGTATCTGATTATATTTGATTACCTTCAACTAAACACCCCCAGTACTATTAACATAACCTAATTTCAAAAATTAAAAAAACAAAAAATCATTGGAACAATTTGGTTGGGGAACCATCTGTATAAGTACGATAATTAAGTTAGCTAAAAACAGGTGAACCAATCAATACTTAGGATTCCATTTTCATATCTTTTATTTTTAATCTTTTTTTGCTTATATATCCATATATTGTATTGATTTGTCTAGGATTATTCCCGAGCTGTATATTTTAATCTCATCCAATCTTAACTAATTGAAGAAACGCATGCAAGGAGATTAGGAATTAGAAGATCACGATAACACCAAATACATGCCTCCAATCCAATCCAATCATATTTCATGATCCAAAGGATAATATTTGCAATTTATGCGTAAACATGAGCATTTAAACCTTAATACGTGCACTTGACTTCTATTCAATTGGGAGTCGGGCATTTGAGTGGACATAAACACTTTGTGGGGTGTTTTACTTCCTCATTAATATCTAGGTAGTCGATATTATCTTGATTATATGTGTTTTTTACTATTGTGTATTTATTAAAGAAAAAATAGTAGTTTGGTATTTTGAGCCTTATTACTATTTTCTTTTTCACTTAAATTAATATCTTAATAACTCTTAACTTTACGGTGAAATCATGTGTAAAATTATAGTTAAATTATATCTGTAACTATTAGTTTTCCTATAGTCTAAGACTATATTTCAAGACTATATAGATCAGTATTGTTATTTGTGTTTTATTGATTTAAAATGTATTTTCTTTTTTAAATATACATATTTATATTGGGAACCTGAGGGGATTAAATTAGTAAATTGGATTGGGGTATATAAAAGACTGTCATCAATTCCACGCAAAGGTCATACTCAAAATGTCGTGTGGAATTAGACTTGAATTGATATATTTGGATATTTCTTTCCTTGAATAATTTCTAGGCTCAGATCTTCTTTCATCTTCATTTTCTTAGGGTGAGTTTGGCTTAATTTCATTTCAAACTTTTTTTTTGTCTTTTTCCTAAAAAGTTTTTTCTTTTTCCCAAAAAGTTTTTGTCTTTTCTGTCAAAAAAATTTATTATTATAACAACTCGTGTTTTTTAATTTGGAAAAAATGTGCATGTTGATATAGGCTTAAAAGCATTTTTTCTTAATCAAGTTGGTTCCTTAAAATTTTTAAATGTGTGTGTCTTTTAAATTAAAAAAAGTTTTTTTTAAATTTTTTTTTCAATTGTAATGTGAGTGTATGTCATTTAATATTGATTAAAGAGGAAAGAAGAAGTTTACTATTGTGCGCCTTCTTCCTACTCTAGTTTTGCATAATATATGGTTGTTCCATTAAGGAACATTCTTTACCATAGATCTAAAGTTACACTATTGAGAGTTTTTTTGTTAATGAAATTTCCAAAGGCCACCTCAGAAAAGCATCAATTTATTTAAATTAATAATGCCTTGTTTTGCATAATATATGGCTACTCGAAATTTATTTAAATTAATAATGACTACTCGAATATCAAAGACAAAACAGAAAGTGGCTAATGGAGAGGACTCATTATTACGTTAAAACCCAATCATGCATTGGCTATGACCTGCAACCTTAACTTCCTTGATTATGACTTTTGTTCTCGTAAAGAAGATGGATCCGTGGTGTTCTTATTTCCTTTCCATTTGAGACTCCTGTTTAAAAAATATTAGAATTTGACTCATTCTCTTATCAGGTTCAACTTAGATTAGTTATCTGATCCACCGTAATCCATAGTTCCTTGAAGGAATGTCATTTTTAAGGATGAAACTTAAAAGTGATGACATATAGATTCAAACTCAAGCATGTTTATTAAATCGTAAAGGAATGTAATGAGATTGGAAAGTAAAATAATGAAATAAGAAGGAAAATCATTGACTCCCTTCTAGTGTTTACTTTTTTATTGGATGGTATAAAAAGAAATAACTCCATTCCCTTTGTAGTGTTTACTAACCTTAATAATGTTAATCTTATTAATGTAATACTAAAATATCCTTTTACATAATAAAAAAAAATTATTAACACATGAAAACTTATCAAGGACACATGAGTAAATTTGGCATATATTCGCTTTAACAATAAATCAATATCAACGGGGATGTGAGGATTGACATTCCCCTTATTCATTCCTTATATTGTGCGGGGACCATTAGAATTTCATTTCCAATTTGATAAGTAAACACATAATTAAGTGAGAAAAAGAACAAATACTTAATTACTTTTCATTTCTCTTTGATGCAAAGTAAACATGTCAATGTTGAGACTAGGGGAAAGCATCCACGATCACCACATCACCATATTGATCACTAGATTATAATTTAACAATTTCCATTTTATTTAATTTTTGATATTGTGATCAATAGTAAAAACTGAATTCAAATAATATCTATCCTCACATTAAGATTGAGATTACATTCTTGCAGGGAAGAAGAGAAGTGTATTTTTAAATTGAGGAAAAACTTTTGAAGGTTAAAGACTGGCGAAACGTACTTAACTCGAGTCTTTTTAAGGGGTTGACAAGCTCTTAACCATTAATGAAAATCCTGATATAGATGGAAATATCCGGATAACATTAATGTTGAATAAAATTGAATGTATACCACTTATTGCGTTGAAAGTAGAAATTTCAAAGTGAAATTATCAAATATATATACATAATACATGTATAAAAGAAACTTAAAATGTGAAGTAAATATAAAAGTGAATAATGTACCTCGGCCATATAACAACTCAATTCATTCTATTTTTGCAATCTCGAATTATCGTACGTAATAAACAAGATACCAAAGTACTATTTAGTTTTTTCATTTTTTTAAAATGCCCTTTCATTACTTTCAATTTCCATTTCTTGGATATATATCAATGGATATGTTACGAACATATTATGTTCCTCATAATTACGATGTCTGTGGATATGCGGGTGGAATTATAAAAGGAAAAGAAAATAAATAGATACTGATATATTACAGATATCATTCGAGAAGCACGATTTTTTACAGATTTCAAAAAAGCGATACTTTTGCCTCACAATTATATTGAAAATTTTAACATATAAATTTATTATTATTTTTTTAAATAGGGAAAAATTCATTATTCCCGTTAAGAAGATTAAAAAAAAAAAAAAAACACCAAACACAATAAAATCATATATAACATGAGACAAAACCTTTAAATAAGAATGAATTCACAAGTGAAATATAATGACGTTCAAAGGAAAAAAAACGTATGCTTAAGCTCAAATAACAGATATATACCTCGGCACACTGAAATCGAGCACATGTAAGGTTCTTTTTGATAAAACTTCAACAGTTGATGGAATTTCAAGTTCGATCAAGGGCCTAAGACTCAGTAGCACAATGGCTACTACTAACTCCACATAAAAGTAACTCTAGCGGGATTAAATACCATCAAGACTTAGATTTAACGAATAAACAACTAGTGTGAAAGTTGGATAAAACCACCTCCGTTATTAAAAATGACAAACAAAAGTAAAACATCCAAAGAAAAGACGATAGGTGCTCTGTTTTATTTTTCCATTGAGGCCAAACCTAAACCTGTGCTCGAAAGATAACTGTCCATATACTGATAAGGGATGTATAGATTCTCGAGAAAAGAGGAACCGTGGTGGTCCCTCTCGAACCGCCCGGATCCCACGAGTGAATAGAAAGTTGGATCTATATTAGATCTCACCTGAATCGCCCAATCTATTCTCCTGAGGAGAAGTTTGGTTTCAAACTCCAGTTCCAGGGACATCATCATTATTATATAAAAACCTACATACCGCAAAACAAAAAAACCAATCACATAAAAAGAGTTATTGTCGATAAAATGAACATCGCTAGAAGAAACTAGTTTACCAAAGCCGAGCTATTGTAGAACCTTCCCGGTACGTGACGACCACGTGCGACCACTAATTATTTCATTGGTACCTTGTTCCTTCCTACAACGTACATCCTCCTACCATTGGCTCGTCTCTGCCAAAATCCTCAGCATCTGATTCCCACCATCTTCTCTAAGGTCAGGAAACCAGAAACAAGCCTAAGGCTGCCACTGGAATCTGGTCCCAAGAGAAATAAACGATTGAGAATCCCTTGCTCTCATGCGTTAGAGAGAGAAGAGAGAGAGAAAATAAAAGTTATCCAATTTATATATTTATTATTTCTTGATGGAATAAAAAAGGATGATTATTGGTGTTATTTTTATTTCCATCTTCATCATTTATAGCAAAAATTTGAAATACAGAAACTAATGGAAAAAGAAATATCTAATTCAATTTCACTCAACTTACCGATATAATTTTTTGACTTGTTTATATTACATACTCATTTTCAAAATAAAAAAAAAAATATCTTTGTTTGAAGTGAGAAATTCATTTCATTTGGAGAATATGAGGACATTTTTATGTGTAAAAATTTTTTCATTTTTCAAAACAGAAAAAGTGTGGAAAGTTATAAAATGAGAAGAAAGATGCCGGGAATGATACATTGAAAGAATAGTGTAAAAAGATTTCAAAAAGATTCTAAAAGGATACCAAAAAAATGCTGTGTAAAATATGTTTTGAGTATGAGATGTTCATTCTTTTCACAATGAGAAAAATAATTAAAAAATTGAAAAAAAAAAAAACGCCATTTTACTATTTTTCCTCTCATTTTAAAAATGGATAAACAAAACAAACAGGTTCATCATTCTCTCCCTAACCCCCCACACATGAAGATTTTTTTTAGACGTCTAGACTCAAATATGTGGAAAAAGGGACACCTAGTACATAGAAGTCTTCACATAAATGTGGTCCTTTTTACTTTAGTCTTCATTCAAGCTTCTTATATATACAACTATAGCGCATTATACAAAGATTTTATTGACGTTTATGGTGTGGGACGGGACAAGTCAGTCAATGGGAAAAATGAAGTTTTGGGCGGTGCAATCAAATAATCACACAAAAGTAGTCCTCGGCTGTACGTCACAAGATGATAATTGGAAAGCCAATAATCAAATGGAGCCATGTGCTTTCAAGTTGCAAACAAATGCTGGTCCAACCACTTTAATTAAATTAATCAATCTACCTAATAAAAGGGTTAATTAGGCAATTGGCATCTGGTCGTTTTCTTGTGTTCACTCTTCCAATGCTTTCTATGTCTACTTTTTACCTTTTTTCGATTTTTTTGTCGGACCTATGAGTCTTGCAAGCAAGTTTTTTTAAAGCAAGTTTGGCTTCTGTGTTTGGCTACCGACAGAAAAATCACATCAGAAATTTGTGGCTTTATTTGTTATTCAATGGACAAATATGTCTAAACAGATTAAAATATTCAGAGATCTATGACATTCTGCCTGTCTTATTTATTTATTTTGATGTGATTTTGACCCGATCTTATGATATAAAGAAAAAATACATTTATGATTGTAGCAAAATCTTCACAATGTATACGGACTTTAATTTTTGGCTGGGACGCCTAAGGGTGGTGAAATTTGATTAAGGTATTTGGAGAATTGGATTAAATATGGAATGGCCTACTAAAAAACAAAGGAGGAAACCTTAAAAACAAATTTAAGTGGGATTTTGGTGTAGTAGGTCATGTAGTAATGCATATCCAAGTGGCAACAAAAGGGCAATATTTCACTTGAAAAGAATCATTTATTTTAAATACAGAAGATTTAGAAAACAAAGAAGAAGAGAAGGAATATTTACAGGTGAGGAGTGGTCATGACAATGGTAGGTGGGGCATCCATTTTAGGTGGTGATATCACAGACGAGATCTGGGAAATGGTGGCTGTGGCAGTTGGATTTGGTATTAGGCCTTGTAATGGCTGTTGGGTCATGAAATTGCAGATGGTAGTACAATAGATATGTTTGGCCCTCCTATTATAATAGTCGGACAAAATAAATATTAGGATAAATTAAAGTGTTGGTGCGCAATAAATATTAATAAAGTGTTGGCGTTGCGTCTGACAACATTTTCTTGTCATCTGAGAAGGCAATAATTCTCAATAATAAATATTAGTGTCCGGTGAATATTGATAGCATGAGAGGAGTCATGGATGAACCAGTTCTCTTCTCTCTCCATCACATGTGTGTGTGTGTATATATATATATATATATTTAACTTAAAAAAGCGGAGAATTAATATTTTGTAATAAGATCGGTGTAAAATTATTATTAGATTATATTTGTAATCGTAAATATGAAAATTTTTAATGTGTGATAGAGTGGGAGATATATGCTCCACTATAGCTTACTCACATATATTGATCAAAAGCATGTTTCTTAATATTGTTTCTTGTGGTAGGATTTTTTACCTTTTACTAAAAAAAAAAAAAAAAAGAAGAATGATCTTTACTTTTCATTTGTAGTAAATTCGTTTTTTTTTTTTTTTTTTTTTGGGTTAAGAAATAGAAACAAGTCCTTCATCAACGTTTGTCAGAGAATTTTTGTAGTAAGTATATATGACACAGACCCAATGCTTATTTCGTCCTCTTTATGTCATTTTGCTCAAAATAACTCTTCCAATTGTGAACAGGGAAGGGGGAAAATTTTTTTTCTCTTCCAATAGTATTGCTTTTATAGGAACAACAAATGGGAAAAAAAAAAAAAAAAAATCTACATTGTCTGCAAATGATGACTTCTATTCCATTAGTATCTGGTTTGTCACTCCATTTCAGTCCAGTTTTCAAACCATTTTCTATGATGTTTTCTCTTATAAAAATTAAAATTTAATTTCTAAATTTTAATTTTGAACCTATGATGTAAACATGTCATAGATATCACGACTTAAAATATTCCCTTATTCTTGGATAAACGACAATAAATTTTGAACGAACACTTCAGATTAAATGACATGCCGCTTGACCATAATGCATTTTACGTGTAACTATGGGCGACATGTCGTTTTATGTAAAACAATGTTATTTGTCGTATTCAAACGACGTTTAATTCGAATATATATATATATATTTTATGAATGACGTTTAATACATTTAAACAATAGGACACTTATCACGAGGAAACGACATGTCTTTTTTTATTTTTTTAAATCCTAACATTACAAAAAGAGCAAGTTCACTTTATACTTTTTAGGTTATCCAAGACAGTTTTATATTGTTGTTGTATTTAAACTTTCTATTCTTTGTGTTGTTGTTTTCTAATCTCTATTCTCTTTGCCGTTTGTGTATGCTATTTTCTTTATGAGTTTTGTTACCAAAAAAAAAAAAAAAAAAAAAAAAACTCATTTTTGAGACTTTGGCGAGTGTAGGTGACCATGATGTAAATTTATTTCTAAAAAAATCCTTTTTTTTTTAAATAATGATTTCTTCTCTTTCTCTCTTCCAATATCATGTTTTTTCTCTCTCTTTTTCTTTTTTCTTTTTTCCTGCCCAACATGTATCTGCAAATTATTATTATATATTCTTAAAGGGGCTTATATAAGCTTCTTGCAAACACTGCTTGTGTAATTTTCCTCTTTTTAGTTTTTTTTTTCAATAATGTTTTCTCCTTTTTTCTATTTTCCAGTATCATGTTTTTTTTCCTCTCTCTCACTCTCTCCTTTTATTTTTATTTTTATTTTTATTTTTTTTCCTCCCCAAGCACGTATATACACATCTTAACAATACAAAAGATCGGATTGTGAGACGTACTACTCATCTTAGGTCGGCCAAAACAGTTTTTTTTACAATCTAATTCTGTCTAAAAGTCCCCTGCTTAATAATCATTTGTAAGTTCTAAACCGTTAGACAAAGTGGTTGACTAATGTAAGGCACAATATCAAATCATCTTCGTACGAGTATGTACGTGTTCATTATTTTTCATTATTTTTCTCTCTTTTTTTCCTTTCTTTAAAATAGTATATTACAAACACCACAATGCTTTTTCTTCTTTTCTTCTTCCTTTTTTTTAAAGAAAAATAATTTAAATAGTTGCAAGTATTCAATTAAATGATCTATTACATGTATCATATTATTTTTTATTATTATAACTTCTCACTAAAATGAGTTTATTTTATGAAAGGTTTTAATCATTCATAATCTATTTATATTTCGGTTATAACTGTTCAAAACAATTCTATTTTTGAAAGGTTTTAATCGAATACAGTCTATTCATTTTTTGAATAAAACTGTTCAAGGCAACTCTTTAATATTTAAACAACACGTATACGTGTGTTCATGTTAGTTCAGTTTTCAATCATTTAGAACAACTGTGGGGAATCATATTTTTACTTGTGAAATTCATATGTTTATAAGTAATTAGAATTCTCCATACAATCACTCGATTAAGTAATCGGCACACATAAATTTCTCATCTCTTTATATATATCTAAACACTTGTTTCTCTCTCTAAGACAAAAATACACCGACACAAATATTTTTATTCGACATAATTCTCTCGTGCACACAAGAACGAAGATGACCATAACACATGTGTTTGTGTGTGTGAAGAATTAGAGGAAATTGATATTTTCTTATTAAAAATATTGTGGTTGTTGTTTCGCTCTTCTGGAGCAAATCTTGTGGGAGCTCAAAGGGTATTGTTAATATGGTCTGGAGATGTATTGAAATGTAAAACATTCTCCACTTCATATGATCCGTCTATATATACGTATAAAATAAAAAAGATATATATATATATATAAATTTTGCAGAAAATTTTGACTTATGAAAAGAACATTGAATTTAAGTTTACTTTAAATGAATTTTAACTTATATATATATATTTAAATACCTCACTAACCGTTTGTCGATAACGAGTACTATGACACAATTGAAGCGGGGATAAAAAAAAAAAATATTTTCAACAAAAAATTCCTGTACCTATCCACACCTCTCTTTAAACAAAGATGAGGATTATTTCAAAAGATGGGATGGAAATATGGAATCATTTCCCAATTCCATCCTGCTTGATCGCCATTTCTAAGTTTGGTTGAAGGATTGTAGGTCAAGGATCAGTGGATCACATGTTGTTTCTTATTTAAAAAAAAAAAACAATAAAAATTAAAAAAATGACATGTCGTTTACGGGACTAAAACCAGTGCAGAACATGTCGTTTATCAAATTTAGCGACATTAAAATTAGAGTAAAAAATAATTCTAAAAAAATAAAAAATAAAAAACTATCAAAACGACAATAAAAATCAGATATAAAAATTCCCTAAAAAAAAAAGGAGAGATTAAAAAGCTATCCTAAAAAAGAAAAAAAAAACGACATGTCATTTGAAACAATTATATATATACATAAACCTTTCCTTAGCCGCCTTTGTCTCATAAAAACGACAGCAAACTTCCTAACAAAACCATATGTCGTCCTATGTTAATCGACTTGTTTTGTTTTAGAGAAAGGAGATCAATCGAAGAAGCTCCAAACAACAATGGCGTCTGTCAAAAAATCAACACCGGAGAAGAAAAGGAAGAAAACAATCAAAGTCAACAACAGCGCGAAGAAAAGAAAGGACGAAAACAAGAACAAGACCTCCAATGGCGGTGTGGTTCCTGTTACTCACCCTTCTTCGAGCTCCGACTCCCGAAACGACGTCGAAACCGGGGTTGAGATTACCCAAAAACCCACCGGCGGAAAAAATTCCAAACAGAAGGAAAAACGACAATTCGCAGAGAAAGAAGACGTGAATTTGAATAAATTCCCCATGGAAAGGGTTAGGAGGATCATCAGGAGCGAAGATTCCGACATGCGTATAACTAATGAAGCCGTTTTTCTCGTCAATAAGGCCACGGTATTGCCTTAATTTTGCTCTGGTGTTTCCAATTTAGTGATTTGCATCGGCTATGCCAGAGATGGTGCGAGGGTTTCCATTTGGGAATTTAGGCACATGTACATTGCATATATATACACACACACACACACACACACATATATGGTGGTGAAGTTATATGTTGTCGTATGTTTAAATGCAGGAGAAGTTTCTAGAGAAATTCTGCGACGAAGCCTATATATGTAGTGTTCAGGATCGTAAGAAGTCTCTTGCATACAAGCATCTTTGTAAGTTCTCTTTCAATCGTTTGATTTTTGTTCCTTAAAAACATTATGGTTAGCTTGTTACTTTTTGTTTGACATTGTTAGTAGAAAATGCCTCGCACAATTCGGTCAAAGTCAAAGTTTCACCTGTTAAATTCATTTTTTGCTGTCAATATTGCTAAGGTTGGCGGCTGTGGAAATTAACATGACTCATTTTGGGCCAAAGATTTTTTTTTTTTTTTGATATGGATAGAAACTAAAGTAGGATGTGATGGATTATCAAGGATGCGTTAGGGAGCATGGTTTTGATTGCATTTGATTGGGTTGCGTGGTTTTTTGTTGTCCCTTTGTTTCTTTTTCGTTGTTAATTTGGCTATTAGTTACTCAAGTATGATTGAGTTGAGGACACTTAAGTTTTGGCATTCAGCTTGTGCACTTTGGCGTCGTAAAAATCAGAAGCGTACCTGTCATTTTAGAATTTGCATTTACTTACCGGGCAATATAGACCTGTATTATGGTATCGGGAAGAATGTCTCCCATGCAGGTCAAGATTCCTTTGGGTTCTTCACTTTTGACTATCCGGTCTAGGTTGGGATGTTTGTGCACGCATTGTTGGATTCAACTGAAAATCTGCATATTTCTCTCTGTTGAAACCTCAAAGTGGACAATCTGTCCTCGTGATAGAAAGGGAGAGGATATGTTTGTGTTGATAGTTTTGTGGGGATTTGGAGTGTGTTGAGACTTCAAACTCTTGGCGATGCCACCATTTTCTCCTCATTCGTGTGGAAACTAGGTCTTGGTCAAATTCTTGTTATTTCAAGAACTGACTACAATCTTTAGGAAGATGTCTTTAATTATAATCTTTGAGATCTTTCTGTTCTTCTAAAATTATTTTTCCATATGATCGCCAAGGCCATGGTAGGGGAGTGGGGGAGAGGAAAATAAACCTCTGGAGTTATAATAGATTCTTTAGAACATTGGTACATATTTGAGGTATTAAAGTTCTGATTTCTTGTTTCAGCATCAGTTGTGAGCAAGCGGAAGAGATATGACTTTCTTTCAGGTATCTTTTACGCTTCATCCTACCCGCTCTCACTTTCTACTTAAATGTACCATAATTAGAAACACTCTTCAACTACTCTGCCCTTTTACGCTCTATTACTCTGCCAAACAATTTATGCAGATTTTGTGCCTGAGAAGGTGAAAGCCGAGGATGCATTAGCAGAGAGAAAATTAATGGAGCCAGAAGCAGCGTAGTAACTTGAAAATGCGATAATGAGATGATATGGAAGCATACCATGTTTCACAAATTTTACATGGTAAGCTCCAAATGCTGTTTGTCATCCCCCCTAACGAACGCAGGAAGCATCAAATCGTGGTGCAGGTTTTGCAGTGGGACTATACAAGTGTCAAAGGTTATGGTTAAGAGACGAAAAGTGATTTTCCATCAGAGGTGCTGAAGGATCTAAACTTCCAATGACAGGAGCTAGTGAAGTAGCTTACTTAGTGCAGATTTGTTGAACTTTGTTGTTTCAAACCGGCTTATTATCTGGTTAGCTATCCTGTGGTTAGGATTTTGCATGACCGTCGAGCTCCTTTGTAAAAATTTGTGAAAACTTATAATTTGTTGCAAGTACACTTATGATTATGAAGGAATGATTTTTTGTCCCTTCTTTGGTGCCTATGCTGGAATCTTTTTGGTTTATGATTTAGATTGGATTAAGTTTTACATGCAATCTAGTTTTGAATATCAACTTATGTAGCGGTGAGCTGTCATCTTTTTATTGATAGATATAATCAATTAATATGAATCATATGATAATCTTTAAAATATCTAACAATAAAATTATGATAACTTCACGTGCCGCATAAATTGGTAGTAAAAAATTCTTAGCATTTTTCAATAGTAAATTGAGGAAAAAAATATTGACATAGTCCAATTTCCAATGCAATACATAAGTAACTCATTAGCAAATAAAATGTTTTATCCCCAGCGCCCAGCTAAAAAATAATCATATCGATTGGTAGCAGTGATCTAACCTCGCAAACTATCAACATCAATCCAACCCTATGGTGGCTAGCTCTTCCATTTGTGTCGAGCAAATTATAAAGCACACCTTTTTTCTTTTATTTTCACAAAATATTTGGAAAAAAAAAAAAAAAAAAACCAAAACCAAAAATAGAGCACTCACTAGAGAAGAAGCACACTAATTTTCCCCGGATTTCCACGCAAACTAATCACTATAGCTATAGCATATACATTTCTCTTTCTGTCTCTCTCAGTTCGCTGCTTCACCTTTCCCAAACACAGCCATCTGATACTGCAACCACAAATTGTTTGTACAACTAATTTTTGCGCTCTATTTTCATCTAAATTATCCTCTTCTTCCACTTATAAAAACCCCACTTCTCCTTCATCTCCATGCATCCATCAAACACCTTCTAAAACCATATTCTTTCTTTGTACAATATTTCACACCCTTTTGCACACACTAGCCATTTCCAATACACTAGATACCAGACATGACGAGATCACAAGCACTCATCTCACTTTCCTTCCTGCTTTTCTACTTCTACCACACCACCGGTGCAACTTTAGCTCAGTCTCCGGCCCAAGCGCCATCCAAAAGCGAAGCTCAAGCCCCCGCTAAAGCTCAAACCCCGACCAAAGCGCCTACGTCGCAACCAGTTGTCGAACCGCCCTCCGAAGTGCCACTTGTTCAAGCCCCGCCACACAAAGCCCTGGCAGGCCCAACCGATGTCTCCAAAGTCCTTGAAAAAGCCGGCGGCTTCAGCGTCTTCATCCGCCTATTGAAGAGTACATCCGTCAGCATTCAGATCGAAAACCAGCTCAACGTCTCCAACTCCCTGACCATCTTCGCCCCGACAAACGGCGCATTCTCCGCTCTCAAGGCCGGCACTCTCAACACCCTCTCCACGGAGCAAAAAGTCCAGCTGGTGCAATACCACATCCTTCCAACCGTGGTTTCGCTTCAGAATTTCCAAACTCTGAGCAACCCTGTGAGGACTCAAGCCAGCAACACCAATGACTACCCGCTCAACGTCACGGTTGAAGGGAATTACGTGAACATATCCACCGGAATCGTGAACACCACGATCTCCGGGACGGTTTATGAGGACAATCAGCTCGCTATTTACAAGGTCGACAAGGTGCTTCTTCCTCTCGGAATTTTCGCTCCGAAACCAAAGCCATTGGCACCTTCACCAACACCAGCTAAGCCTTCAAACGAATCCTCATCATCATCATCTTCTTCTTCTTCTTCATCGTCGACGTCGACATTCGACAACAGCCCGGTTGCGGCGGTGGATGCTTCAATGGCCTTGAGTGTAACCAGAAATGACATGGCGAGTGTTGCAGTTTTTGTGGTTGGGACTGTTTTGTTTTTGGGCTCATTTTGAATTGGGGTGTGATGAACAAGTACTGTATGGTACTTTGTTCTGAGTATTTTCTCTTGAGTGGTTTGGATTAATAATCGTCTTTTGTGTGTTACACTGTTTCTGTTTGTGATGTGTAATCTGTTTATAACTGAAATGAATTCAATTTTTTGTTTGTGAAAACAAAAAATCTGCATGAAAAAAAAAAAAAAAAAAACACAAATACTGGTAGGCCGACCACAGTGGGAGTCGAACCCACGACCTTTTGATCCGAAGTCAAACGCGCTAATCCACTGCGCTATGCGGTCTTCTGTGGGAGCTCAAGACATTTTTTAATTGTTCTTTGGATCCTCAAAATATATTGCTTTCTTAATTAGTTAACCGAGTAGTACTTCAAATTCTTTTTAACTCATCTTCAATTTAGTTATTGTGAGACTTTCGTTTGCATATTTTAACGAACTATAATTGCTCTCTCACAAATTTCACTATTGTCACTATCCTATGTTTAAAAAATGAAAAACTACTCTAGAAATTTTATTTTCCTTACCAAAATATGGAAATAATATAACTTTGTGTTTTCATCTTTTGTTTCTTGACTATAACGGAAATAAGCATTATTAAAAAGAAATTTACAAAACACCTACATGAAGAAACGTGAGAAAAATATTTTTGAAACGATACCAAAGGCAAAAGGGCCACAAAATATTCCTCATAGACAACCTCAAAGATAAAAAAGCGAAATTGCTTAACGTATATGACAGCTTTAGTGGGAAATAAATTCTTGGTCCACTAACTTCTTTTTAACCTCTCAAATCGAAAATTATGTCTGAGCACAGGGCACCCTGTTCTTAAGTATCGTACTTCCAATAAACGATGGTAAGATGTGCATATTATAATATGCCATTTAAATTTAAAAAGAAAAAAAGAAAAAGAAAAATACAGAATGGCACTCTGGATTAAAGATGCAAAGAGTTAATTTGTCCAAAATATAAAACTACATGTAAATGACATTCAATAGTATTGTTTGTCTGGTTATTTGTCAATGAGAGGGATAGAATACATTACATGCTAATCAGATTTTCGTGTCGTGGGATTTAAATTATAAAGTAGCTCCTTTTTAATTCTTTTACTTTATTATAAATACATACATACATATATATATATATTTGCAAAATGACAAGTGTATATATAGTATAGTACATAATGGCTTAATTCAGAATTAGCAAAATTTGGCCAATTTTACTCGAGCTTTTGTATACATTATGTATATATATATTCATATAGACGTCAATCCAATCATAATTCACAAGCTTTTAGCCTCCTTCATATTCATCTTCTCCATATCACTTTTTGGCTCAAGCAAATGATGCACCTTTTTTTAATTATTTTATTTTCATTTTAATTTTAAGACCAGAAAATTATAGATTAGTGAAAGCAATATAAATCTTGTACGTCCTTTTCCTCCCACTTGAAACTCGAAAGCTCCTCTGTTTTTGGAACTAAAACTTGCATCACTCTCACCACATTTATTGTCTCGCAAGCCGAGTTCCTATAAAAACCAATAATTCTCTTCCCTCCTAAACCACACTTCAAACATTTGTGAAAATATTATCCCATTCGCTTTCTTATCATCCTCTTCTACCAAAAATACACTCCAAATTTAGCCATGGCAAAACAGAGTCTCCTCTGCTTCTCATTCCTCTTCCTCTTCCTCCATCATTCCGCTACAACAACTAGAGCTCAGTCGAGTCCGGCTCAAGCTCCGTCCCACGGAGAATCCGCTCAATCGCCAGCACAAGCACCAAGCCAACTCCTGGCTCAACCACCATCTCAAACACTAGCTCCCGCTCAAGCCCCGTCCGAAGTTCCCCTGGTTCAAGCCGCGCCGCGGAGAGCCAAACCGGCCCCCACCAACGTCACCAAGATCCTCGAAAAAGCTGCCAGCTTCGGCGTCTTCATCCGAATCCTCAAAAACACCCAAGTCGTCAACCAAATTGAAAATCAGCTCAACACCGCCAACTCCTTGACCATTTTGGCCCCCACCAACGGCGCCTTCTCCAGTCTCAAAGCCGGGACTCTCAATTCTCTCACAACCGAACAAAAAGTCCAGCTTGTTCAGTTCCATATTCTTCCTTCTTTTATATCACTCTCAAACTTCCAAACTCTCAGCAACCCGGTCCGCACACAAGCTAGCAATACCGATGAGTACCCTCTTAACATTACGACACAAGGCAATTGGGTGAACATTTCGACCGGTCTTGTGAACACTTCGATTTCCGGCACGGTTTATGCAGATAATCAGCTAGCTATTTATAAGGTGGACAGGGTGCTGCTTCCACTTGGGATTTTCGCTTCAAGGCCAAAGGCGCAGGCGCCGGCGCCGGCACCGACATTGTCAAAGCCGAATAAAGAGACATCGTCGTCGTCATCTTCGTCTTCATCGCCATCGTCGTCAACGGCACTGGATAGTCCAGCGGCCGTGTTGGAGGCGTCTAATGCCCTCGGTCTTGCCATGAACAGCATGGTGTTGGGACTTGCTGTGGTTTTGGCAGTTTTTTCTGTTATGTCGGTTTGATCAACTGTCTTCTGATGTGGACTGATTGTGTTGTGTGGTGAGATTCTGTACTGTCCTTTACTCTGAATTGAATTAATTTTATTCTTTTTGTGAGATTTATGATGAAACTAGCGTTCTCTGCAATTGAAAATTAAGCGTCTCTTTTGCCGTCTAAACTTGAGTAATTGGAAATAAAGAAAGAGTAATTAGCTGAAAGCATCAATATTATTGCATAATCCAAACTTGAACTTGGACTAAGTAAGTATTGGTTAAAAGATGAAATTTGGCCTTATCATCTAAAGTTTGGGACATAAATGAACTTATAAAATCACTATAAAACTGACTAACGTATGACATGTGGAGAGTGAGTGACCATTTTCCAATTTTACATACAATTAGATTTGGGATGAATAAATCTAGTGGAAAACACTAGTTAAGAAATGACAACTCATTTACTCTAGATGAAATATTACTTTCACCCTAATCGCTGAAATTTAATATGTATTCTGCAATATTTATCTTTACCATATGGGAAGAGGGTACTGAACACACATATAAATATAATAACACCTGGTAATTTGACAGACATTGTCACGCAAAAGGGTCGAAGTCCAAACACATCATTGCTTACAAAAAATCTAGCTTTGATACCGTAATAAATGGATTTGGATAGAACTTATCTTCAAAAACTCTCTTAAAGAGAGAGGTTGCTTAATCTACATATAAATATTATAACATCCCAATAACTCCGCGCTAATGTAGTGGAAGCTTCATCCAGTGCCCTGCGAAAAGAGTTCTATTTGCATTTTTCTTTTTTCTTTTTTCTTTTTTCTTTTTTCTTTTTTAAATACCAAATTCGAAATTGTTTGTCGTCCAAAGGAATATTAATTATCAATGACAGAAGTACTTCTCACTAATTTGTTGATGGCAACACCTTCTATTTTACATATCAATGTCACGAACATGTCTATTTATTTACCAAATACATAGATCAGCAAATAAAAACAGAATAAATTAAAATTCATTTTCTTCTTAAACAAATGTTATAATTCCTTTTTAAGCCAAACAAACTCTATGAAAGCATTAGCTGTAAAGCTAGCAACTTGGGCTGTACTATTAGAGATATTAACTTGCAAACTTCGAGTTTCAATCCCAATCTTACCTTATGCTGGTGCATTTATGTCAAGAAAATCACGTACACCTATTTCCATTTTCATACTTGAAAACAATAATAATAAAGTGTAACTACAATATCTTTCATTGTCTAATTGATAATTACAAATTGCTCTCTTGTACCTAAGTTAATCTCTCCACACCACTTATAAAAACCCCTCTCCTTCCAATCCCTTGCATTCATCCATACCAAAACAAAAACATGAGGAGACAAGTTCTCATTTCCTTCTCATTCCTACTATTCCTCTTCTACCATTGCACTGCCACTTTCGCCCAATCTCCGGCCCAAGCTCCGTCGAAGAGCGAAGCTCAGGCCCCGGCTAAAGCTCAAACCCCAACTAAAGCACCCACGTCGAAACCGGTGGTCGAACCCCCGTCCGAAGTGCCACTTGTTCAAGCGCCACCACACAAAGCCCTGGATGGCCCAGCCGATGTCTCCAAAGTCCTCGAAAAAGCTGGCGGCTTCAGCGTCTTCATCCGCCTATTGAAGAGCACATCCGTTATCATTCAGGTCCAAGATCAGCTCAACATGTCCAACACCCTGACCATCTTCGCCCCGACAAACGCCGCATTTTCTGCTCTCAAGCCCGGCACTCTGAATTCCCTCTCCACCCAGCATAAATTCCAGCTCGTGCAGTACCACATTCTCCCTACGTTCGTATCGGTTCAAAATTTCCAGACTCTGAGCAACCCTGTGAGGACACAAGCCGGCAATACCAGTGACTTCCCACTCAACATTATGGTTGAAGACCGTTGGGTGAACATATCGACCGGATTAGTGGACACCACGATTTCTGGGACGGTTTATGAGGACAATCAGCTGGCTATTTACAAGGTTGACAAGGTGCTTCTTCCTCTTGCCATTTTCTCTCCGAGGCCGAAGCCATTAGCACCTGCACCTACACCTGTCAAGCCTTCGAAGGACTCTTCGTCGTCGTCGTCGGAAGTGAACAGCCCCGATGCGGCGTTAGATGCGTCTAATGCGCATAGTCTATCCGGAAATGGCATGGCGGCTCTTGGAGGAGCTGCTGTGTTTGTGACATTTCTTTTTATGGGTTCAATTTGAGTTGTCACTGAATACTAAAATATTGTCCAAAATCATTGTCCATCTACTAGTAATGAATTTGTTCAAATGAATTAAATTCGTTTTTTTTTTTTTTCCAGATTATATCGATTTCAGTTTTTAACCTTTTTTTGTTCCCCAAGG
This sequence comes from Ficus microcarpa, assembly GCA_025413485.1. Taxonomy (NCBI): domain Eukaryota; kingdom Viridiplantae; phylum Streptophyta; class Magnoliopsida; order Rosales; family Moraceae; genus Ficus; species Ficus microcarpa. The sequence continues at coordinate 23,137,299 of CM046377.1, read as the reverse complement.
TTTCTTTTCATTGTCGAAATCAACCAAGCTGAAAAAAAAAAAAAAAAAATTTGTGGCTCTTTGGTGCCTCTTGAATCCAACTAAGCAAATTATGGTCACTCACCAGAATACAAAGTGCAAAAATTTACCAGAAATATTAAGAAACCATAAACTATTGTACACAAGGGATAAAGAAAGCAAGAAACTTTGTATTATCTCTGTTTACGACGTCAAATTGTATAATTCTCTAGCAAAATAGTTACTAAACTGCTAAATCCCTTTGAAGGTGACAATAAAATGCGAATCGACATTCCTACCATTTCTCCATTGCGAAAGAAAGTACTAATATAGGGTCCGTTTGGTGAATGAGTTTGAGTTGAAAATTTTTGTTGACTTTTCAGAAAAGATAAAAAATTTTTCAGAAAAAGATAAAAACTGAGATGAAAAAGTATAGTTTGAGTTTAAACGCCAAACGAAGCTTAGCTTTTTTTTCCTTTCTAAATAAAATGATAAACTTTTTATGTAAAAGTGGCATGTTAGATAAGTTTACATTATCCAATGATTGCATGCTAGCGCAACGGTAAATCCATACCGTTTATTTGTTTCTGCAGGCAAAAGATGTAGTTCGAGAAATTAAAAAAAAAAGAAAAAAAAGAAAATATAGTTCATTTGTTTCTGCATGCAAAATATGCAGTTCGAGAAATAAAAAAAGAAAATATAGTTTATTTGTTTCTGCATGCAAAATATGCAGTTCGAGAAATAAAATTAGTCAGTGGAGACAGAGCCAGCATTGTAGATGCAAAACTTGCTCAAAAGCAGAAAGCATCAATGCATCAATATAGTAACTTCTTAAATCTTCACTATTTTCTCATAGTCTTGTCTGGTATTCAGTGCTTTTGAACTTGATAATATACGTAGCCGTGGTGAGACAAGGTTAATTATGATTGGCACTATTACTATTACTATCGTGTTTCTGGAAATTTAAAATATATATATATATATATATATATATGCGCAACAAGTTGGAATTCAAAATATACATGTTAGACAATATCAGTGTCAAACATAATATCATGTTTTAACACTCTATGAAAAAAGTATAGGCCAATAATGATTTTTATGTATTTATTGATGGATAACATCCGATTATGTTCGTAATATGAGTTTAAACTCATAATTTAAATAGTAAATTTAAATTTTGGTAAAAGAAAATACTATTAAAAAAAACATTGAAAAATAGGTTTAAAATGGGGAGTGAAACGAGAGCTCATTATATTTGACAATTAAAATTCAAAATTCCGAATAAGAAAGTAGAGTAAAATGATGTAGGAAGTTTTCTGGTATAAGACTATTTTATTTTATTTTATTTGTTATTTTATTTGGCGGTGGAAAATGAAATGTTATTAATAAATAAGGTGTTTGTTAGGGGGTGTTTAGTGTGTAAGTTTGAGTTAAGATTTTTAAATTGTAATAGTAATTTTTGTTGACTTTTTAGATAAGACAAAAAATTTCTTTAGAAAAGACAAAAAACTTTTTGAAAAAAAGATAAATTTTAGTTCAAACTTCAAGTTTGAACTTTGTAACCAAACTTACCCTTAATGAAAAGCTACGAAATCAAATCAAGTTCCTCCGCACTATTGATTGGTGGGAGTGATCTAACTATGAGCAATTGGCCACAATTTGCAAACCATCGGTTTCAGTCCCAATCCTAATGCTCTTCCATTTCTGTCAAGCAATTAATGCACGTCGTTCTTTCCAATTTCTTAGGAAAATGATACATTATCCAAACAAAGGACGCATTGTCTTTAGAAGAAAAATGATAATAATAATAACAACGCATTGCATCAAACATGACATAGTAACTACATTGGTTTCTCGACTAAAGAAGTTACACCTTTTCACCTAATAATTACACTCTCAATACTATAAAAACCACTCTTCTCCCCCCAAATTCCAACATCAAACACCATTTCAAAAATCAATCTAAATTCCAAACACTTGGCCAAACCATCACACTAAAAAAGAAATAAACATGACCACCAAACAGGCTCTCATCTCCTCATTCCTAATTGTCCTCCTCTGCCACAGCTGCGCCACAACTCTAGGACTGTCTCCGGCCAAAGCCCCGTCAAAGGCCCCGGCTGAAGCACCGGCAAAACCGGCTCAACCACCGGCATCTCCCGAGACCACCGCAAGTGCACCCCCATTGTCAGACGTGCCCATTGTTCAATCCCCACCACATAAAGGCCGAAGCAGTATCCCCACCGACGTCGCCGGTATCCTCGAGAAAGTCGGCGGCTTCAGCGTCTTCATCCGCCTCCTGAAGAGCACCGAAGTCCTTACTCAAGTCGAAAATCAGCTCAGCGCCTCCAACAGCTTAACGATTTTAGCACCAACCAACGACGCTTTCGGCAGTACTCTCAAGCCCGGAACTCTCAACACTCTCACCAACGAACAAAAAATCCATCTCATACAATACCATGTTCTCCCGACTTTCATCTCGCTCGACAAATTCCAAACCCTGAGCGACCCCGTCCGCACACAAGCCGCCGATACCTACGAATATCCCATGAACATCACCAGCGAAGACAATTGGGTGAACATATCGACCGGCATTGTCAACGCCTCCATTACCGCCACGGTGTTCGCCGATGATCAGCTTGCGATTTATCGTGTCGACAAGGTGCTCCTTCCTCTAGGCGTTTTTGCTCCGAGACCGAAGCTTCCAGCTCCGTCTCAGGCTCCAGCACCGGCGGCGAAGGCCAAAAACTCGACCGCATCGTCGTCGTCGACATTGGACAGCGCAGATGAAGACTCGAAATCTGCATCTGGTGCTACTAGTGTTACCAGAGCCTTGTCCGTTGGCGGGTCTATTGGACTTGCAATTCTTGTGTTGTGGTTGTTGTGATTAAGTTCATTAAGCTGAATGATTAATTATTGTTTGGTTGTGCTTAAGCTGAGTTTGGATTGAAGGGATTACACGGATGAGTTGTTTGTAATAACGATCATTTGTGTTAAAACTGCGTTTTGTATCTCCTTCATGTTGGGTGCTAAAACAATTTGTAATTTTTTGGAATTGAATTGAGCTGATTTTACTTTTATTTTTTTTTTCTCTTGAGATTTCAAGTGAAAATTTTGTAGTATGAAAACGGAGGTTATGAAATTCCATTGGCAGAACGGAGTAGATAATTAGTCTCATTTGTTTAGTTGTTCCAAAAAAATCAAGTGGTGAAATATCGTGATAAATATGCGTTCATTACCCTGTATCCAAATGCTTTCTGAAGGATGTTATTTACCTAAAATGTCCTTTTAAATGGTTGGAATTACAAAATCAGACTTCGGCATATATATTTTTTTTTGTCAAACGCACACGTGTCCTCTACCTGAGGGCCTGAATAAGAAAACAGCATATATAAAATAATAATTTCAGCTCAGCAGCAACGTCTCCAAAATATACTCTGTTTTGGCCTTTAAGTTGACTTTGATTTATTTCCGACCTAATAAAAGAAAAATAGGGGCATTCCGAGAATTGAACTCGGGACCTCTCGCACCCTAAGCGAGAATCATACCACTAGACCAAATGCCCATTGTGGCTGCATTATTGATTGGATCATAATTTTGAACATCGCTGCTTGAACTGTAGGATAGCGCGTAATACTCTCTGCTTAATGCAATAGGTATTTAGAAAGTTGTTATGTTAATTCAAATTCATTTATGCAAGTTGGTACGAAAAAATTGAAGTAATAATTTGCATCTCTAATACTACTTGTAAATGTGTATATACAAATTTGGTGGTGCATTACTTTCACTTTAGGTACTTGCGCAATTAGTGTTTCAGATTTTCTTATTTTTATACTTTCCTATTTATGGAATATCTTTTAGATGACAGAGAGTTCCCTCTGCCCTGTCAATTGATAGGAGTTATCTACAATAAGCAATCACAATCATACATCATTGATACAGCAATTTATCCATGAAGTTGTGACATCAGCTAACCTATTGTTAGCCATGAAGGCGAGCTTAATGTTGATGGGGAGAGCGGTACATTTGTGATAATTAAGTGTTAACAAAGTACATTTCCAATCAATAATTACCTAAATAGGTTGATTTAATGAGATTCACTTGTGGGACACAATGTTACTTTCTCTAAAAAATTAAAAAAAATACTTGGAGGCACTATCGATGTTAAACACTGTTGTAAATAAAAAGTGAATCTCATTTATGGATCTCATATCATAGAACTATATCTTTTATTAGTGGGTGATGTTTAATATCACTGATGTCTTTTAATATTGTTCTAAAGGTTTTGTAATTCAGGGGCTTGGGGATTGGAAAATGAAGGAAAAAAAAAAAAGAACAAAAAAATATTGAGAGGCAACAGAACAGAGATTGATAAACAAAGAGCAAACTTAAATCGAGTACCAAATAACATACTATTTGGAAATTCCAAAAATAAGCTTGGTACAACTTGCGTATATTTAACCATCACTTTCTCTTTGCATCGTGCCATCCGAAAGAATAAGGAAAATCTCTTTCCTGCTTTGATCCCAAGCAAACGAGAAATCCATCAAACAGCTAGCAGAGTCACTTTTTATATCTCTCTAACTCCCTCACTCAGCTCACTCCTACACCCTCCAAACACACAGACGACAGACATTGCAACTTCACAACTAACGATTACTACTTTTTTTTTTTTTTTTTTAAACACCTACTTGATAATCTCCCACCACGTCAAATCTCATATTATAAAACTCCTTTCTCCTCCCTCCAACACCATCATCAAACACTTGTCCAACAACCTCTTCTTAACTAAAACCATTCTCCTTTTCTAGGAACAGTATATTACTTATCACTCTCAAAACAATCACAAAATGAAGCAATCTCTCATCTCCTTCGCATTAATCCTTTTCCTCTTCCTCGATCACACTTCCGCAGCTTTAACTCAGTCTCCGGCGCTTGCCCCCTCGCAGGACAAGCCGGTGCAAGCCCCGGCTCAGGCGCCAACCAAACCGGCAGTTCAAGTTCAACCCCCGTCTCAAAGCCTCCCCTGCTCAAGCCCCGGCCGAGATTCCACTAGTTCAAGCCCCGTCCGAGGTTCCACTAGTTCAAGCCCCGCCGCGGAAAGCCAAACCAGTCCCGACCAACGTCACCAAGATCCTTGAAAAAGCGGGCAACTTCGGCATGTTCATCCGAATCCTCAAAAACACACAAGTCATCAACCAGATTGAGAATCAGCTCAACACCGCCAACTCCTTAACCATTTTGGCCCCCACCAACGGCGCCTTCTCCGGTCTCAAAGCCGGGACTCTCAACACTCTCTCGACCGAAAAGAAAGGTCCAGCTTGTTCAGTTCCATATTCTTCCTTCTTTTATATCACTCTCAAACTTCCAAACTCTCAGCAACCCCGTCCGTACACAAGCTAGTAACAGCGAAGAGTACCCTCTTAACGTCACAACGGAAGGCAATTGGGTGAACATAACGACCGGACTTGTGAACACTTCTATTTCCGGGACAGTGTATGCGGACAATCAGCTAGCTATTTACAAGGTGGACAAGGTGTTACTTCCTCTCGGGATTTTTGCTCCGAAGCCTAAGGCTCTAGCGCCGGCACCGGCACTTGCGCTGCCTGATAAAGGCTCGTCCTCGTCCTCATCGACCTCGTCCCCATCCTCATCGACCTCGTCCTCGTCTTCATCGGCTTCTTTTTCAGGTGATAGCCCTGCTGCCGCGTTGAATGAGGCATCTTATGGTCCTAGAGTGGCCAGAATTAACGGCGTGGTGACCGTTGGAGTTGTGGTTGCAACAATTTTTCTGGTGGGGTCAGATTTATTTGACTTTCTTTAATTTGTGGTAATTAATAATATTGTTTGAGAGGAAATGATGGATTACGACGATTGGGTTTTGAATAAGGCTTGATTGTTTCGGAGTAATATTTTGGTATCATGTTGTAGATAGATGTGTGATGAGCACCTTGTACGTAATATTTGAATTTATTTAATTTATTTTATATTATTTGATTGAGCATTATATTAACATGGCATAATCCTGGAGAATGTCTTTACTAAAAATAGATTGTGCCATAAGATGAGATGAAACACCCGACTTGAATTTATTGAACAAAGAAAAAGAGGTTTAAAAATTACCACGTTGTTTATTTTCAAAATAATAAATAGCTAATAAATTCAACTATGGGAAAGTTATTTTGATACGTACTTATATCATATATAAGTGGGAGAGTCATGTGAATTTACAATTAGTTAAAACTTGCGATAATCACATTTATGTTGTTGAAAAAGTTACATGACAAATAAAACAAACTTCTTTACCCAAAACAATTAGATTAGTTATATTGTTGAAAAAGTACTTGAAATATGTCATTAAGTTCAATTTTAAAACACCACTGGTGTTAAACATCATTATTAATAAAATATGAATCTCATTAATCTTTATATCATGAGAGCCCATCTTTATTAATTGGTGATACTCAACACTACCGATTTGCTAAGCATTGTTCCATATGCAAACTCTCTCAAAGCGACATTCCTTATTAGTCGTTTGTAAAAAAGGACACTTGGTTTAAAAAAAAAAAAACTTTGACAATACTCATTTGGGATATATTAAAGTTTTCTAATTCTAGTTTTCCCTTCTCTTTCTTGAAAAACTTCAACGAGTCGGAGCTACACTCTTATAATATATATATAAATAATATATATATATATAAGAGTATTCTGTATCAATTAAAATTATGCTCTAACTGTATAATATATTATTCGCATTCAACACACAATGTTCACTTTATAGCACTTGAAAATCGACAAATTTTTAGGTAACTCTAAAGTATTAATTATAGGGAGATTGATGTATTTTAGCAACTAATTACTTTTTGAATTTATTGATATCAAATATCGACGTGTAGCTCTAAGCTTGAGATACAACGTTCTGAATGTAAATTAATTTAGTTTTGCATATTTTATAGTTTAATCGGATACAGATTTTTGGTTAAATTATGTTTTAAAGTACTAGTGTAAAATATTCTACACAAACGTGTAAGTGCAGCTTAATTAATTGATTTCATAAATGTTTTTCCTAGGTTACCTCCGTATCATAAGCTCTTAAGATGACACGTCCCCATCGTATCTTATTAGGCGAATAAAATATTGAACTTTATAATTTTATGCCATTACAGACCTTAAACAGCTATCAATTCTAAGTTCATAGAGACTATCAGCACAGAGTCAATACAAATAAAAGTTCTAAATAACACCTCCTTAACTATCGTGCCACCATCACCGATGCTTGTTTAAACAATCATTTATAACTTAGTGAAAGGAACGCAAATGATCACAGACGATTTTAGCTCACAGGACAAAGTGATCCCACACCAACCTCAAAAACTTGCTCCTAATTTTGTTGAGTTTCCTACTTCCAAAGCAAAAAAAAACTATAGCTCTTTTTAACAGCTAGGTAGATATCTCTTCTTTCGTTGTACACCCGACCTTGCAAACAAAGACAGACTTTACATTTCAACTACGCCGACCAGTTTTCATAACCACCCAAAAAAAAAAAAAAAAAGGTTACATTTTCCCAATTTAATATTCATATCCTACCACCACTATAAAAACCCTCTCTCCCTCCAACACCATGCATCAAAACTCACTCTTGATCTCATTCTTTACTAGTAAATTAAGCACAACTTATAGCTAAGTTTTGCTAGCAATAAAAAAACACACACAAAAAAAAAAAAAAAATGATGAAACAAGGTCTTATCTTCCTCTCCTTCCTTTCCCTCTTCTTTTACCACTCCATTGCTGCTACTATAGTAGCTCACTCTCCGGCCCAAGCTCCAGCCAAAGCCGAAGCCGAAGCCCCGGTTGCTACTAAAGCTGAGCCCCCGGTGGCTACAAAAGCTGAACCCCCGGTGGCTAAAAAAGCCGAACCCCCGGCTACCAAAGCTGAAACCCCTGCAAGGCTCCTACGTCGTCACATCCGGTGGTTGAACCCCCATCCGAAGTACCACTTATTCAAGCCCCGCCACACAAAGCTCTAGCTGGCCCAACCGACGTCTCAAAAATCCTCGAAAAGGCCGGCAGCTTCAGCGTCTTCATCCGCCTATTGAAGAGTACATCCGTCAGCATTCAGATCGAAAACCAGCTCAACGTCTCCAACACCCTGACCATCTTCGCCCCGACAAACGCCGCATTCTCCGCTCTCAAGGCCGGCACTCTCAACACCCTCTCCACGGAGCAAAAAGTCCAGCTGGTGCAATACCATATCCTTCCAACCATGGTGTCGCTTCAGAATTTCCAAACTCTGAGCAACCCTGTGAGGACTCAAGCCAGCAACACCAATGACTACCCGCTCAACGTCACGGTTGAAGGGAATTACGTGAACATATCCACCGGAATCGTGAACACCACGATCTCCGGGACGGTTTATGAGGACAATCAGCTGGCTATTTACAAGGTCGACAAGGGTGCTTCTTCCTCTCGGCATTTTCGCTCCGAAACCAAAGTCATTGGCACCTTCACCGACGCCGCTGCTGAAGCCGAAGAAGGAGACTAATTCTTCGACTTCCTCGTCGTCGTCCGACGATTCGGACAGCCCGGTGGGGGGGGCGGCGGCGGAGGTGCATGCGTCGGATGCGCTTGGTGTGAACAAAAATGGGTTGGCGAACATTGGAGTTGCCGTTGTTACCGTGATTTCTATGTGGGTTCAATTTTAATTTTCCTTGTATGGTGACTGTTTGGGATGAAAGGTATTGATGATGATCAGGGCGATGATTTAATGGATTTGGATGATCAATAACGGACTTGTTGTTGTGTTAGTCTAGTTTAGTATGTTTTTATGTGGGGTTTGTGATGAGCTTTTCTGCTCTGTTTGAATTGAATTAATGTGATGTTTTCCTTTTTGTTTTTTTTTTCTTTTCGAAGAGCTTGTGGAAATATTATCTTCATATATTCATATATATATATATATATCCTCATTAATCTTCTGAATTTGAAACTTAATTTAAATGCCTAATATTTACTCTACTTCAAACTAAACTCTTATAATATGAAGTAGTGCATACATATATACATACATATATATATATATATGAGCCCTCAGCCATAATTAATTGGTTGACGATCACATAAATGAAATTCGGCAATGTGCAACATGGTTAAGTGAGACTAAATCCCCTGAAGTTTAAGCTAATAGGTGAAATAATCTTTTCTTTAAAAATGCTTAATCCTTGATTACAATTTTGTCCTCGAACACTAACCCATCCACATATATGGCTATTGCATGGATCTTTTCGGTGTAAAATTCACGGAATTGTGCTTATAAACATAGTTTAACTGAGGCATTTCACATTTAATTCCATTACAATATGTAGAGTTTATCATTTCATTCTCCTATTAATAGATAATAATAAATAATAAAAATAAAATTTTACGGACTTTGACGTCAAAGGAAATATTTCAAGAGAGTGCAAAAAAGCACCTTTTAAAGTTTTAAAGAGTATACATTGAGATTTGAAAACTGGAAAGTGGTTGCCTCTATAATCTAGACTTTGGTGGTAATTTCATATATGATTACGCCATATAAAATATGAAATTTTAATCCCGACTCCAAATCTATATTATTATACTTTAAAAGAGCCAACGTCCCCGTTCCTATTTGCCATGTTAGCATCACGTGGTAACCACGTCAACGTCATATGGATATTTATTTTTTTACTTTGTTTATCTATTTACATATACTTTGCTTTGATTGTCTATTCCACACGCGTAAACCATACAACTAGTTTAAAAAAAAGGGAAGAACGTACCTATAATATATTAGCACCATCGTCTGAAGGCCTTTGTCTTCCAAAAAGTTAAAAAAGAACAATAAAACTCCATTTTATTAAGATATTATGCATGTAAAATTAAATGAAATTAAAAGCTTTGTTTGATACTATATTAATGCAGGTGAAACGTACTTTTGGATATCATTTCTCAAGGAGAGAAATCAATTTATCAGTAGAGAGGATAGCACAATCTAGTAACTGTTTCCCAATAACTCGAAAAAGCGAAAATGTGATTTCTATATTTCATCTTATAATGGAGTACTAAAATTAAAATAGATCCTCGGCCTGCTTACTGATGGAGAGTGGTCCAACAAACCAATCATGAATCAAATTATCACTCACTATTCATGAAGTTGGGCCACCAGCCATAATTTTACAAACTATGAGTTTGAGGTAACATACGAAGATGGTGTTTTAGAGATTAAGTTGGAAATGTGTATTTGGGAGGGGTGAAACTTTTAACAAAGTTATGTAATATAAAAAATAGTATAAAAATTTGAAATGTTTTCAGAAAAAATATGCGAAATGGATATTATCTAGTTCGTCTAATCATTATGAGTATTTTAACATAAAAATCATCTCATTTTTATTTGAAATGAGAAAATTATGGAGTTTTTTGAAAATAGAAGAGAGAGAAAGTTTGATGTAGAGTTAAAAATTTAAACTCCCAATGGAAAAATGCAATCTCGAGGGTGTTTGGCGTATACCATCTGGAGATGATATTTTGTCATTTGGATTTTAAATTTACAACTCTGTATCAAATTTTTTGTATCTTTCATTTTCAAAAAATTTAAACTTTAAAAGTCCGTAACTTTTTCATTTCAAATCAGAATGAGATGAATTTTATGTCAAAATACTCGAACAATGAGACGAACAAGACAAGATCTATTTTTGTATTATTTTCTATATCATAGAACTTTTTTAAAAAATTTCCCCCTAAACACACATTTTCAACTCAAATTTCAAAACACAATTTCCATATGTTACCCCAAATGGCCCTTAAACTTTTGCTCTAGCATTCATGTCAAGGAAATCATGCATATCTTTCTTAGATTTCCTGTGAAAAATGCATCTTACCAATATCAAGTAATAAATTATTAGTATTATTATTATTAATATTTTCGTTAACCAAAAGGTTGCAATATTTCACTCAATTCATTCTCTAACAACACCTATAAAACCCTTCTCTTCCAACAACACCATTCATCAAACACACACCACAAAACCCACTTCTCCTACTAAGCAACTCACCTCCTCATCAAAGTTCAATCCACCCCAAAAAAAAAAAAAAGATGAAGAAACAAGTTCTCAGCTCCTCCTTCCTAATCATCTTCCTCTTCCAGTTGTGCACCACAACCCTAGGTCAGTCTCCGGCTCAATCGCCGTTGCAGAACCCGGTGGTGGTCAAGCCTGCTCCTCAAAACCCGGTGGTGGTCAAGCCTGCTCCTCAAAGCCCAGTGGTCATGCCTGCTCCTCAAATCCCAGTGGTCATGCCTGCTCCTCAAAGCCCAGTGGTCAAGCCTGCTCCTCAAGCCCCGGCTCAAGCTCCAGCAGCCAAACCAGTAGTCCAGCCCCCAACAACTCCTGTCGTACCGACCCCAACCCAAGCCCCGTCCCAGGAGCCCCTCGTCCACTCCCCGCCGCGCAAGGCCCCGAAGCCTCCTCCCCAGAATGTCACCGAGATCCTCGACAAGGCCGGCGGCTTCAGCGTCTTCATCCGCCTCCTTAAGAACACCGACGTCGTCAACCAGATCGAGAACCAGCTCAACTCCTCCAACAGCCTGACTATCTTGGCCCCGACAAACGGCGGATTCTCTAGTCTCAAAGGTGGCATTCTCAACTCCCTCACTCCCGAGCAGAAAGTCCAGCTCCTCCAGTTCCATATCCTCCCGTCGTTTGTCTCCCTCCAAAACTTCGAAACCATAACCAACCCTGTGCGTACTCAGGCTAGTAACTCCGTCGACTACCCCATGAACATCACCACCGAAGGCAGCTCCGTTAACATCTCCACCGGCATCGTCAACGCCACCATCTCCGGCACGGTGTACGCCGATAACCAGCTGGCGATTTACCGAGTCGACAGCGTGCTTCTCCCTATGGGAATCTTCGCTCCGAAAGTCGATTCTCCAACACCATCCCCGGCCCCTGCTCTCGCGCCAATCGTGCCGTTGAAGCCTAAGAAGGAGGCTCCGGCTACCGCTTCGGCCTCATCATCGGCGCCTTCTAACTCGTCCGCGGCTGCATTGAAACCATTGCCGAAGACGAATTCGTCGACCGCAGCCGCTGTGATCAGCCCTGTTGCGGCGTTGGATGAGTCCGGTGCGGTTGGCGTGGCGTCGGTTGGCTTTGCTGTGACCAGCGCAGTGGCAGTTATTCTGTTGGCTCAATTTCTTTGAGTGGTGTTTTGCGGCGGAGTACTTTAATTTGAAAGAAATCGATAGATCGCGATGAGTGGTCTGGAATAATGTTGTTGGCTATATTTATGTTAGAGTAGTGAAGTATTTTTTATACATATCTTGTATATCGTGCGTCTGATGATGATCGGTTTGGTGATGAGAAGTTGTACCCGTGTGGCTTGATTTAATTTGATATTCTTTTTTTATTTAAGATTTCTCTATTAACTCAATGGTTGATTGGAATTTCTGCAATTAATGGAAATAAATATCTTAAGAACATCTACAAGAACAAAGTAATATTAAAAAGAAAGGTAATATTTTCATCCTTAAATAAGATCGTGCATTTAGCCTTCATCAATCCTGATTAAATATTGCTGTATTACATTATGTCAGGGGGAAAAAAATGGCGTGGCGGGAGGGGCCAAGAAATGGGTTGACCCGAGCAGCTAGTTTTTAGGATGGCCAATGATTGACGGTCTATTTGAACGAGTTTTCTAGAAGTTATTTTTAGCTTTTTATCTTAAAAAACTACTTCTAAAATATTTGGATAATATGTCAGAAGTTCAGTTTTCAATCAAAAGTAAAAATTTCGCTTTTAAAAAAAATCTGAATAGATTTTAAAACGTGTATCATAATTTTAATAAGATATTAAAAATATCATTATATCATTTTTAAAAAGATGGTTCTATTTTTTTTTTTAATACATAAATGAAGAAGATGAACTAAAGTCTTAACTCAAATTTATTAAAAAGAAAGAAAAAAGGAAACAAAATAAAGAAAATCATAATATAATCCCAAAACATATCAAAAGATACAAATAATAAATAAAACAACCCTTCACAGTTTTTAAATAAAAATTTAATAAAAAACTATAACTTTTACTAATTAAAAACAAAATTCTATCAAATGAGTCATATATATGAAATAAAACCAAAGTTCAATTATCTCCATATGATCATAATTGAGTGTAACATTCACAAAAGCATATCCCCGCGGGCCTCACCTCCCTCCGCCCTTGTTTATTAAATCAGGATTCGGAGGCTACTATATTAACAGCTTTCATCTTAAAACACATGCTTCAAAATATAATTCCACTCTCTTAGTATCTATTAATATTCACGAAGCTGAAGTTGAGCTCATGTTTGGTTCCAAGGTTCAAGTACAAAAATCTCAATTCAGTTTGTCTTTTTCTAAAAAGTCAATAAAAAAATATAATTAGTTTTTAAAAAGTTAATCAATTTCAATCTAAAAATTCAATTCCAAATCAATGCATCAAACGCACCCTGAGTTTCGATCAGTTCTTAATGGTGATGACCTACATTTCAGAGGATGCAAGATTCTATGGATATAGTGTCGTTTAGGATAACCATAACGCAGCATGGCTTAAAATTATTGGTTTTGATCATGCCAAGGCATTTGATTAGGACATAGCACAATATCAGTTGATTAAAAAAAATTATATGGGGCACTTATACTATTTCACATAATAAGATTTGGTTCGTTAAAAGCTTGGTACAATAGTAATTAATGATCACAAAATGTAATTTTCTTTAGAAGCTGAGAGCATAGCTGCAATGCTGGATTTATATATATAGATATATATATATATATATCGGAATTTTAAACTAATATGTTGAAAAGCTAAGGTACACCAAATTTACATAGCATCTAGTAAGACAAAAAAAAAAAAAAAAGATAGCACTTCTACCCTGTCGATCGAATGATGTGAGTGACCCACCATTGTAGTCGCGAAGCCTTTTTTTTTTTTTTTTTTTTTTTTTTTTGCCATGTTTTATCGAGCGGATCACATGCTCTCACTTAATTTAATGATTGAAATATAATTATGTAAAAAAAATTCCTGACTGCCAATAAACCTTTGCAATGATCTTTGAGAGGGGTTACATCCCTAAAGTTTAACTAGGCCATCAGCAAGTTCGGCAACTAAATAAAAGAAGAAAAAAGAGCATATATATGTACCTCCCACAACTTGCATGCGTTTGAATCAACATCACTCCAAATCTTCTACATGTCATGCCAATAATTAATATCGATCGACCTATCTTTTTCCTTCTCACCATTAAGCCTATTATTATATATGTTAGAAGTAATGCATAAACACATAGATATTGCATTGCAACTAACCAACTAACATGCTTTTCTGCAAACCAATACTTCGTTTGACATGTAAACGCAATTTCAATAAATTGTATTTTTTTGTCTCAATTTTTATCTTTTTTCGAAAAGTCAACAAAAATTATAATTAATTTTTAAAAACTCAACTAATTCCAACTTAAAAATTTTATCTGACGAATCAAATGCAAATTAAATAACTTATTTAATTTTCACCGTAAATATATTCCCTCGATATAAAACCCCCTTCCTCCCTCCCTTCAAGATCATTCATCGATCAAACACTTAGCAAAAACAACGACTCTTCTTTTCTAGAAAGAACATAATCTTCATCACCAAAACACATAAATGGTGCCAAAACAGGCTTTCATTACCCTCTCATTCCTAATCATCTTCATAACCACAAGTACTGTAGCTCAATCGCCGGCTCAAGCCCCATCGGGTACTCAGAATCACCAACCCTCAACTCAAGCATCCCCGGCTCAAGCGCCAACGACCGTGCCGCTCGTTCAAGCCCCGCCGGCCAAGCGGAGTCGAATCGAACCAACCAACGTCACCGAAATCCTCGAGAAAGCCGGCGGATTCAGCCTCTTCATCCGCCTCCTGAGAAGCACCGACGTCATCACCGAGATCGAAAACGACCTCAACGCCTCCAACACCGTCACCATCTTGGCCCCGACCAACGGCGGATTTTCGGCACTCAAGCCGGGAACTCTCAACACCCTCAGCCCAACACAAAAGACTCACCTCATCGACTACCACGTCATTCCCACCTTCATTGCCCTCCAGAACTTCCCAACCCTAACGAACCCGATCCACACTCGGGCCAACAGCCGTGACTACCCGCTCAACGTAATCACCGATGGAAACTCCGTCAACATATCCACCGGCGTCATCAACACCACGATCTCCGGGACGATTTATTCCGATAATCAGCTTGCTATTTACCGGGTCGACAGTGTGCTTCTTCCCAAAGCCATTTTTGGTCCGAAGGCCATTTCGCCGGCGCCAGCTCCGGCACCCGTGCCATTGAAGCCTAAGAAGGAGGCTTCATCGTCATCCTCTTCGGCAACATCAGCGTCAAGTACTGGATCATCGTCGTCGCCGTCGTCGTCGTCGTCATCCAAACCTTCATCGAATTCGACGTCGTCCTCAGCGACGGCGGATGCGGCGGCGGCGGAACCCGAAGGGCCGGTTGCTGATGAATCGGATAGTACTTCTGGTGTCGTTAAGAGTACTACAGGAAATGGAGTGATGTCCGTTGGAGTTGCAGTGGTTGCCGCAGTTTTCATGTTGAGTCGATTTGATCAATTTGCTTGAGCTGAATTGTGAATATCAATGATACTGTCATCGGAGTTGGATTTGAAGGCATTCTTGGATTGCGATCGAAAGAGTGATTTTGAATAATGGCTGTTGTTGTATTACTAGACGTTGATGATCACGAGAACCTGTCGTTGTGTGAATTTAGTTATTTTTTTATGGTATGTAAACAATATGATGAAAACAATTTATGTAATTTTTCTGCAATGAAATGTGGAAAAATAATGATCTTTATTATTATTATTATTATTATTATTATTATTATTTGTAATAAATGTCTCAAGTTTGTTAAATGAACAAAATAATCATTTTCTTGAAAATGGTTAAAAATGATCAATCCTTGTTTGGCTACTTAATAGTTATTCATGCACTTAATTAATATTAATTAATGATTTATCAGTGTTAATTATCAGTTAATATTAATCATGTACCTTTATGGGTCAATATTAAATAATCATGTTTTCTCATCAGTTTCTTTTTCCCTTTTTTATGTTTTTTTTTTTAAGGTTGTTTCCCTCTCTCTTTTTCTGAGTTTGTAGGCTCCTGATTTATTTATTTTTGTTTAATAAAGTTTTTGCTCATTAAAAAAAAAAAAAAAACACCACTAATTGACTATGATGAAACAAAAATCATAGCAAGTTCATTGTTTGACCGAACCTTATTAACCAGTTCATCAATTATTTTAATGTTCACGATCATTTTCTTTTTTTTTTTTTTTAAAAGTCCGGCTATTTTTTTTTTTTTAAATAAGCGTCCACCATTTAACCTAATTTCGGAAAAACAGTAAAGTCAATTGTACACACGAAACTCCGAGAACAAAGTAAACAACATCAAAACAAATAACAGCAATAATATGTAAGAACATACTTTGCAATAATAAGACTAATTTGGATTAGAAAACATACGGTTTGTTGGAATTTGGGTTTATTTCTTCATCAATAATCCATTTTTGGTCAATTTAAGTTGAAGTGATCCTTCTAGCAAAAAAAAAAGTTGATGTGATCCCCTTAATTAAGTGAGATATAAAAAGTCAATTTAACCAGGAATAAATGTGTCCATTTAAAAGTCAATTTCTAGATTTTTTTTTGCTTCGGTAATAATAGAGGCAATGTCCTTCACTTATGTCTTCCATCCGTTTATTATTAGATACCATGGTGTGAGTAGTCTCATTACGTGGGAGTTGATTTTGATTGACTGGGCTAGTCCATCAACTATTTTGGTATTGTTAAATGAGCAATGGTCAAGCCCAAAGTTTTTGTTCCAAGGGGTCTTCTCCTATTTGAGTTTCAATATTTGTATTCACCTATGAGTTATTTTAGTATTTACTAATGGATCCAATTTTTGATTCGGGGTTGAATTCTTTTCTATTTGGAGCAATTTATGTCTTATATATTTTGTTTCTTATGAAATGAAATTTCCCTTTCAAAAAATAACATAAAATAAAATGAAAAGCTGAACTCTGTTATTAAATCCTGCTTTTGGAAGCAAATAGTCACTTTTAAACACCAGATTACCAAGTGAATATTGGTTAGATGCGCTATATTTTTTTAATACATGCACACGTCATTCAACTAATTTTGTTTATTGTATTTTCAAATATCTCTAATGAAAATACTAAATTTATTTGTGAAAGTTAAATTTTGACATTTGAATAGGAAAATCACTTTCTAATACAATATTATGTTAAATTTGATAAATACTAAACTTATAATGAATATCAAATTTAATATTTGATTGTTATTGATTAGTGATTTATATTTTTTAGAAAATTTAATTTCATGAATTTTGAAGTTTAATGTCATGATAATTAGCAGATATATCATTATAAATAGTATTATATATTTGAGTATAAAATAAGATAATATCTCAAATATACTATTTAGCTTCTTTTGTGTTTTTTTTTTTAAACAAATATACCATTGATTTTTGGCACATACAAGTATTGGAGCCCGAATCATGAGATCTATTATCCGAGCTGTACATACTATACTTATTTTCTTTTCCTCTCTCTATTTTTTTTTTATAATAAATGTTTGGTTGGTTAATTTGAGTTAAAATATTTTAGTTATAATAGTAAATTTTTTAAAATTTTTAAAAAAGATAAAATATTAAAAAAAAAACCAAAAACTTAAAAAATAAAATAAAAAAAAATTGAGTTGAATTGAATTAAATCAACCAACTAAACATGTTTTGTTTCGTTGGTTTCCAAAATATGGGTCCCACATTTTCTTTTACATTGCGCCAAAACCAGGACAGTTTTCTTCTCCACTCTCGCTACCCATACCCATGTACTTCACTCTCTCTCATCTTTCTGTCTCCTTAACACTCTCTCTAAACCCACTCAATCAAACGTTATTTGTTAAGAAAAAACAAAATTCTTCCATCTATGTTTCTCTCTCACCTGTGCAATTTTTTCATATTTCCTTTTCGCATGGTCAGCTTTCGGATTTTTTTTTTTTGAATACCCATCTTTTTCTTTTTTTTTTTTGGCTCAATGATACCCATCTTTCTCTTAGTTTATGGGATTTGTCTTTATGAACCCAAAAAAAAAAAAAGGATGAGCTTTCCTTCTCCTGTTTACCCCTTGATTCCTGATTTGCTGCTTTGAGATTTTCAAAAATCTTCTTCTAATCTGTTTTTTTTCCTGCTTTGCTGTCGTTTCTGGGCAACTCATTGTTTATTCTTTGTTTTGTTTATTAATGAAGGCTTTTCACAAAAAAGGGAAAAAAAAAAAAAAACTCTCAGATCTGTCTTTTTCATGCTCTAAGAAATAAAGAACAATTGAAGCCAAAAAAATAGAAGATATTCACTCAGGAAAAAAAAAAAAAAAAAAAAAAAAAAAAAAAAAAAAAAGAGAAGATAATGGAAGAGGGACTGGTCATATTTTTCTGGGTTGTGAAGAAGGACAATTTTTGGAGGTTCAAGAGCAATGTTTGTGGGAGGAATTTGAAGAGAAAAATGCTTAATACAAAGATTCATCATCGGTGATAATGGATCCGAATTTTTGGTGCTTGATAATAATCAATTATGGTGTTTGGGAATTTGTGAGGTTTAAGTGATAGTGATACAGAGGGGGTGTGATTGAACGATTTTTGAGAGAGAGAGAGAGACTTTTTTTAACGGAAGACGTTTTTTTCTCTGTTAGTGGCTTTTTTTTAAATGAAGTTGATGTGTCCAAAAATTATTAGAGGGACGGAGGGGGAGACAAAATAAGGGGATCAGAGGATGTGCCTCCCATACCGACACCCGACACCTGCATGAAAACTCCATTTTCCGGCTCTCCAAAGTGAATGAGCCGCTCTTAACAGTATGATAAAAGAAGATACAGATGGCATTAAGTGTTTGTGTCGAAATTTGATTCAACGACGAACAACAAGATACAAAGTTTAATTAGTGTTTGAAGTTTTAGCGAAATCTAACTTTGATTCTCTCCAAATCTCAGGTGCTTTCAAAAACGTACAAATCTCATGACTTCACCCCTTATTTATAGTTTTTTGTGGTGGGATTATAGGGCCCGTTTGGTGGAGTAGTTTGAGTTGAGATTTTTAAGTTTCAATAGTAAATTTTTTTGAATTTTCAGAAAAGACAAAAAACTTTTTGAGGAAAAGACAAATTTTTGGGGAAAAAGACAAAAAAAAGTTTGAGTTGAATGGTTTGAACCATTCAACCAAACACCTCCTATGTCTTTAAAACATGTACCTTCCACAACTTGCATAAATTGCATGCGTTTAAATCAGCATCACTCCAAATCTTCTACTTATTGTCTCGTACCAATGATATCGATCTATCTTTTTCCTTCTCACCATAAAGCCTATTATTATTATATAAATGTTAGCGAAAGTAAAGCATCAAACAGATAGAGATATTGCATTGCGACTAGCCAACTAATAACAAGCTTTTCCGTAACCTAAACAACTCATTTAATTTTCACCTTAACTAAATTCCCTCAATATAAAACCCCCTTCCTCCTCCCTCGAAGATCATTCATCGATCAAACACTTAGCAAAAACAACAACTCTTCTTTTGTTGCAAAAACATCCTCTTCATCACCAAAAACACACAAATGGCGGCAAAACAGGCTTTCATTTCCTTCTCGTTCCTAATCATCTTCATAACCACTAGTGTAGCTCAATCTCCAGCTCAAGCCCCGTCGGGTACTCAAAACCATCAACCCTCGACTCAAGCATCCCCGGCTCAAGCGCCAACGACTGTGCCGCTCGTTCAAGCCCCACCGGCCAAGCGGAGTCGCCTCGAGCCCACCAATGTCACCGAAATCCTCGACAAAGCCGGCGGATTCAGCCTCTTCATCCGCCTCCTGAGAAGCACCGACGTCATCACCGAGATCGAAAACGACCTCAACGCCTCCAACACCGTCACCATCTTGGCCCCGACCAACGGCGGATTTTCGGCACTCAAGCCGGGAACTCTCAACACCCTCAGCCCCACACAAAAGACTCACCTCATCGACTACCACGTCATTCCCACCTTCATTGCCCTCCAGAACTTCCCAACCCTAACCAACCCGATCCACACTCGGGCCAACAGCCGTGACTACCCGCTCAACGTAATCACCGATGGAAACTCCGTCAACATATCCACCGGCGTCATCAACACCACGATCTCCGGGACGATTTATTCCGATAATCAGCTGGCTATTTACCGGGTCGACAGTGTGCTTCTTCCCAAAGCCATATTTGGTCCGAAGGCGATTTCGCCAGCGCCAGCTCCGGCACCCGTGCCATTGAAGCCTAAGAAGGAGGCTTCATCGTCATCCTCTTCGGCAACATCAGCGTCAAGTACTGGATCATCGTCGTCGCCGTCGTCGTCATCGTCATCCAAACCTTCATCGAATTCGACGTCGTCCTCAGCGACGGCGTCGACGGCGGCGGCGGAACCCGAAGGGCCGGTTGCTGATGAATCGGATAGTACTTCTGGTGTCGTTAAGAGTACTACAGGAAATGGAGTGATGTCCGTTGGAGTTGCAGTGGTTGCCGCAGTTTTCATGTTGAGTCGATTTGATCAATCTGCTTGAGCTGGATATCAATGATGCTGTGATCGGAATTGGATTGGAAGGCATTCTTGTATTGCGTTCGAAAGAGTGATTTTGAATAATGGCTGTTTGTGTATGACTAGTTCGTGATCGCGAGAACGTGTATTATTGTGTGAATTTAATTAATTTTTTGTCTTCTTATTATATTAACATATGATGAAAACAGTTAATATTGTAATTTTTCTGGAATGAAATGTGAAAAAGTGATTTCTTTAAATGTTTTTTTTTTTTTTTTTGTAATTAATGTCTTAAGTTTTGTTAAATTAACAAAATAATCGTTCTCTTTAAAATGGTTAAAAATTGTCGATCCGATACTTAATGGTCATTCATGTACTTAATCAATATTAGTTAATAATTTATCAGTTAATAATTGATTAACTACTATTAATATTAATCATGTGCTTTTATCTATGGATATTAAACAATCATGTTTTCTGGTTAGTTTCTTTTTTATCTTTTTTATGCTCTTTTTTTTAAGGTTGTTTCCTGGCCGCCTCTCTCTTTCTCCAAGTTTGTAGGCTCTTGATTTTTTTTTTTTTTTCATTTAATAAAGTTTTTGCTTAGTAAAAAAAATTATTGATCGACTATGATTAAACATATATCGTAGCGAATTCATTGTTGAACGAATTTTATTAACCAGTTCATCATTTATTCTAATGCCCACGATCATTTTCTTTAAAAAAAAAAAAATCCGGCTATATATATATATATATATATTTTTAAACGCGTCCACTATTTAACCTAATTTCTCAAAAACAGTAAAGTCACAATATCACTCCGAGAACAAAGTAAACAACATCAAAACAAATAATAGCAATAATATTTAAGAATATATTTTGCAATAATAAGACTAATTTTGATTATGAAACATAAGGTCTGTTGGAATTTGGGTTTATTTCTTCATCATTAATCCATTTATGGTCAATTTAAGTTGAAGTAATCCCCTTAATTAAGTGAGATTAAAAAAGTCAACTTAAGCAGGAATAAATGTGTCCATTTAAAAGTCAAATTCTAGGTTTTAATTTTTTTTTTTGCTGAATCTAGAATTGTTTAATTACAAATTGAAATTCATATAATGTTTAGTATCAAAAAAAGATACTAAACGACACCCAAATGAAAAGCTGAACTCTGTTATTAAATCCTCCTACTGGGAGCAAATAGTTACTTTTAAACACCAGATTAGCAAGTGAATAATGGTTAGATCGAATACGCTATATTTTTGTACACACACATCATTCAAATAATTTTGTTAATTTATAGTATTTTCAAATTAATAAATGAATTTTTATTTGATATCAGCATCTCCAATATTATGCATTACTAAATTCATTCGTTAAAATTTTAAGATTTGAATAGGAAAATAACTCTCTAATACAAAGTTATGTTGAACTTGATAAATGCTAAACTTATAATGAATGTTAAATTTAATATTCGTTGTTTTTTTTATTGGTGTTTTATATTTTTTAGAAAGTTTATTTTTGCAAATTTTAAAGTTTAATGATCATGATAATTAATAGATATAGCATTACAAATATCATTATGTATTGGAGTATAAAATAAGATAACGTCGCAGATATGCTATAAAGCTTCTTTCGTGTTTTTTTTTTTTTTTTTTCCTCTTTCCAAAACGAACGGGGTCGCTCTTAACAGTATGATAATATCAGTTCCTCTCTCTCGCGCGCACAAATAGCCAGGATAGGCATATTGTAACTTGTAAAATGCTTTCCATCTTTAATCAAATATGAAATCACACCTCTTTCACCTTATTTATTATTTTATTCTCTCCCAAACACTAACAAAAGTCGTCTTCTCCATCTTGATTATATGCATCTAACACTTGTGTTGCATTATATTGACACATTCTTTTCCAAATCTAAACCTCCGAGTTTACATCTATGCCATTCCTTCCTAGAAACTTTAGATTCATTCATAATTGTTTTAAAACCATGACGAAACATTCTTTCATGTCCTTTTCATTACTAATCATCTTCATTATCTACCACTTCACCACAATTTTTGCTCAGTCCCCGGCACAAGCCCCAACTCACGATCACCCCTCTCAAACAATATCCCCGGCTCAGGAGCCAACAACCGTGCCGCTTGTTCAAGCCCCGCCGGCCAAGCGGAGTCGCGCCGAGCCCACCTCACTGAAATCCTCGAGAAAACCGGCGGATTTAGCCTCTTCAGCCGCCTCCTGAGAAGCACCGACGTCGTCACTCAGATCGAAAGCGACCTCAACGCCTCCAACGGCGTCACCATCTTGGCCCCGACCAACGGCGGATTTTTGGTTCTCAAGCCGGCACTCTCAACACCATCAGCCCCCAACAAAAGACTCAACTCATTGACTAGTACGGAATTCCCACCTTCATTGCGCTCCAGAACTTCCAAATCCTAACGAACCCTACCCACACTCAGGCCAGCAACACCCGTGGCTACCCTCTCAACGAAACTCCGTCAACATATCCACCGGCATCATCAACACCACGATCTCCGGGACGGTTTATGCCGATAATCAGCTGACTATTTACCGGGTCGACAGTGTGCTTCTTCCCAAAGCCAGTTTTGCTCCAAAGGTGAGTTCGCCAGAGCCAGCTCCGGGACCTGTGGCGTTGAAGCCTAAGAAGGATTCTCCGTCATCGTCTTCATCGACAACATCAACGACATTGTCTGGACCATCGTCATCGGCATCATCGCCATTTAAACCGTTGTCGGGGTCGACGTCAGCATCGGGATCAGAAGGGCCAATTGCTGCATCGGATTCGGATACTTCCGGTGTCGTGAAGACGTTCGCCGGAAATTGCATGGTCTCCGTTGGACTTGCAGTGGTTGCGGCAGTTAATTTGCTGTTTGCTTGAGCTGAATATATCAATGAATGTCTCTTATGATCGGAGATAAATGTACTCGAAGGCCATTTGGTGTATTACGATCGAGGAGTGAATTTGTAATAACTGTCTTTTGTGTGTAAGACTAGTTAGCTAGTGTGCATTATGCATGACGATCCGCTGATAAGAACGTACGTACTGTAATTACTTTTTGAATTGGAATTAATTTGATTTCTTTTTTTCCATAAATAATTTGATTTTCGTTTTCTCTGAAATCAATTTAAAGTGCGAAGTTTTTATCAAAAAAATAATAAGAATAAAGTGCGAAGTTTACAACTAGTTATAATATAGCAGGGTAATTCCAAATTCCAGGGACACACGACTAATAATTATAATCTTGTGTCATAGCTTTATGATCATTGGTCATTATCTCTCCATGTACCCAAAAAAAAAAAAATCATTGATCATATCATTACTAAAGTCTCCTGTGAAAGAAAAAAGGTTAATTTGCCCTGGTAATGATCATATTATTTGTTTTCTTTTTGCACAATCAGTATTTAGATTGACATATTGGATCTGTACTGCCGTACTGGATCCATGTGTCATGACATATATGCATTAATTCTAACGTTGACACCCTGCTATTGGTTACCAAAAAGAAAAAGATCTTATAATGGTGATAAATAATATGACTCTTAACAAAATGACGCACCGTGATTTCATTAGACGAAAAGGAAAGTGTATTTGTATTATATAGCGGACTCTACGGATCCTAAAATGAAGTAGTTTAAGGTGAAATATGATTGAGTCGTGGTGCAAGCAATAGGTTGATTTTTCTGATTCTTTTCAGATATTTCTCAGAATTTTTTCTGAAATTCTAAAACCCAAAAAAAAAAAAAAAAAAAGAGGAATTTCCACTGTATAACCTTTCATTGTGTTCTATCTATAAAAACCTGTTGATTTCATCATTTGATATAATAAGATTTCAATGATTTGATTTAAGATGGGAAATAGTTTCATATTATGTGCTATAAATTAATTTTAATATGGACACTCATAAATCATATTATTAAAA
This sequence comes from Ficus microcarpa, assembly GCA_025413485.1. Taxonomy (NCBI): domain Eukaryota; kingdom Viridiplantae; phylum Streptophyta; class Magnoliopsida; order Rosales; family Moraceae; genus Ficus; species Ficus microcarpa. The sequence goes on along the minus strand of CM046377.1, from coordinate 23,112,691 downwards.
TTGATGCCTAACGGTTAAAAAGTTGTATCCTACCAATAATATAAAAAAATGATCCTACCATTGAAGGAAGATTTAAAAAAAAAAAAAAAAAAAAAAAAAAAAAAAAAAAAAAAAAAAAAAACTACAACCTCATTTCAATTGTTAATTTTTTAAGAAACTATACCAAAATTTTGACATAATTTTCTTTACAGATATTTTTGTCCACGCTCGCATGTATACATCCTTCTCTTTCTGATTTATCTGATATATCCTTTTAAGCCATAGCTCGGCACCCGCATGAAAGCTTCTCTCTTAACAAGGTAATATGTGATAGGACCACTTCTTCTCTCTTACTACACTACACGTTAACACTCTCTCTATCTCCTTCACCTTTACCCCAAACAACGACGACAGCCATATATATTTGTTACCACGTTGCTTTTCACATCCTTAACTAAATATGATATTGCACCCTTTTTATAATCATATTATAACCCTAATTCATCATCTCTCGACACTTATAAAATGCCGATTTTCTCCCACTTCCAACATCAAAAACATCAAACACTTGTGTTGCCCTAACATACTTTCATAAAAAAAAATGACGAAACAAGGTCTCATTTCCCTCTCATTACTTCTTTTCTTCTTCTTCCAATGTACCACAAGTACTATAGCACAATCTCCAGCCCAATCTCCATCGCAAAGCCAAGCTCAGACCCCGGCTACGCCACCAACATCGACAGCACCGGTCGTCGAACCGCCATCCGAAGTACCCCTTGTTCTAGCCCCGCCGCACAAAGGCGCTGCCGCAGCCGAAGCCACCTCCACTAACGTCACCAAAATCCTCGAAAAAGCCGGCGGCTTCAGCGTCTTCATCCGCCTCCTGAAGAGCACCTCCGTCGGCATTCAGATCGAAAACCAGCTCAACGTCTCCAACAGCTTGACCATCTTCGCCCCAACAAACGGCGGCTTTTCCGCTCTCAAACCGGGCACTCTCAACTCGCTCTCGACCGAGCAGAAGGTCGAGCTCGTGCAATACCACATCCTTCCGTCATATATCCCGCTCGAAAACTTCCAAACCCTCAGCAACCCTGTGCGGACACAAGCCAGCAACACTCACGACTACCCACTGAACATCACAGTCGAAGGCAGTTCGGTGAACATATCGACCGGAATCGTAAACGCCACGATTTCCGCTACGATTTATGAGGACAATCAGCTGGCTGTTTACAAGGTTGATAAGGTGCTTCTTCCTCTTGCTCTTTTTTCTCCGAGGCCGAAGTCCCCGGCGCCCGTGGCGGAGGGATTGTCACCGGCACCGGCAACGGCACCGGCACAGACGATCGACGTGAGTCCTAAGGACTTTCCGGCATCGTCATTGCTTGCGCCGGCTCTTGCTGCGTTACTGAATGATGCGTCCGGTGGTTTTAGTCTAATGGGCAGTAGAAATGGGGTTTTGTCTGTTGGAGTTGCGGTGTTTGGTGCAGTTCTTTCTGTTTTGGCCTTATTTTGATTGAATGGGAAGTGATCGTGGATTTGCGGTGTGTGCTGGTTAGGAATAATGCGCTGTTTGTATTGGACTATAGCTAGGTATGTTTTATATGTTATATGCTTTGTATGAGTGTTAATACTTTTTCGAATTGAATTAATTTGAATTTCTTTCTTTTTAAGATGTCTGACTATAAGTTATTATCCAGGCTTATATTTGTATTTAAATAATCCTTTTTGAGTGCTACATATAATTGGATTAAGAAATAATTAGATGCAACTGAAGAACACCCCAAATAGGTGGAATAAGACTTAACAAAAGGACTCTTGATAATTTGTTTAGAAGGAAAAAACAAAACAAATATATATTAATAATAAGGGGGAAAATAGATATCTTCTGTGGGTTATAGGACGGGAATTCGGCCAAATTCATTTCCCTATAATGAAAATTAGCCAAATAACTACCTTTTTTTCATTCATTGACCAACATGACATAAATTCTCCTTTCTTGATAAATATGACAAAAAATTTAGTTTTACTTTGTGTCATATTAGTCTACTATCAAATTTTTATATCATTTTAATGCTATGATCTTTAAATTTGTGCGGTTAAGTGTTTTCCCCTTTCACACATTCAACTTCTAGCCGAGCATAGAACAAACGAGCCAACCAATGAGGTGATTTATAAGATTATCTCTCGAAAAACACATTTATGAATTGGTCTCCCAGCTCAGCTAGAATAGTTTCAATTATTTAACCTCCAATTAAATAATTATGAAGGCTCGAAAATTCAATAGAGAAGACAAACTGCATAAATGTTTGGGCTATTTGACAATTTTCGCTGATATATCTTGATGGGCCCCTTAACAATCATAATAGTTGACAATCATGACATAAGACTAGAGTTTGATCAACCTATTTAGGCTGGGCTTGCAATTGCTTAACTACAGTCTATCTTTCATATCATGATGGGTTGCCAAGCTTGTGTGCATATATGTATTTATATATAGATCTATACATATATATATTCATACTACAAAGCCCAGGCCCGTGATGGAGTAGAGCATGATAGATACATAATTCACAACTTCCCAAGCTAGTTAACCAGGTGAATTTGCACTTGGTTTCGTGTTGTAGGTCGCAAATCATTGTTGTTATAATACGACGTGTATTACCATGAAAACGACTTGAAATATTGTACTTTATTTCTTTCCTTATCCCGCTCAAACTAGCAAATAGGATGAATGAACGTAGCTTGTTTGAAACGGATTGTTTAACTTGCAAAATATATCGACCACCATATCTAGTTTGATTAAGTATACCACACCTATAAAATGGTGCCCACGGGATATATCTAATTCCCGTCTATATTTTCCATTAATTGAGTGATAAACAATTACCAAAACTTTAAGAGATAAGTATCTAAATCTCCACCATGTTTAATCGAATTATCACATTTTATTATGTGTTTTCAGGAATGTCACGATCATCTTACGTATTTGTAATTATGTAAGATCATTCTTTTATAAAAATTTTATCAAAAATTTAGGGTCCGTTTGCCTCATCATCTCATTTCAACTCAAACTGTACTTTTTTTTGTCTTTTTTCGAAAAATTTTTTGTCTTTTTCTCAAAAAGTTTTTTGTCTTTTCTGAAAATTCAAAAAATTTTACTATTACAACTAAAATATTTCAACTCAAACTAACCAAGCAAACGGACCATTAAGGTTAATTTATTTTGAGTTGTTAAAATGAAATTTTTTTTAATTTAAGTTTAGTCAAATTTTGTCAAAAAGGAAGTTTTTTAACATAAAATTAAGAGAGAGAGAGATGATTTGGCATTCCTGAAACACAACATAGAATGTGATATTTCAATAAAACACGAGAGATATTTAAATACTTATCCCATCTTTTAATAAATGATCGAATGCCACAAGAACATATACATCTACATATATATATATATATATAGGTACGTGAACGAAATTCCCACGAATAAAATTCCCGTTTTCAGTCCAGAGTTTCATGTGGTAGCCAGATAAACTAGTTGAGACTTTTAGCAAAGCAATGATTTGAAAAGCTAGCTAACACCGATATTAATAATTGGTTTTGGTGGTCACTGTGCTTTATTTTGTATCTTAGATTAGATTTTGTTTAATCCAACAGTGATCAATTAAGGCAGTTAAAGGTGACTCAAGGTCGTGTTTAATCCACATATAGACATGTACATACAAGTGCATGTATATATATATATATGTATATTTATGGATCAGCTCCAACCATGATATATATTGATGAAGGTTGGGCAGTACTCGTCACGGCACACAACTTGCAAAATTCTCATCAATCGCAATCATATATATGCGCTGGCAAAAAGTAAAACACTACAGTAAAACCAAACTTCGTTCTTAAGGTTTGGGCTTTGTGGCCAATGGATATATTTTATCTACTCTTTTTTTTTTTTTTCTCAGTTTACCGAAATAAGTGAAATCAAAGCAATCATAAAACATTCCTTTTTTTCCCTCCTACACCCACTTGAAAGAAAGAAATCCCCTCTGTTTTCCTGCTTTTCCAAGCAAACTAGTATAGCCCATCTAACACCATAATATTACATCTTGTGTCATATATTCTCTCTCTCGAGATCTCTCTCTCTCTCTCTCTCTCTCTCTCTCTCTCTCTCTTTCCATTCATGAATTCCTTCATCTTCCCTACAAAGTCAGACATGCTAACTACTGAGGTTTCACAAGTAACTAAAAATGGAACCCTCTCACCTAATAGATTTTCATTCACCTCTCAGCGTCAATAAAAGCCCAACTCTCCCACCACAAACCATGCATCAAACACTTTTGTGACGACTACTTCTCTTCTCTTCTTCTTCTTCTTCTTCTTCTTCTTCTTCTCTTGACTTACTAATTATCTTCCAAAACATGTCCAACAAAATGCACCTCTCCTCACTCCCATTCCTCCTGCTCCTCATCCTCCACTCCACCACCGCCGCATTAGCCCAAACGGCGCCCGCCCTTTCCCCCGGTCCGGCCCCCGCTACCGACGTCAACAAGATCCTCACCAAAGCCGGGCAATTCACCGTCCTCCTCCGCCTCCTTAGGAGCACCAAAGTCGGCGATCAGATCAACAACCAGCTCGGCAGCACCAACAGCGAGCTGACCTTGTTCGCCCCGCCGGATAACGCCTTCTCGAGCCTCAAGACCGGCACGCTCAACCAGCTCTCCGACCAGCAAAAAGTCCAGCTCCTCCAGTTCCACATCGTCCCGTCTTTCATATCCATCTCCAACTTCCAGACGCTGAGCAACCCCGTCCAGACTCAAGCCGCCGACACCTACGAGTACCCGCTCAACATCACCACCGACGGCAGCCAAGTCAACATCACCACCGGCATCGTCAACGCCACTATCTCCGGGACCGTGTACTCCGACAATCAGCTGGCTATTTACCAGGTGGACAAGGTGCTTCAGCCTCTCGGAATCTTCGCGCCGAGGCCTCTGCCACCCGCCCCCGCTCCCGCCCCGCCCAAGTCTAAGAAGAAGGCGGAGTCCGAGGACGGTAGCCCCGTGGGTTCAGTGGATGCTTCCGGCTCGTTTGGTGGCGGTATTAGAATCCTTTGGATGGTCATGTCGTTTGGAGTTTCTGTTTTTGCAGCCATTTTCTTGTGACGGAAAAATATTGATGACTACTTGATGAATTTTTGGAATTATTTTTGGTGGCGAAGCAAAGTTGGATATTGAGGGGTTATCATGGTGGACGTGCTGTGTTGGATTGAAATAATGGTTGTCTCTCCGTTGGATCCATTGGTTTCATGCATGTCGGTTTGTGATGATCGGATAAAGCTCCCTTTTTTTTTTTTCCTTTCTTTCTTTTTGAACTTGATTTTATTTTAATTTTGTTTTGACAATTTTTCTGCATTCCGTTTTTCTTTTTCTTTCTTTTTTTTTTTTCCTTATATATTCATCTTGAGCTTCTTTGTATTATGAGAAACCTTGTATGATTCGTCCAAGAAAAAGTTGTGTCTCAAGCATATGATTTTTCTGTTTAATACTGTTGGTTTCCAACTAGAGTTAATATTCGTAATGAGAAGTTATTAGGAACCGAACTAAAGGGTGGTTATTTTTCAACCCATAAAAAAAAGAAGGAAGAAAAAAAACGGAGGTTATTTTCACCTACACCCTCTGTACATTCACTTTTTAGAGATCTAACTATCATAATATTTCGAAACATATATATATATATATATTTGAATCCTATATTGTAAACTGCTTACTTTCATACAAATTGCAGTATTATGATAATAGCTTACTAAAATATGTTTAGAAAAATAATTTAAAAAATTGACATAGAAAATCAAAAAAGAAAAAAAAATCAGATCTAGACTCAGCAGCTCAATCTTTTTTCCCCCATTTCAAACCTGCTTAATTCTAAATGAAAATTGATAGTTTATTAACGAAAAGATAAATACGAACTGTTTATCTCAAGAAGACAAAGGCACTGAGTTTTAAGACCTTTAAAAGTGAATGTCAGAACTCAAAAGTGAGACATGTGATTTATATAATTCATATGAAGCATTCTTTTGAAATTTAAAATATAGACATAAACGTATCCCACTTCTGGGATCCAGATATAAATATATACAATATATATATATCATCTTAAATACATAAACCTGAGTCTTGATCTTTCTAAGAGCGTTAACTTAAAACAATAAGTACACATGTACTTGATTAGAAGCTCTAATTAATAATGATTTAGGCTGTCTAGCAAAGTTTGAAAGCCAAAAGGGAAGGAACCTAGCCCTTATGACTAATACATACAGGCTTCAGGCCGTTTAAAACTTAAAACATCTGTGCGTGTTAATGAGGTTGTATATCACTTTTCAAGCCTAATAATTTATTTATATCACGTTGATATGAAAATTAGGCTTAAATTTTTTCACCAAAATCGAACGTTTGAATTTCAATTTTTGAAACCGGCATTCCTCTAAGAATATCAGTTCTGTTTAGAATCCTTGTCGGCCAGTACCCATGTTGGGCTGAAAATATGATTCACGGAGCCCATGATCCAAGTGAGTTTCCACAATGCATTGAAGAACAATCATTAGCTAAAACTGTACAAGTACAAAAGGGAAAAAGTTATCTCCGACATGAAACATGTAAGAAGAACACTAACTTTATCATGAACTTTTGAGTAACTTATAACATGTGAATTATCATTATTATATTAAAAAACAATTAAAAGATTATTATATTAATTAATTATATTTAATAATAAAAAGATGGAAACTTATAATTACGTGAATTGATATTCAAAAATTAAAATTAAAATTTATGAATCCTCCAATATCAATTGTGAGTATGCATATTATACGGGCCAGGAATAAGAAATTTAAAAGAAGAAAAAGAGGCGAACAGTACTACTTGAAACCTAAAAATGAGTATAGGATGGTGGAAGCTCATAATCATGTGGAGTAAACGTACAGGAAGCCTAAAATTGATTGAATACAATCTCTTCACTACTTCGACCTTATTGCTACCGAAAAAACAAAAACGTTGGGATCCCCGTATATCCGGCAGTGAAACCTATCTGAAAAAATGTAACTTTTTATCCAGATACATGTAAGTACTACTAGTTGATATTATATAGTTTTATGTAATTTTATTTGAAATATAACTTTATTCGCCACTTTGGTACTATTTCTGAAAAATATTGTACATCAATAATTTCTTTGTTACACATTAACAATCTCAATATTATACGTCATTGAACTAATATATATTATATTATCTCAAATCAGTATGATTGTTCAACATAAGATCTTACCTACCTGTAGTTCCATCTCCCTTCTCTTTCTTGAGATGCCCCTCAGGGTAGTTTGGATATATATATCCACAGACAATTATAGTTGTCGTAGTTATTATTGAACATAGATATTATTGCTTATCGCCCTCATTATATAACATTAGCAACGTTTTTTTTTTTTTTTGGTGAATATATTAGCAACTTTTAATTTAGGAAAATTTTACCGTGGCGGAGGCTTTTTATCCCCACCCATAGGGGACAAGTTTTGACCATTGTCTGAAAGGTTTAATAGTTAATATTTAAGATCTTGTTTGCGATTTGAGTTCAAACTCAAAATTTTCATATCAAGTTTTTTCTTTTTCTGAAAAAATTTTTTTTATCTTTTCTGAAAAAGTTTTTTGTCTTTTCTGAAAAGTCAATAAAAATTACTATTGAAACTTAAGGGCCCATTTGGTTGTTAGTTCTATTTGAACTAAATTGTACTTTTTTCATCATGGGTTTTGTCTTTTTCTGAAAAATTTTTTTGTCTTTTCTAAAAAAGTTTTTTGTTTTTTTTGAAAAATTACTATTGAAACTTAAAAATCTTAAATTAAACTCATTCACCAAACATCCCCTAAAATTCTCAACTCAAACTCATTCACCAAACGGACTCTTAAGTATTGTCTCCATGAAAAATTATAGTGCATCCCATAAATGAATTTAAGGTGACGCAACTGTAGCACGTGCCCCACCTCCCTTATATATTAGTCCCCACTTATATATATATTTTTGAATTATATTACACATACTGTTATTTTTCATACCCCAACTAAAAATCGTTTTCTTTACAATTACATTCCATTTCATTTTTCTGTCCTTTTTTTCCCCCCAAATTTTATAATTAGACAACTCTTTTCAAAAGAGTGAATATCCATTGAAAATTGCATACACACACGCACGTGTCACGTGTGTGTGTGTTTAAAGGGATTCAAATTCAACTGTAAATTGCGAAGGAGAAATGTGTGTACTAATTGTAGTCATGATTTTCTCAAGGAAGCGCCTCAACAGAAAGAAGACGATCACTTTCTCCTGCGGAAGAAATAAAAAATCTTAATAATTACCTTTAATTTCGCTCACTCAAGATTTGAAAAATCAACATTTCAATTGATATTCCCATTGACATTTCTGTATAATGACAGTGAAATAGTCATGTTTCTTTTGCAGAATTTTAGAGAAGTTTCTATAGAAAATTTTATTTTCTTTAATCTTGAAAGTAACTAATTATGATATATATAACTTCAGAGAAGGCATGTGAACCCCACCAATTATTCAGAGCTTCAATCTTTCTTTCTTTTACATTTTAAATACTATCTTCCTTTCTTATTATTTGTTGTCTTATGTTCATTTCTTAACATTCATACTACTTTTCTCGTATATTATGATAACTTCTTATCATGCATAAATATATATGTATTATGTACTTAGCAATTTCATTGTTAATTGCATCTAATTTATGCACTATTTTTTAAAGGAAATTTGACGTACTGTTAATCATCTTAGGCTTCGTTTGTTTCGTTATCTCATTTCAAACTAAAATATACTTTTTCATCCTCAATTTTTGTCTTTTTCTGAAAAAGTTTTTGTCTTTTCTGAAAATTCAACAAAAATTTTCAATTCAAATTTAAAATTTTCAAACTCAACTAACGAACCAAACGAAGTCTTAGAGTTTCAAAATTTTTATTGATTAATTATTTTAGAGTTTCAAAAGTTTATACCTAAAAATTTCGTGCATTAACTTACATAAGTTTTTTTTTATTTATATCAATCTCCACCAATAACAATCCATAAAACCTAATCACCAGGTATTTTCGTCCTTGTTCTCATCTGCCTCTACTTGTTAATTTCAAAAAATATATGCATATTATTATTCTTTTCCTTTTCTTCAAGGGTTTAGTTTTTTTATTGATACAAAGACTTGGGAATTCAAATGAGGGGACGTCTAGCATTGTGCCCATCCCTTTATTTGGTGTGTCATGAAATCTTTTGAAAGCTCTAAGTATCTAATTTTGAAGACTTTTCTTTTTTAATATTTCTTTTCTCTAATAGTTTGGAAGACCCTACTCTGTTAAAGAACCAGTGGGTAATTATTTCCTAGTTGACAGGCAACACTGGAATTACTTTAATAAACCGCATTCGCGAGCCGTCAAAGTTGACGTCAAAATTGATTTGACTTGTATCATTCCACAATTTTCAGTTTTCCACACTCTAGCCAATATGTGTATGATAAAGACTAAAGGCGAAAAATTCCACATGGAATGATAAATGTCAAATTACAGTACAATTTTATTAAAATATATACAATTTTTTGAAATTTAAGGCAGTGTGAAAAATTGATTTTTATATTCTACCTTAGGGATCCCGTTTAATGAATGAGTTTGAGTTGAAATTTTTAAGTTTGAATAGTAATTTTTATTGACTTTTTAGAAAAAATAAGAAACTTTTTTAGAAAAGATAGAAAACTTTTTCAGAAAAAAACAAAAAATTGAATTTGAACTTTAAGTTTAAACTTCATGTCCAAACGGATCCTAAAATTAGCATTTTTTTTTTCTTTAGTTAAAAGTAAAAATCAGCCGGATACAATAAGTTAAGACGTGAAAATAAACACGTCTCTTTTCGCTGTTCAAATTGCTAATAGAATGGTTCTTGCTGAGCTATTTTTACTGCAGATTAATTAAAAGATGATCACGGGATTATAATCCTAATTAAAATCTCCCGCTGTTAGACCTTTTTCGCGAGATCCTTTTGCTCTAACTCTAACTATATATATTCCAAGAAAACTATCCGATAATGCACACACAAACATAAATGAAAATGGTTTTGAATAGAATATGACTGAAACTCAACTTTTTTTTTTTTGGTTGCTTTTGTCAGTTTAATTAATTATTTTTAATTGAATCCAGTTCGATAACATATATAAAAGTTAATAATATATGGTTATATATATATAGAGAGAGAGAGAGAGAGAGACGAATACGTATGTGTGTGTGCAATTTTTCTTAGCAATATGTTATAGATCTGTCTAAAAGTAGAAAAAAAAAAATAGTCAGTCACTCGAATCTGAACAATTAAAATAAAGATAGGGAATAAAGATAGGGTTTAGAATAATATTAAAAAAAAGGGTTACTTGACAATGACACATTTAGATAAAGACAACTTATAAATACTCAAACAACTCAGACACAAGAAATATTTTTTGCAACTACTATAAATTTACAGAATTAAAAAGAGTAGGGAGATCATAATTTAAACTTAGGACCCCCAACCTATTTCAAGCTATGCGTATAGACACACAAATATACACACATGAGATTTCATAAACTGTAACTTAAGTTTCTTTTAAGTTTAATTCAATCCATATATGCCACAATAAATTTATTTTAATAGAGTGAGAGGAATAAATGCCACAATTGTTATTCTTTTGAATTTCACAATTATTATTTGTTTAAACATTAAAGATGCGTAACTTTTCTCCTCAATTGACAGACATAAATATGTACACATCTTCCCTCAAAAAATTATATACGTACACCATCATGTCATGAAAAATTATATGTTTCTTTTTTTTTTTTTTTTACTTCATACAAATGGAAATTCATTTTGTACCTACATAAACATGACAACCATGTGTAAATTGGAAAATTAAAACTAGGTCTTAATGAATATCAGCTTGTCCTGACATTGGCTTGATAAGATTAAGGGGTTGTTTGGAAGCTTAGTTCAAATTAAAAATTTTATCTTTTTCTTAAAAAGTTTTTTGTTTTATTTAAAAAATCAACAAAAATTACTATTACAACTTAAAAATCTTAACTTAAACTTACACACTAAACACCCTCTAATTTACGAACTCATCTAGAATGTTAATTTAGAAACAACCCGCAGGGATTTTATTTATTTATTTTGTTATTATATTATTCTTATCGTTATTATTTTTAAATGAAAACTCAAGGCTTAAGCTTATACAAATATATCACAATATTCACAAATTTCTTGCAAAATTAGCTGAATGTGAAGCACATTGAGCAGCAATATGATTGAGAGGCCCACACGTCAGAAAACAATTAATATTTTTAAGTTTCACGGTGGAAAATAATGTTACTTTGTTGAAGACAGTGGGAAAAGAGCCATGTGACAAAACGTCACGGCTGAGTATGACACACTAGGTTTCATCAACGTCAAAGCAAAAGTAAAATTCACTCCCAAAAAAAGAAAGAGGAAAAAAAAAAAAAAAAGGAAGAAGAAGAAGAAGAAGATGATGAAGTAGTTTATAAAAATAAAAATTAAACAAAAAACAAAAATCTACAACATGCATGGAAGAGGGTCCCGAAGGTCCACGGTTGATTGCCAAGTCTCTTTTTGTTTAGTCTCCTCCAACATGCACTGGCCCCCCCCACTCTATCTCTGACCATTCACGAGATCCCTCTATTCTCTCTCTCTCTCTCTCTTTCACTTTCTCTTTCTATCTATCTCTCATTCTGACGAGTTGACTCACTCGCGCTCTATAGAGCGAGTCAACTCGGCAAATATCAGTTCCTTTACGATCTAGCTCTCTCCTAACAATTGTAATCTAGTTTCCCCAAATGAATTTCGGTATGTTTTCTCTATCCAAAACTAGCTAACAAGAAGTTTCTCGATCAACATGGATATTACTGTTTTGTACAAGGAGTACAAATTTGGAGGGCCTAATGTCATTAAAACTTAGAAGTACCTTCTTTTTTCTCTCTTCCCATTTGGTAAATATTCTCAGTGATTTTCCGAGCTATACTGGCTCAAAGCATACTTGGCCAGCTCTTGTTGAAAGAATGACCCACTCCCATGGTGATGATGGTGATGGCGATCATGGCCTCCTACTCCGAGAAAGTCCCTCGTTAAACTGTGCTCATTCTCAGAATTATTAGAAGTACTGTTGATTTTAGTACTAGTCTTGGCGAAGACTTGGTCCGCTACATTTGTTGTCGTTTGCGGGGTCGAATTCGAAGGCAGCTGATGACTGGAGCTCACCACCAAGTCGTTGAAGCTCTGATCTGTGGAACTGGCCGGATTCGGCACTTCATGTGACGACCTGAATAGCTTCTGATGATGATGAGAGTTAAAGCTATTTGTGCCTGAGTTGTTATTGTTGTTGTTATTCGAAGACGAACTCATTAAACCAAAAGCGCTTCCGTTGAAAGCTGAGCAGCTGCTTCGTGTGGATCCCATCTGGGCTGCTTTCTGCAGAAGCGCAGTTGCTGACATGTGAGCTGCACTCTGTTGGAGGTTCTGGCTGTTTGGATGTTGCAGCGAAGCCATAGTTTCTGACAGACTATTTGGATTGTTATTGTTATTGCTACCGATATTTCCTTTGGTTTCTTGATCTTCCTCCTTCAATAATCCCCGAGGCAGCATGGGGAAATTTCCCATCGCAGCCGTTGCCTGATCCGGGAACTTGTTCAGCCACTGAGCCGTCTGCGCCGCCATCGCCGACGATGGCTGTCCGAACAAGTTCACCGTGGCTGCACTCTGCATCAGGTCATGGTGATGAGGCTGCAGTAACCCCACCGCCGAGTTTCCGGCCATGAAGGCGTTGGAGTTGAGCTGATGATTATGAGGATTTGCAGAGTCCAGCCAAAGTGGCAGCCTCGGCCTAATTTGGCCGTGGTCCGAAGTCGGGGTGCCGAAGCTGTTGGCCGAATCGGCGCCAAATTCCGGTGGGAAGATCGGCGAGAGGCCGTGAGCCATGATTCTGGCTGCAGCGGCTTGAGAATTGTTGTTGTTGGCGGAGGCGGCGACATTGATGAAGTTTGGAATGTTCGGAGTTGTTACTGGGCCAAACCGAGCATTTTCTTCGGCTAAAGCGTCGCAGAAAGCTCTATGAGTTATGAAACTATCCTTCCTGTTTTACGAAACCCCAGTTTAATATGTTAGGTATATCTCAACTCTATGTATATTGCCCTAGATAGCATTAAATTCAGATGCAAAATCTCATGAAAAACGTCAACCTTAGATATCTATATTTATGTATGTATAGCATTAAATTCCTTTAACTAGATAATCATAGGAAGTATAAATTGGAGTATATATTTATGAGAGCAAAGAAGAAGGGTATATATTAATTGAAGGGTATAAATGAATTAAAAACATATATATATATATATATACCTGGAGAAAAGTGTTCCACAGTCACATTTATACTCTCTAGTGCCGCAAATCTTGCTGTGAGCTTTCCAATCCGATTGAACCGCGTACTTCTTGGAACACTTGTCGCACTTCCATTTCTTCTCGCCGTGCTTTCTGCTGAAGTGCTTCTTTATTCCGGTGAGGTCGCCGAGGGCTCGCGACGGGTCGTGATGGACGCAGCTCTTTTCGGGGCAGACGTAGACCTTCTTCCGGACGACGTCTTTGTTTGTTCTCTGCTTGAGCTTCCATGGAAGGTTGTGGCCGCGTCGGTGGAGCTGCAAGTTCTGGTCTCTCTGGAAACCCTTGTTGCAGATTTCGCAGATGAAGCGGTTCGTCGCCATTAGAGACTTTGGCGACAAGGATATCACTTCTGCATCTGGATCTGAAAAAAAAAAAAAAAATCAGTTAAAAAAGTAATTAATAAGCTGAAAATTAATAAACATCATTGATGAAGATATATATATATATATATATAATAAGTATGTAATTATTTGATAAATATACTTGCCTGGGTTTCCTGGTAAGCTTCTCTTCTTCTTATTATTGGCTGAAGATAGGTTTGTGTTAGGGTTAGGGTTAGGGTTTGGATTTGGTGGCTCTTGAGGAAACCCTCTGATGGCTGCGGGAACTGAAGAAAGGCCATCTTCAGGTATCATCTTGGACGAACTGGTCAGCTAAAAAGCAAACGTGTGGTTATATATGTGCGTGTTAATATAACAAATTGAAGTACTGGACAAGAGAACAAACTCAGAAGAAGGTTGCTAGAATTGGGAACAATCTTCCAAAACAAGAAAAATGAAAGCGTTGAACAGCAGAACACAATTCAAGAAATGATCTAACAGAGAGAATATAGCTACATATATGTATGTATATAGATAAATATATATTTTTGTTGGATTGAAGAAAACAAAAGAAATTTAACCCAGAAAGAGTTGAAGTTGGTCCAAGCTCTATGATATGGATTGACTAGTCTTTCTTTCTGGTAAATCCTTCAGACACTTTGCTCAAGGCTCAATAGCAAATTGGAAGGAAAAACCCAAAGAGAAAAAGGGAGGCTGGAGAGAATATTTCAGCTCAACTCTTTTTCTCTTTTTCTCTTTCTCTCTCTCTCTCTATCTATCTCTCTATCTCTCTCTCAATCCTTATCTGATACGGCTGCTCTCAAAGTCGGTCAGCCATAGACTCCCCTGGACCACACTACATGCAATATTTCTCTCCCCTCTATCTTTTTCTATTACAAATAGGAGACTACTGATTAAGTTGGTGGTTTTAGTAATTTAATAGATCATCAAAAGTAAGAAATAACGAATAAACAATTTACAAGTGAAAAAGGCTACATGTTAAAACAAAAAAAAAAAAAAAGTTTTAAACGATCAAATCAAACTTGATTTCAAAAAGGTGTGTAAGTGTGTGAGAGAGAGAGAGAGAGAGAGGGAAGAGAAAAGTAAATTGCCTTTACAGCCAGCCAATTTCATGAGGGTAAAAATCATTATGCCATAATTGTCTTCGGACCACGAGAGAAATAAGAGAGAGAAAGAAGAGAGAGAAAGTGAAAGGGTGGTGCCGTCCGTGAGACCTGACTGGCTGAGGTGGGGGACCCCCAAAAAAACAAATTAAAAAGAGAAGAGAGAGAGAGAGAGAGAGAGAGAGAGGTAAGTGACAGTGAAGAAGGGGAAAGTTGATATATAATACAAAGTAGACAGGAGAAGACCAGTACCGCTCGATTTGTCCACCAGCCCGCCACTCTCATGCGACTGCACCCCGTTTAGTCATCAGGTTTAACTCAAACTAAACTATTAATTTATTTTGATATAAAGTTTAGGATAAATTTAAATACAAGTTTAGTTTAAACTAAACTGTACTTTTTTCATTATGATTTTTATCTTTTTCTGAAAAAGTTTTTTGTCTTTTCTAAAAAAGTATTTTGTCATTTCTGAAAAATTACTATTTAAACTTAAAAATCTTAAACTAAACTCATTCACCAAACACCCCCTTAAAATATTGGTTTGATTAAAATTTTTTATCTTTTTTGAAAAAGTTTTTTGTTTTATCTAAAAATCAATAAAAATTACTATTACAACTAAAAAATCTTAACTCAAACTTACATAGCAAACAAACTCCTTTTTCATTTTAAATTTTATCTTTTTTTAAAAAGTCAACAAAATTATAACTAGTTTTTAAAAAGTCAACCGACTCAAATTTAAAAATTTCAACTCAAACCGTTTCATCAAACAAAACCTACATATCTCTTTGGTTAGTTAGTTAATTTTTAAAAAATTAATTATAAATTTTATTAATTTTTTTAAAAAAAGATAAAATTAAAATGAAAAAATATAATTTAATTAAAGTTAAATTAACTGACGAAACGGAGACTACTACTTTCTCTTTCCTTCTCCTTTCCTCTCCTCTCCTCTCCTCTCCTCTCCTCTTTCCCGGCTCACCCCCGCTTTCACCCTCGATGATCCGTCTACACTCACTCACCCGCACGTCTCTCTAGAAATTCGTTCCCACACCTTACCAAACTCTCTAACTTGATCATATGAACTAGAGAATCCTTTTTAATATCCAGTCAACTCAGTTATCATTATGATTCCAAATTCATTTCAAATAAAATTTACTATAAGAATTGTAATTTTATTTTATCGATATATATATATATATATTTGACTATCTGATCCATTACTAAAAATAGTAGTATAAACTTTTAGTGTAAGCATGCATAGATTTAATTATCAAAAAGTTAATCTAATAATTAAAATAATAATATTTACTGGTAATGTTAAAGTGTCATATATACATATATATATATATATACACACACTATGTCTCCTGTTAACTGCATGAGCATTACTGATCTTTAGTGTACGTAAATTACCAAGGTCTATTTTTTACGTTTACTTCGTGCAGACTATAATATGCTTGTGGATAATTATTAGTTTGTAAAAGAGTGAAATTTGATAATTTTTTTTACAAGTAAGGCAATTATTTTAAGTGAATCCCTGAACAGTGTTTATCAAAAATAGAGACAATATTTAAGTCCACATATACAGGGCCTCATGCCCACGGTTAGGGACGCACGTGTTATTGTACCCTTCCAACATCTTACTCACAATTAATTCAGTAGATTTTTGTTCAAATTTAATTTGTTATTTTCCCATTATTTTTTAAGAATACTTCCTGGAAGAATTAGGGAAGTTCGGGATAGATGAAAGACTACCTACTTTAATTAAAGGAAAGGGTCGGGGAAACATTATATCTTTTCCATGTCATACGATGTCTACATGTATATATATTTGTAAAAAGTATACATATATATATTGTTCTGAAAATTATTTATATATATACATATATATAGTTAGAGAGAGAAAGAGAGAGCGGGGGAATAGTCACGGAGAGATGTACAATTTAATAGTACATATTCGCTTTTATCCTTTTTTCATTTGTCTTTTATGAAATTCTCCTAGTTTACTGATTTCCGCACATGTACTCCTAGAAACTACTGCGAATATAACGTTAAAAATCAAAAACAGTAAAAAGATCTTTAGTTCAATACTTATACTACTTCAAACTCATGTTTAACATTCTTATAGTCCTTGATGATTGGTACTTTCTTGTTTTAATCAAATTTAATTATGCTTAACTTCAATTTTAGGTTATCTTAATAATCATTAAATTTTGATCAGATACATGTTTTTTTTTTTTTTTCAATTTCAAATGCAGAGACCATATCCTCATGTAGTGAGATATGAAATTCATAGGCATGACTAGATTCAAATACATGAGGCTACATGAAGTATTCGTGGTTCACCAATTAGGTTGTCCTCAATAAAACTATTAAAAGCAACCCTCTACGTTATAAATTTACCTAATCTGGTCTGATTATTTAAAAAAAAAAAAGAAAAGAAAAAATAAGAGAGAGAAAGAGAGAGAAAATTTCTCCTTAATAATAAAATTAAGAATTGTTTGTGACAGAATAATAAAATAAGATATTGATTCAACCACTTTTGGATTTATGCATTCGGACCTTACCCTCCAAAAACATTGATTCTCTCTTGCTTACCCCCTCATTGATCTCTGAAGACGCATAAAATAAAATTAAAAAAAAAATTTTTTTTTTTGCTATCGTAATTTTCTAAAACCCTAATTCTCTTGGGAATATGAAGGATTATATTTTATTCTTTCAAATTTATGATCCGATAGACACGGCATTCTTTCACATCTCTCCAACACATATTTGTAGAATCCCCGCTCTCCCCAATGCAAAAAACATATGCTTTGTTTTGTTGTTTTCCTGCAAATTCATGTTTTGGTAATATTCTTAGGTTTGAAAAACTCAAATTTTTAAATCAACGACAGTCATGTGTAGCTAGCTTTCTCTTATTTGGTACAGACACACACATATATAAATAAACATATACATAAATGAGAAGAAATATTAAATAATGTCTTTGCTTTTATAATTTTATTAGGTGTGTTTAATTAGTTGTTGGCCAGTCATAATACATGTTATCCTTGATATATATATTACACTTAACAAAAATTAAAAGGGTCAAATTGACATGAATTCCTCAATTAATGTCATGGAAAATATTCATGTGGTGTTGGGGCACTTTTTGGCGTGGCAGCAATAATGCAAGAGATCTTGACCAAATTGATTTACAATATTTATAGTAACGAACCCAATCCAAGAAAGAAAAAGAAAAGAAAAAAAAAAGATCATAAAATCTTTCACAATTATATGTTTATTAATTTTTTGTTTTTGTTTTTTTTTGAAGAAACATCCAAGAGGAAAGTTTCATGAAGAATTGGGGGAAAAAAAAATTACACCAGGACAGGAGGGAACATATCGGACCCTCAATCAAAGTATACAACTCAAGAAACAAGTACTATTTTGCAAACCTGTATAGCGAGAAAACTCAGCAGTAT
Organism: Ficus microcarpa; assembly: GCA_025413485.1. Lineage (NCBI taxonomy): Eukaryota > Viridiplantae > Streptophyta > Magnoliopsida > Rosales > Moraceae > Ficus > Ficus microcarpa. The sequence goes on along the minus strand of CM046377.1, from coordinate 23,094,301 downwards.
CTAAGCTAATTATATCATGTACAATAAAATGAGGAAGGGATAATAAGACCACCAAGAAAACCTCCTATAAAACAAAACAAGCAAGTCTATCAACAACGACATTACAACAGTCCTAGGAATAATGTTTTCCATATTCCCAATTAATGGACCAAGGAACCTTTGGAAAATCCATTTTATGAAAGAAACAATAAGAAGAGCTCGGAGATAAGGTATTGTGTAGGCACTCTTAAGTTCAAAACCTAAGAGTATTTTCATTTCTTTTTTTAAAGTGTAAACTTGCATGGGCCTCATGCTGCTTTAAAAAATTTTTTTAAAAAAATTTAACTGTTCTCTGACTAGATATCATGAAACTGTTAGACCAAGAAATATAAAGAGTTGTTATAACAGGATCAAGCTCAGCTTTTAAAGCGGTTGAAACCCCTAAAAATTTACTAAAAGCATCAAGAGCATATCCTTGACAATCATGGAAAACACCTCCATAACTAGTTAATCCTGGACCCATGTATATCTTTAAATCATGATAAGTCTAATCATGATATTAAGTTTTGACATTTTAATTATTATCCTAACGTAGAGGTAACACGTCACAATAAGGTCATTTTAGAGTTGGAAGGGGATGATAATTTCATTAATGGAACTTTGGGGACTTCAAATTTGTAATTTTGATTGACCTAGTTTTTTTTTTTTTAATATATAAAACAGGGCGTCAAATTTAGGGCATTAGAGAGGTTAGAGTGGGGGAAAAAAACACAAGAGATTGAAAGGTGTGCAATTAATTTTATATAGTAAAATACTATAACAACTGAAAGTAAACGTAACTCTTATATTGGGGATGAACCACTATGAATCTTGAATGTTCTTGTGTTTTTATTTTAATGGATTTATTATTCTAGATATTATAAAATAAAGGTGTCTACTTCTTAATACATGAAACTTATGTCAACACTCAAAGTTGTAACATCTGTAGCAGCCTTCAGAAGTAATATTAATTAGATTTTAGCGTTTATTAGTGTATTTCTAGCTTTTCAGCTTTTGTGGGCAGAAGAAGATCAATACTATTGTGAACCACAAACACAATCTTTAATTTAATTTAATTTTGTTTTTAGGATATTTGTGAAAAATAACTCAACATTTTCCCTACATAATCGTCCTCCATGCTTAACTGATCTACTGAAGCTAGCTTAGCCAGTTGGTGGAAAAGGATCCATGACTAAAGGTCTTAAATTCGAAAGTAAAGTAGGTGTATATAAGCTCTATACATGCCCCAAAAAAACAAAACAAAAAAAAAAAAAAAAACAAAAAAAAAAAAAGATTCAATATATGTTTGATTTGGTTGTTATTAGTTTTTTTTTTTTTTTTTTTTTTTTTTTTTTTTTTTTTTGAAGACTGGGGAGATTCAAGCTTTATAATTTTTTTTTTGATGAATTTAGCTTTAAAATTATCGTTAAATCATATTTGTGATTACAATTTTGACTTTACTCTTGGAACCAAATTAGCTATTATAGCTTTTGCCAAAACTCATGGATTTTACTTTTCCAAAAAATGAAATATCTAAAGTTGAGCCAAATTTCTATGATCCAAAATTACCGTATATGTTCAAATTAGCAGAACATGCATTAAGATCATGCAGAGGAGAAAAATGAAGTAATGTGTCTAAAAAGTTATGGTTCATCAGCACTCCCTTTAAGTCGGCCACGAAAAAAAGATAAATTGAGCTTTATACCTTGTGAAAGGTCACACAAAAGGGTCCAATATACAAACAGAAATGCCGTATTTGCAGGTATGTATTTATGGATTTTTCCGTACTTCTTTTTGTTTGCATGACTTCTATATTTAATTAAAGGAAAAAGTTGGACCTTTGTCCCCTTCATTATTAATCTTTTATACGTATATATCATAATTTTTTTTTCCCTTGCCCCAAATGTGTCTCTATAATTTTGTCTTTATTTCATGTCTGTTTCAATAACCACTAGTTATAGATCAAATATTCTCTTGTTATCACAGCAAATTGGTGTATATGTAGGATTTTCCCCAATTTTGATAGGACGTTTTCAGATAAAGGTCATAAGTTACAACAAATTAGATTTTTTTCTTTTTAATAGGATGGAGTTTATGACTCTTAGTTATTTATAAAAAAAAAAAAAGAAAACATGATTTCTATTTCTCGAATTTAGAAATTTCTATCAATGGTCATTTTCATCCGTTGAGTTAGACAAGTGTTGACGTATGTATTCTTAAATAAAAAAAATAAAAAAAATAATTAAAAAAAAAAGCCCAACAACATCTCATGTGGAGCATCAATTACGGCAGGCCATAGTTACCCTTCTAGATATAAGTATTACGTCGGATAATACTAGCAAGCTAGCTAGCTACTCATACAATTTTTAAGTCTAACTTAAAACTTTTTAGGTTTTAAAAATGATCCGTTGAAAAGTTTTGGAATCTCAATACGTTGCAACTGCTCCAAAATTTTGCTGCACATATGAAGCTACAGAAACAACTACTCTTTGCCCTAAAGAGGATAAACACTTTCTTTAAAAATAACAAAAAAAAAAAAAAGAAAAAAAACCTTGTTTTTATTTCAAAAGTAAATTAAAGAGTCAATATGCTTGGTTTTTAGAATTTTTAATTTGCACAATTAGGTTTCCATAGGACGAACACAAGCCCCACGTACGCTGCCTATTTTCAACGTTTGTGGGTACCCTACGACTACGAGGGGTCCTATTTGTACCCTCGTGTATTAATTCCAGCAGCCGGTGTATTTTAGTACTTTTTTGGATGGAAGTTAATTTCTATATAAATGTAGACATAATTCAAATTCATTGTCAAATGATTGATCTAAGGATACAAGACTTATCATAATTAGATATGTGATCAAGTATATTTGGACGATAAGTTTTTTAGAAGTCTTTAATCAATTCAAAACTCGATTTAACATATCTAAAATTATACTTTTACGCATTCTTATCACTAATATATTTAACAGATCAAGATGACACCCTCTTTATTGAGTAATAGAATTCACCGTTAGGGCACCCCTAAATAAATAAATAAATAAAATATTTTCCTCTTCTTCAATTTTTATTTTTGGCAAAAAGGAAAATTGTCTAGGTGGGAATATAGATTTGAAGTTTGAACTGTCGGAAAAAAATAAAATATCAATGGATGTCTCTTTAAATTTTCAATTTTCTGAGTCGCACATTTTGCATGCATGTGATGTGACAAGGAATCTCACGCCCCCAAGTGGGTCCCTTGGACGTTTGATGACACCAACTTGATAGACTTCTGTTCATATTATGAGCCCATGGGAAAGCCCAACACGATGAGTTGAACTGCAAGTGCTTCTCGATCTGTAAATTGTAAACCAAAATTGACTTGATTTTCATAATTAATATCTCATTTTTTCCGCAGAGAAAGCAATCTAAAATGACATATTCTTCATTTCCCTGAATTTAGAAACACCCTAAAACAGAATAGGAGGCTCGAATCTTTATTCTCTACTTTAATTACAGACTAGAAAATGAGCTTACAACCATTAATTTGGCGTGTAAAAAAAAATTTTTTTTTATTTGAAGTTAATAATTAGCACCAATATAGTCGTGCGTGAGTTGGTTGTTTATTTCGACATTCAGATCGAATAGAGTAGAAAGTAATTATATTCAAAATGTTTACTTTTTTAGGATAAAAAATCATCATAAAATATCTGAGGAACTTGAAAGTCAATATTGCCGGCAAAGGCACATTGGTAGAATTCAAGAAGTGAAAGCCAGACTAATGAAAGGCCAACAAACTATGGAAAATTAGAAACCATCATGTATAAAGGAAAAATTATTCCAAAAACTTCTTATTATTATTTTTTTGGAAATTTTAAATAACCCTTTCTAGTATTCATTATAGAAAATATGAGGGTGGTTTTTTTTTTTGGAAGAAAGAAGAAATAGCAGTTTTTAGAAAATAGTTGAAGTAAATACTAGGTTTTCGGGTCTTTTTCGGAAACTTATACTAAGTAGTATTTTTACAAAAACAATAGAATTAAATTGTAAGGTTTAAAATATCTGAAGAAAATGTCAAATTTACTAGATAAATAGAAAATTTACTAGGTAAATAGATAATTTGTTAAATAAAATTTTTTTTACAAGACGTAAATGAATAGTTACCTAATAATTAAATTTTTTATTTCCTGTTATTTACTCACAATATTTTTAAAACATACTATTTACTCTAACTATTTTCAGAAAACTACCATTTACTTCTTTCTCTCCTTTTTTTTTTTTTTCGCAAGCCTTCAGTCTTGTAAGTTCTTTCTCTTACCAAAAAAAAAAAAAAAAAAGCTATGGAAAGTGGAAACGACCAGTCTTGTAATTTACTCTTCTGGTCGTTTCCACTTTCCAAAGTTTTTTTTTTTTTTTTATAAGTAACGACCAGAAGTTGCGTGAACTACAGGGCTTTAGCATTATTTCTAGTCAAGCAAGTACAATTTGGACAGCAAGTAGGATTCTTCATGAGACAGTTCTCTGAACCCACAACTCTTTCCAAGATTTATATGGGGGAAGTTGACAATTCATAACTGTTTTTTTTTTTTTTTTTTTTATTTATTTTTAATTTTTTATTGAACAATTCATAACTGTTTTTGCTTCATTAGTGATGCATAGCTTAATAAAGTTGGATTAACACGTTACGAGTAACCTACTCAGAATGAGGTTTATTTATTAGAATTAAACATTACCGAAAGAAACTAGAGCAGAATGTAAACTATAGATCAGAACAAGTAATTGCAAATCGACCGGAATGCATCAGAACGAACTGATCGTATTAGAAATTAACGAACATGGCTAATTAGGAGGATAAATAGAGTTGAAACTTATGAAGCAGAAAAATTACGTATAGTTGTTCAATGGTTAAGGTTAAATTCTTTGTACCAAAATCTCACCTCATGCGCGTAGCTGGTCTATATAAAAAGGGGTTTGCACGGACAATTATATGCTTTTGCTGACTTGAGAATTAAATCAGACCTTTTTTTTTTTTTTTTTTTTTGAGTTTTTTTCCTGCAATTATTAAGTCCAATACGGCGAAATATTGGTTGTTGAGCCATTCGAGCAAGTTTTTGCACCGACATAGTGATTTCATAAGTAATACATGAGTTAATTACGCTTGCAGGAAAATAAAACAACATAGTTTTCAAGTACTAAAAAAAAAAGGTTGAGAACAAAAATATTATACTAATTTTGTGGGATGAGATAAATCCACATCTTCTGTCAACTTTTGATATCTCTAAATTATGTCTAATCAGTAATATTACGTCACGTTATGTTAAAAAGTTTAAAATGTTTTATAACTGATTTTTTTACCTTAAAAACTAACTTCTTTCAATAACGTGTTAAAATATAATTAGTTAAACATTATTTGGGACACTAAAATTGGACAGATGACGTTTGTTTAACATTAACAATTATTCAATTGTGTATAAAAATAAATAGAGAAATATAGTTGTTTTAGAGTAGGATTAAACGATGAAGCTTAATAATTTACAAAAAGATTATTGTAACTACGGGTCTCGGAAAGAAAAAGACCTATATGCTCTTCATATTAAAATATGAAGGGTTTTGAGTTACATGCATAAAACTAAATTGGATCATACATTATTTTCTTTCTATCAGGTCTACCCAGTAGGTTTTACTCGTAATGGTTATTACAAGGCCTCATCTTAAATTATCTGTTTGATTAAGAGAGTATTTACTTTTTCATTTTGGTTTTGTTTTCGTTTTCCTTTTGCGTAAATTTAATTGTTTCTTGTATGTTTTTCGTATATCTTTCTTGTTCTGTTTTATCAGCCTTCATGATTGTATTATGATACTTTTTTTTTTCTTTCTATTTTTTCTTTTTATTAATAAATTAAAGTGGGAGTTCGACAGAGAATGAATAGCTTGATGAGTTTTAATTTAATTTAAATGTGCTAAGTCTTTCTAAGATCAGTTACCTGATCTTTTCACGAAAAAAAAAATTAAAAAAAAATAACATAAACCTAGCTACATCCATATATTATATATATGGTCATACATAGACACAATAAAAATAAAGCTGAATAACTTTAAACAAATTAAGTCCCCATGATACATTGTTTTCAATTTTCTATGAAGGGAACCTATAATGTATGTCCATATTCAATGATCCGGAATTTGAATGTTAGATCTCCAAAATATGCTTAATTTTAACTGTTGAAATATGTCCCCACATGCACGTACGACTTCCACAAATAATAAGACAAGCCTCTTAATTTGGTCCACATATAAAAAGACAATTTATCCACCTAGGATTCTCTTTTATACCTCCCGCAACAAAATGACATACCATAATACTCGGTTTCAACGAGATTCATCATCCCGATCAGGATTTTTTTTTTTTTTTTCACTTCCTTCCTTAATAAAGTTTTTTTTTCCCTTATTTTTTATTATTCTAATAAAACAAAATAAAGCTTGGGTTTCTACGGAGGGAGTTTCTTTTCTTTTCCTTTGGTAAAATATTGATAGATATTATCCTTAAGTAAACTAACTACAATCTTCCTAATTAAGCATGCACTTATAGAGAGGTTTTATGATTTAGCTAGAAGCTAATTGGCTACGTTTTATTTTATATATATTGCAAAAGAAAACGACCTTAATACTTGTAAATTAATGTAAAATTATTGTTAAAGTCCACCTGATCAAAGGAATGATGATAATATTAATAATATTGAGAGGAGTTGTACATTTCTATACGTAAACTTATAGTACTTTTCCTTCCCTTTTTTCTACATGTGTAGTACTAATCAACTTAACTTAGACGAAACGGCACGTGGTACTGTGACAGTTTAGCTCAGGAAATGAAATCGACTACTTGTGGGGACTCATGGAATTCTTACGTCAAAGGAAACAAAAATACATATGGAAGGGATCACTGCCCTATATATATATATATATGCATGTATTTATGCATGTATGTATGTATGTATATATGTATGTGGAACCTTCGTAGAGGCATAACCACGTTAATGTACTACATCACTATTGCATCTGTATCTTCTTTTATTTACAGACTCGCCTCCGGTTATTTTTTCTTTGTAAAACAATTTTTTACTTTAGTTTAATATAAATGAGATAGGTTTAATAAGGTGCTAAAGAGATGCCGGCTTAATCGGATCGTGCACCATCATTTTTTTTAAAGATGCATTTTAGATAAAAATTAGAGAGTACGCAAGAATTTGTCCTGCTACATAAGGAAAGATTTCAGTATGTGAGAGCGAAAAATTAAAAATAACCTTAAAATACAAATTTCTGGATCAAATTTTAGGCATCATTATTTATTTATTTATTAAAATATGCATTTTAGGGAAAAATCAGAGAGTCCATAAAGAAACTATCTTCTATAAGGAAAGATTTCAGTACGCAAAAATGACAAATAAAAAAAAATGACATTAAAAAATTTCGAGTTTCTAGATCAAATAAACCCTGAAAAAGTCGTGTAAATTTGTTTTCTTAATTTGAAACATAATTTTACACAATGCATTAACACTAAGCCGGCAGTAATAGATTACAGTAAAATAAATTAAGTCAACATTAATAGCTAGATGCCTTTGGTGTAAAATGACAACAAAATTTAAAAGACAATACAAAACAAAATTGGCTCTCTTCCAATTCCCCTTAATAAATTATTTGGTTATGAATTAATTATTGGTCCTTTACAAAGCTGTCAGAATAAATCGGCATGTCATGTGAATTGGCTTTATTATGTCTTGAACCAGCATACTTAATTAAATTAATCTTCCAATAAGCTTGGCTCGGAGAAAACTATATACACACTTATTTCAACACTTTACTATATCTCTACGTTAAACCATGTTTCGTCAAACACTATTCATCTGATATTGCAAGCTTTTTCAAGGAGCAGATATCAACAATATATGTGTGTATATATATATATATATATATTCCATCTGACATGTTTTGTTAAAAGTTAGTCAATATGGTTTTAGACGAAACCTCCAGAGTTAAAGTTAACCCTGTGAAAATTACAGATATATATTTATTAAATATTATATATATAATGTTTTGTATGTATGCATGTTTGTATATATATATATATATCACTGTGCGACTGTATTCGATTGTTTTCAAAAACGTATGTAGACAATATAATTAAGCAATATTAATTATAAGAAGCCCCAAAGCATCGGCAAATTATCGCTATCAACCTGCACACGAGCATAACATCGAACTTGTCAGAGTGATGAGGAAAGGAAGTCTAAGTCACATATATGAACACTAATTGAGACAACAAATATGGCCAAAACCTCATCAGAAATTCAATAGAATTGATCTTCTTCAAGTACAACCATATGACTTGAAGTTGAATTGTCTAAATCTCGTCGCTAATTACCTTGTTTTTTTTTTTTTTTTAAATCTTTTAGAGGGTTAGCAATTTAGCATGAACACTTTTTTATTTATGTGCAGTTTACATCAGAGCACTGGGGTTGATCATCCAAGAATTTTGCAATTTTTAATCAGATGATCATTGTTTTTTTTTTTTTTTTTTTTTCAGGCGTTGTAAATCCGACTAACAAACCATTGGACGGCACAATTCATGCTAAAAAAATAGCTAGCTTCTTAACGTTTTGTTATATTATATGTCATATTATAATTAGTTGATTAATTAGAATAAATACATGTTGATAAACATTTATCCAAGCTCCAACTCGAGCAGAAAACATGATAGGATAACGGGGTGAATATATACATATACACACACACACACACACTTATGTTTATGTCATATACATTACGATCGAGTACAACATTAAAAAATTTACAATATCAAAGTCTGCGAGTAATTCCAAATAAGTTGCTTTCCAGGTTGTTAATTTTAGTAAACTTCCACGTAAAAATCACGTTTAGGTTTTTTATTCAATATTATTGTTAATAATATGGCATTAACAATGGCCGTATCTGCATGAAAGAACACAATAAAAGGCCTCGAAAAGCTGCTGTGAAGCTTTACCTCTACTGGTTTCTGATCGGTATTATTACTCGCTAATTTTCTTCAGAACAAAGCCTTGGTCTCGCATATTCGTTATGGAGAGAGACACGAAAATATTTAACACTAGTCCTACGTCACAAAATTTACAGTTCCCTGCTGGTTTCAGGTTCCATCCATCTGATGAAGAACTCATCGTTCACTACTTGCGAAACAAAGTGACTTCACGTCCTTTGCCGGCATCCGTCGCTGCAGAAATCGATCTCTATAAGCACAATCCGTGGGATCTACCAAGTTTGTTCTGCACCATCTTCACTGATCATTTCACCTGTTACATATCATGTCTTCGTTTTTAGTGGTCACAGGTAGAGTCCTTTAACCTATTTATTTTTTATTTTGTGGTTAACAGAGAAGGCTTTGTATGGGGAAGGAGAGTGGTATTTTTTCAGCCCCAGGGATAGAAAATATCCAAAGGGGGAGAGGCCAAATAGAGCTGCAGGATTAGGTTACTGGAAAGCCACTGGAATTGACAAGCCTATTTTCAGCTCTTTCGGATCGAAACAGATCGGAGTAAAGAAGTCTCTAGTCTTCTACGTTGGTCGGCCTCCGAAAGGGGAAAAGACAGGGTGGTACATGAACGAGTACAGACTCCTCGACTCGTCAATTAAGCCTCCAAAGCTCAAAGGCTCAATGAGAGTAATTTTTTTTAAATTATTTTTCTAGAGATAATTTCTATGCTAGGATTCATCATCATCATCTACCTATATATACACTTGTATTAACCTTCTCTTTCGTTCACAGTTGGACGATTGGGTCCTATGCCGGGTTCGATGCAAAGGCTACATAGCAAAGAAAACAGGGGAAATTCAAGATAGCCAGAGCACTGAACTGATTAGGTGTCTTCCGAACACCGAGGAGGAAAAATTTACCTCTGTTAACCATGACTTGATGAGCGATTACATGTCCAAAGACTCTGCACTATTAGCTTGGATACTTTCCGGGCAATCCATACCTTCCGTCGGCACCAATATTCCAACTGTGAATTTTGAAGCAAGCGAAAACAGTCACAGCTTAAACAGCTTGAATTATGTGAATTCGTGTTTAGTTTCTCCTACTGACTACAATTTCAGCATGCTGAACGGCAAAACATCTAAAGTACAGGGATACATAGATGGCAAGAAGATATTTGCTGAGTCGGACATCTATGGCTACTTCCAGAACCAGTCGCAATACCACATATTAAACCCTAATTACCCACGGATTCCATCAACAAATTCCAAGAGCTTAACGAACCGGCCTTAACAAGTAGATACTTGCCGTGATGAAACAACTCCACAGCAACTAATGGCACAAGGAAATCGGCTCCTGCTTCTGTGTTTGTAGTTTGTACATATTTGTGAAAAAAAATAAAAAATAAAAAATAAAGGTCTGTAAAAAGTCTCCTGGTAGGCTATAAAAGTTCACGCTGGATTGTGGAGGCCACAAGAAAATATCTCGAATGCAAAATGGTAATCCTCCATAATGCAGTGTAATGTAAACCAGTTCTAAACGAATTTTCAACTGAAGCATTGGCAATATTTCTGTAAATTCGACTAGTTTTTCTGTAATAGTTGGGTTAACTCCTCCCTATCTAAAGGCAAAGTTTTAAAAGCAACATCTGAACCAAGAAAAGAATGATAAGTCGATAACTAAACAACGTAGGTTTATTAGGTTTCTAGAAACATGCTAGTTGCAGTCCGCACTATAAAAACCTTTATGTTAATGTTTATACAAGGCATTTCTGTAAAGAAGTATGTGCTTGACAACTTCATTTTCCACAAGCACATTTGGCAAGCAGTAATGCTTAGCCACGAGTTATAACATTTGATGAGTAAGAACCACAATGAATACAGACGCTGCTGTTATATATCCCACCCTCAAGTGGCCGAGTCTAGTTTTCTCTCAATGGTACATGGGAAGCCCTAAAAAAGGAACGGTAAAGCCAGGAACGTAATGACCCAACATTTTGCGGTAGAGGCATGTTAAAGATAAAATCAACTAAGAACACTGCAAGGAAGAACATTTGAGCAGTCAGCATATTCAAGTAGAAAAGTTGAAAAACAAAGTTAAGAATAAAAACCATCAAATATATGGGTGATACGATGCTATTCAATATCTTAGAATGCACGAGAGCAGTGAAATGAAAGATCGAAAGACACTTGAACCAATGAGATTTATTTCAATTAAATAAATAACATTCCAATTCAAGCTCAATCCTTATTTTTAAGAAGAAACAGAAAACACAGGATCATGAGTAGCAAATCGCTTGAGTGTGTGGTGTGTGTGTGTGAGAGAGAGAGGGAGAGCTTACTTGTACAAGTAGGAAACAATTCCCAGAATTATACATAGCAGGATGATGTCAATGCAGAAGTTCCGACTAGACCTCACCTGGAAGAAAACCAAAGTTGCTTATTTGGATCATGAAAAGCAATATCTTTTTGCTAGACTGTGTAGATTTAAATTGAATAACTGTATCTTACCTGGTTAAGAGTTTGCTTGAGCCTTACATTAGTGTTTTTAATATCAGATGTCACCTTGTCTACCTATAAAAGAAAAAAAAAATCATAAATCACTCAATACTCTTCGTCTTTTTGACAAGGCTTTAGAGTAAATAAGAGAGGAAAAAACGGTGTGAATAAAGAGAACAACTTCTAACCTTTGTATCTATTTCATCAATTAATGGCACTTGTCTGTCTAATTCCTGGCCACATTCAAATAGATGCTTTTAATCTCTACGTACGTCAGATATGAGAAAATTAACACAGTTTATCCCCCACAACCAACCTCATTCATGTCATGAGCCAAATCCTTCAGTGTATCTAGTCCTTCTGATATGAAGTCAAGTCCTTGATCCTGTACAAATGTTGAATTCAATCAAGAAATTGATGAACTGTTGGGAACTCGGAGCAGTTTCTTAATTAATTAATTTCAATTTCCCCTCTCAGTTACAGAAAAAGTGATCAAGATAATAGTGTGAATCCGGAAATTTAAATACCTGTTTCATTTTTCGCATTTCATACTCCTGCCTGAATTGGCTTGATTCTTGAGTTTGTTGGAAAAAATCACTGTCAAAGTTGCCATCTTAAGTAGGCAGGGAAACAAGCTCATATTAACAATCAACTTAAAGGCTATGCTGAGAAAATTAATGACTTGTAAGTACCAAAAAAACTAATTACCAGACGTATCAAACTTGATATCTTTATTTGAAGTTGAAGTTGCCCGTCCCTCTGTTTGTTTGGCTGAACTTATTGTACCATCTGGTATTGCTTGAATCCTCACGGGTAGTGCAAGAACCAGATCATTACGAGTTTCCAAGTCTTCTCTAGAAAGCCCTTTAATCTGTTCAAATATCATTGTAAATTCAAATCCATAAGCTTTCATTATTAATTTGGGGGACACCAAATTTAGTCTAAGAGATAATGGGGACAGAGGACAGATGAAAAACAAGGTTTGTTTGAAAACCAATCTGTGATAATAAATCAACTCAAAAGAGCAACATTGAACAAAGCATAAACATAGACATCAGCCTCAGCAGCAGTGTTAGAATCCTAAAGGAATCTCCCCAAGAAAGTTCTGTTGAATTCAACAAAATAACACTGATAGAGATTAAAAACAAACGAAAAAAGATGAACTACTAATAAACACCTAATCGTTTGACTTTGGAAATTGTCCACTTTTACAGCCCTTAAATTGATGCGATTACAGGGCTATTGTATTGCCTCCTCTCCAAAATAGCATCATCCAATGTTCAGATTTGGAAACACTTTTTCGATTAAGATTAGTAAGTTCATAAGTCAAAAACCTAGAATTCCTTTTGTTTCCAAAAACACAAAAATATATAACAGCGGTGAAACCAACCTATTATTTGCATGAGGGCATACATTAACTGATACACTTTTTAGAAGAACTTATATAGTTTTAATCAATTTTCAATTGAGCAAGATATAAAATAAAAATACAAAGTTTTTAGAGGTAAAATTTAAAAAATAATAATTATAATAGGCAACCACTCGATTATGTTAGCTCCGTCCCTGTACATATATCTCTTTTTATCAGAAATTCAATTCTATAAATTTGCCATCATCACAACCTTAAAACCCCCAAAAAATTGTCATTAACCATATATCGTGATTAAACATATAATTTAGGGCATAAAAAGGCGACAAAGTCAGTCTACCTTCTTCTGAGCCAATTTCCGCAGTTTAGGAAGTTCCTCCATCAATCGAGTCTTGCTCCGACGAACTTCTGCGTTCAGCGCCACCGCCGAAGCCCTGTTCTTCTCCGTCGACGCCACCTCCGCTTTCTGCAAAAAGTGTAATAAATCTAATCCTTAAACTCAAATCAAAAATGGATCTTTTGTTACGATAAATCCATGTCCCTGCAGAAACTGGAGCAATTTATGCCTCATTTTTCTCTGAAATTTTCACATCTAGAAGAGATCAGGGGGCTAGGGGAAAAAAAAGGAGAAATTGAGAAGAAAAAACTAACGTGAAGGGCGGCTTCGAGGTCACGTTCGAAGGCGGCATAGACAAGAGCGAAAGGATCGCCGCCATTGGCATTGAGGTCACGCTGCTTCTCGATGTCGTACTTGTCGTATTTCTTGCATATCGAGTCCACTCGGAACAGAATGTCTATCACGCTCATTTTTCCCAGCAAATCAGTTCAGGAAAACGAAGGAGAAGAAGAAGAAAGAAGGTGATGGGCGAGAAACATGACTTTCTCTCTTTTCCCGGCATGTTTCTCTCTCTAAACGCCGGTGACGGCAAACGAGGGGTGGAGCTTGAAAAGCGGCCGCAGTTGGACAGCCGTGGAACGGCGCGACAGCGTGGACTAGACTTTCCCTCCTTATGGCGGGTTCGTTTAACTAATTGGAATTGACATGTCGTTTTTTAGTGTAAAAGTTTATTGTTATTGTCGTTAATAAATGGAAACGACGTGTCGTTTACTGTCTTAAATTTTGTTGATGCACGCAACCACGTGTCCACTTTTGCTTTAACAAGTATGTTGTCGTTATCGTTTTTCAATAAAAACGACGTGACGTTTGCAAAAGATCAATACGGTTGTAGTTTGACTAGGAAACATTGATTGGTAGTTTAAGGACTCAAATTTATCGTCCAATTTTTGGTATTATAAAATGAATAATATTATGTCACGTTATTTTAAAAAGTTTTAAATGTTTTATAGCTGATTTTTTATACTTTAAGATTTAATTTAATTTAATGATATGTCAAAATATAATTGATTAAATATCATTTAGGATATTAAAATTGAATGAAAAATGTGAATCTGTAATTTAACCAAAAAATCTTTAAAAATTAAAACCACGTGTCCTATTCACGTTTTTGTCATTTTCACATAAACTAGTTAGTGTTACTATTACGTATTAAACGGATTATGCTTATAGTTTATAATTTTTTGGTGAATTTATAGTTTGTAATATTACAATAGTATATCATCGTTTTCCATTTCAGGCTTGCTTTCCTCGTCGTTAAAATCGGAAAACGAGTTGCAGATTTTCTCCAAAAAAAGACTATCCACAGGGATTACGAAATACTAATCATACAATTCCCTAAAATAATAATGTTAATAATCATCATCATACAATTGTTTGAAAAGAGGAGTTAAGTGGCGGAATTTAAAATTTTGATTAAAAAAAATCGAACAAAGATAAGAAAATTTATTATCACCTTAGAATTCGAAGTGAAAGGGATATAAACCAAAAAAAAAAAAAAAAAATCAATTTCATTTTCTCAAAGACCCAAGAGATTATCCATCCGTGATAGTTTTTAGCTAATGACTCGTGAGAGTTATTTATTTAGTTTTCTTAGGTGCTTCCTTGCTTTTAGATTTTTATGATCCGTGGACCCCCTTTATTCCTTTTTCCTTTGAAAAGAACTTCAGTGGCGAATTTCAAGAACGGAGAATTAGAAATAGGAACCAAAATCAATCTCTTATTTATTTGTTACTTTTAATCTTGGAAGAAATGTGAGTGAAAAAGGTAAGCCCACATTGATTGGGGATTGAGAAATGAGATTTCATGCTCCCCCTCTACAATATGACTCACCACTATGATATTGCCATTAAATTTATGTCTTACCTCTAGTACTTGTAAAATACATAATATTAAAAAAAATAAAAAAATAACAACCATGAATTGCTTTTTTAAGTATTATATAATTATTCTAATTTTTATTAATTTTGTTGAAATAAACAACAAAAAATTTACAATATATAATTTTTATCTTTTACACTTAATTTAATTCAGGTTTTTACACTTTTTTTTGTCGTTTTTTTAAACCAAAAAAAATGGACACAACTTTTATTTATTATTTTATAAGTATAATGATTATTTAACTTTGATTAACAATTTGATAATAACAAAAAATTTAATCATTTTTTAAATTTTGAAAACACAAACATACTATACAAGTAAATTTACAATAATTCATTCTATCTAAGATTAAGTAAAACATGAATCTGATTCACAACAACTCCAATTCTAAATCTTAAAATCATGTAAATAAATTATTCAGACAGCAAATACATAAAAAAAAAAAAAAAGACCATGAAACAAACCTGTCCTTGAAGGTGAACTACGTTTTAGTACCAGTACCACCAGCGAAGGAGCAAGAACAAAATTGGTCGGAGGAAAAAAAGAAAAAAAAAAAAAAAACGGGAATAAAATAGAACAAACAAGCGAGTTGAAGAAAAGGTAAGAGTGAAGTAGACATAAATAACATCTCATTAATCTCTGTGAGAAAAAGTAAAACAAGGAGCAAGTGGAAAGTCAATAACCAAACAAAAATTTTCTTTGAAGTAATTTCTTGCATTTATATATGTCTAACAATCCAAATTCACTCAAGAAAAAAAAAAAAAAAAAAAAAGGTTGGCAAATTAAAACGATTGGCTAGCATATATCACACCATAGTGTAGAAGGACAGGGCAATCAGAACTGGCTAGAAGATAGGAAGCGAAAATGCAAGCCTTTGATGTGAAGAGCCATGACGAAGACAATGAAGCCAGTGCACAAGATGAGCGTGCGCATCGCGCTTTGCTTAAATCCGCCACTTTGGTCCGTGTAGAAACTCAGCACGCTGTTACCAGCTGCACGAGGTCTCGAGTCGCCTTCGTCCGTTTGAATTAGAAGTTCAAATCCACGATTTAAATATATTATTTAAAATTTTATAAAATAATGAATTAAAAGATTTTTTTTGAAAATAAAGATGTGATTGCAGATTTAGTCTAATAATAATATTGTGATAAAGTAATATCGCGATAATACCGTTGCATCTGACGCCATCTAAAGTGGAGAGTCTAAATCCACCAAAAGTGGAGAGTTCGACTGCATCTGACTCCATCTAAAGTGAGAGTCTAACTCCACCTAAAGTGGAGAGTTCGACTCCCAACTCCAAGTTAAAAACAAAAAAGCAAAAACAAAACAAAAAAACAAAAACAAAAGCGACATTGACGTATATTATGGAAAAACGACATCTCAAAAGTTTATCGTCGTTCGGTGGGGCAAACGACAAGTCGTACGAATCTCTTCAAGGAAAGTAGGCAAAGGGGCAAATTTCAACCTAGAAAAGAACAAAACACAAAGCAGAAGAAGAAGAAAGAGCAACATCAAAAACGATTAATGCTCGCTCGTTTGCTTTGAAATTCAGAATAACATTTAGAAAGATCCATGTTTGCAAAATTGAAACTCCAATAACCATCTAAAACCTCCATAAATTTACAGAGAGCAAAGAAAGCACAGTACAAGCACTCAGTAACCGATTCCTCGGCCGATCTCTAATTCCTCCAAACTCGAACCAGAAAATCCACACCAGAATTCGGCCATCAAGCTTCGGCACCAGATCGGGAGCGGTAGAGCTTGCCGAAGACGTGAAGAGCCGTGACGAAGCCGATGAAGCAGAGGCTCATGACGAGAACGACCGTCGGCGAGATCTTCAGTCCGGGAGCATCGTCGGTGTAGAACCTCAGCATGTTGCCACCGGGACCAGATCCGCCGCCGAACGCGGCAGAGTTCGCTCCTACGGCGGCGGCTCCTCCAGAGACCCGGCGACGGCGCATTCCGGCGGTGGCGGCGGCGGATCCGCGCGGAGCCACGACGCCCGGGCGCGAGGTCGAAGACGACGCCGTTTGGGACTGAGACGAACCTCTAACCATTATCACAGAGCGAAGAAGAAGACGAAGAGGTCGTGCGTTGAGAAGGGAGAAGTGAGAGGAGTTGACAAATGAGAGTAAAAGGCCAACAACTACAGCGATAAAGGAAAATTAATGATTGTGATTAATTACTGACAGGTCGTTTGGTGGGTTGGTTTCGAGTTAAGTGCCAATTAATAAAGTGATTTACAAGCAAAAACGGACGAGGAAGTGGATAATGGAATCCGTTGCCACGTCGCTAAAGGGGATTTAAAGAAGGGGATAAAGTTTGGTCAGTATAATAAATTGAAGAATCAGGATATTTCTAGAGAAGAAAAAATTATGATATTTCACCTAAAATAAATTAAAATATTTTGATGGAAATTACCTGATATGTGAAAGGGATCCTTTGGAATTCCCCTCAATTTTCTTTTGAAAATAGCTTTGTTCTGCCCGAGGAAAATAATTTTGTTTTTCTATTGTGGTTGTCTTATCCATATAATGAACGACATGTCCACTACCAATTAACACAGCTCGTGGTTTTTCTCATGAGGTTTGCTGTCGTTTATTAAGTTAAGTTTTATGTCATCTGAAATAGCATCTAGGAACCAAAAAAAAAAAAAAAGGTTTTAAATGTATTGTCCTGTCGTTTGAGAGAATGTCGTTTGTCCGTCTTAAACTAATTGTTGTTTTTGTTTGTTAGAGAAACGACATCTCGTTAACGTGTGAGGATATGTCGTTAAAGAAAACGGTTTAGTGGATCTGAGTAGAGTGGTGGCCACCAGAGACGAAGGGAGGAAGGCTAATTAAAATTTTGTATGTATTTTTTAATCAAATTTATAAATAACCCCCCTAAAAAATTAAAAACTTCATTTTATTTCTTAAAAATTAAAAAAATTACAGTTATTAGCTCCCCTAATTAATCAAAATTCCTGATTTCGTCGCTAGTAAATCAAGTCCCCTAAAAAATTTTTATGCAACCTTTTTTTTTTGCCGGGTAAAGAATAGTGTAAAATTTAATCATATATTATAGCAAAAGCGATGTTATAACGGTTAAAAACGACGACAGTGACATGAGGGAAAAAACGATGACAATGAAGTAGTGAAAAAAGAACGAATAATTATATACAATATATGTATGTATAGAAAAATACTTGATAAGATAGGACAATAATATAATGAAAATGACAGTAACATCTAAACGACAATCGTTTGTGAACAACATAATTAGAAGCGATGTGCAATTGAATACGAAATAAAAGGGCAACCAAATAAAAAATAGCAACAAAACTTTACGACAAAAAAATGACATTTAATTAAAAACGACAAGAATGTTGTTAGAGCAAGGAGAAAAGCAAAAAATGACGAACTAAAGATATTTGAGAGAAAACGACAATTAAACAAAAACGTCAACAAGAAAGAACGACGGTAAAATAAATACTACAACAATAGAGAAAACGACGAGAAATTGGAAAATGGGATATGGTCATTAATGATGAAACCAAATTTACACTATATATTCGTTAGCACCTCATTTAATTTATGAATGTCCAAGCCTGATCAACTAACTTCCATTATACAGCTGTAAGAAACCAGTAACACAAATAACAAAGCTGTTGGATATGCAAATAATTCTGTCGCAACTTTAACAATTATAAATTATCAAGAGAAGAAAAAAATAAAAGAAAAGAAGTTACCTAAGCACTTTATTTCACATGAAAAGAAAAATAAAAATGAGTAATTATATTTTTTTTCTTATTGAATCATGTGTTTACTTATATATTTGCTTACAAAATAAAAAATAAAAATGAGAATTTAGTGCATCTCACATAATATAAGAAATGAAAAAAAAATATATGTCAATTTTGTATGTGTCAATTTTTGCATGTATTTGATATTGATTCTTTGTCAAAAGAAATAAACACTTGATTTACTTGCAAAATATTTTGATTCCTTCTCAAAAGAAATAAACACTTGATTTACTTACACAATCTTATTAATTTACCGCATGCCAATGATTGTTTAATTATATAAAAGAAGATTATACCAAATACATTGATAAAATCAACATGGCTAAGTTTATAAACACAAAAAAGAGAATAAGATGCATCGACAACAGTTCAATATATGAAGTCAAATGAATTGACAATAGTCCAAACTTTGAAGAATTTTTCTTAGTATTATAATGAATTTGGACTGTTATTATCAAATGTGTCTGGTTTATTCCTTGACATCTTATGCTCTTAAAATAAATATGAGCTTGTCTAGTTAGAGGATTCACTTTCACCTATAAAAACTATTATTATATCAGACGATTGATGTTATTGTATCCAAAAAAAAAAAAAGTGCAGCAGCCCAACTTTCTTCATAAACCTTTCACTTTATTCAGACACTGATAATCATTGAAGTTTATTTGGAAAAAAAAAAAATTCATCACCGAGGTAACCGACACTCAGAAAGAGGGAGTCAGCCTACGTCTAACAACCCTGTCATGTACAAACAATGAAAAAGGAAAAAAAAAAAAATCACACTTATCATCAAACATTATAATAGAATTTACACGAGTAGATCATAAGTTGACAAATAAGTTTTCTCGAACCCCAAGTACTAGAGCTAGCTAGCGGTCTGATATCAGTGGCGGAGGCGACGAAGAGGTGGGCCCTGCAAGGCCTGAAGACGGTGGGTGGTGCGGCGGCGAGGGTGGCCAGTAATGGGGTCGACAGCGGCGCCGTCGCTGACGTAGCGTGCAATGGTGACGGAGACGAGCAGGACTCCCAAGCACAGCACCGCATAGCACTGTCGTCCCAACTTCCTCAAAATCCCCTCCATTACTATCTCCATGATCTCTCTCTCACTTCTCAAACTTTTTATATTTTTGGCAAACTAAGAAGGAGAAGGTCGTGGTGTGTGTGTGTGTATATATATATATATGTATATATGTGAGAGAGAGAAAGAGAGAGGGAGGGGGGGGGGGGGGGAATAAATGGGTGGGAAATAGTAGAGACAGAAAGGAAACAGGGGGCTGGGCGCAGAGGGATATTATGAAGATAGATGAGAATTGGAATGGGGTTGTGCGGTAAGGTGTTGGGAAAAGCGCAAAACTGCGGATTGTGGAGGTGGTGATTGTCGTTTTGTGGCAGGCTTTTTAATTGGACGGGTGAGAATAGCCGCTGGGAATCAACACGCCAGCAATATTATTATAAAAATGGTGTCGTTTCGTGCGACACTTGACCACTTGATCAGTGGTTTTGGGTGGGCAGGGCAATGCTCTATCCGCAGCTGCTTTTCTTTCCGGTGGCTCGCTGGAGTTTACGCGTTAGAATCCGGGGGCGGCATTTTGCCACAAAAAAGTTCAGTTCATCTTTCGACTTGGAACAAAAGATTTGGATTAATGTGCAGAATGATTTTCTTTGCTTTTGGGTGTCCGATGTACTAGTTGAAACAAACGCAACGTGATATAAGAATTTATCGAAGGAAAAAAAAACAATAAACAAAAAATAAAATAAAATTAAATAAAAGATTCTTAAAAAAAAAAAAAAAAAAAGAACGAAACTCTTTTGTGAAATTTAGAGGAAAAAAAACTCGAAACTCAAAAAAAAAAAATAGAAGAAACGCTTTTCTTTTCTTTTCTTTTCTTTTTTTGGAAGAAAAAAGAAACGCTTTTTTAACTAGGTGAAAAAATTAGGAGGAAATTCCCCTGTGAAACTCCAAAAAAAAAAAAAAAAATCAGGGAAGTTTATTTTCACTTTTAGTATTAACTAGTTGTAAAGCACATGAACTCGTGTGAAATAAACAAGTAAAAAGAATACTTAAAAATAAAAATAAAAACTATGTGATAAGTATTGGATCTATTACATAACAGTTTACAGTCAACAAAAAGCAATAAAAGACACTGTTGAAAATGTTTTTCGCACTTTATAATATACTAGTTGTATTGTACGCACTTCGCGTATGCGGAATAAACAAATAAAGTAAAGCAAAATAAAAAAAAATCATATGTTGTTGACTGAACCATCACGTAAACAGTCACGTAATAGTCATTGGAGGCAGACAAAAAACACATTCGTCATTTGTGCCTGAATTACTCGGGTTAAGGAGTTTACAAAAAGTCATTTCTAATTGTACGTGGCCTTTGGCGTTCTTTCAAAATATTATTTACAATGTCTTTCTTTTTTTTTTTTTTTTAATTATAACAATCAAGTACTAATTATAATGTAAGATTGTTTCACACGAATATCTAAAATAGTATCATATTATAAGTTTTAAATAAAAAGTCATTTCCAAATCAATTTATAGTAATAAAATTTTTAAAGAGAAAATTATATGGGGCGGATGTAATCGATACTGATTCCAAACTTTTCTATATGTATATATAAAAGCGTGTGGATTAAGCTAGTCCATTTTTTCAATCTTGTCAACAATACTATATACAATATGGAAATTGAAAAGAACTCGGTTCAAAAACACCTTTCAAAGTGTTCTTTTAAAACTGATCATAGCTGGCCATATAGCCCGTTCCAATTTTATTAATATAATGTGCGTTGGGTAAAACAGTTTAAGTTCAATTTTTAAGTTTGAGTTGGTTGACTTTTTAAAAAATAGTTATAATTTTTGTTAACTTTCAGAAAAAAAACAAAAACTGAGATGAAAAATTTAATTTTAAACTTGTGAGACAAACGGAAGTATAGACTTTTAGTAATACTCGTTAAACATGAGGAAACCTTGTTTCTCTCTACGATACAATATCATAACTTACACTCTTCTATCCACTAAAAAACTAATAGCCTTGTCATGTTAATAATAACTCATTAACGATGATGATAATTTGTTTAACGTGGTTTCCAATTCCAATTATGCTATAACTCTATTCGAAAGCTCCGTTTCGAACTGAAGCGGTATTTGGCGCGGAACGGGCACTTAGCCGAGCAAACCGAGTGGAAGGAGGTCTGCATTAGCTATGGAAAACTAGAGGAAGAGAAGGAAACAGAAAGCTTTGATTCAGCCATTAATTAGGAAATTGGGCTTGCCTTAAGTCTTTAGTGTTGAGCCTGATCAAGAACTGCACGAGGACCCGGAACATCATGTCTTATGTGAAAATGAAACAGATTGAAAGCATGTAAAGATTAAACCAAAACATATATATATATATATGTAATCTAATTATGTTTTTGGGTTTTTTTTTTTTTCTTTCCCTGGCTTGTGTAAAAATTGTTTTAGATGCAGGTGTTGTGCCCAGTTTTCTGTTCTTGTGTAGTTTGCAATTTGTAATGGATACCTGTATAGATGTTAATAAGTTTTACAATTTGTTTATCCAAAAATCTGTACTACGGTTTTTTTATGTTTCATGGTTGTTCATTTATTTTTTTCATTTTCTTTTTATTGTTAGAACACGTATCTCGATCCATATCTTTCATAGGTTATCCATGATCGTCAGGTTTTGTGACTGATTACCCATGGTAGGAGGTCAAAGCAAATTAAACTGTCTCTAAACTTTGTAGACTTAACCAACTCTTTTTTTTTTTTTATTTTTAAAGCCTTTGTTTAGTTCATTAGTTAGAAATAAATTTTTTTAATTTAGAATTGATTTATTTTTTTTTAAGAATTAATTAATAATTTTTATGAACTTTTAAAAAAAATAAAAATAAAAATTAAGTTGAAAATTTTGAATCAATAAACTATTTGTCTTTTTAGCAAAATTTGGAAATCATTCCAGAAAAAGTTGGTATTAATTACAGTCTATTCAGCTAGTCATCTTGAAGTTTTCAAATCAACGTTTGTTCCAATCTACCGGGAGTCCATCAAAAGTCAAATCCAAACGTCATCATTTGAGGGGAAAAAAAATAATAATAATAACAGGCAGAGCTGCTTATTGTTTCAATGGGATGTAAACTTAAGGTTAAAGTATTTGCAGGGGCTTATATTATGTTAATCAATTTTCTGTTTTAAAAGGAAAAACATTATGTAATACTTTTTGATCGACTTTTTTTTTTTTTTTTTTGCATATTTTAATATTTACATCCATTTAAAAATGACATTCGTACTGTAATTGATTAGACAAAAAAATGAAAGAGATGTGAATATATCATATGGTAATCCGAAAGCAAGAGCATTAATTAATTTGTTGCAGAAAATATTGACTTATGGTATTCTAACAGCGACATTTCTAGGAAAACCCCAAAGTTGAGTTTAATTACAATACAGAACGCGTATGGAAGCACATGATCTGCCGGGCCGCGATTAAAATCAAAGAATGATTCCAATTATTACAAGAATTAAAAAAAAAAAAAACCCTCAAAGGACGTCAGAGAATTCTCATACATTTTATGCACATTTTTTTATATTTAGCACTAATACCTCTAAACTTATCAGTTTTTTGATAATTTATCCTCAAATTTCTAATTTTAGCAATTTGTTCTTTGAACTTTCTAAATTGGGTGAAGTATATTAAATTGCCATTTGATATTATTGCTCTTTGGGGCGGAGCTATTCAATGCCCAATTATGGGGTTGCCGCCCACATTAATTTTCTTAAATCTTCTTTTTTTTAGTTTTAAAAATTTTACGATTCTCTAATTTTATCCCCACTAAAATTTACCATCAACTTACATGTCCAATTTTACACTTTTTAAATTTTATTCTCTTATATATGCATTTGATAATTTTTAAAAAATGTTTTGATATAAATTTCTTTATTCTTAGTTGTTATTTATTTTTTTAAACAATGTTTTACTATACACTTTTGTTAAAGTAGAATATTGACTCCGTCACTTATTGTTATATGATGACAAGTTATAATCGAGAGAATATTGACTCTATCACATATTGTTATACGATAAATTACAGTCGATTGGTGCAATATGGTTGTCACAATAAAACTAGCTAGGCCACACATGTTTAAATTTCTGGTTCTTATGTTGACGTCCTCATCACACATTGTTGATGAACTCCATTCGTTGACCTTTCTGTTCTATTTTGGCGGTGAATATTCATGATAAAAAGGAAAGGAAAAAAAAAAAAACAAAAAACAAAAGTGAAATATCCACTGTGTCTTCAGAAGTGTAGGGAAAAAAATTTAAAAATTTCCTGTCTTTTTTTTTTTTTAAAACAGAAACAAATGGAAGAACTAACGTTGTTATGGTCATTATTAATTTGCTAATATTTTTTATTAAAACGGATATTAATAATGACTAGTTCCCATATGAATGGAAAACCCCATCAGGCCGGTGCCAAACAATTACTTGCCCAGATCTCTATCTGGACCGTGCTTTTATGTTTGACAACGACAATTATATAATGTCGCACTTATTTATGTGCGTGTATAAATATATATATATATATATATACACACACACACTCTTTTGTCGAACACCGAATAGGAACGACATTTATAGTATCTTATTTTACATCATATCACTATTAATTGATTTAAATTTAATTTTTAATTAACAATCTTATAATATGAACAGTTTAAAACTATAAACAAGTAGTATTGAAAAATATTATACTAAAATTAATTAGTGGTTACAAAAAGCATAAAAAAGTTACCACTGTCGTTCCGCAACATGTGTTGCATAGAAGAGTTCTCGATTGTGTGTATACGTATGTTTGATTAAACCGTGTCAAAATCGAACTGCTAATGGTTTTAACCTCCACCAAGTGCAAGCTACATGGACTTTTATTTGAAGCGTTGAACATTTCTCCCGTCTCTTCTTCTTTGGTCTCTTACTTTATCATTATTCTTTTTCTTGGTCGACCTGCTTGTATAACTGTAATTACTATAAACTCTGTCTTTTTAATTTCCGGTTTCATATCTGGTTTTAATTTCCCTCTTTCTCGATCGATGCTAACCCTCACAAAGAAAACATCAAGTGTACTACTCAATCACCATATTATTATTGTTATTACTATTGTCATTATGGCGACTGGATCATCAGCAGCAGCAACGGCCTCCAGTAGTTCTTCTTCTTCACGGTCGTTGCAGGACACGCCCACTTGGGCTCTCGCAACAGTCTGCTTCTTCTTCATCTTCCTCTCCATCTTCATCGAGCACTTAATCCATCTTATTTGCAACGTCCGTACTTCTTCTTTAATTTACACACACGCAAATATTATATAAACCAATAAATATATAAATAATATTAACCTTTATGTCGTACTTTATGCAGTGGCTTAAGAAACACAGAAAGACTGCCTTGTTTGAGGCCGTGGAGAAGCTCAAATCAGGTGTATATATAATTAGTATTTTGCCTTTTTTTTTTTTTTTGGGTTTAATATGGTTTTGGGTGAATATTAGTGATTAATTTTGGGAATATATGAAATTGTTGCAGTGCTGATACTGTTGGGATTGATGTCATTGATATTGACGGTGACACAAAGACCCATCGCCAAAATATGCATTCCGACCAAAGTAGCATACACCATGCTTCCCTGTCGGAAAAGTGGGTCAACCAAAACTACCGAAGCCCTTGGACTGCTTTTCTCTTCCTCATCGAAAACAGATTCATTATTCGAGGATTTTCAGTTTGAGCCAGAAAGAAGATTGGCCGGATCATCTGTTTCTTCTGATGACTGTGAATCCCAGGTTAATTATTATTTATCTTATTAGTAGATTTTTTTTCCCTTTCTTTTTTTCAATTTTGTTTGGTCTAAAGCATATATTTACCAATTACTCAAAAGAAAAAAATTAATTAAAAAAAAAAGAGTAAGAGAATGAAATGAAAAAGGTAATCTCGGCTTAAGAAAACAAGAGTAACAGAAAATATATATATATAGATATTATTAATTCCTTTTTAGGGTTTATAATCTATTAGGATATGAGTGAAGTTGATAAAAAGATTAAAATTTGCTTTTTTATGTTAATTAAACTTAAAAATACGATTTTTTATTAATTTAATTATTAAAATCGCTTTTTATAGTGGTAAGTAAATTTGACATTTATTCTAGTGGAGAAATTAAACCGATCGAGGAAGAGCTAGAGCCTAAGATTAACATTCTTTTTTGTCATGTTCTGTATAAAACTCCGTCGATTCCTGAATGAAAAGGGCATTATGGCTTAAATTTATCTGTTTTTGCCTCATTCCAAGTGAGTTTTTAATGCCATGGATTAAATAAACGACAGGGAAAGACCTCATTTATATCAGAGGAGGGGATCAACCAGCTCAATATCTTCATCTTTGTGCTGGCAATTATGCAAATTGTCTACAGTGTCCTCACCATGGCTTTAGGAAGGGCCAAGGTACGTTTGTCTAACTATGTCTCTCCATAAATGTCTATGTATATGTATACTATAAATTCTTCAGCTAGAGCTAGGCTTTTCAGAATAAATTATATATATGCATGCCACATGTCTGTATTCAATAATTTTAAGTTATGATGTGACAAAGTTTCTACTGTATTTATTAGAACTTATGTGGAATTGAAAATTGCAATTGGTAATAATTTATTCCTACTAAAAACCTACCTACTACGTACTCCTATATTTACGTTAACATTTTTTTGTGGGCTTAAATTTTCTCTTAAAAAAGAAAAATGTCTGAATTTTTTATACTACTCGCGCATGTGGGGTTTTAACCCCACTTTTATGGCCATTTGGAAAGAGTATATGGTACTCAGTTCTTTTTTTTTTGTTTTTTTTGTTTTTTTTTTTTTGTTTTTCACATATAGAAGAGTTTGACTTTTAGTCCAGGGAAATCCTAGAAGATCCAAGTTTTCAAACAAAGGAGCAAAGTTTAGGCGAGCGAGTCCTTAATTAACGTTTTCTAGGAAATGAAACACCTTTATATATTAAGTCAATATGCTTGCCTTATACGAGAGAGCAACATAAGACATGGGAGTAGTTCACTTGAGTTGATATTTATTAAAAAAACTCGTGATAACTTTTGAATAATCCTTTTTACCGATTTATTAAAATACATTATTATTTCTAATTTCAAATCTAATCACTTATGTGTATTCAAATGTCTCAATAAAATACAGTTAAAAATGTCTCAATGAAAAAGTAATAATCAACAATTGATAACTAAAACCCAAATATTAACATTCAATTAAATACATATAAAATCATATATAGTAAAAACATAAATATTACTTAAACAAGTAAACTATAGTTATTTGAAAAATATTTATTAAAAAAGTATGCAGTCGAGTTTCACTAAGGACCAGTAAACCCGTACTTGAGAGAACCGGATTTAATAAGTCCTGTTAGTATCTAAATAGCTAGGTTCACGTATGGGTAAAATTGTCATCTATTGATTTGATCCAAAAGAAAAACATAAATGAATATTAGTTAGATTAAAAAAAAATCTCAAGATATTACCCTAGGAAAAGAAAAACTTAAAGGATCTCAGCTTTTGTCAACCTCACTTATCAAAGGAAAAAAAAAAAAAAAAGAAAGCAATCACAGGCCTAACTAAGTCAAATTAGTATAAATTGATTTGCGCAAGTAAACTTACTACAAAACAAGGTCACGAAATTTGAAGAAGTCGGTCAAACTATATTATATGCTTGTCGGGCCGATTTATATATATATATATATATATATATCGGATTGTGCATGCCATATACTTATAATATATCAATTCATTTAAAAGTCACGTACGTGTGTGGACTGCTTTGATTTTTATACTAATGGTCGATATCCCTTCTGATCACATAGATTCTGACATTGAAAAAACAATATTTACTAGAATTGATGTATTTAGTCCAACCTTCGTCGAACTATCAACTTTTTTTTTATTTTTCTAATACGAACGGCATATTATCAACTATTTTAGGAGGATAAACAAAAAAGTTAAAAGAGTTCTAAACATTCACTATTTTTATGGCGACAAGTCACTTTGCATGTCTTCTTGCAGGTGGGTTTTAGTATTAATCGATTATCATTGTTGATTACAGATCAAATAGTCTGCAGATGAATATTGACCTCTATATATATCATTTTATTAATTTTTTAAGCCGATCATATTACATACCTTCTTCTAGATGTTTGCCTGTATGTTTTACATAAACAATTCATTTTTTATACATATATATCGAATATTCTTTATATTAACTTATACATGTGTATATATAATTTTGCTTCATATATATATATATACACACACGTATAGATGAAGCGCTGGGAGAAATGGGAGAAGGAAACTCACACGCTGGAATACCAAGTTGCTAATGGTAATTAAGATGCGTTCCATTCTTCCTTTTTATTTTTATTTTTAAAAGAAGAAGAAGAAGAAGAAGAAGAAGAGGACAAATAATGAGGTGGAAAATTTTGAAACTCTATAATTGGAAGCAATAGCTTTGGACAGTGCTGAGAGTAAATAAGGAAATGACAAATGAATTGTAAGACGGTGAACAATGGCTGTACTAATCCACTCAGACTTTAAAATTTTTGTTTTACCTTTCAAAAAAATCAATTAGTCTCCACTTAATAATAAAAATTATAGTTGTGCCCATAAATTATAGCAAAAACATATAACCATTAATCTACAATATTTTGGTTAAAATCTACTTAATTAAATTTTTTAAAAATGCTTTACAAAATTTTTCTAGTTCTGTCACCGACTGTGATGATAATTTAAGATAGTTTAAGAAAAGACAAATGAATTGCAAGGATTTTTCCTTAAGAACTTGGAAGATAGCAACATTGATAAACAAAGTTTGTTGGCAGGCGTGGATCATGTATTGACCAATATAGATGTAAATATATATATATATATATATATGTATGTATGTGGACTTGCATCATGTGTAACTATACATGACTTTTTGATCCATGGGAACTACACAAGTCAAGTTTGCATTATCGTTTCACATTGGCTTAATAGTAGAGTGACATGACGTGAAAGTTTTCAACTCATGAGCGTCTTTTAATTTCGAGTTAAGTCCAATAGACCAACTCCTACTTTACATTTTATTTAGGCATATTCTTACTTTCTTTTTCATGATTTATCTAAATTTCTTAGCATCATTAAGTAAATCAGATCATTTCAACTTTGGGAGGAGAGAGCTCGTAGGAAATTAATGGTTAGTGTGAAAGCTGGGGGTTTTTTTTTTTTTTTTAATTTTTATTTTTTTATGAGAGTATGGAAAAAATGTTGATAGTTTGCAACTTTTCAGAGTCAATTTGAGAGCTAAGAGAAAGAGAAAGCGAATGGAAAAATCAATTTCAAACGACCAATCAGTAAATAGAAACAAAAATAACATCTACATCTAGCAAGAATTATGGCTACTAATTTTTCAGTGATGTTCCTCGTTCGACAAGTAAGGCCCATCTTTAAGTTTTTAAGCTAACATTTACATTAATACATGGACAATCTCTTTAGTAACTTCGAATAATAATAGAAGTTGACTGTCACTCAGATTTTGAAAAATTAAAAAAATATATGCACACATGTGTGTGTATAAACAGTACTATGTGTTTTAGTTTAAACAAGCACTTCCCCGTGATGTGTGTGATTTCAAACAGTATATTTATTTGTTTGTTTATCTTGTCTCTTAGATCCTAATCGATTTAGGTACACGAGAGAAACAACATTCGCGCGCAGACATAGGAATTCTTCCACAACAACTTCATCTCTTATTCTATGGATTGTGAGTAATTCTCATCTCTTTCATTCTTTTTCTTAAAATTGTATTTGTTTTCTGAGGAAAAAGTAAAGAGAAGAAAAGCATCGTAACTATGTACATTATATATATATATATATATTTATTTATTTATTTTTTTCTACTTGTTTTTTAACTTTTTGACCAATGACAGTCTCTTTGGTTTTTTTTTTTTTTTTTTTTCATGCAGAAATGCTTCTTCCGTCAATTCTTCCATTCAGTAGCAAAAGTTGATTATCTCACTCTACGTCATGGTTTCATTTCTGTTAGTTCTATCCCTTGGTCCTTAACATTGCTGGGTTTTTCTTTCTCTCTCTCTCTGTCTCGAGTCTATAATGTAGAATTTAAAT
Source organism: Ficus microcarpa (assembly GCA_025413485.1). NCBI lineage: Eukaryota > Viridiplantae > Streptophyta > Magnoliopsida > Rosales > Moraceae > Ficus > Ficus microcarpa. The sequence continues at coordinate 23,064,162 of CM046377.1, read as the reverse complement.
ATTAAAAGAAAAAGGCCATAAAATATGTGCTTTCACAAAAAGTACCTCTTTTATACAAATTTTGTAGGCTCATTTGTCGACAAACAATTCATTCAATTTCCAAAAGTACATTGAAAGATCACTAGAGGATGATTTCAAAGTTGTAGTTGGCATCAGGTAAATATGTATATAATATATATATATATATCTCATATTTTCCTTACTCAATTAGGAATAAAAACATTATGTTGTTTATTTAATAATGAACTTCTTTATTGTATTACAATTTGGCTTACATGTAAACTACGTCTTGATGTTGTTGCTTTTTGTTGCATCGTTGAAGCCCTTTCATGTGGTTTCTGGTGACCATCTTCATTCTCGTAGACGTGCACGGTAGATTAAACTTAATTCCTTATCACTTATATATTCAATTTTTTAATTATTATTATTATTATTTTTAATTTTACATCTTCCACTGACCAAGTATAAAAAAGGAACTAAAATGGTCTACTACTTGTGAACTCCAAACAGGTTGGAATGTATACCTTGGGTCTCATTTGTCCCATTAGTTGTAAGTTATTCTACCAATCAAATGCTTACAATTAAATTGATCGGGTTGCTTAGTACTAATTGCTAGTTAACTTTTCCTAATAATAAAAAAAGCTATATAATTTAGGGTTTATCACATATCTTTTATCTTTATAAAACGACACTTGTAACTTTTTTTTTTTGATATATTACTATAATAACTAATTGTTTTCAATAAAACAATTTTCAGTAGTACTTGTTCATTATACTTAATAGTTCTTATAGTATCGCTATAATATTATAAATAGAAAGTTACATGTAAATCAACTAATAAGATTATTCTAAATAAAATGTTACAACAACTAGACATATTCGGCTACTGGAGTTGAGACATTTACTAATTTTATTTATTTATTTTTCTTTATGCCATGCAATTTGTCTTGATAGATAGTGCTTGTTCTTGGAACCAAGCTGGAAGTAATAGTAGCAAGAATGGCTCATTCGCTTGAGGAGAAGAATAATGTCATCATAGGAAGCCCTTTGGTGCAACCAAGTGATGACCACTTCTGGTTTGGTCACCCCAAATTCGTCTTGACCCTTTTGCATTTAACTTTGTTTATGGTAATATTATTTAAGTATTATTGCTACTTTTATTTTCCTTTTTTTAAAAATAAAAAGTAATAAAATTGTAGACGACCCTTTTCAGGAACAATTCATGTAACTTCCTATCTGACTCCTTTTTTTTTTTTTTTTTTTTTTTTTCAGAATGCTTTTGAGCTTGCTTTCTTTGTTTGGGTAACGGTATGTGTCCTTTTTTGGAAGGTTTTTGGCTTATTGCTCTGTTTACGAGAACTGTCAAGTTTAATATTCAAAACTTTTAAAATTTCTTCTCTCGATCTTTTACTTCCTCTTGTGATTTTATTTTTCCCTTCTTCTCTACAGTGGCAATTTGGGATAAAGTCTTGCTACCATGAACACAAGGAGATTACCGTTGTAAGGGTGGTCTTAGCGTAAGTATCTCTAATAATAACGCTTTTTTTTTTTAAAATAATACGCTAATAATAACTACATAAATCTTCTTCTTTAATTTAAGGAACAAAAGTTCCAAAACTTATTAAAGCTTCGTTAAGAAGCATAAATTTGCCAAATTTTACCCTATAAGTTTTTACAAAATCCATATCGATGTCATTTTTCTACTTTCAAAAGTATATGCTCAACAAAATTCTTGGAAACTCCTTGCTAGCTAAATTCAATCATGCTGACAGGCGACAGCAGTAACACAAGAATTAATTAACTAATTAATTAACAAAAAATTATCATGCAAGTAAAAAAATAGCATATCTTTCCATTGTTATAAACGATCAATTTCACTGATTAATTATTTTTGGCAGGGTGACCGTTCAAGTAATCTGCAGTTATATTACTCTTCCTCTGTATGCTCTTGTGACCCAAGTATGTATGTGTGTGTGTATATATATATTTATATATGAAGGCGTTTCTACACACACGTAGATGTTTTATAAGCTAATTTTGTATAAATTTCAGTGCATAATTTGCTGAGTTTTATAAATGTACTAAATAATTAGAAAATACAAAATCTGACTCGTATTGTTAATGATCAGATGGGATCAAATTTCAAGAGCGCAGCGCTAGAAGAGCACACAGTGAAGGCCATAAGGCAATGGCATGCGGATGTGAAACAGAAAAGAAAGAAAAATCACACTTCACAATCTGCACATAACAATGATGACTATTCTTCTACCACTCTAGACCGCATGAGCAACGCTACAACCATTAGTCCTGATCATTCTGTTTCTAGTCATCACACAAGGTCTCCGACTTTCGGCGATCAAATTACCCGATTTTCTACCGACCCCGAGATCGCGGAAGATTACTGTCAAGAAATTGGACAGAATATTGAACTTGATTGATCGGTGGCACTTTCCTCTACCGTGGTGCAGGACATTGATCAAACTCTAGATTTGGAAGAAAAACTAATCTTAACCAGCTAGATATATATATATATATATATATATATAATAAAAATTTTCTGACAACATATTGAAATGATTGGAAGTGGAAGGATTATAGATGTTACGAGGGTAGGATAGCACATTTATGGACTAGAGCTTCTTGATTTTTTTTTTTTTTTTTTTTTTTTTTTTTTGTGATTAAAGAATATTGCACGTGTCTATGATGATCAATTTATATAATATAGTTTTATACGTGCGATATATTGTAACTTTTGAGAAAAGTAAATGTAATTTCTCTGTTTGTAAAGGTAAGACTTTGAGAATCATTTATGTTGTGTTAAACAAACAACATTTTGTTATTTCCTGGAAAAATAAACCACATGTCGTTTTTCATTGTCCCCCTGATTTTTTTTTCCATGTAGACTACATGCTTTCCCATGTCTCATGCATGTTCTTGACTTTAGAAAACAAAATGACACGTCGTTTAAACTAAGGAGAAACCACAGAGTTATGGTGCGGATTAAAAGTCAATGTGAGCGAGATGTCGTTTTCTTAAAAAGATTCTCATTCACAATTTGTATTAAATTTGTACAAGATTATATAAAGAAGAAATACAATCAGAAAACTTAAACTTAAACCCTAAAATGAAGCTAATTGATATGTTTAATTTTGGATAAACTCTCGGTAACTAGAAGAATAATCAATCAATGAATTTATTCCACAAAATCTCAACAAATCACACGAACAAAAGAAGGAAAAATTAACTATCATTTGTTAGTTGATATTATTTGAACCCGGAAATCAAAACGACACGTCATTCTTCAATCTTCCAAAAACTCAAAAGTATGATGTCGTTTAATTCGGGAACAACATTTGATAATATATCATGAAACGAAATGACATGTCGTTTCATTTCTAATAAAAGACATGATTTTGTCGGTCGTTCGTTTGACGCGAAAGTAAGTCGAAAAATGAGCGTCCGGAATTATTAAACATGTCGTTTTTCAATGTCCTGTTTTGATCAAAAACAAAACGACATTAAATTCCGTGTATGAACTTGCTTTCTTTCGCACACTGAAAGACATTTTCAAAGCAGCTAAAAATTGCTATTATTATTATTTTTTCTTAAAAAAATGTGTTTTCCATAGTAGATACAAAACGCAAGGGTAATTAATTAAGTTTATTTCTTGGGTCTCGATTTTAACTCAGCTCATCTTGTTTCTTAGCTCACGGCCTATTTTTAAATATAAGAATTAAAACTCAAAAATATATTCCACTGTTCAACAAGTTCACTTCAGGACCATGCATGGGAGAGTCCATATCGTAACCATAAAGTAAATGGCTCAAAGAATAGCTCTTTAACAAATAAAAATAAAAAATAAAAAAAAACACCATGTTTTTTCTTGCATTGCTAAAAATTTGATTTTTGAAGTGAGTAAAGAAATGGTTAATCTCTACATATATGTAGGCGACAGAAGTACTAACATATATACGTACAATCTTTAGAAAAATTCCTGCCGTGGGATACAAAATGTCACCCAGCGATATTGTGCAGTCATATATTCCTACTATTCCTATTGGTTTATTCTCATATGATTTCGATTTGATTTAAATATATACGTAAGTACTCTCTTTGTTTGAACTTCTGGAATTTTTGTATGGATTTAAAACTCAAAAACAAAAGTATGAACACTCGATTTGGCAATGGATATCTCCTTGATTTGATTTGGATCCTCAAAACACATATACATGATAGAGGACCTAAATAATTTATCAATATCACACACCCATAATTCGTGTGTCATGAGCTAAGAAGAGAAGAGAATAGAGCCAAATTTGGCTCAACTTGCCATTAATTCTATCGACTTGTCAAATCTTGCTCAATATGTAGGCCCCATACAGCAAACCCCTTTGTCAATCCCTGTTACTAATTTGTCTTGCCAAGGGTCCCTTACTTTGAAAAAAATAAAAATAAAAAATCCCCCATATCAAAAGATCTTGAGAAGCTTATTGCTCTTTTAAAAAATATGGGAAGTAGTGGATTTCCTTTTTTTTTTTTTTTCTCTCTCTCTCTCTCTTTTTTTTTTTTGCTCAATAATAGTGGATTTCAAAACTTTGTTCATATGGGAAGTAATTTGCTTAGTCCAAAAAATAAAAAATAAAAATAAAAATTTACTAGTTTAGTATTAGAACACATGAAAGTCATTCAAGAGTTGAATTGTTTACATTATTTGAACCGTACCTCAAATAATTATAATAATTCTAACCCTATAAATCAAATTTCTTAAAGAAAAATGAAAATCAAATTTATTAAAGAAAAACAAATTATAAATGCATTGAATATAGCATAACATTATTTTTAAGTGAAGTCATACTGATTGAGCTACGGTTCCCTATTCCAGTGATATTGTTACAATAATGTCTTGAGAGGTTGATAGCAATTAAAATAAAATTATATAGTGATTATTGCTAATTGAAGCGAAAATGTAATAATGCAACATTATTAATTATCAATAATGCAGCAATGCTTAATAATGTAGTCGGAAGAATTTGCAACAAAGTAGGACCTACAAAGGCTATAATCAATCAACTATGTCAGGGATTTTAGTACACTGAAGAAAAAAAAGGAAAAAAAAAAGAGAGAGAGAGAGACAAATAAGTTGTGACAAATTTACAGTAAATAATTTATTTAAAAAGTATATTACGATAAATTTATCTTATAAACTATTTATCTCAAATATTTTAAAATGTGATTTTGATCCTAAATATTTTTTGAAAGCATGGTCTATATGTTATGATGTTGTCACCTGTAGCAACGAGTAAAAGGTAAAACTCATTTGCCCATTTGCAGACACCAAAAGAGGAAGGCCCACTGAGTGGGCCACGGCTTCTTTACGGTCGGGCCCGCAAATTTCGGTTTTCAATGGCCATCTTAATACAATAATGAATAAATTAATTGAAGGCATGGCTAGCATGCAATTACGTCTTAATTCATCTACTAGTTTTAATATTGTTTAAAGATGGAGTTCTTAATTAACAATATTCACGTTGAAATGTTTATCAAGTTCAAATGAAATTGGCGATTGAATTATATGTTCTAACATTGTGGCTATGTCACTCTTCAGTCTTCAATGACAAAATGCTTACTTTCCAAATAGTTTATTGTGGAGGCCAACGTTGAAAACTTCAATATATATATATATATATATTTTCCCAATTTGTGGCAGAAGCAAACAATTTCTTCGGGAAAGAATCTTCGGGATTCCATATGGGGAAATCCATATCTTTCACGATTTTATTTTATTTTTTTTAATGTAGAACTAATTTTTGTTTTTTAATTTTACTTGGAATTAGGCAAGTTCATGTATTAGTTAATTGTGTTTTGTTTATTTACTTATTTGAAATTGTAGGCTTTATCTATATCCTTTTGGGAAAATATATGATGTTATTTTAGGAAGTTAAAATGGTGGAAACGTGGTTAAGAAAGTAGTGATATCCATTGGTTCAGGTTTAAGGGTGTAGTGTGGTCAATCTTTTTGTATTTAAACCTCACGAATTACTGAGAAAGACATTTCCTGAATTATTTTCAACCAAACATGAGTTCGTGTGGGAGGTCTTGGTTCACTTGGATCGACCAAATCATCTTGAAAGGTCTTAATTTTAAAATTTTAATTCATTTGATACGAAATTGAACAGATAGATTTGACAAAGGATTTGGGTTCGTAGAAAAGACCGTTGAATCCATATTTCTTGGTAAGAAAAAAAAACCCAGCACCGCATGAGCGAGTTTTTTGAGATGATGAAGCTAAAACTCTTTTTATCATAGCTGATGATCATATCATGTTCCTATTTTAATAACAAAGAACTTTGTAAGTGTTTAAACATGAACAATCTACATTTTTCTAGGGAATTAATGCTGAAATTCTTCAATAATGCAAACACAATTTGGACGAGCAGCAATAGAAAAACCAGCGGATCGACCGGCTTGATCAGCACCACTAAGATATCGAACATCTTATAGGTTCATCAACAGGAGGCGAAGAAGAACAAGCCGCCATGACAACAATTTTGTATCATTTTCACTCATAGCCAGTTTCGAACTTCTAGCAAATGTATAACGAACTTACTAATACATTTAAGAGCAATGCATTGAGTTACATGAGGAGTGAATCTACCTGGAGAAATGAAGTGAGAGACAACGCAAAACAGAAGTCTTGCGGTCAGAAATCAAGGACGGAGCTGGCTAAAGCCTAGAGGGGTTGGCACCCCTAAATTTTTAATCCAAAAAAATTATTCAAAATGTATAAAAAAAAATTTCTCATTTACACCCATAATTTTTGTTTTTAAATTAACTCATCAAGCGACCTCCCTCAGAAAATTTCCCAATTCCCACATGAAGAATCTAGATTTTCTCTTACAAATGTGTATATCTAGATAGCATAGCACATAAAACTATATTAGGAACTGATTAACGATGACAAGACCATAAGAAAAATAAGGAAAAGCTTCCGCAGTGGCCATGGCCCATGGAATAGAATCGACAAACACAACTGATTACATTAAAGTTTCCAACGAGTAAATTTTGTCACCAGCCAGCCAGTGCCTTAATTTATATTATTTAACAGTGTATATTATCGAACAAATATATAAAAATAGATATTCTGTCCCCAAAAGGCTTCTCATATAGTCAAAACAATTTAAACTTAAAATCATGCAATAGTTGTTGGAAAATCATATCAATATATTATAATTACAATGTTTTTAAAATATAGTAGTTTATACTTATAATTCAATCAATTTAATAAGATCAATACGAACACATTTTTATCTTCGTCACTTAGGCAAGGGTTTTTTTTTTTCTTTTTCACAGGGAAAAAGATTAGTGGTGTCCTTATGTTCTGTGTTTAGCGTCACATTGAGAATCTATTAGGATCACAAGTTGAATATGGGCATGAGATCCAATTTAAAAATCCAAGGTTCCATTGACGCGAAGCCACAACACTATATCTCAACATAGATCAGATTGCACTCTCGCTATCTCCCTACCTGAGATGGGCACTTAAAATTTGGTAGAAAGCATGTGGAGCTTTAAACAAACTTTACACAACCACCATGTCATCGTGATGCCTAGCCCAAGATTGGCCAAACTTTGAAAATTCCTTTATTTGTAAATAACAGTAACCAATCTATCAAGATCATCAAATTCACATGATATAAAATGTTCATAGGGGGAAAAAAAAAGGTGAAGACAGAAAATGTCGGTCAGCTGTTGTTCAGTAGCCCATGTTTATAATCAATGGAGGTCTTGCTTATTATTACCTCTTTTTGTGATTTGGCAGTTGGCACTTTGATCTTTTGAACTTTTCTTTTTCTTGGCAATTCTTCCAAAGCAGTTGCAGTTAACTTCATTGGCTAATATAGTTAAATCATAGGGAATTTTTTGTGCGTTGTTAGTAATGAATTTTATAGTCAGAATGGGACGAAAATATCAAACTACTAGAGCTTGAGGTGACTAGGTGCTAAATATAATACTTATATTTTATTTTTAAGAAAAAAACAACTCCATAAATTGCAACTATTTTGTAAATTCAACTGACTGAAAAATATTTTTTAGAAGCAAAATTACAGCCACATGAAGAAGCGAGGCATGCCATTCAAGTTATATATTCAGCCAATAAAAAAAAAAAAAAAATGCAGCTCTTTCCAATATCCCAATAGTAAAGCAAAACAAAAACTGCAAACGCCATTCAATACCTTCAGTTGTGAGCTCCAATGATTAAAAAGCATACATGTAGAAATGTATTAATTGTTGGAAAACATTTCTCACCTTACGGGTAAGATCGCGTTCTGCGTCTTTTGTCGGTAATAATCAATTGATAACTGAGTTGACAACCTTACCAATTTCCTGTGTAAGTAAGGGAAAATAAAACCTAATGCTGAACATGAAACACGAAAGTTTGACGAACATGCTGGTGATACAAAGAGAAATGGCCAAGCCTAATTTGGAAGTCTCCAGCGCCACAGACGTGCCCATGACGAATGCAATCGGCATCGCCGTCATCGCATACCATGGTATGAGGAAAGGGGAGTGAGGAAAGATGATAACTATTCATTTTCTTTTCTTTTTTTTTCTTTTTTTCTTTTTGTTGGCATTAGAAGGAAATTTGGTATTGGAAGGAAATGAATAACCAATGATTTCGTTTTATTCTTAAAATTACGAACTCACCCTTTATAAGAACAATTAGACTAGTGAAATACGTCAGGAGTGTTTGGTATATTTACATATTGACACAAATCAATCTTGGAAAGAGTAAATTTTTTTCTTCCATTTCATCCCTAAGATTTTTTTCTTTCCAATAATGGATTTCAATATGGAGGTTGGGTCGGGTTTTTGGACGAAAGTCATGGTCGGGTTTCAGTACGGCATTGAGGGACGAGGTTAGTTTTCAAGGTTGGATTTCCGGACTGATTTTGGGACTAGGGTCGAGTTTCGAGATGGGAGTTGGAGTCTGGTTTTAGGATCGGAGTCAAGGTCAGGTTTTAGGACTGGGGTCAAGATCGGGTTTCAGGACGGGGTCAAGGTCAGGTTTCAAGATAGATGTTGGGGTCAGGGTTATGATTCAAAACATGTTACAAGACGAGGGTCAGGGTTGGGTTTTGGGACGAGGTTGGAGTTGGGTTTCAGGACAGGGGATTAAGGTGGGTTTAGGTCAGGGATTAGGATCGAGTTTTGAAGTCAGGGTCGGAGTCAAGTTTCAAGGTCGAAGTAGGGTTTCGGGACAGAGGTTGTGATTAGGGTCAGGTTTTAGGATAGGGATCGGGAGTCACGTAAACTCTATCTCGTAACCTAACCCCGAAACCCCAAACTTACCACCTTCCTCGGTCCCAAAAGCTAACGCCAAACCTGAAACCCGACCCCCGTCCTGAACCCAAACCTAACCCCGAAATCTGATCCTGACCTTGAAACCCAACTTCAACCCCCGTCTCTTAACCTGACCCTTGACCCCGACCCCATCCCCAAAACCCAACCCTAGTCCCAAAACCTAACCCTAAAACCCCCACTCGAGACCTAACCCTGACATTTGTTCCAAACCCCCCTCCGACCTTGAAACTTGATCCCAAACCCGTCCCAAAACCCGACCCCTAATTCCGAAACTCAACCCAACCCTCAGCCCAAATGATATAACCACGTTAAAAAATTGGAAATGATCTCTCTCTTTTTTTTTCCCCCTAGCTTGCCACACATATCTCCTTATAGGAGCAGTTATGAACCCAAGAGTTTTTGTGAGGAGGGTTAGTAACTACAATTTTTTTTAGGGACAAAATGAAGTTTTTAATTTTTTTAATGGAGCTAGTTGTAAATTTTGATCAAACATGTGTGTGTGTGTATATGTCTATACACACACACACACACAAACACACCTGCACAAACAATTTAGAAAAAATTGAGGAGAGCTTAAGCCCTCCTCTTGGGTCAAAGTAGTGCCTACGTCATTGCATAGGGTTAACCAGTATCTATGGGAAAGGATCTTCGGATAATTGGGGAAATCCAAAATGACGAAGAAGTTAAAAGGACGTTGAGGTCAAGAAATCTACTCAAATCATCGAGACTCCTTTTCCGGGGTTAGAAAAATTTCAAAATTCCTATATTTTGTGGTCAATTGTTGCATGTTTGATCCACCGAAGCACCCAAATTGTCCAAAAATTGTTTCTCGACAACAACAATAACAAAAACGTAGAGGGAATAAAAAGTCCAAAAGTTTGCAAGATACGTTTTTTTTTGGTTTTTTTTTTTTTTTTTTTTTTTTTTTGGCTAGATGTTTGTTGATAAGGATCACATGCCTCTTTTAGACTCAAATGGGAAGGCAATTTGTAAAATGATTTAACCACTTTCTTAAAAGTTATCAAAAAAAATTTATTAACAAAACGGTCATTCCAATGTTAAAATGAGATAAGGTTATTTTGCTAATTTCAATATTTAAAATTGTCATTTTGTCAAATACCTACCCAATTGGTAGCCCACTTCCGGAATGCCCCCACGAAAACAGCCCATGTCGTTAAGACGTATTTTTGCGACTTTGAATTGGAAAGGACTATAAAGAATTAGGAAATAGAAGGAATAATCGGCTAGTTAGTGGAGGAAGTATCTTTTTTTTTCCTTGGGTTCTATTCTTTGCTTTTCTGGAACTCTCATGAAATTTGCGTTATCCATCTAGTCACAAAGTTTTATAGTCATGCCTTCCTTTTTTGAAAGTGGACTTTTCTTGCAAATATTACAAGCACCTCCACTTACAATATTAACAGTACAATTAGAAACTTCTTCTAACTATAGACAATTTTTGACCGAAGATATAACAAATTGCGCTGGTACGTAGACTGCTGAATTACAATCACGAGAAAACAAATTGCAACGTGAACCACCAGCAAAGGTAATGATCATGCGTTTCATTTTATGAAACTACACGATTTTATGTTTTTCATTCAACCATTTAATCCTAATTATATGCGCCCGATATTGATGTGTCAGGATATATATATATTTATATTTTTTTAATTTTCAGGTCTCACTTTTTTCTCTGAGTGTTATCCTTTCACTAGTGGAATTGGTCTAAATTGAGGATCGTATTCGTGGTGTTATGGGATTATCGCATTATCTTGTTTAGTTTGTATTAATTTATTAGCGTGAATGATGATCCTCTTTTCCAATAAAAATAAATAAAATAAGCAAGCTGAATGAGGTTGGATATATAATTAGGCCTTTATATACAAAAAATAATGGTGTAAAGTTCAAGCTTGTAATACAGTTTCCAGAAAGGAAAAAACAAAAAACAAAAAAAAAACTTGGAATACAATTGAAACGTCCACGGGGAATGCACATGCATCTCCTCCCATGTGTGTTTATCTGAAGTAAAAACTGGATGATTAATATTCTAAAAAATTATAAACCAAAAAAATAAAAATAAAAATAAAAAACTACAAACATTATAAGTACAAACTGGTGAAAAAAAATACTATAATAGAATTAGCCTCCGGCGGCCATTGATCTCGTCGATCGCCATCTCGAAACGACGACGGTTTATGAACACTAAATATTTGGTATATGAAATTTTATACGCTAGGCCGTTCAAATGAAAAATCTCTTTGCTCGATCTTGATCTCTTGCTGCAACTGATGAGCCGGCGGTTGTGAAATATTCGCGGGCTGAGCTGGGCCGGGCTCATTGGCAAGCCGGTCGTGCTGGTCTAGTTGGCCCATCTCTATGTTGTGATGGTGGGAGGACGAGCCTTCTGTCAGGCGGAGTTGCTGGTGGTGCGACGGGGACGGCGAGTCGGTGTCCCACCGGTCGGTGTCGAAATTAGACCTCCGGGGTGAGGTTTGGAGGCTGTCCATCCCGCTCCGGAAGTTGCGGAGGAGGTGGACCGGGGACGTTTGGCGGGAGGGAGTCCCGGGCCGGCTAGACAACGGCGTGACCGAACCGGTCCGGCTCTGTTTGATGTGCTTCTTGGCTGAGTGGTGCCAGTTGCGGAGTGCCGCGGCTACTCTGTCGTTGAATATTGTTGGTTTCATGGTTGATCCCATCTGCTCATACCATTATATGAACATATCGGAGTAAATTATACAATCTTCATTATACAATATCAGAGGTATTTGATACCATACACTAAAAAAAAAAAATCTCTAAAGCATTTTTTTCAATTTTGTTAATGTGGACACCAGTGAAGAAATATGTCATAATTTCGTCACGTTTAGCATGTGGAGCTTTCATTGGTACAGTATAAGTTGTGTAGTTTGTTTTGTTTACCTGAGTGACAAGGGCATAGAGAGGGAGAGTGACGTAGCTGCAAAGAATCTGAATGACGACCCTGACGAAATCACCATTTATTCAGACAAATTAAGTCATGTGTTACAGAAGTCTTCCGATTTTTGTTTCAGATGAAACACAGTAATTTTAGGCCGTGTGATTTAAAATCTTATTGAAACTTACCCCATTGTGATTCTGATGACCAAATCCTCCGTGTGCTCATGGAAACAAGATTTGCGCCCAAATTCATACTGAAATTAGCCAAAAATAAATAGGGTTAAATATATATATATATGTATGTATGTATGTATGTATGTATGTATGTTTGTGTATAAGACAAATATCACAACATCTGGCTGCAAATAATAAGATACAAATTTAACAAGAACGTAGTAGAAGCATACCCAAGTCCATGCAAGGAAAGCGAGCTGAAAGGCATTCTGCAAACAATAAAAAGATAAATCAAATATGAAACTTAATTAGCACAAAAGTATAGGGTTAAAGTAATTAACAGAAAGAATACAAACTTTGTGTACAAAGAGAGCTAGGGAGCCATATGGACCTGAAAGAGAACAAAGTTGATGAGGAAAAGAACGAGGCGAGGGCGGTTGAACCAGAAAAGGTGGTCACCGGGTTGAACCACGGGTACTCCTTTCACCACCTCTCCTCTTTCTTGGATTCTGAGCCCCATTTTCGTTATAATCACCTGTAGCTTGGTCCCCACCAATAGAATGACCTGCATTGATCACGTGTGTTATTGACCGTTGGATTCCATCATTATCAGATGGCGAATATTTGGGATACGTATGTGTATATATATATATATATATATAGAGATTTGGTTGCTTACAATCAACGGAATAAACGGCAACCATAGATACGAGTACCAGCCTGTCGAGATAATCAAAAAGAAAAAAGGAGGTTATGAATTATGATGGTCCAAAAATTCGGCCCTGTGCATTATTTAATGTCGCAAAATGATTGCTTAGGAAAAAAAAAAAGAAAAAAAGAAAAAAGGTTCTCAAATCAATAGTCACAAACCATGAGTATTGAAGAGCAAGAATACCACAGCGAAGAACCAAATCAGAGGACTGGAAAAATAAAAATACAAATACAAATAAGAAAACAATGTCAATAGTTAGAATTAATGGCGCAAAAATTATGTTGCTGTAAATAAAATGAGAAAGGCAATTAAAGAGGACATGAATGAGGACAAAGATAAGCACCAACCTGATTCCCACAACCACCTTAAAATCCTCTTCTAGCGATCTGTTAATGTACTTCTGAAAGTCGAATTTTTGATGGCTTTGTGGGGCCAAATGTGCCTGAAAATGTCATGTCAGGTAAGTTTTGTTTTCTAACTGAAATGTAAATATAGGGTGATGTGTACATAAGATTTTAACTAAATGAATTGAGCTGATATTCACCAACTCTACTCAGTTCTTGGAGTTAATTAGAGAGGTTTATTCATAATTTTGAATGTCAAACTACTCTTTTTATTGAATACAGTTAGCAATGGCAGAGTCGTGTGTGTGTGTGTGTGTATTTTCAGGGAGATACTATTAAAAATAACGACTTTATATTATTAAATGGATATTTAATGATTGAGTAAGGATATGATTATAATTTTCTTATAAAATGATCTGTCAAAAAGTATAACATAAAATTAAGTAGGGACACGGGGTATTTGGTTGAATGGTTCAAATCATTCAACTCAAACTTTTTTTTTGTCTTTTTCCCCAAAAATTTTTATCTTTTTCCCAAAAAGTTTTTTGTCTTTTCTGAAAATTCAAAAAAATTTACTATTTAAACTTAAAAATCTCAACTCAAACTACTCCACCAAACACCCCCTAATTATAATTTCTTTTTCTCGGTTTATAGGGCACAATTATAATTTTTGAGAAATTTAAAGGAGGAAATGAAACTTTCAAAAACTGAGTGAGGCACGCGTTCTTATGGAGGATTTGAACAAGGTTTTTTTTTTTTTTTTTTTTTTAAGATTAATAATATATCCACCAAATTCTGCGGTATTAATTTTATTGTTGTGGATAAAAAGTTCCCCTTTGTGAAAGCAAAAACTAATGCTGGAATTCAAAGGATAGAAGAGTGACTTACCATAATGAATCCATGCCTCAACGTCAAATAATCAACTTTAGGAACCGACCTAACAAACTGTCTGAAGAAACAAACCTGCGTGCAAAAAAGTAAAACAACACATGTAAATTAATTAAATATTATGATCAAGTAAAATCAAACCATTCTAACCGCCAATCAGCCCCTTACGTAAACAAACTTGACAAGTACACTTAGAGGACGAAAAAGTACTTCAAGGAAAATAAAAAAAATAAAATAAAAATAAAAAGAGAAAAGCTTGAGTATTGAACTGTCAGACAAAGGGAAAAGGTCGCAACTAAAACTTTTACGTGCATGGAAAAATTGAACAATATGTTAAATGAACCGTTATGAAAACGTCATAACTTAAAAAATGAAATTAATATTGGAGCAATAATAGAGGGACGGCCGTGTCGCTTTCTAAGCTTCGTCAAACTCAGACAGTTTTTATATATACACAGACTATATATATCTATTAAGATTTCTTTTTCTTAATACTTTTATAATCGATATATCTCGTCCAATTATATATGTATTACTGTTTATGTGAATTTAAAATTAAAAAAAAAAAGATATAATATGAACTATTCTACAACATATATAATTAGTATGAAAGAGTCCAATTTGCACCGACAAGCGTTTCTCACAACTGTCCCATGGAGAAAATTTAGTGTCACATGCATTCACCAAGTATCGGTTTAATAAGGGCATTTAAGCTCCGGCGCGCTATAGATTTCCATAAACGTATCATTTTTCCGGAAGTCAAGAATAAAAGAATAGTACTTTTTTTTTTTTTGTGGGAGGGGGGGTTGCGTATTCGATCATCTTCTAACCTTGGAAATTAACAGAAAATATCTGTTGATTAACGATTAAAATCCAGAAGTCAAATTTGCCATAATTTAGCTTATTTGGACCAACAGTCTTGGGCACGAGAAACGACTTCTTTTGCCAACATTAGCGGTGTGCAGAGGCCAAAAGTCCTTTTTAGAGGACAGGGTCAAAAAAGAGAGGAGGGGGGGGGGGGGGGGGGTGGAGTGGGGGTGGTCAATTTTGGAGCTTGACATCCATCTTATGAGAGACAGCAAAACATTGAATATCCTAGAATACCCTTGGAGAAGATGCTTCACGCGTCTATATCCACGAATTTGCATATTCATATATATAAATATATATATATGTATGTATATATACCTCCAATAAACTGTTGTTAATGGAAGGATATAGGAAGAAGATAAGCTCAAACAATCATAGGTACTTTCAGAACCAAATCCAACCAAGTAATAAATCAAGATGAAAATAACGTTATTCAAGCAATTAAAAAAAATGCACGCACTTGTAATGAATTCAGATATGACCCAAAAAAACCTTCTTCTTTTTTTTTCTTTTCTTTTTCCCCAATTTGCTGAAAATTTAAGCGAATCTTTTTTTAATATTGACACATGGGGTATTTGAATTTATAAAAGCTAACCGGATTTTCAACCTCTCATTAAAAGAAAATTAATGAAGGGAGACATTAATCGAAGCTCCTTATAAAATCAAGAAGTAGATTAGTCATTTAATTTCGCTAGTGGGGTCATTTGTTAGGTTAAAGGTGCACATCAATATGATTAGTAAAACGACGTGGAAAGATCAATTAGCAACATATGCACATTTCAACGAAATTCATCGTCATTATTAGTAATAAAATCAGTAGTCCCCATTTTTATTTAATTATACGTCCTCATTTAAAAAACTCTCTCATCTTTGTTTTTTTCTACTATTCCTTGATCAGTTTGGCTTCGTACATAATTGATGTTGATCTTGAAAATATTTTTATCATTAATTAACATATTTTTTCCTTTCTGTTGGAAGCTCCGACAAGTCATCATGATCTTTCTTTTATTTCATTCAACCATTCCACGAATATTTAAATGAGAAGTATTTTTATTTACTTTAAAACGAAATGGGAATCTTTTACTATTAAGATTTTTTATTTGGAGCCGAGACTATAAGACAATTTTGTTAGGATGTTTCTAAACTAGACAGTTTCCACACGCATAAAACATATTTTTTAAAAAAATTATGATTCAGTTCCTAACTTTAAGCCAAACGAAATGAATTTTTAACAAAGATTATGAAAATATCATGATGACTTTTTCTTTTTAACTTTGAGAAAAACCAAATGTATTTTTAGTTAACAAAAATTATGAAAAATAATGGACTTTGACATGCGATTGTAAGAACTTATATCCTAATCCAATGCAGCAAACATTAACATTCATGTGAAAGCTCTATTGTTGTAACTCTTGGATTATGTAAAATATATAGGTGAAGAGGAACTTCTAGATATTAAAAATCACCAGATAAATTAAATAAAAGATACTTACTATCCACATGAGGAAAGGCGTTTTGGTCCAAAAACTTAAATGCCTCCTTCCAAAGGACGTGTCTCTCGCAAACCTAAATCGTTCTGGATCTGTGATATTGAAAATACATATTTACATAAATAAATTAATCACCTCGTTAACAATATATAATAGCAAAGCTAGCTGTAAGCCTGTAATTTTAATTGTCTTGATTAATTAAGTGTTTTCTGATCACACGATTATTATAGGCACTACTAAGACAGCTATTCTCATCTTAAAATTTAAATATTAATTGATTGCACAAAGTACTCCAAAGTTTATGGCACTAATTATACCATGTGAGAATTGGTATTCAGCTGTTCTTGTTTCCTTTTCCCAGTGCTTCCATCTTCTCATCTGCAGCCAAATTATCAAATTGTAGTTCCTCATTAGCCAAGAGGAAGTGGAATTATAAGGAAGAAATATTTGTTTTATTCTGAAGGAAATATTATATACAAACATATTAAAATAATATATTATATATATTATTATATAAATATAAATAGTAATATACCTTAGCTCTTCCGAGAGCCAGAGTCGTGACGCAGTAAAGGACGTGGGAAACCGCCAGCACAAATATGAAAATATGAAGCTGATGAATACCATCCGCGGAGACAAATGGGACTTTTCCCTGCAAGTTTTATGTATACATTTCCAATATTGACAAACATTAATTCCCCAAACAAGATTCAAATATATTATTAGATTATATATTAATTATTTTCCTTCCAAGTAAATGAATGAGAGCAATATTGTTAAACGGACGTAAGATTCTTGCAAAAAATCTTAATATTTACCTAGTCATATAGACGTACACATATGAGATTCCCTTTAACTAATTTTATCGAAACAAATAATTAAAAAAAATTGAAAACAAATTATAAGCTGTTCTTAATAATATTCCATGACGAAAACACACAGAATTTCACGTGAAAGTTCCTTTCGCTTGGCAGGACAAGGACAAAACGGCTTTTTTTTTATTATAATTATTTTTTTTTCCCACCTCTACCTTTGATATTTATGTGCTGCTAGAAGACAAATTGCCTTTTGCATGTCAGCTATAGCTAGCAGAATAGTAAAAATCAATAATAATACCGAAGGTACTTTTCAAATTCATAAAGGAACAAATATGGAATATTATTATTAGTGAAGGAAATTCAAAGGGATAAGAAGGGGGGAAAAAAAAAAAGAGGGAATGCATGGTAGCCATGAAAAATACTAGTTAGTCGTCGCCGGCGGCCGTACCTTTTCAGCACATTTATCGGTTCCCCCAGCCGCCAAAACGCGGCGGAAGCTTCCTCCGGCGCCGGACTCCAGTGCGGCGAGTAATCTCCGACGGTTGCTTTCGGAGTCCGTCTCGGTGTCTTCCTTATCATAACTCTCATCCTTTTCTTGGTCCTTGCCACATGGATGCCAAGTCGACCCAACTTTCTTCGATATGCAAATGTTTGATATTGTACTTTGTCCTACCGTTAGGAGCAACGATATGAATCCCAACAGCATAAGCTCTAAAACCACCCCAGAAAAAAAAAAATCAAATAATTAGCTAGTCAACATACATAATAATATCACCTCATCAATAAAATATGCATGCGCACAAAACACACACACATACACGCATATATATAAATATATATACCGGATTTGATCTTTTCTAGGGATTCATAAAGAGCTCGTTTATGTTTCTTCTTCAACCACTGCAAGAATTTGATCAGCTCGGAAACATAAGTATATATTAACTAATTAAGAACCAATAATAGTTTGCTGAAATTGAGGTATATTTTATGCCCGTCGTACGTAACGTACCTGTCCAATAAGATGAATTATGTGTTCGATAAAGATTGAAACCAAGACCAAAACGAAGCAGACTACGGCGACGGCCCATGTCGGCGTTTGCTCCAGAGATCTTCCTCCGCTTGCTCCCGCCATTATAATAATTTATTTCTAATATATATAAAATATATCGTCTTCTAATTAATTTGATCTCCGAATTGTGTTTTGAAGAAGAACTAGAGAAAGGCTAAGAACCCAGAAGAAGT
Source organism: Ficus microcarpa (assembly GCA_025413485.1). Lineage (NCBI taxonomy): Eukaryota > Viridiplantae > Streptophyta > Magnoliopsida > Rosales > Moraceae > Ficus > Ficus microcarpa. The sequence continues at coordinate 23,045,345 of CM046377.1, read as the reverse complement.
TCAACTTTATCTCGTGATAAAATATGGGAAGTTTGAATTTTTCGATATATTGTAGGTTAGTGAAAATGAAGCGCTATAAATAAGAGAGAGAGAGAGAGAGAGAGAGAGAGAGAGAGAATGGAAGGGAACAAACTAGTGATGCGAAGGTATTAGGTATATGGAAGTGTAGAGAGAGAGAGAGAGAGAGAGAGAGAGGAATGGAACGAGTGAAAGGAAATGGACGACTTTGACTTCCTAAACGCGTACAAGGGGCCAAGGGGAAGGAGAGAGAAACATTGAAGAGAGAGAAAGGGATAAAATAGAAAGTCTGTGACTAGATCAATAAAATTCAATAAAAGTTTCCGCTGACTGATACTATAAAATTATTATATAAAAGAAAAAAGAAGTTAGAAGAACAAACCAATATATAGCCGGTTTGGTTCAACCACTCAAACCATTTAACTTAAATTTTTTTTTATCTTTTTTCCAAAAAGTTTTTTATCTTTTCTGAAAATTCAAAAAAATTTACTATTGAAACTTAAAAATCCCAACTTAAACTACTCCACCAAACGGGCCTTATAATATACATATACGTAGGTTCAGTGCCTCTCTCTGCGTTGAAAATTCCGCATCAGCTTATCACCACCGTTCAATTAATTGATTACTTTATCAAGTCAACCTAACCCTCTTAACCTAATAATTCTTACATAGCATAAATTTTTTCCTTTTTCTTTTTTCTTTTTCGAGAATTATTGTTGAAGCAAGTTGTTTCTTCATCCTTGTAGTTGTTTGTTAATTTCTTAACAAAATCCTACGGTTGATAATTGACTTCAAGGCATATCTAAATATAATCCACAAAAGTTGCTGAACAATTTTCGAAGACCTCTTTTCTCTATTTGTGGCTTCAATTTTTGATACATATACAACTATTACAATTGGGAAGTCATTTGTTCTTCATACGCCTAATAATTTAGAACGAAACATAGGACCATTTGTGTTTATGTTTTTTACTTTCTCTTTCTCAGTTAATTAAATATCATTAATTAACAAGGTTGATCCGTTATTCATGTATTACTAATTCAAAAAACTTCGTTTAAAAACTTTACCAACAGACTTGGTCCGTCCATTTTGAAATTTGCACCCACGTTATTCTTCATCCACAATATTCTATAGGCAAGTTATTTTCTCCACCAATAAAATATATAACAAGACACTGTAATATATATAAGCGGACTTCTGATGGGAAGAAAGATCAATTTTCTCACTAATTATATATTATTTAATTATCTAGGCCTAATCTGTTGTGTACTTTCCTTTTCTCCTGCCTATAGAAAGAATAACAGTGGTATATTGAGAACCAACCAAGAATATGGATCCCACAACTGAACCCCACATTACGTTAGTAATGATGTTTGTTACCAATATATTCCCTTATTATAATCTTGTCAAATTTTGGTGCGTTACGTTTTTTTTTTTTTTAAATGATGTGTCGAAGAACCTACGTTGTGTTAAGAAAATTAAGAACAATACTTAAAAGCATAACTGATGTTGAACATTACACACTAATAGCGGGTGAATCACATAATATGGAATCTATAAGCGTGATCCTTATGAGATTCACCATTCATTAATTATGATATTTAGCACTACTGATACTATAAAGTACTTTTTGAAAAGTAATTTTCTTCCTTTTAGCTATTTACAGATGAAGAATTAAATGCATAAGCAATGGCCATTAATAGATTAACTTCTTTTGACTTAATTTATATCTTCTTTTCTTTGGTGAATTGCATGTGTTTATGGCCGGCTAAAAGTTTGGTTCAAAATTGTCCTGATGAAAGAAATTTTTAAATAGCGCCTTTATATATATAAAGATCCAATAGAGCAGAAAATTAAACTGAAATTGTTTTTTTTTTTTTAATTTAAATAAAAATTAACATGATGCAATTAGAGAGAAAGATAAAAGGAGTCTTAGACGGGGCTAATAAACCAACCAAAGTGATCAAATCCTACTGCATTAATTCTCCTGTTTTGGCCGTGTGAATCAGAATGGTAAAGGAGGATAGATGAGTTTTATAATTATTAGCGATTAGAATTTCGAACTTATTTGTAATCATCTAATTCTGTTAGTTAATTGATTTTAAGAGATTCGATGTATTTGTCATCACCCTTAAAATACAAATATATTTGTATCTCGGTTTATATCTAAATGGAGTCAACTGATAAAACTCCTTTACAGTGAATTTCTCTCTTCCGTATGTACGTTTTCCGAAAAAACTAATTAAATCTTTATATTCTCTTATTCTTTCACGTTTCTACTTTATATAATATTTATTATGATATCAGATCGTTTTAGGTCCAATAGGTATAGTTTCCTAATCAACTAGAGCGAATTTATTTATATATACATTTGTATAGATATATATATATATATATATATATATATATATAACAACTAAATGCCAATGTGAAACAACCACCAGTTCAAAGTGCTGCGCGCACAAGGAAAGGACGTTAAATTATTAAGTGGCCAATATTGCCCTCCTGAAAGTCTAAATAAAGATTCTTTTTTTTTTTTTGTTTAAAAACTATTTTTTTATTCATCCCAAAAAAAAATATTGTTATATAGAAAAAATATCATATGCGATATTGTGTATCATGTGGTATTCACAAATTTTTATTTAAAAACTTTTAATAATTAATTGATTTATCTGTAATTTTTTATTTAAAATCTTATCATATACAACTGGTCAGATATTGTCTAAATGATAGTCATCATTCAAAAATATTACATGTCGATAACCTAATTAGTTATAGGTGACGTGTAGAAAAGGTGCCGTAGCGGAGCCCTATATACACACTGACACATACGGTGATAAGGGAATTTTGGTATTTTATGTGATATTATGACGTTGATCACAAGCTGAGTTGTGACCAAAGTATTTGTTGCCTTTGCCACTTTCTGTCCTAATCAGTGATCGAACTGATTAAACCATGACATAAATGCATAACGCCAATTTTGCTAATTTTATCACCTAGATATATATTTTAGGTCTCCTCAAAATGCTAGAGCAATAGAAACTTGTGAACCCCGCACGTAGACTATTGCTTCACTGCAGCTTAGTTCAAATGAGGAGATAGTGATACGTAAGTAATTTGTTATGACAACTAATTAGAACTTGATACAAGTTCTTTGTCCACTTTCGAAAAGTCTGTGTGAGACAGAAGAAAGCAAACGTGTTCTAATTGGATATATATTTTGGTTTTTTTTTTTTTTTTTTTTTTTGAGAGAGGAAAAAATTCAACCCGTCAATAAAGAAAAATATTATGTATTAAGACATTCCAACGTTTTTAGCATTCTTAATATTTACCCATCCAATATGAAATTAATAGCGCAAATAATTTGGTCCAAAAAACAAAACCACTCCTCTTGGAAAACATAAAAACTACCACTATATTACGGTCTTAATTATAGGATCTATCGAGATAAGTCCGGTGCATTATTAAAACTCTTTGGCAGAAAAAACCTGAAAGGAAAAAAAAAATCTGATAAAAGGAAAAAGAGACAAGATCCAAGACACTAAAACATCTCAAAAACACAAAGGAATCTATAAAAACGCCGTTGCCCAAATTTTCGCCCTCCCTCTATTTCAACCTCGTGTCACATTTTTTTTTTTTTTTTTTTTTTGCATTGAGAGAGAGAGAGAGAGAGAGAGAGAGATGGGGAAGGGTACAAGTGAGAACATAGAGAGAGAGAGATAGAGTGAGAGAAGGCTACGCATGGGAAAGAGTGAATGGAGGATAAAACGTGTTTTTAGGAGAGAGATGGGGGGTTGTGCATGTGAAAGAGACAAAGGAGAGTCGGGTTCATCGCACCTTAAATTTTTCAATAATATTGTACATTTAAAAAAATAATTTCCATAAAATGTTAAAATATTATCTTTAAAACATATATAAATAGGGTTATTTACATTTTTAACCCTATATTTTGCTTTAAATTAAAGGGTATTTTGGATATTTTAAATATAAAAATTAAGCATAGATCGAGCAAACATATAAATTTATTCACTAACTGTAATATAATTAATCATTAAAAAAAATATAAAATTTTAAAGCACATTGTATACTTTTTAAATAAAAACAATATATATGGTATAAAAATGCATATAATGCATAGTTGTTGTCTTTCTTTTTAAAGGTAATTTAGATAATTTAAGGTTAAAATAAAGTATTCTGATAAAGAGTATAAATTTATATATTAAACATAATCTGATGGTATACAAATGTAAAAGTTCAAAACAAATGATATATTTTCTGAATAAAAGCAAAACACAGGGTACAAAAACGTAAATTTATATAAACTAATTCAAAATTTTTTTTCCTCATATGATATCCCACGCACGAAGCGTGTAGGTTCAACTAGTTCTTATAAAAGGGAGAATAATTTTTGGAGTTAATAACTACTATTATTGAAACTATAACGATGTTGAATTGAATGCTTTGCAAGTTTATTAGCAACATCATTAGCTTTCACAAAAATTGTGAGAGATCCTAATATTAACCAAGACCTTCACATACCAAATAGAACGAACCCATCTGCTATAAAACTTTCAAGGAATTTTATACAATTTCATTTTAAAAAGATTGATCACATAATGAAGTCATATTTAATATACAAATTATACCATTAGAACTTCTTGCTAATCAATAGTCAAAATAAATTAAACAATAATGCTTTGTTTGGTAACAAAGTTTAACTCCAACTAAACTGTATTTTTTTATCTCAAAATTTTTTTTTAATGAAAAACTATTTTTTTAAAAGTCAACTCAATTCAAACTTAAAAATTTCATCTCAACTCAAACTCAACTTATTCACCAAACGGACCTTAACTTCTGCTTCAAGCAAAATAAAATGTTACGTGTGTGTGATATATATATAGATAGGAAGAAATTTTCAACAAATTTTTTTTTGAAGTGATATACTGATATTAATGCATGTATATAAAAATGAAACTTAATTGTTTTTTAATTCTGTTGATAATAATATGTACTAGCATGCATTTTAAAGAAAATTACTGTACGTACGATATTGGATGCACATCCTGTAGAGACATTACAAAAATTGTCGATTATATATAAAATCAGCTTTAAACGTCATTGAATGCCACTTTCGACTTAAATTAATTAATTAAGCCGCATGAAAAGCGGTTTTAAGAGGCTCAATTTTGAATTAACTTGCAATTTGCATGGAAGGCCAATTAAATTTGTTTTATTATTGACTTTAACCAAAGAAAAAAAAAAAATGAGTATACATAGAGAGTACCAATTCAATAATTGGCTACAATAAGGCGCTTGTAATGTCTGACCATTTAATGAGCCCATTTGTTTTGACATAATTAATTAACCTTGTAAGATAAAAACATTTGCTTAATCCATGTACATTGATTTAACTTTCTAAAATTCAGGTAACTAATCTCCTAAAAAATGTTATTTTCTTGTTTTACTAGTCCCGTACGTACCATCTTTACTAAAGCCGAATCCATAGATTTTTTTTGGAAGTGGGTGGGACGTTGAATCATTCGAACTCGTTCCTAAATTCAACTATCTTTAATTGACTAGTTTTCAAAACCAAATATTTCGGCCAACCATGCTATAAAAATAACAGATGTACGTAGCAATTCAACCTGTATTAATACACTTGGAAATTGAAAGTTGGAACCCATCTTTCCACTTGGAAAAAAACCATGTTCATAATTAAGAAATAAAATGTGTTCAGATCACTCCAAACTTGGGGTTGTTCGGCTTATCTAGGTTTAGACCCAAAAAGTCAATTTCAGTTTTTTGTCTTCTTTTCTGAAAAGTCAATAAAAAATTATAATTAGTTTTTAAAAAGTCAATCAACTATAGCGTAAAAATTTTATTCCAAATCAATATACCACACGCAAGCTTAAACATGGAAATTAAAAGGTGGCAATTTTTTTCTATTTTACAAGAAGGGAAAAAAAAAGGTTTTTTATACCTCTAATTTCTTCAATTACTATTGGATAATAATTGCTTAACTTTGACACGATAAATCCAAATGACTTTGTACTAAATTATAGAAAATTTGCGTTGTGTGTCGTATCTCCATGTACTCTCGTGCTTGTCGTTTTGTTTTTTCAAGATGAAACAAGGCCAAAAATTGAATCAAATCGGGGCCTAATATTTTAGCACCGCCTTACTAGAACCTGGCTTTGCCTTGTTATATCTTATTTATCCTTTAACGCTTTTTAGTTGTTAAAACGTTAGTAATGTTGACCAGCTGGCCTGGGATAATTGGCTTGATCACTATCACGGCTCTCCAACACTCCCTTGATCAAGGGAAACTAATTAATAAAGAAATTACTATAATATATATATATATATATATTAATAATAGTGTTTGTCGTTCCCAGCTACAATATACATTTCTCTAGCCAAATCAGTCGTGAAAAAACTATAAAATTACAAGAGAAATTATATTTTTAATCCAATCATGTAAAGTAACTAAAATCTACACGAGTGTCATGTTTTGTCCTGATCGTAATGACGAATGTCACCTGCGGGCCGGGAGATTTCTTAAGGAAAATGCAGTACTATACGAAATCTTTAAATTATTAATCAAATTAGACGATCAGGTCAAAACATTGATATCTTAGTCTGATTTTTTCCTCTAATTCTATTAGGGTAAAGAACAAGGCAATTTTTGATTAGTTATATAAACATTATTAAATATAATTAGGGCATGCTAATCGGATCGTATATAATATATAGTGTAAAGTAAAGTAGTAAAGTTATAAGAATTAGAGTCAACAGTTTATTTTATGATGTTTACGTAACGATTAAAAGATAGAAAGGAAAACCAATCCCTTTCTAGTTTTTTTTTTTTTTTTGACTTTATAATAATGTTAGAATCTTATCAATGTGATCATTAAAATATCCTTTCATATAATTAAATAATTATTCATTACATGTAAATCTTGGTAAAGAAAAACAAGTAAAGTTAGTACCCATTGTCTCTACCTAGCTAGGAACGAAACATATGTAATTAGGATTGATTCTTTCCTTTCTCATTTCTTATATTATTATGTAAGACCCACTAAATTCTTTATTATTTTTTTTATTTTTGGAGAAGTGATTTCATTAAGCAACTCAAGAGATTATACATTGGAATATAAACACATCATTAGATAACTAAAGGAAATTGGTCCTTTCTTTCATTTCCTTATATCAAAATAGGTGTTTCATTAATATATACTAATCCAATTGACACCACACCTAACCATATTTGACTTAACAAATCAAGAAGCAGACAAACACTTGAAAAATTATTAATGCTTAATAACTCATAATAAGTTTTGTATTTAATAATTTTTAAGTTTAATTACTGGAAACAACGACCTAGTCGGTTCGAATAAGTATCCTTTATATCTTCTTTTTTTTTTTTTTTAATACATGTAATAACGTTAAATAAACTTGTTATAAGTGACGCAGGTAACAAAGGTGTTGAACCCCTGAACTTTTTTTCTCCGTTATGTATATAATATGTATGCAGTTATATGCATATTTATATATATATATATATATGCACACATGCAATGCATAAATCTCTTGAAAAAACTAAAAATCTAATCTAAATTTTCTGATTTTGTCACTAATAGTTATTCATCTGTTTTTCTTAATAGAAGTTGAAAACACGAACAATAATTGAAAATAGAAAATATTCAAGCAAGACATGTGACTGCCCCAGTTACTGACTCAGTTTTTCTTGTGTCCGGATGTGCTTGTGCTGATTAAGAATATTTATTTTAACATCTTTTTCAAGGAAAAAAAAAAAGATCGTAAATAGTTATTGGGCTGTTGGTGTATAGTCAACAATTTCCACTAAGAAGAAGTCGTCCAAGCTAGAAAAAATTGCTTGGTGTGTCCGTGTGTGTGTGTGTGTGTACATATATTTATATTCGTTTTCCCGTTGACCTTATACGTACACAACACTTCAATGTCTTATTGAAGTTTTGATGCAATTACATAAAAGAATTAAAAAGAAGTAAACCACAAAAAAAAAAAAAAAAAAAAAAAAGAAGAAGAAGAAGAACGACGTGCGACTTTTATTTAGAGCCAATATATTGTTGCTGAATTAATATTGTACGTTTTTATTACTCCAATTTCATTTTCTTTGTCAGATTTATACTCAGTCATTTGGGTGCTTAATTATATGGCATTGCATGTAATTTATAAAATAATTTTCTTTGAAAAGAGTGCATTATCGGTTTTTACATTTAGCTAATTAATGTAATAAAAGTACTATACCATATTTGACTGTGTAAACTTAGATTAATTTAGCAGTAAATCTTTATCCGTCTCCAATACATTGGTCTAGTTTATAGATTTACTTAGGCTTCATTTGTTTTGTGAGTTCAAAATCAAAATTTTCATCTCAATTTTTATTTTTTTCTGAAAAAATTTTTTGTCTTTTCTGAAAAAGTTTTTTTGTTTTTTCTGAAAAGTCAACAAAAATTACTATTGAAACTTAAAATTTTCAACTCAAACTCATTCACCAAACGGACCCTTAAATGATCCACTTATACATATCGTATATATATATAGATGTGTTCGGACGTGTAAATTGCGCCACGTGTAGAATCCTATACTGCCGACTTGGAGAATACATATATTCAATCGTAGGACCACAAAGCAAGCGTGTGAGGTGCTCATATTAGAGAATTTGGATGCCAATCTATAAGCTATATAGCTACTACTATTCTATCATCTTAGTAATTATTCTCTCTACATGTTTCAATTCTGAGTTTGGACTTTAGGCCTTCTTCTTCTTTTTTCTTTTTTTCACGTTTCCTCTACATTAAGAAAAGTAGGAATTTAAAGAAGGGTAAGAATCGTATTAACGATTTCATACTCTATCTATCGAGTGTAGAGTTTTGAATCCTCTATTGTTAATTTCATAATATATATATATATATACAAAAGGAAAAAAAAAAAGTAAAAAGAACTACAGAGATTAGTTTATACATCTGATAAGAGAGAGAAAATTAAAAGGACAGAGAGGTAAAACATTAAGTTGAGAAATATAAAATTGAAATAGAAATTTTCTTTTATGTTTTTTGTTAGAAGATAAAGAAAAAAAAATTAAATCTACTATATTCTATAATTATTTGTTCTTATGAATAATAAGAGAAGAAGGAATTTAAAGGGTTTTTGGTATGGGGTAATCTTTTATAAAAAAATAACAATCTTAAGATTATCATGTTTGTTATGAGGATTGTGATGTTTGTTATGAGGTTATCTTATTTTAAGATACCTGGAATCTGAAACCTATGGGTTTCAGATACCCTTATAAAGAGGTAATCTGAAACTCACCTCCCCCCTTGAGTTTCAGATTACTTTTTATCTAAATATCATGGTAATTTTAAATTTTAAATAATTTAGACAACTATTCATTTAACTTTTAAAATTGTCTACATACAAACCAAACACTATAATCTAATATTCATAGGAATTTGATTATTTTAAAAAGATTATACTATAATTTAATATTTTTAGGAATTTGATTACTTTAAAAAGATTATCAGGTATCTGATTACATTTGATTATCTTCAACCAAATATACCCTTAGGCTAAAGTAATTATTGAACATACGAAGTTGGAAGAATTTAAAAAAAAATGTTTTTAAGAATTTTTAACTTCCTTATTTTCTTTCGTCATTTTCCACTCTACCAAATTTACGGTATAAAATGAACGATGCAGTTTTCAAACTGACAAGATTGGCTGTTCCTGAAATATGATTGGGACAATTCTGCGTCGTTTTTGCCATTCTTCAACAGATATTAATTGCTTTCATATTCCGTAGAGATTAAGAAACGGAAAATTACATGGGACAAATAGCCCAACCTGATGTCACATTGAGGTGCAGCCAAACAAACAGTGGGCCAACTGACCCATTGATGGATTTGACGACTCTGGATAATGACAGGAAGCCCAATAAGAAAATGGAATTAAAATGGTGAAACCTGCAAAATGGAAGTGAAATGAATCTTGAATGTAAAATCGGTAAAAAAATCTTGTCCTTTTGGTTCAAATCTCGCATTGAAAAAAAAAAACACTTGATGTGGAATTTCCCTTCACTTTCATTGACAACCAAAGATAAAGGTTAAAAAATATATAGATAATATATTTTTAATCCTTAGATGACTCTGGCAGTCCAGTAATTAAGTTACAAAGTATTGTATCCTAACTAGCATATCGATCACTCACGAGATAGAGAAAAATATATAGAGAATAAAATTATCCTGAGTTTAAGACGCTATCTAGAAAATAGGCAGCATTACCACCCCTATTCAGTGACCGGTGGTAGACTATCTATCAATTAAGATTTAAGGGGTAAACACGATTAAAACATGTCTCGTTAGAAGACGTTATTATATATTACTCTATATATATATTTATATATATATTGGGATTTTCATACTCTCGTACGTCTTATTCACATATATAAATATTAGATGGCATTGGTATAACCGACCAAATTAATTAGTCACACAACAAATAGTCCCACAACAATATTATTGAAGATATATGTAGTTGAAATGTACAAAGGAAAAGAAAAAGTCGCCACACTCAAAATACTAATAGGAGATGCTGGTTCTTATCAAGGCAAATCTTTTCTAAATTCCTTTCAAGTAGATGTCAAGAAGTCCTAGCTAGTTCCGTTGAAGGTGAAACCAAACTGTAGGGCATATAAAGCATGGCATATATATCTACACACACGCAAAGAACTCCAATCCCATACAGGACAGCATCGCCATCTACCGCAGGGCAGGTTGTATCGCATTTTCTCTTCTAACTTGAATTATCGATCAATTATCACACATATATATCACGAATTGGACCGTATCTCTACCAGACGAATTGTCACCAGACGGTCGTTCTGTCGGACAAGAAAGTATTTTATATAAAATAAAAACATACCAAATACAAGCTTACAACCCTGATATGTATATGTATATATATAGATATTACCATTTAAATCTTTTTGCAATCAAGTAAAAGCTTACGATATATATTAAGATTGCTAGCATTTTTTTAAGAATAATACGACTTACATAGTTAAAAAAAATAAATGACAAATTTGTAAAACTGTTAAAGTAAATGTAATTATTTATGAATAAATATATTTTATACTAAAAAAAAAAAGGGTGCTAGTTTACTTTATCAATTTCACAAATATATTATTTGCTTATTTTAAGTTCTATAAATATATAATACTATTTATTCTCTCCATTTTCAACGACATGGGCTACTGACATAAATTGAGGTTTCCATAAACTCCTTTAAATCCATATTTTGGGATTTAATATTTTTTTATTAAAAAAACATGACAAAAGGCAAAAGATTTTGCAAAACAAAATAACTAATAGCTATGAGACAGATAACCAAAAAAAAGTCAGATGGTGTGTTTGACAAATGAAATTGAGTTTTGTCCCTAAACAATAATTGTATTAGATAGGATTAATTTTACGAATACCCTCCAACTATGAACCCTATTTTATTTTACTTTCTGAATTATCAAAATAACTCATTATGTCCTTTTATATATTTAAGACCATTCAGTTTATCCCAAGTTTCTACATGTGATTATCAATTTAATAGTTTTGATGATGTGATAAATAATTAAATATTAGTGAAAGATATTTTATAATAAAACTTAATTATTAAAATTTATTAATTAAAAATAAAAGATTATAACAATATAAAATTAAATAAAAAGAAATTTCTTCAAAAAAATAAAGTAAAATAAAATTCATCTCCCGTGCTCACCGTCTCCTTCTCTTTCTTCCCTCCCCACCACCTTGACTCACCATGAACGAATCCATCTTTCTCTTTTCCTTTTTCTTTTTCTTTTTTTTGTTCAAATGGTACAAAAGTCAGAACAACAAGCCTTTTCTTCTCCTTCTTCGTCTTCCCCTCTCTCTTTCTCTCTTCTCTCCGCCATCAACATGGTCGCCGACGAGAGCCTGAACCACCTGGAGTTCGTCGCCATCCTTCGGTTCCTAAGCCTGAAACCTTCCGATGAGGAACAATCCAAAAATGGGTTATGAGAATTTTTTGAGAATGGGTACGAGTTAATTAAATATTGCAAATTGAGAAAACTTTACTATTAAAGCTTAAAAATCTCAACTCAAACTACTCCACCAAACACCCTATAAATATTGCAAATTGAGAAAACCGATACGAGTTTCAACGAGATTTTTTTTCTTTTGTGTTCAATTTAAAATGAAAACTGGGGAATAGGCAAAAACAAAGAGATTCAGTTCAATTCCATGAGATTTGTGTGCTTGGGGAATAGGCTTCGTTTGGTTCGTTAGTTGAGTTTGAAAATTTTAAGTTTGAGTTGAAAATTTATTAGAAAAGATAAAAAAATTTTCAAAAAAAGAAAAACTAAAAAAAAAAAGGGTAAAAATTGAGATGAAAAAGTATATTTTAGTTGAAAATAAGCTAACGAACTAAACGAAACCTAAAATTTTGTGATCTTATATAATTATTCTTTTAATAGTTATGGTTTTATTTTAAAATAACATTTATTAATTTTAATATCATACTATGTTATCAACATTGTTAAAATAATAATGTCGGAAGTGAATAAAATGAACAAATTAAATGGTTTCATATACATCAGAGAATAAAATAAATTGATTTTGATAATTCAAGGGACATGGTGAAATAGGGTTCATAATCTAAGGACATTCATAAAATTAATCTTATAAGATAACATCAAAGGCTTTAAATGCAAATCTTTATTACTCACTCATATGTTGAAATCAAAATGGATGAGATGTCTCTTGTAGATTGTCCTTTGATTATGTGATGGTTATTTCGCATCTTCATACGATATCAAATTAATTAAAAAATTCATTACAAAAGTGGACAATTAAAAGCAACTATTAGATATTTTTCTAGTTAAACCATCAAATGAATGATATAAACGCGTACCATTATCTCATCTGTCAAAACATATGTGACCCTGTTTTGTCCAAATTGTCAATGTCTTGTTAGGTTAGATATTAAAATGCCAAATGTTCAGACTTCACATTCTAGGAAGAATATATACCTCAGAAGAGTTTATAATTGTGTATAAAATTTGAGAAAAGGAAATAAACAAATTCAACTCCCTTTGATGTGCAATTACTGCCAAAGAAATTACAAACAAATTCAACTCCCTTGGACGGTGCAATTATCGCCTAGGGAAGGCTATAATTAAGATATTATACATAAAATTTCTGTATTGTCTCACTCACTATGTTATCGATGGTTTGAAAAACATACTAGTGAAAAAGGAAAGAAAGAAAATATATGATATGACTGATAAAAATAAATTAAAAAAATAAATAGTAAAGTATATAATATGACTTGATAAAAATAAATTAAAAAAATAAATAACGAAACGAGTGGGTTACTGTTTAAAATGTCTTCATTACATTATATTGGGATACAATATAAAGTGAATATTGCATCGTGAAACGGTATAGATATATAAATATATATATATATATGTGTATTTATAAGAGTTAAATAAAGGTCCCACAGAAGATCTAACTAATTATTCTTTAACGTCAAGACCAAGGCGTCGACCCAGGCTCCAATTTCCAATGGAAGTTGAAAATTTCGTTGGTCGACAATCTGAATAATAATTCACATTTCATTTATATTGGGAACCAAGTCTCCAGAAATTAAATGTTCTTCATGACCTTGTCCATCTTCCAAATTAAAGCCACTTTTATCCCTCTTTTGCCACGCATGTTAGTTAATAAATGCTAAAATCTTTTTAGATATAAATTATTACAAAAAATTTATTGATGTTGGGTATTTTCATATACCCAATTAATAGTGCATATGTGCATGGTCCTAAGTTATTATTATTTTGACTATACTCTCTCAATTAGAAATACATTTGTTTTGAATTTTGATCCAATTATACTGTGATATAGGGGGTGTTTGGTTCGCTAGTTTGAGTTGAAATATTTTAATTGTAATAGTAAATTTTTTTGAATTTTCAGAAAATACAAAAAACTTTTTGGGAAAAAGACAAAAACTTTTTGGGAAAAAACAAAAAAAGTTTGAGTTGAAACGGAGATGAACTCGCGAAACAAACGTCCCCATAGTCTAGGATTTCCCTGTCTAGAGATTGCTAAAATCAAAAGTAAAAGTGATACATATTCGCTAAAATAATGACTAGAGGAATTACCCCTCTACTAAGACATATAAAGATTAATACCTAAGTTCAAAAAAGAAAAACTAAAAACAAAGATTAATACCTCTTTTTTAAATGGATTTAAAAAAAAAAATTTTTTTTTTCCTTTTAAAATTAAATAAGAAACGCACAAAACTAAAGACGGGTGGTCAAGAGTGTAACTTACACCATGTGACACATTTATAAGGAAATACCTATTTTGTATCACATAATTATGTAAAAATTCCTTCAAAAAATTATGTAAAATTATTAAAACGATTTTTCAATTAACTATTACAACGATTTTTAGTTACTCTTAATTTTAAATATTTGAAATATTTTATTAGTTATTCTCTCTTTTTTTTTTTTTTTCTTTTATGTAATATTGTTCACAATTTTCTCTATAGAAGTTGCTAGCATCTCTAATGAGGTCCCACAAAGTTGGGCCCAAAGTTGGTTCAAAATTGAAGCCCATTAGGAGGTGAAAGAGGTGGGCCGTCCACGAAGATGGAGGCGCGTTTGTGTAAAACTCACTCGAAACCGGGCACCGCCATTTCTGCATATTCAAACTTTCAAATTGAGAACTTCCCAACCAAATCCAAAACCAACACTCTCTACAACCTTTTTTCCCGTTTTTTTCCCTTTCCCTTTCTCAAAGCAAAATCTCAAACACTTTCACACCTTTCTCTTCTGAAGAAACTCTTCACTCCATATGGATCCTCATCCCACTCCTTTTCCAGGTACCATTTTCGACTCTCTCTTCTTCTCCTCGACTTGCCTTTTTTCCCCCTCTTTTTTTGTTTTTAAAATTATTATTTCTTTGAAATAAAGACTTGTCACTCACAAAAAACGCAGGCAAAACTCAGCCCTTGAAACCGAAGCCGAACCGGAAAATCACCGAACCTTCCAAAGCCAACCTTCAGAGACCATGTTACTTGCAGGTGTCAATTCACATTCTGTTTTAGTTTTTTTCTTTTTTGGTTTTCCTCTGAAAACTGTTCTGAATTTTTCCCTGTTTTCCAGGCAAAAGCGAGTCTTTGGAACCGTTCAAAATGCGAACATTCCGACAAGAACCGTCTCCGAGAAGCCTACGGTCGACAAACCCTCAGTTGGGGGTCCTCGGAAGCAGCCCCAACGGACACGGCCTGCTCGAGTTCCGGTGGAAACTGAGGCTGCAAAAAAGGAGAATTCTCTGGAAAACCCGAAACCCGAATGGAACAATAAAAGGGTGTCAGTTGAAGAAGCAGCCAGCGAAAAGACTCCGGGTGGCAAACCCCCAATTGGAGTTCCCCGGAAGCAGACCCAAAGGACCCGGCCCGTTCGAGTTCCGGTAACCGAGGCTGTAAAGAAGGAGAATTTTCCCGAAAACACGAAATCGGAATCGAACCAAAAAAGGGTGTCGATCCAAGTAGAAGCCGGGGAAAAGACTCCGGTTGCGAAATCCTCAATCGGAGTTCCTAGGAAGCAGTCCCAAAGGACAGTGGCCGCTCGATTTCGGCCGAACGGCGGCTGCAAAGAAGGAGAATTCCCCTGAAATTCCAAAACCCGAGTCGAACAAAAAAAGGGTGTCGCTCCAAGAACTAGAAGAATCCGGGGAAAAGACTCCGTTCGAAAAGCTTCGGACTCCAGTGATAGCATCGCCTTCTTTAAGCCAAAGCAAAACCGCAGGCTCCGCATACCACAGCGCAAAGATTTGTAGCAAATGCGAATTCGATAGGCTCGAAACCCCGTCGTATTGGCTGGCTCAAATCAAGTTGTCCGAGTCTGTTGGAAAGCACTTGGTATCAGCCGCATTCTTCAAACTAGCATTGGAATGCAAGGCCGAGGTAATAGAAAATTCTCTTACATTTCATGTATTAAAAACTGTTACACTTGCATATTATCTAGTTTCGATAATTCGTTTAACCTGGTTTTAATCCAATTATGCTAGCCTATTCAAAAGCTCCGTTTCGAACTGAAGCGTTACTTGGTTCGGAATGGAAACTTAGCCGGACAAACCGAGTGGAAGGAGGTCTGCGTTAGCTATGGAATACAGAAGGAAGAGAAGGAAACGGAAAGCTTTGACTTAGCAGCCATTAAGAGAATTGGGCGTGCTTGAAACCACTGATGTTGAGCCTGATCAAGAACTGCCTGAGGACCCGGAACATCATGATTCATGCCTTATGTGAAAATGAAACAGATTGAAAGCATGTAAAGGTTAAACCAAAACATATATATGTGTGTGTGTGTGTGTGTGTGGAATCTAATCATGTGTTAGCGTTTTTTTTATTTTTTATTTTTTATTTTTTGGGCTTTTGTAGAAGTTGTTTTATATTGCAGGTTTTGTACCCAAGTATTCAGTTCTTGTGTTAGTGAATACCCGTAAAGATGCTAATCAGTTTTACAATTTGTTTATCCAAAAATCTGGACTACAGTTTTTTTATGTTTCATGGTTGTTCAAATCTGAGTATTATTTTCGCCTTTTTTTTTTCCCCCCCTTATTTTTCGTGTAAATGCAAAAAGGATAAAGGATATTGGGGGCATTCCGAGAATTGAACTCGGGACCTCTCGCACCCTAAGCGAGAATCATACCACTAGACCAAATGCCCATGTCTGAACTTTTCATTTTCATTATTGCTTTATCAATAGAACCCATATCTTCCATAGGTCATTCATGATCGTCAGGTTTTGTTACTTATTTACCGATGGTACAAGGTCAAAGCAAATTAGACTATCTTTAAGCTTTGTAGACTTAATCCAACTTTTTTTTTTTTAATCTTTTTTGCAAAATTTGCAAATCAGTTTCAGAAAAGGTTGGTATTAATTGCATTCTCTTCACTAGTCATTTTGAAGTTTTCAAACCAATGTTTGTTCCATTAATCCATTCTACCGGGAGGAACTAAAGGTTAAAGTATTTACAGAGGCTTATATAATCATAATCAATTTTGACTAGGTGCAAAATAAGAAAAATGAAAAGCTTCAAAAAGGTAAAATTGAAAGGAAAAAGAAAAAGAAAGAAAGAAAGAAAAAAATTCACTTGGGACGGAAACCCTTACTCAGCCATGTGTGGCTCCGACTCTACATGTACATGAAAACATTGATTTGTAGATAAGGGCACATCCTAATTTCTAAAATTAAAAATTAAAGACAAAAATAAAATACAATTTTATACTATACTTTTTACTCATTAATGTATGGCTTGGAAAAAAGCAGTTCAAGTTCTTAAATCTCTGGTTTAAAAACATGATATATTTTTTTAAATATCTATGCAGCAAAATCGATGACTTATTAAGAACCTATTTGGAAAAAATGTTTGGATGAAAACTTTGGAATAGAAACACTTTGCACAATAGAATAACATCAAAGTAGCTAAAATTTAAACACCCCCCCCCCCCCCCCCAACAAAAAAAATTTAGAATTTTGCTTAAAACATCTAAATATAACATTTCACAATATTTCAAACCATTTTAAATTCAAACGCTAACTTAAAATGTTTTCAAATGTTCTTCCCAAATGTACCCTAAATAATTTCTGGAAACTCAGAAGCTGGATAAGTCCAATGCCTAAGAAATTCTCCCACATCCAAAGCTTCATGCTTTTGTATAATTAGCATATCACTTACTAATAAAACAAACTATCACGCCTATCTTAGATAATTATTAGATTCCGATTCTTATGAAACTTAACTTCACTAGCTACTTAAATAGGTAATCCATAAGGAAAAAAATGATTTCCCATCACTGCACTTTTGTTTCATTAAAATAAATTCAAAGAAGATTTTTTAATAGCAATAAATTCAAAGGCCATTACTTGTAAACGAGTAGCAATTATGAAAGTAATATGTAAGGAAAAATTTACATGTTATGAATTCTTCAAGTTCATTTTGGGCGGCTAAATACTGACTCAATATTTTGACCATGACCAGAATTTTAATGACTTTTGTGTTATTAAAAATCTTGAAACACTTGAGCAAGTGGCAAGTAATGGACATAAGCGATATTTTCCTTTTCTTTTGTATTTTTCCTTGAGTAGAAAGTAATGGTTTCAACTTTTAATTGAAGGCCAACACTTATTAGGGAAAGCTATATATAGGGATTTATATCACCACAATAATTATAGTTGTGAACAAAAAGAAAAGTCTAGTACTTGATCCTCAAATTCAAACCATTACGAAGATAGGAATATGTGTGGCTATATATATATCCAAGTGGGCAGTGTTTTGGTAATTTGTTCGTGTCACTCTCAGGGCACAATCAATTATTTTAATATTAGCAAAAACTCTTTTTTTTTTCTTTAAATAATTTTAGTTACACGGATTCCACATATGATGAAGATTAGTGTTTTTCTTTTTTTTTTTTTTTTTTTAAATTGAAGATGGGGATTTGAACTCTTTATTTATTATTTTTATTTTCTGAATAAAGTCATGTGAAATTACTATAATTCGACTATACTTGCAACACATGAAGATTGGTGTTTGATAACGTGGAAATTAAAGCTGAGATGTACAATCCAGTCCAAATCTAAATGGAAACGTATGATTTCCTCAAGTGAAAAAAATCAACTTTTAAGTTTTAATTTAAAAAAATCTTTTAATGCTTTGATATGTGTATCAATATTAATGTTTCTGGGAGTTAATATAATCAATCACATAAAATTATGAAAATATGTAAAAACAAGCCATTTATGACACAGATCCGTCGACGATTCAAAAGCAGTGCCCTATCAAGTAGAATTATTGTACATATTGGGAGGGACTACGAATTTTGTCCAATTTTATTGTGCAAAATAGTTTTAACCCATAGTACTATGTCAAGTCAATTTATTTAAGAAGTATAAAATACTTTTAATATATTTTCATCCACTTATAAATTAATTACATTCCTATTGTAATTGATTAGACAAAAAAATTGAAAAAAGATGTGAATACATCATATGGTAATCAGGAATCAAGAGCATTGATTAATTTGTTGCAGAAAAGATTGACTTGTAGTATTCTCACAGCGACATTTTGTGGAAACACCAAAAGTTTTGTT
This sequence comes from Ficus microcarpa, assembly GCA_025413485.1. NCBI lineage: Eukaryota > Viridiplantae > Streptophyta > Magnoliopsida > Rosales > Moraceae > Ficus > Ficus microcarpa. The sequence goes on along the minus strand of CM046377.1, from coordinate 23,026,094 downwards.
TAATTATAATGCAGGACGTGTATGGAAGCAAATGATCTGCCGAGCCGATTAAAATCAAATAATGCTTCCAATAATTTCAAGAATTAAAAATAAAAAATAATTAAAAAAAAAAACCCTCAAAGATGAGAGAATTCTCATCCATTTTATGCACATTTTTTGGATGGAGTATATTATATTGCCATTTGATATTATTGCTCTTTGGGGTGGAGCTATTCGATGCCCAGTTATGGAGTAGCCGCCCACATTAATTTTCTTAAATTTTCTTTTTTTAATTTTAAAAATTTTACGATTCTATAATTTTATCCCACTAAAATTTACCATCAACTTACATTTCCAATTTTACACTTTTTAAAATTTTATGCTCATATATATGCATTAGATAATTATATATATATATGTATTTGATAATTTTAAAAAAATGATTGGATATAAATTTCTAAATTCTTAATGTTATTTATTTTTTAAACAATGTTTTATTATACGCTCTTGTTGAAATAGACTATTGACTCTGTCACTTATTGTTATATGATGACAAGTTATAATCGAGAGAACATTGACTCCATCCCTCATGCTTTGTTGGATAATTAGTTCAACTCTGACTAAACTGTACTTTTTTTGCTAGATTTTTGTCTTTTTCTGAAAAATCAATAAAAACTATAACTAGTATTTGAAAAGTTAACCAATTCCAACTTAATAATTTTAACTCTAACTGCTGATCAAAACGGAAGCTTATTGTTATATGACAAATTACAAACGATTGATGCAATATGTTGTCACAATAAAGTTGGCTAGGCCACACATACCAATTCATGTTTAATTTTCTGGTTGAATTCTTGTGCTTGACGTCCTCATCACACATTGTTGATGATATCTATTCGTTGAACTTTCTGTTCTATTTTGGCCGTGACTATTTATGATTAAAAAAAAAAAAAAAGAAAAGAAACATCCACTATGTCTTCCGTCAGAAGTGTAGGGGGAAAAAAATTTCCCCTCTTTTTCTTTTTTTTAAGACAGGAAGAAATGAAAGAACTAACATTGTTACGGTCATTGTTAATTTGCCAATTTTTTTATTAAAACCTTCCATGATTCACCTTTTTGGCAATAACTTTTTTTTCCTCCTTTGGAGGAAAAAAAAAATTAAAAGGTTCCCTTCTGGCTTGTGGTCCACAAAACATAAGCCGAATTTACACTTTACCTAATTCCGATATTGATAATGACCAGTTCCCATATGAATGGAAAACCCCGGCAGGCCGGTACCACACAATTCTTTGCCAGATCTTTATCTGGACCATGCTTTATGTTTGACAAACGACAATGATAAAAGGTCCACTTATTTATATCATATAATATTTTTGCTAAAGATTTATATCATATAAATTTGTGTACATATATATATATATATAGAGAAAATGCAAAATAGCATAATAGAGTTTATAATTTTAAAATTATCGCATAATGTAAAGTAATAGGACTAAATAGCATAATTAGGGTAATAGTAACAGTAAAAATCCAAAATACCCTTGAGTATCTCTCTCCTTTCTCTCCGTATGTGTCTCTCCCTGTCGGCTCGAAATTATGACAATGACGGTGATGATGCTGGCAATAGGACGACGACTTAAACCAGGATCCCACCGGCGTCGCGATCTTCAGCATCAACGTTGCGACATATCTTGCAGTGGAGATCGCGATTCGAAGGAGGTCGTGACGAATCTTGTCGGGGAGATAGTGATCGATAGGGGTCGCGACGAATGTCGCCGACGAGATCGCAAGCCAGAGGGGTCGCAAACAATCTCGCCGTAGAAATCGTGATTTGGAGAAGGTCGAGACAGAAGCTCACGATCTCGAGGCCGTTGATGTCGAAGTCCTCTCCGTTGTGTCCCTTTGTTCGTCACCGTCAGAATCGCGAGGAAAATTGAATGCCCTCACCACAATAGTGAGGAAATCGCCGGAAATTATTGTGACCTTCAGCCCTGTAAGGCGTCCTCGTTTTTGTTGGCATCGGATCTCCGGCCACCTCACGATGGTTTCTTCAACAGCCACCGGATCCTGTCTTCTCCGGTAGTCATGGCTTATCATTAGTTGTTGTTATTGTTGTTTTTTTTTTTTAAGTAAAAAAAAAAAATACAGGGTGCCCCATCAATTTCTCGTTTATAAACTCACGCAAGCAGGGACACTTTTTAGGGTGACATAGAATTCAAACCTTCAACCTCCCACTTGTTGAGATTCTTAGAGCCAAATACCATGTCTATCTCATCCATCCCTACGTAGGTTAGGTTTATCATTAGTTAATAATAAATGTATAATTCTTTAAAAAGGACAAAAATTGTAAATCAATTTATTTCCAAATTAAGTATTGATAGCATTCTAGCAAGCTAAATTTAAGTTATTTCCCTTTTTTTTTTTTTTTTTTCTTTCTATGGTGGAGAATAGAAAATACATATTTACTATTTACAAAGTAAAACAGTAAATAAATTTATTTTCACATAAATATATGTATTATTTAAATAGTAAATCTTACTATTTACTTGTAAATCGGTAGCATTCCCTTTAGCAAGCTAAGTTTAAGTTATTTCCTTTTTTTTTTTCTTTCTATAGTGGAAAATGAAAAAGGAAAATTTACTATTTAAAATGTAAAAACAGCAAATAAATTTATTTCCACATATATTTTTGTTTATATGAATAGTAAATCTTAATATTTATTAATAATCTTAGTATTTACCAATATTTACATCTTTTTAAAAATTGTCAACTTGTTAAGTAAATAAAAAATTAATTAGTAAATCTTAGTTTTTACTAATAAGTTTAGTATTTATCAGTATTTACATCATTTTAAAAGTTATCAATCTATTATATTTACTAGTAAATCTTAGTATTTACCAATATTTACGTCGTTTTAAAAATTGTCAACTTATCAAGTAAATCAAATTTTAATTAGTAAATCTTTTTTTTGTGTGTGAATATTAATTAGTAAATCTTGATATTGATTAATAAATTTAGTACTTACATTGTTTTAAAAATTATCAATTAATCAAGTAAATTAAAATATTTACTAGTAAATCTTAATATTTTAATAAATATATTAATAGAGGTGCAAAAAACCAATGCTTAATTAAAATATTTAATATTTTAATAAATATATTAATAGAGGTGCAAAAAACCAATGCTTAATTAAAAATTTACTAGTAAATCTTAATATTTTGATAAATATATTAATAGAAGTGCAAAAACCAATGCTTAACTAGTAAAACTTATCTTGGTAAATACTTGGATTTACCAGTAAATTCTTAGATTTACAAGTATAAATCAAATATAATGGTTTTAACCTCCACCAAGTGCAATCTACATGGACTTTTATTCGAAGCTTTGAACATTTCTCCGGTCTCTTCTTCTTTGGTCTCTTACTTTATTATTGTTCTTCTTCTTGGCAGACCTTCTAGTATAACTACAATTACTATAAACTCCGTCTTTTTTTTTCTTTTTTTTTTTTTTTTTAAATTTCCGGTTTCATATGTGGTATTTCCCTCTTTCCGATACTGAAGAACATCATCGAACTCTCACCAAGAAAACACATCAATCGTTATTATTATTATTATTATGGCGACTGGATCACCAGCAGCAGCAACAGCCTCTGGTAGTTCTTCTTCTTCTCGGTCGTTGCAGGACACGCCCACTTGGGCTCTCGCAACAGTCTGCTTCATCTTCATCTCCCTCTCCATCTTCCTCGAGCACTTAATCCATCTTATTTGCAACGTCCGTACTTCTTCTTTAATTTACACACTCACATATATATATATACATATATAAACCAATAAATATATATAATTATTAACCTTTATGTCGTACTTTATGCAGTGGCTAAAGAAACACAGAAAGACTGCCTTGTTTGAGGCCGTGGAGAAGCTCAAATCAGGTGTGTATATAATTAGTATTTTGCCCTTTTTTTTTTTTTTTTTTGGGTTTAATATGGTTTTTGGTGAATATTAATGATTGATTTTCGGAATATATGAAATTGTTGCAGTGCTGATGCTGTTGGGATTTATGTCATTGACATTGACGGTGACACAAAGATCCATCTCCAAACTATGCATTCCGACCAAAGTAGCATACACCATGCTTCCATGCCGGAAAAGTGGGTCAACCAAAACTACCAAAGCCCTTGGACTGCTTTTCTCTTCCTCATCGAAAACAGATTCATTATTCAAGGATTTTCAGTTTGAGTCAGAAAGAAGATTGGCCGGATCATCTGTTTCTTCTGATCACTGTGAATCCCAGGTTATTATTTATCTTATTAATAGACTTTTTTTCCTTTTTTTTTTTTTCAATTTTGTTTGGTCTAAAGCATATTTTACCAATTACTCAAAAGAAAAAAAAAATTAAAAAAAGAGAGTAAGAGAATGAAATGAAAAAGGTAATCACGGCTTAAAAAAACAAGAGTAACTGAGAAAAATATATTATTAATTCCTTTTTAGGGTTTATAATCTATTAGGATATGTGTGAAGTTGATAACAAGATTAAAATTCACTTTTTTATGTTCACTAAACTTAAAAATACCATTTTTTTTAAAAAGAATGAATCTTATCAATTTAATTATTAAAATCGCTTTTAATAGTGATAACTAAGTTTGACATTTATTCTAGTGGACAAATTAAACCGATAGAGGAAGAGTTGGGGCCTTACATTAACATTCTTTTTTGACTCCCTCAATTCCTGAATGAAAAGGGCATTATTGGTTAAATTTATCAGTTTTTGCCTTATCCAAGTGAGTTTTTAATGCCATTGATTAAATAAACGACAGGGAAAGACCTCATTTATATCAGAGGAAGGGATCAACCAGCTCAATATCTTCATCTTTGTGCTGGCAATTATGCAAATTGTCTACAGTGTCCTCACCATGGCTTTAGGGAGGGCCAAGGTACGTTTGCCTAACTATATCTCTATATATTTGTGTATGTATATGCATACTAAAAATTCTTCAGCTAGAGCTAGGCTTTTCAGAATAAATTATATATATGCATGCCACATGTTTGTAGTCAATAATATTTAAGTTATGATGTGACAAAGTTTCTACTGTATTTATTAGAACTTATGTAGAGTTGAAAATTGCTTGGTACTACTAAAAACCTAGCTACTTCGTACTCCTATATTTAAGTTAACATTTATTTGTGGGTTTAACATCCGTTTGGTAAATTAGTTGAAAAAGAAATTTTTAAGTTGGAGTTGGTTAATTTTTTAAAAATTAGTTATAAATTTTGTTGATTTTTCAGAAAAAGACAAAAATTGAAATGAAAAAGTACAATTTAGTCCTTAATACTAAATGAAGCCTTAAATTTTCTCTTAAAAAAGAAAAATAAGTCTGAAATTTTGATACTACTCGTGCAATAAACCCCCTTTCCATGGCCATTTGGAAAGAGTATATAGTACTCTTTTTTTTTTTTTTTTTTTTTCCTTTTCACATCTACAAGAGTTTGACTTTTAAGTTCGGGGAAATCCTAGAAAAACCAACTTTTCAAACAAAGGAGCAAAGTTTAGGCGAGTCCTTAATTAACGTTTTCTAGGAAATGAATCATCTTTGTATATGAATTAATTAGTCGTAGATGCTTGCGTCATAGGAGAGAGCAATATCAATAGAAAAATGCTTTAGAATATCAATGATGTTTAACATCACACTAATAAAAAAGTAGACTCCACTAGTGGGCCTCGTGTTGTGGGACCAACCATCTATTAATTAGTGATGTTAAATATCACTGATAATCCTTAATATTTTTCTTATATAAAGACATGCATGAAAGTTTTCTTGAGTTGTTCGTAAGGATAGCAACGGAATAGGTTCAAAATTTCTTATTTTATTAAAATACTCTTTTATCACGAGTTTAAGATAATTCATGAGTAATCCTTTTTACCGACTTATTAAAAGGAAAAATGTCATAAATTCCTCATGAACTTTGTCACTAGTGTCAATGTGCCCCCTGAACGAAGAAATGTATCTATAGTGCCTCCTGAACTTTAACATGCCGCATCAATTAGTTGTTAATTTTTCCGTTATCTTTAATGTCGAAATACCCCTGAACCTTGCATTTGTGTCAAAATGCCCTATAATCTTTTATATTTGCGTCAAAATACCCCATGATCTTTAATATTTGTATCAAACCGTCTCATTTCTATTATTTTAATAATCTAATATTATATAATACTAACTTTTTATAACATGTAAAATTTATATTTTTATTAGAATAAAGTGATTTGCATATTTTTTTTTTGACACACTTTTTTTATTTTACTTGTTTTAATTCAAGTTTATTTAGGTTATGTTACTTATACATAACCATAATTGGTAGGATTCAGATGCATGATTTGGATTTTAAATATGCTGTTTACTTGGCATACATATTTTGAAATCATAATCATAATGAATTTCATTCATGTGTTTGCTTAAACCCATAATGAAAATAAGTATTATAAAATTACTCTGATACACATTCTTAGTTATATTTTTTAATTTAAAAATATTTAGTTTGCATATTTTAGTATAGTATTATCAATCATAATTAAAATTAAAATTGTAATATTAGGACAATAAAATAATGAACATAAGTTGTGTAGTTATTTTTGTTCAAGAAAATCAAAATGAATATAAAATTTGAATTAAAATAAGCAAAATTTAAATTAAAAAAACAAGTGAGTCAAGAAAAGATACATATTCTTTTAGTAGAAGAAACAATTTTGTACCTATTCTAAAAAATTTAGGAAATTATACAATGTTAGATAAATAAAATAAAATAGACAAGGCAATTTGATATAAATAACAAATATCATGGAGCATTTCGACACTAATGCAAATATTAGGGGGGTATTTTGACGCAAAAGCAAACTTTATAGGGGGTATTTTGACATTACAGATAACGGAAAAACTAATGGCAATACACATATTAAAGTTCAGGGGATACAATAGATACATTTCATAGTTTATGGGATATATTGATAATGGTGACAAAGTTCATGGGGAATTAATGACATTTTTCCTTATTAAAATACATCATTATATTCCTAATTTCAAATCTTATCATTTATGCATTTTTCAAAAGTCTCAATAAATACAGTTAAAAATGTCTCGATAAAAAGTAATAATCAACGGTAGATAACTAAAACCAAAATATTAATATTAAATTAAATATATATATATATATATATCGAAATAGAATTAAAAAGTAAGCAGTCGAGTTCCACTGAGGACTGATGAACTCGTACATGAGAGAATCATATCTAACAAGTCCTATTAATATCTGAATAGACGGGTAAAATTGTCATCAATTGGTTTGATTGGAAAGAAAAATACAAATGAATATTAGTTAGATTAAAAACAAATCTCAAGATATCACCCTAGAAAAAAAAAAAAAAACTTAGATGATCTCAGCTTTTGTGAACCTCACTTATCAAGGGTGGGGGGAAAAAAAGGCAATCAAATGCTTAACTAATTCAAATTAGTAAATTGATTTGCGCAAGTAAAATTATTACAAAACAAGGTCCACGAAATTTTAAGAAGTAGGTCAAACTATATTAAATGCTTGTCAGAACTACATATATATGTAGGCAGAGTTTGTTCATGCGTCACCGTAATTGGTGCGTTGCCGAGCTGGACACATGGCATGTGAACAGAAAGATAGACGCTACAGGAGAGAGAATTTGTTAAAAGGCGACACGTTTATGATCCAACTGGCCGAGGGGCTTAGTTGTCGTATGGATGGCAGAGATGGTCAAACCAATGGATTAAGGACAAAGTGGTAAAAGCAATGTAAGAAGAGGAAGTTGAGTGTTGAGTGGATTTGGAGATGTTTTTTGCTTGGTTTCTTCCAGTAATATACTTTATGGGTGTAATATGCTATTACTCGGACAAGCTAGTTACGATAGTGAAGTTAATGAGAGCTACCGTTTAGGGAAGAAGTTGTCGTTTGAATACGACAGCATGGGAAGTGAACAACAATAAAAAAGGAAAAATAATGAAAACTAATAGTCGTTGTGTTTAAGAAAGAATGAATAATAGGTTGGTGACATTGGCAAAGTAGAAGTCGTCTAAGTCTGGTACAACAATCTTCTGCATGATTTGGCCTTTTGTTTTGGCTTCTCTGTTTTGCGGTCTCTTGTCTGTTTCATTATTATGTTTTGTCGTTTGTTTGATGTTGTTGCGCATATGTTTCTGGTCTTGTGTATTTGTCGATGTTTGTTAGTTTCTTTTTGTTTGAATGAAATTCAGAAGTTAGGAAAATATAAAAATTAAAAAAAAAAAAATTTATGGGACGATAGAGACTTGGAAATGTCGAAATGAATGAGGAATGCGGACTTGGATGAAAAGTAGAAGTCATTTTATTGAAAGAGCTCAGATGAATGTGGAAAATTATTGAAACCCAAAAGGAAGGGAAGTAGACGTTGTCGTTGAAGTGAGAAAGGACAGCAGATTATGGAAAAAGTGGAAATGAAGAAGGAAGAAGATGGAGGACGCAAACTACAAGTCGTTTGTGTCGGAGACGAGTATAATAAGTTTTAAAAATAAAAATAAAAAAAGTTCGGTGCTATGACCAAGGAATAGAAAGCAAATAAAAGCTAGTTTTAAACTCCTCTCGAACATCTCACCTTTCAACCTTTACAGCTATTTTTCTGCACCCAAATATATTTCGGACACAGACAAAAACCACTAACCAAGTTATATACTATTTCTCTGCACCCTATACAGCTACACACATCAGAAGAAATTGAGGAAATTGAGCGTGCCCGTCACTCCTCACCCCCCATCTTCACCATTACTAAACAATCCAACGGTCATGTTTGATTTACCGTATATGTACGCCGGTCGCTCTAAAGACATTTCTTCTATATATATATATATATATATAGCGGATTATGCACGCCATTGACTTATTATATATATATATCAATTCATTTAAAAGTCACGTACGTGTGTGGACTGCTTTGATTTTCATACTAATGGTCGATATCCCTTCTGATCTCATAGAGTCTTACATTGAAAAAACAATATTTACTAGAATTGATGTATTTAGTCCAACCTTCGTCGAACTATATATCAACTTTTTTTTTTTTTTTTTTATATATGATAGGAACGGCATATTGTCAATTATTTTAGGAGGATAAAACAAAAAAGTTTAAAGAGTTCTAAATATTCACTATTTTTATGGCGACAAGTCATTTTGCATGCCTTCTTGCAGGTGGGTTTTAGTATTAATCGATTATCATTGTTGATTACAGATCAAATAGTCTGCAGATGAATATTGACCTTTATATATAATGAGGGTTAAAGCGATCATTTTTATTAACTTTTTAAGCCGATCATATTACATACCTTCTTTTCTAGATGTTTGCCTGTATGTTTTACATAAACAATTCATTTATTATATATCGAATACTCTTTATGTTAACTTATACATGTGTATATATAATTTTGCATCATATATATATACACACACACATATAGATGAAGCGCTGGGAGAGATGGGAGAAGGAAACTCACACGCTGGAATACCAAGTTGCTAATGGTAATTAAGATGCGTTCCATTCTTCCTTTTTATTTTTATTTTTATTTTTAAAAGAAGAAGAAGAAGAAGAAGAGGACAAATAATGAGGTGGAAAATTTTGAAACTCTATAATTGGAAGCAATAGCTTTGGACGGTGCTGAGAGTAAATAAGGAAATGACAAATGAATTGTAAGACGGTGAACAATGGCTGTACTAATCCACTCAGACTTTAAAATTTTTGTTTTACCTTTAAAAAAAAATCAATTAGTCTCCGCTTAATAATAAAAATTATAGTTGTGCCCATAAATTGTAACAAAAACATATAACCATTAATCTACAATATTTTGGTTAAAATCTACTTAATTAAATTTTTTTAAAATACTTTAAAAATTTTTCTAGTTCCGTCACCGACCGTGATGATAATTTAAGATAGTTTAAGAGAAAGACAAATGAATTGCAAGGATTTTTCCTTAAGAACTTGGAAGTTGGCAACATGCATAAATAAAGTTTGTCGGCAGGCGGGGACCATGTGTTGACCAATATATATGTAAATATATAAATAAATATGTGGACTTTATCATGTGTAACTATACATGACTTTTTGATCCATGGGAACTACACAAGTCAAGTTTGCATTATCGTTTCACATTGGCTTAATAGTAGAGTGAAATGACGTGAAAGTTTTCAACTCATGAGCGTCTTTTAATTTCGAGTTAAGTCCAATAAACCACTCCTACTTTACATTTTATTTAGGCATATTATTACTTTCTTTTTCATGATTTTATCTAAATTTCTTAGCATCATTAAGTAAGTCAGATCATTTCAACTTTGGGAGGAGAGAGCTCGTAGGAAGAGTTTGCAACTTTTCACAGTCAATTCGAGAGCTAAGAGAAAGAGAGAACGAATGGAAAAATCAATATCAAACGACCAATTAGCAAATAGAAACAAAAATAACATCTACATCTAACAAGAAGTATGGCTATTAATTTTTCAGTGATGTTCCTCGTTCGACAAGTAATTACTATATGGACAATCTCTTTAGTAACATTGAATAATAATAAGTTGGCCGTCACTCAGATTTTTGAAAAACCTAAAGTATATATATATATACACACACATGTGTGTGTATATAAACACTATGTCTTTTAGTTTAAACAAGCACTTCCCCGTAATGTGTGTGATTCCAAACACTATATTTATTTATTTGTTTATCTTGTCTCTTAGATCCTAATCGATTTAGGTACACGAGAGAAACAACATTCGCGCGCAGACATATGAATTCTTGCACTACAACTTCATCTCTTATTCTATGGATTGTGAGTAATTCTCGTCTCTTTCATTCTTTTTTTAAATTTTATTTGTTTTCTGAGGAAAAAGTTACAGAGAAGAAAAGCATCATGACTATGTACATTATATATTTTATATTTTTTTCTAATTATTTTTTAACTTTTTTGACCAGTGACAGTCTCTTTGGTTTTTTTTTTTTTTTTTTTTTCTCATGCAGAAATGCTTCTTCCGTCAATTCTTCCATTCAGTAGCAAAAGTTGATTATCTCACTCTACGTCATAGTTTCATTTCTGTTAGTTCTATCCTTTGGTCCTTAACATTGCTGGGTTTTTCTTTCTCTCTCTCTGTCTCGAGTCTATAATGTAGAATTTAAATATTAAAAGAAAAAGGCCATAAAATATGTGCTTTCACAAAAAGTACCCCCTTTTCACAAATTTTGTAGGCTCATTTGTCGACAAACAATTCTTTCAATTTCCAAAAGTACATTGAAAGATCACTAGACGATGATTTCAAAGTTGTAGTTGGCATCAGGTAAATATATATATATATATATCTCATATTTTCCTTACTCAATTAGGAATAAAAACATTATGTTGTTTATTTAATAATGAACTTCTTTATTGTATTACAATTTGGCTTACATGTAAACTACGTCTTGATGTTGTTGCTTTTTGTTGCATCGTTGAAGCCCTTTCATGTGGTTTCTGGTGACCATCTTCATGCTCGTAGACGTGCACGGTAGACTCAACTTAATTCCTTGTCACTTATGTATTCAATTTTTTATTATTATTATTTTTTAATTTTACATCTTCCACTGACCAAGTATAAAAAAGGAACTAAAATGGTCTACTACTTGTGAACTCCAAACAGGTTGGAATGTATACCTTTGGGTCTCATTTGTCCCATTAGTTGTAAGTTATTCTACCAATCAAATGCTTATAATTAAATTGATTGGGTTGCTTAGTACTAATTGCTAGTTAACTTTTCCTAATAATAAAAAAAGCTATATAATTTAGGGTTTGTCACATATCTTTTATCTTTATAAAACGACACTTGTAACTTTTTTTAGTATATTATTATAATAACTAATTGTTTTCAATATAACAATTTTCAATAATACTTGTTCATTATACTAATAGTTCAATAGTATCACTATAATATTATAAATAAAAGTTACATGTAAATCAACTAATAAGATTATTCGACTACTGGACTTGAGACGTTTACTACTTTTATTTATTTATTTTTCTTTATGCCATGCAATTTGTCTTGATAGATAGTGCTTGTTCTTGGAACCAAGCTGGAAGTAATAGTAGCAAGAATGGCTCATTCGCTGGAGAAAAATAATGTCATCATAGGAAGCCCTTTGGTGCAACCAAATGATGACCTCTTCTGGTTTCGTCACCCCGAATTCGTCTTGACCCTTTTGCATTTAACTTTGTTTATGGTAATATTATTTAAGTATCACTTTTATTTTCCTTTTTTTAAAATAAAAATAAAAAATTGTAGACGACCCTTTTCAGGAATCATTCATGTAACTTCCTATCTGACTCTTTTTTTTTTTTTTTTTTTTTTCTTTTTTCAGAATGCTTTTGAGCTTGCTTTCTTTGTTTGGGTCACGGTATGTGTCCTTTTTTGGAAGGTTTTTGGCTTATTGTTCTGTTTATGAAAACTGTCAAGTCTAATGTTCAAAACTTTTAAAATTTCTTCTCTCTATCTTTTACTTCTTCTTTTGATCTTGTTTGTTCTTTTTTTTCTTTCCCTTCTTCTTCTTCTTCTCTTCCAACTTGTATACAGTGGCAATTTGGGATAAAGTCTTGCTACCATGAACACACGGAGATTATCGTTGTAAGGGTGGTCTTGGCGTAAGTATCGCTAATAATAGCTTTTTTTTTTTTTTGGTTTATACGCTAATAATAACTACATAAATCTTCTTCTTTAATTTAAGGTACAAAAGTTCCAAAACTTATTAAAGCTAATTAAGAAGCATAAATTTGCCAAATTGTACCCCTATAAGTTTTTACAAAATCCATACGATGTCATATTTCTACTTCAAAAGTGCATGCTTAGCAATATTCTTGGAAACTCCTTGCTAGCAGCTAAATTCAATCATGCTGACAGGCGACAGCAGTAACAATACAATAATTAATTAACTAATTAATTAACAAAAAAATTATCATGCATGTAAAATAAGCATATCTTTCCATTGTTCTAAACGATCAATTTCACTGATTAATTATTTTATGCAGGGTGACGGTTCAAGTAATCTGCAGTTATATTACTCTTCCTCTGTATGCTCTCGTGACCCAGGTATGTGTGTGTGTGTGCAGGTGTTTCTACACACACATAGTTGTTTTATATGCTAATTTTGTATACTTTTTAGCGCAAAATTTGCTGAGTTTTATAAATGTACTAAATAATTAGAAAATACAAAATCTGACTCATATTGTTAATGATCAGATGGGATCAAATTTCAAGAGTGCAGCGCTAGAAGAGCACACAGTGAAGGCCATAAGGCAATGGCATGCGGATGTGAAACAGAAAAGAAAGAAAAATCACACTTCACAATCTGCACATAACACTGATGACTATTCTTCTACCACCCCAGACCACATGAGCAACACTACAACCATTAGTCCTGATCATCCTGTTTCCAGTCATTACACAAGGTCTCCGACTTTCGCCGATCAACTTACCCGATTTTCTACCAACACCGAGATCGTGGAAGATTACTGTCAAGAAATTGGACAGAATATTGAACTTGATCGATCGGTGGCACTTTCCTCAACCGTGGGGCAGGACATTGATCAAACTCTAGATTCAGAAGAAAAATCAATTTTAACTAGCTAGATTATTTTTTTTTTGTTTTAATAAAAGTTTTCTGACAACATATTGAAATGATTGGAAGGGGAACGATAATAGATATTAGGAGGGTAGGATAGCACATTTATGGACGAGAGCTTCTTGAGCCATTTTTTGCTCTTTTTTTTCTTTTTTTTTTTTTTCCTTTCTATGATGATCAATTTATATAATATAATTTTATACGTGCAATATACTGTAACTTTTGAGAAAAGTACATGTAATTTCTCTCTTTGTACAGGTAAAACTTTGAGAATCATTCACGTAGTGTAAAACAAACGACATTTGTTTTTTTCTGGAAAATAAAAACGATATGTCGTTTTTCGATGTTCCTGGACTTTGCCGTGTAGACTACATGCTTTCCCATGTCTAATGCATGGTCTTGACTTTATAAAACAAAACGACACGTCGTTTAAACTAGGGAGAAACCGCAGAGTTATGCTGCGGATTAAAATCAATATTCTTAGCGATACGTCCTTTACCTGAAAAGATTCTCATTCACAATTTGTATTGAATTTGTACAAGATTATATAAAGAAGAAATACACTTAGGAAATTTAAACTCAAATCCTAGAATCAAGCTAATTGATATGTTTAGTTTTGCATAAACACTAAAAATGAAAAGAACTACAAAATGGTAACTAGAAGAATAATCAACCAATGAATTTATTCCACAAAATCTCAACAAATCACATGAAGAAAAGATGGAAAAATCAAAACGACGCGTCATTCTTCAATCTTCAAAGAACTTAAAAGTATGATGTTGTTTAATACGGGAACAACGTTTGATAATAAATCATGAAACGAAATGGCATGTCGTTTCGTTTTTAATAAAAGACAAGATTTTGTCGGTCGTTCGTTTGATTCGAAAGTAAGTTAAAATCTGAGCTTCCAAAAATTAAACATGTCGTTTTTCAACGTCCTGTTTTGATCAGAAACAAAACGACATTAAATTTCGCGTATAAACTTGCATTCTTTCGCACACTGAAAGACGTTTTCAAAGCAGCTAAAAATTGCTATTATAATTATTTTAAAAAAAATGTGTTTTCCCTAGCAGATACCGAACGAAAGGGCAATGAATTAGGTTTATTGAGTTTAACTCAGCTCATCTTGTTTCTTAGCTCAGGGCCTACTTTTAAATGTACAAATTAAAACTCATAAATGTTGAGCATTTCTGGACCCTGCATGGGAGAGTCCACATCGTAGCCATAAAATAAATGGCTCAAATAATAGCCCTTGAAAAAAAAAAAAAAAAAAAAAAAAAAAAAAAAAAACCCACGTTTTTTTCTTGCATCGCTAAACATTTGAATTTTGAAGTGAGTGAAAGAAATGGCTAATTTCTACACATATGGTCTACAAAAGTACTAACATATAGACATGTACAATCTTTAGGAAAATTCCTGCCGTGGGATACAAAATGTTATCAAGTGATATTGTGCAGTCCTATATTCCTACTATTCCTATTGGTTTATTCTCGTATGATTTCGATTTGATTTAAATATATACGTAAGTACTCCCTTTGTTTGAACTTCCGGAATTTTTGTATGGATTTAAAACTCAAAAACAAAAGTATGAACACTCGATTTGGCAATTGATATCCCCTTGATTTGATTTGGATCCTCAAAACACATATACATGATAGAGGACCTAAATAATTTATCAATATCACACACCCATAATTCTTGTGTCATAAGCTAAGAAGAGAAGAGAATAGAGCCAAATTTGGCTCAACTTGCCATTAATTCTATCGACTTGTCAAATCTTGCTCAATATATAGGCCCCATACAGCAAACCCCTTTGTCAATCCTTGTTACTAATTTGTCTTGCCAAGGGTCCCTTGCTTTAAAAATCCCCCATTTCTATCAAAAGATCTTGAGAAGGTTATTTCTCTTTAAAAAAAAAAAAAAGGGAAATAGTGGATTTCTTTTTTTTTTTTTTTTTTCCTTCTTCTCTTTTGTTTGCTTAATAATAATGGATCTCAATAAATGGTCATATGGGAAGTAATTTGCTTAGTCACCAAAAAAAAAAAAAAAAACAAAAGAAAAGAAAAAAACAGTAGTTGAGAATAAGAACACATGAAAGTCATTCCAAGAGATGAATTGTTTCCATTACTCAAACCGTACATTAAATAATTCTAATTCTAGAAATCAAATTTCTTTATTAAAAAAAATCATATTTATTAAAGAAAAAAAATTGTAAATGCATTGAAGATAGTATAGGTTTTTTTTTTTTTTTTTTTTTTTTTGGGAACGTCATGTTGATTGACCTACGGTTCCCTAATCCGGTGATGTTGTTAAAACAATATCTCCAGAGATTGCTAGAAATTAAAATAAAATTATAGAGTGATTATCGCTAATTGAAGCGATAAGATAATAATGCAACATTATTAGCAATAATACAACAATGCTTACCAATGTAGTCGGTGGAAAGTGCTACAAAGTAGGTCCAACAAAGGCTATAATCAATAAACTTTGTCAGGGATTTTAGTACACTTAAGAAAACAAAGAGAAAAAGCCACCAACACTAACTTAGTTGATGAAGGAATGCAGGGTTAAGGATTAGGTCTAGTAAGTTCAAGGTTCGATTCTTAACAAGTGTTAAAAAAAAATGTGTAGATTAAATTAACTTAATGCGGGTGTTGGGAGCTTGCCAATCAAAAAAAAAAAAAAATTTTGAAGAAGAAGAAGAAGAGGGAGGGAAAAAAAAAGAAAAAGAAAAGAAAAAAGAGAGACAACTAGGTTGTGACGTATTTACAGTAAATATTTATTTACTAAGCATAAATTTATCTTATAAACTATATATATGTATATATTATTTATCTCGAATATTTTAAATATACTTTCTATCATAAATATTTGTTAAAAGAATGGTCTATTGTCACAATTTACCGGATGTTGTCATGTGTAGCAACGTTTAAAAGGCAAAGCTAATTCGCCCATTTGCAGACAATAAAAGAGGAAGGTCCAGTGGCCACGTCTTCTTTAAGGTCAGGCCCAATGAAACGTCGAAAACACCAAAGAAATTGGCTAAGCTTTAAGGTCATGGGAATTAAAAGCACGTACGACAAAGACATAGCTTAAAGTTGGAGTCCCACAATCTCAGAATTCTATCTAAACGACATGAGGACCCATTGATTTTTAATCAGTTGGACCCAAATTTTCAGCTGAACTTTACGATGTAATTAGTACATCTTCACCACTGTTGAACGCATCTAAAAACCAAAAAAAAAAAAAAAAAAAGTTAATTACACCTTGAGGTTAAAAAATGATTAAATTCAACTTTTAAATTAGGCATCAATTTACTCTTAATGTGTACTCCTGAGTTTAGTTTTTTAGACTATTGATTTGAACTCAATAACTCAACCTTAACTTTGATATAGGTGTGGAATTATTACTTGATTAAATCCGAAAAAATGTATTAATTACTAAAGATAATCTCACTGAAGTTCTTTGATCGTGGCAGTTAATACGAAAAAGATAAAATAAATGGGCTTTTTTTTTTTTAATAAAAATACAATCACCAAACAAAACTAGCCTTAACTTAGGACTGATATTGGAATGGCGCAAAAGAGGTTAGAGAAGTCAGATGTGGTGGGTCTAATGCTTTGAGTCTGATGTTGTAACAACTTTTGTAGAGTTGCAGAAGATACATCGGTTTCACAAAGATTAAAAAAATTTTGAAGAAAAAAAAAATTAAAAATATCTCTTTTTGTTAGGTAATTTCCTTCCCTTTTGAATCCTTTTATGCAATAGCCAACTTCTTCTGTTGGAATTGAACAAAACTTGTATATATATATATATGTGTGTGTGTGAATAACGTCCGTTGAAACAAAATTGGTGTCTGGCTAAAAGGGGTCAGATAGGTTCCTACATGTCTAGAACTAGTCCAAAGAAGCATCTTTGATTAATGAAATCCTTTTGACTTATTAGGATATATAAGAAATGACACCAATAATAATTTCTTTCTTCCTTTTAGGCTTTTTTTAGTATCCCATGTGATCACTAATGAAACCAAAACAAAATCCTTTTGTTACACATATAATCATATATATATATATATATATATATATACGTGATCCAAATGCCCGTCCACCAACTTGAAAGTTTTTGGTTCTTAGTTGCTGCCAAGCAGCCCGACCTAATTGGCCCCTTTCATTCAGCCACGAATTCATCCTCCTTTATATATCTTCCAATACAAAATTTTGCCACTTTGTTTTGTTTTGTTTTTTATTTTTTTAAGAGAGACCAAATATTTATGGGACTGATTAAGGACATTGTGTTTTATTTTTATTGTGATCCTGTGACCGTGAATTATATGACTTTCAATCAATGTGATTCGGATTTCAATATAAATCAAGAGTGTATTGATTATCAACCAACAGTACTCAATGTGTTTTCAGTGGTTATATGTATAAGCTTACAATAATAGCATATTATACTTAAATATACGTGCGGAGTTTGAATCCTTTTACTCTTTGAGTGTTTTTTCTAGTACAAAAAACTAGTGGATTTTGCTAAATATCATCTTATTCTTATAATAAAATGGATCGAATATGTGCGATCTCCCAAACTCTAATCTCGTCCCCTGAACTTTTTTGCGTTTTTTATTTTTCACTTACACAAAAAATACGTAGACATCTATTGAGCAAATTACATAAAACCCATCCTAAAATTTGAAAATTTTTTCTTATATACCCTAAAAAATTACAGTAATCACTCCACCCCAAATTTTGAAAATTTAAACTTGCACCTTCAATTTCATGCATTAATAATCATATATAGTTAACTTATTATTATTTTTTATATAGTTATTAGTCCCTTGTGATAAAAATTTATCGGTTCGTCATCGTTTATCCCATTCTCAATTCCCTACCTACCGAATGCCAAATGATCTAGTTGTCGTTAGCTCATCAACATTTATTTATTATTATTTTTTTTTTTTTTTTGTGAAGTTATAAATATGAGGCAATTTTCTTTCGACGAGTCTCATCTGATGAACGTTTCAACCATAGTGAAAACATAAGATGATCCTACTATCTCGAATGATACCAAATGACCCCATATGTGTACGACAATGCCGGATTAACTATCAAATTTGGTTTCTGTCATTTTCTGATAAATCTTGTGGCCACTTTGTTTATAACGACCAAAAGAGAGCTTTCACACGTACAGTTTTTACAAAGGTTGCAATCCAGCCACAGTAAGCTAAGCCGAAGTAAATTTAAGTTGTCTTTGTTTAGAGTGAAAGAAAATAACAAGGAAATAAATATTTTATTACCTACACGAGGAAAATGAAGAGGAAAGAGAGTACCATTCTCTTGTTCTGTTCGATATGAATTCCGTATTCTGATCCGTCCATATTAGATAAATCAGGATTCTCAAGATTTCATTATTCATATAATATAATATAATTATAAGGTGATCGGTATTTTTTTCTACCACCAAAGTTCCTATATATATATATATATATATATTTTGTAAAGACTTTTGGTTTTTTGTTGATCCCTTCAAGAAAGCTTTCTGTTTCCTTTCTTTCTTTCTTCCTTTTATGTTGAAATTTATTTTCCTTCTTAAATGTGATAAACATTTATTCAGTACTTTCCATGCAAATTAGCTGTTAAAAGAAATATGGATTAATTCTTTCTGTGAAATGGGTCGGATTGCCGGGGGTGAAGGAGGGCCCTCTATGTCTACCTTGTAAATGAGAAGAAAATTTAGCCGAAATTAAAACAACGAAATTGGATTCAACGTATGCACTAAATTTGCTCCTCAATATGGGCCGATAAATAGAAAAATAATTTACTAAAAATGAAACAAACGTTTATAGAAAAATAATTTACTAAAAATGAAATAAACGTTTATAGAAAAGGAAAAGGATCATCCACATATATATATATACCTTTCAAGGGCGTTGCATTCTTTACCTTTTTTGGGTGTGTCTGTGGCCATGCCTCTTCAAGTATACCATTTTTTTTTTGGGGTCAAAAAACCGGGTTCTAATAATCGTTTAATAATTTGGTTTCTAAACTTGGTACGGTTAGTGACTACTCGAACTCGATTTTTCTAGTAGTTTTAGTCCCTAACCACAAAATTGATAAGGAATTTTTAAACATAATACAAGAAACCACATGTCATTCAAGTGATAACTTGACTTCTTACGATATCGGTCATATACTGCGCAATATAATCTCAAGATTCCTTGATAAATTAGAATCTTTTATGTTTCGTTTGATTATTTTTATACGATTTCAAGTTATTTTATGTTGGACACGTGTTTGCCCTTCTTAAATTCAAAAATCTACCGTGAATATATGTTACCGTTACTGCTGAGAGAAATGTTAATTTAAGGACTTCATTCCACTTATTGGTAATTAGAACAGGTATACTCTCTGAGATTTTTCTTATTTTTCCCTCCTAATTTGTTGTTGTTATAAGCTTCCAAGTTTATTATTGGAGCACTTTTCAAATCTAGAAATAAAGAGTTGGTTTCTGGGTCCCGCATGCTTAAACTTACATTATCATGATTAAGTGATAATGGAGACTTGAAAACAAATCTTGGCCCCAAATCCACAAGATCTCATTTATAATTATGTTTTTTAAGTGAAATATTATCCATAATTATATGGTTAGCACTGTATATCCATATGCATATATAAATATACAAAACAATGATGTTCTATGTGACAATTACTTTTTTGGTTGTTACTCATGATTGATCTTTGTTAAAAGCACAAATGTTTATGCCTGTGATGCTCCAAATTGCAAGTTTGTAATCATGGGGATACCATTTGTCCCCTAAAATGGACCCACATGACCCATTTTCAAAATCAAGCAAAGGTTTTCTTCTTCCTTCATTTTTTTCCCCCTTTTTCTTTTCTACTTTTTTTTTTTTTTTTTGAGGGGGGGGAGGGGAAAGACTTATGCCAGTTGTTGAGTTCCTTTTCTTTTGACGCATAAAACATAATAGACAAGAATTGTTGGAGGGACCATACATGTATGCTAAGATTAACCTTATTCTTCAATACAGAATTGATTGAAAAAGACACTACTTAAACTTGTGGGGAAGGTAATTTTTGAATTATTATGAGTTTTAGAAAAATATTAATCACACTCAAATAATTCATATTACGGAACAGTACTTAAATCCAAAAAAAAAAAAATATCATATTTGGCCAATTATCACTCTATAGTAGTCTAGCTAAAAACCAGATTAATTATTCAAAAGACATTACACGAATTGTACTTTTAACGAGGACATATTTAATTGATGAATATATTATTTTATCATTGTTGAAAACGTGTTGCCTTATAACACAAAATGGTGGCCAGAATATTGTGAAGAATAATTTTATCTGTTAATGCCAATTTTGTAATAAATAAATTGATAGCAGAATCTTACTCGTAAAGAAGATATAATCGGAGTAGATTAGTCAGAAGAAGAAGAACACCCATCCAATAGATGAATTTTTGTACAGTTGTTATGTTTTGTCTCATTTGCTTTTCGAGTCCGATATATTGTTTTCTACGTATATATCCAAGGTCCATGAACATTGCATGCACGGTACAATACTTTTGAAATTCGACACTTTTTTTTTTTGTTTTTTTAACCCTCTTTTTTCTTAAACGAATTAGCTCTCAGACAACAATGTAATCATTCACGCGCAGATGGAGTAGAAAACAAGATATATCATTGAAAAATGAGTAGTGTAGGTGACAACAATCTGAACTGAACTTTTGTATTCCATATCTCGAGTGAGATGTCAATTTTTTTTTAAATAGTAGATCCTTTCGTTAATGTGATAATCATATTAATAATTAATGATAATACATATATCACGTAAATTTTTATTTAATAGTTGGAATTAAAATTAACGTATAACATTTTTCTTGAAAAATTTGGGGGGGTGGGGGGGGGGAGACGTAAAATGGGATTCGAGATTCTACTAGGGTATGAAAGCATACTTACCAACACATTCTGTTTTTTGATCCATTATATTTGTAGCAAGTGTTGTTTATTTTGCATTTTTTTATATTTTTAATGTGATTTTGAACATATTTATTATTAAGAAACACGCATGCATCACCCATAAGTATTATTCCCTTTAGTGCGGTGGAAAACTCCTACCGTAGAATTGGGAAAAATATTGATTTTACGATAGAATCTCCTATTCTACACTATTAATAGAAATTGTTGCTTTAGATATTCAATCAATTCTATCATGGTCTGATTTATGACTGAGACAATTTTTATATCGTACATCTATAAATTTTTGTTATCGTCAATCAAAAATCCAATCGTTAGTAAAATGATATCCAACAATCAAAACGCAATTCTAACTAATAGTTCAAAATAAACGGTCGATTTACCGCCAAACTAAGAAAAGAAGGGAGAAAAAAAAAATTTGTGGGGCGTGTGATAATGTGATTGGTTGTTGTTGATTATTTTATTTTATTTTATTTTATTTTATTAATGTGCAGAAGTGGGGGTTGTGATTGGTTAAATGCACCGTTAAGAAGGCAAGCAAGGTCGTTGTATGAAAAATTTGCATTGGGGGAAGGGGAGAGAATAGACATGGACATATCAGAACGAGTACGATGAATGCGGGCGATTGAAAAGAAAGATGATAACACTCCCCCGTTAACAAACAAAATATGCCCGCCAGACACAACCCCCCCATTTCTTTTTTTTCTTTTTTTTTTTTTTTAATTTATAAATCATCATCATCATTCGTGATTAAAGTTTTCTTTTTCTTTTCTTTCTCTCTCTCTCTCTCTCTCTCTCTCTTTTTTTCTTTTTTCTTCTTTTTAACACTTGTCTTGTTTGTATTGGACCACCACTTCTACAAACACTGCAGAAACCCCATAACAAAAATATATAAATAAACAAAACAACAAATGTTGTAAAGCAAAAGCAAAAAAGAGACTTTGGTTATCGTTTTTGTGTTGTGTTTGTCAAGCACTGAGTGGAATCATCAGAAGCACACCCTAAAGTAACCGGCATAACTCTCGAGGGCCTCTTCTCTCATTTCTATTGATACTGATTGCATTGTACGCGTGAACAAAATAGAGAAATAAAAATAAATATTAAAAAAAAAAAAAACCAGATGGTATTGAATTAGATCATCATGTAAATAGTCATGTAACGATGACTGTCATGAGATAATCATTGAAAGTGAGATGAAAAGCACATTCATGCTTTTAAATAAGGATAGTGGATTAATATTTCTTTAGGATTGATGCCATATTGTATTTTATATTGGTCCTTGATTTTAGTTTCATATCATACTTTCATGAACATTTGTATTATTATGCCAAGAGTCTCTCTTTCAATGTTTGTAAAAAAAAAAAAATAGACAGAAAATAGAACAAATGCTGATCACATGAGCTCTATTTATAGGTAACGTTGTAATTGAATAGTTTTTGAACGGAAATTGTACCTCGAATAAAGATATTTTAAGTAAATTGTATTTTAATAAAAAAAAACATTTATGAAAAGCCATACTTTAACCAAAGGTATATAACGATTATAAAGTTATTTTAGAGGTATAGTTTCTCTCTGAAAAATATTTAATTACTATTTTAACTTTAATTAAAACTCATATAATTTGAACATATTCCGTTTCTATTCAGTTTTGATGGAATATCGATGATAAATGCCGTTTTTGTAACAATAAGAAAGTTTGAGATTATATGACGTGTATTATTAAAAATTTGAATAAACTTTTAAGAGTATAATTTAGGGATCATTTATGAAATAACAATTTTTTTCTTCTCATCATCTTCTTCTTCTTCTTCTTTTCTTTCTCTTTTTACTTTTTCCCTTTCTGATTTCTGAATTCTGTGATGACCGGCTGGCTCTCAATACTGATCTCACTGCATCTAATGTTTTTACTTTTTGGCGCACACAAACAGAAAACACACCAATCTATATGTGCATATATATATATACACACACACACACACACATATATATCTACATATGTGTGTTTATCGTCACAGCAAGACACTGGTGCAGTGCATGCCTTTAATAAAGTAAACTATTGATTATGTTAAGCGACAAAATTTTGGGTGTGACATCTCAGTATCTGAATCATGGTGTTACCTTGCTTTCCTTTTTAGAAAGAAAGAAAAGGAGTAAGGGGGAAAAATAAAAATAAAAAAAGAAAAGAAAAGGTAAGTGAGAAAATATTAAAAAATAAATAAAGAAGAAGAAGAAAATCAAATCCCCACGTGCACTTGGAGTGCGTGGAATCACATTCCTCGAATGAGGAATAAATTGAGCAAGCTAGTCTTAGGTTATCCTTTTTTAACACATGGTTATGAACTTCGGTTATCGAACTCTCCCTTCTTTATTCGTCACAAAGGAAAAAAAAAAAAAAAAAAAAGCAAAAGAAAACTTTGTGCGTTTAATCATTAAAAAATTTTCAATTTTTTAACTTAGATGTTTTTCAATATAGAACTTTATCAAGATTTTCCCTTCATGACACAACAATAAGAGACCATCATTTCATAATTTTTTCTCATATTCATCAAAAGTTTGATTTATTATTTATGCACTTATGGTTATTTTTTATCACACATTCATTTTGTATTATTTTCGAATGTAATGGAACACAAAATTTGTTTCGATGTCTTATTTATATATTATATTTAAATATAATGTGTGTTTGAGTTGTTTATATTTGAATATTCATTATAACGTGTATGAGTAGAGAAAGAGAGATAATATGTAATGTGATTAATAAAAATAAATACATAAATCGAATAGATAAAGAGTAAAATGAGTAGTTCTATAATTTATATATATTTGTATTGAAATTAAATACGTGAGGTATCAAAACACATATTGTATTTTATTGAAATATAATACAGAATAAATGTGTCTTCCAAATATAATATTAGATTTATTAAATAGTGAGCATGTGTGATAAATATACATGGATCTCTTGGGATTATTGATGTGTGCATATATATATATATATATATATATACACACACTCTAGTTTTTTATATATCTATTTCACTTATGGTCTTGAACCATTATCGAATTGATGTTAGGTAAGTTGTAAGCCTCTACTTGATATTAGTAAAGCGTGCCCTTACTCTAACAGCATAGTTACCGTAGAATATACTTCATTTAAAGATGGTAATGGTGTCAATACATTCCGGCACTGTCAATGATTCTATTTTTATGAGAAAAAATTATATGAAAACCCAACATCTCAAAAAAAATGGTACGTTAATCTGACATTATATAAGAAAGAAAGGGTGTTTATAAGAAATTATTTTTTTAGAGAAAAAATATTTTCTTTTTCCTTTTCTTTTTCTTTTACAAAGTAAGATTGGTATTGAATAATGAGTACCATTATTAGAATAGTTGGGCTAGAAATGAATCTGTACTAGAAGTAAATTGCAGAAATGTACACTAGTTAATCAACTATTTCATTGGTCATGATAAGTAAAAATCACGTGTCAATTTTAAGTCATTCTGACGTTGATTTGGGTTATTACGACTTAACAATGTTCAACTTGTAATCTTGTTTTTTTTTTCCCCCTTTCCTTTTGTGGATTTATGTAATCTAAACATATATATATATATATATATATAAGTATATGGAGAAGGCAAAATTTCGAATTTGCATTTTCCAAGCCCAGCCAAACAGACAAGCCTCTTCGAGAAGTCTACTTCTTCATTGTCGTTTTATCTACTTTTGAACATGTGAACCTAACTACACATTTCCAAAGGGTGAAACACAATTGCTCTATTTGATTCCAATCATAACATATATATATATATATATATATATATAACTTCACCGGCAATAACGATCTTTTTTCTCCTAATTAGCTGGTTAACATGAAAGTACGTATAGAAAAATATGTTTCTTATGAAAGCATATGTAATTACTATTATTTGGATTTTTTAAATTTTTTCTGGGAAATGATACTTGAAAGTAATTTTTTATCTCTCGAGTAGTTTGGATTCATAGAGCAAAATCTGATTGCTACCCCATGCACGTAAAAACAATAGGAGTAGTACAAAATTCCATGAGACGTCCATTTCAAAGTCTCCGTTTGAAAGTGAGTTGGAGATAGAATTTTTAAATTTAAATTAATTGATTTTTCAAAAATTAATTATAAATTTTGTTAATTTTTTTAAAAAATACAAATATTAAGATAAAAAAGTATAATTTAATTAAAATTAACTAACATACAGAACGAAGCAGAAGCTTTTTCAGAATTTATGTTATCAGATATCAGTGTTCCACTGTCTTTTTGGTCAAAAAGAAAAGGGCAACTCAATTAAAAAAAAAAAAAAAAAAAAGATGTCCTGTTCCAGAGGAGAAAGGGAATTACGAAACTATGGGCTGCCGTATTTTTGTCCATTTGTAATCGTCACTCTACACACACACACACACACACACATACGTTTGGCCAACAGCAATTCCATTCCTTTCATGGAATAGAATCTCCAGCTCCTATTAACGTACAAACACAATTGAAAGCCGAAATGGATATTTTCTAAAAATAAATAAATAAATCTATTCTCGTGTGAAGTAAAGAGGTCACACACACACACACACACATGTGAAATGGGTATAGGTGTTATTTTTCAATGATTGTACCAGTGTCTGGATTTTCCAAAATCCATGGTTCTTGGAACAAAAGTACTATTATTATTTTTTTAAACACTTGGAACAAAATAATATATGCACAATGGAAATTACCCTCGAAAGAGGGGAGAGTTTGATTATAAAATCTTATGATGCGTTTGAGTCTTCAATTTGTAACTCAAAATTTTTATCTTTTTTTTTTACAATTAATAAAAATTATAATTAATTTTTTAAAAAGTTAATAAACTCTAACTTTCATCTCTAATCAACGAATAAAATGGAGGCTTAAATTCAAAATATGAAAGTGTTTTTATTTTTCTCTGCTAAATAAGAGGTAGTATAGACACGTACTTTTTAGAATAGTCACGTGAACAACGTTGAATGTTTCAACATTAATTCGAGATTTTGTCACACTTCATTTCAATACATAAAATACACACACACACCCAATTTCATTTCAAGTTGTTCGTCTGTATCTCGTTGATCAAATTAAATTGTGTGGTTGACGGTAACATTGATGTAACAAAATTATAAAGATATGAAAATGAAGAAAATAGTGTATGGTTTAGAAACTACTTAATTTTTTTAAAATATGGGAAATACATAATTTTACTCCTTAACAAAAAAGAAAAAAATAGATATCTAACAACCATATTAATAAAGCACTAGAATGGGTTCGTAAAGCCAATAAATGCCCGATCGGACTGCACTTCCCATTTGTAATAAAAACATCTATCCTCTGCAGATAGCACAGTGTTTTGTTTTAATTCATTATGAAATAAATTTTCTTATAAAAAAAAAAACAACAACAAAACTAAGTGGAAAGTTTTACTAAACAACACGTATGTTTTTGGTGTATAAGTTGGAATTGAATTTTTTATATTATAATTGAGTTCTGTGTTTGGTGAGACGTTTGAATTGTTGAAGTTAAAAAATATAAAAAACTTGAAATGTGTTCGGAAAAAATATAAAAATATACAGCTTGTTCGTTCGTCTTGAAATTATATGTAATTTTAAAAAATTTATCTCATCTGGAACTTGTAAATGCAAAATTATCGACTTTTAAAGTTTAAATTCTAAAATTTTAATACTAACTGTGATTAGTAAAACTGAGATCGACTTTTTAGAAAAAACAAAAAAACTTTGAAAAATTTGGCTCATAGATGGCTTTGTTAGAACGGGAAAATGAATTTTAACGTATCCCAAATATATCTCTTCACTTGTTCATTTGTCAAAAAAAGGTTGGAAAAAAAAAACTATTTTTAGGAAAATTCTACTGTAGACTATAAAAATTATCAATAAAACACTAACCTGAATAATCAGATTACATTAAGATTGTAGTTAATTGAGAAAAACATGCTTGTAAATGTAACTGACGAAAATTACACACCTCACTCCGTCACAAGATCTAGAGTTAAAATCTCCTTAATCTCAAATTTAACAAAAAAATTAATAAATTATAGATTCCAAATTCCATAGTATAAGAACATGATGAATTCTTCTCTTTAATTATAATTTCATACATAATATTATCGATAATATCTTATCCAACTCAAAAGGGGGATAGATATTGACTGGTCATTAGAATTATTTGAGTCCTAAAAATACACGAGACAAGTGTTTGTTAGTCGGTATTGATGATGTGAAATGGGAATGTCAAATGTTTTTAGGCAAAAAAAAAAAAAAAAAAAAAAAAAAGAGAGAGAGAGGAACTATAAAGGAGGGTGTCCTGGTCTATTGAGAAGGAGAGAGGGTCGGAATTGGCAAAAGAGTAGGGGAGGGGAAGGGGGAACAGCTTTGTAAATGCTCGTGCGCTGCATGTGTCAGCGTGGGACGTTAGAGAGAGAAAAGAAAAGACTAGAGAGAAGAAATGAAAAGGACAGGTTGGTAAATAAAGATGAAAATGGGGGTAAAAGAGGGTCGGGAGTACCGAGGGAGAGAATGTAGGTGAAGATGGGACAACGGAGCAGCGCCAAAGACGCAGGCCCTGCTTCCCTCTTCCCCCTTTCTCGCTCCACGCTCCTCCCTTCCCCTTCTCCTTCCCCATCCCCAACGCTACTCGCCTTAATCTAATTTTTGCCTCTTTAATAGGACATATTACATTTTTTTTTAATTTTAGATCTCATTAAAATATTTCTGAATTTTAATTTATAATATTCTTTCTTCGTAAACTTTAAAAATTTATAAATTTCTCCTTCAATCAATCTTTTGAGGAAAAAATACACATAATGTTCATTTAAAACATGAGTTGTGGATATTAAATGTGAAACAGTTATAATTTAATTAAAAAAATAAATATTAAGGTTGATTGTTATTTCTTTTCTCTAATTTCTCTTTTATAGGTAATTTTGTTATTTCACATTTAATAAGAAGTAATGGGTATCATGAGTGCTGTTAATGTATGTCATTTCATAATTTTATACTTAATATCCTCTAACTGATGCTTTCCACTGAGTGTTAGATGTATTTTTTCATAAAAATTTTAATGAATGGGAAATTCGTAAACTTTTCCAATGTTCAGGAAAAAACAATATTACAAATTGAAATTCATGTAACAATTTATGACAGATCTAAAGTTCACGAAGAAAAAGTGTAATTTGTTATCTTTAATATATACACATACATAGGCATTTATGTATGTGTGTGTGTATATATATATATTTTTCTTTTGATTGATACAAGAAAAGAGAATTGGGGTCTTCTTCCCACTTTAGTAAATCAAACTTCCCACTTTAGTAAATCAAATGGTTCCATGCAACAATATTAATTGGGCTTTCAAAGCTTATCAAGTTCATATTTATAGAGGCTAGCAGTACAATGTCCAAATATTCATTTTTTACATTTGACATTTTTCAAATCTAAGATAATAAATAAACAAAAGCTTCAAATAAGACCTCATAAACTACCATACTACTATCATCAGTGATACTTCTTTTAATTGAGTCATTATCCAAAAACTTTTAAAAAGAGAATTCTATGATAATAGATTGATAATTTTAATTTTAACTTTAACTTTAACTTTAATGTTGTGATACCAATTAACTCTTAAGTATAATAGAGAATGCATAATCAATCATGAAGCATCAAGGACTCATTAAATTGTTAATCATTTTGATACCATATAAGTTGTTACAATTACACACGACCATAGTTTACTTTCTATTTTACTAATTTTATTATTGTTGTTAGCATAATCAGCCATGTTCATTTATTCAAAATGATATAATCACGAAAAATATACTATGAATATCATGAATGTATTCGTTAAGTATCAATTTATATCTAAGTATACTATAATTTTTTGACTGACTCTACAAATGTTTTTTTTTTTTTTTCTTGATGTGTATAGGCTCTGTTTGGATTGTATGTCCCTTTTCAGAAACGAAAATTTTATTGTTTAAAATGAAAAAGTAATTTTAATTTAAGAATGAGATAATATTTGAATATATAAAAAAATTTTATTTTTAAACAAAAAGTTATTTAGAATAAGAAGAAATGATATTATAAATAATATACTATGAAAATATTTTAAAAAGATTATTTTTTTCTTTTTAAAATATTACTGTATAAAATAAATTTAAAAAAAGATTGTTTTCATTTTTTAAAACATGAGAGTGATAAAAAAACACATTTTTGGAAAATTTTTTTAATTTCCGAAATTGAACAGGCAAAGGATTCTTCTTTCGAAACAGGACGGAAGGGTCAGTCACGAGGTCACGCGCCAAGAGGAGGGAGTGGGGAAAGGCGTTAAATTGATGTACAGAATATGAAACAAGAAAGAGAGAGTTGATGAGACCTGAGAGGATTTTGGCTGTGGGCTGAGTAAGTTAGAGAGAGAGAGAGAGAGGGGAACTGAGGAGGAGGAGGCTCCGAGTCACTGGGTCCCAACAACTAACACCCCCAACACAAACACGCCCGCCTTAGTTGCTGCCAAAAGCCCCTCCACTCTGCCCTCTCTGCACAGGGTCCCGCATTTGCCATCTCAATTTGACAACTCCTATCTCTCTCTCTCACTCTCTCCACTTTTCCATTATTTATTTAGAATGTGTTTGATACACGGCTTAAAATTAGGTTTTTTAGTTTAAAATTGAGTTAAATTAAGTCGTGTATTTATTATTTAATGAGATATTTAAATTATTTGAGTTAAAAAACATAAAAAATTTCAATGTGTTCAGTAAAAAAAATTAATATGGAGCTTATTTGGTTCCTCTTGAAGTTCTACGCGATTTAAAGAAAATCCTCCTATTTAGACTTTTATATACAAAATTATGGATTTTTAAAGTTTAAGTTGTAAAGTTAAAAAATTATCATGAATAATTAAAGTTAATTGATTTTCAGAAAAAGATAAAAAATGAAATTTTAAATCAGATTGAACCTGTGCACCAAACCAGTCATTATTGTATGATTTGTATGATCTCGTCTCATATCTTCTACGTCTTTAACTTCATAATCTCCCTTCCTCCATAACTGAAAAGTATCATCCCTTGTCATCTGATCAATTTCATTGTTACTCTGTTTTTTTTTTTTTTGGTCCATTTTGGGTAAATTCTTTCTTTGCCTTTTCACAACTTATATGCATACTCTCATCCCATTACATCAGTTAATGCACCAATTGAATGTTGAGAATGATGGGAGTTGGGTTTGCTATGATATCGGATAAAATGTCAGCTAGTTGAGTTTTATTGCGGAATTTAATGACATTCAGTTCGACCAGGGACATGTTTAAATTCAACAATTCCATCTTCAAATATTGAAACTTTCTTGAATAAAAAAAATTAAAAGATGATTCAGGTTAATCCCGTCAGGATTTTGACCCCTAAATTTTGAGTACTGACTGAATACCCGTTCTTCATCGACTAAGATATAAGAATAACTCTCTCACTTGTATAAAAAAAAAATCTCAATTTTTCCATTTATTGATTCTTTATAATAAATTTTTGATAACTCATTTTCAAGTTTGTTTAGTATTTAGCATTTATTATGTGGTTTAAGTTGTTAATTGAGATGACATGACAAAATAGTATTAAGAAAAATAAATATTAGAGAGAAAATTTCCAACAACGGATTTTTTGTATTCTAACCATTTTGACCTATTCACACTAAAAGAAAAACATTATAAAGAAAAGAAAGCGTAACCAAAATTTTCCGAACATACAACAAACACCAATAAATAAAACCCTAATAATTAGGACAATAGTTGCTCGCGGAGAGTAATGTTTTTCTTTTATTGTGTGTGTATATAGATAGTGGGGAAAAAGGAGATTTTCATTGTTGTTAAGAGGTACGTCTTGTTTATGTCTGCATTAAATGAAAAAACACCTCTTTTGTCTTGGATGAGGGCCTCCACCAAAACAGTGAATGTAAATAGTTAATTTCATTTAGGTCTCGTTTGGGGTGCTTTTCTAAACGGTGGAGCACTATCTGATTTACAAATAAACGTTTAGAGGAATTTTGGGTTTCCAAAAGTCTTTATAAAAATTTACTATTTTACAAAATTTTTTTTACATAAAAATCAACAAAACATGCATTCAAAACTTCTATTCTTTCAATTATTCTACTTTTAAACACAAGGTTTCAAAATAACTTTTTCCAAAACTTTTTTTTTTCTCAAAACTCATATTTCTAAAATTTATTTCAACTCCAGAAATGCCACCAGCTTTTCTCCGGCTCCAGAAATCCCCAAACGGGCTCTTAATTCTTTAAAAAAAATAATAATAATAATAAAGCAAAGGCAAAGCAAAACAAAACAAAGAAGAGAGAGAGAGGGAGAGAGAAGAGAGAGAGAGAGAGAGAGAGGGAGTGTGGACTGAGGTGTAGCCCGTGGAGGAGTGGGGAAGTGTGGGTTATGTACTGTCTTAGCCTGTCCCCCCCACCCAACACTGAACAGAGTCTCTCTCTCTTTTTCACGCTCTTCTTTCTCTCTCCAACTCTCTCCAACAGTCCACAGTTCCAAAAGGCACCACAACATTGGCTTCTTTTCTTTTCCCTTTATTTTTAATTTTTTTCTCTTTTTATTATTTCTTTTTCTCAGTTCAGCCCTTTTGTTTTTCTGTGCTTCCTATGCAATTGTCTGTCTCTGTTGCTGCCTCTGCTGCTCCCTCTTCTCAGTACCTCCAAATGGGGGGAGGAATCAATATCACTCTTTGAATTCCTTGTTCTTATTTGATACCCCCCCTCTCTCTCTTATTTTCTCTTTCTTTTTAAGCTTCTCTCTTCCAAACATGTCTCTCCTCTCGCTCTCTCTCTCTCTCTCTTCCCCTACACCATGATGTTTTGACCTCATTCCAACTCCCAAGTTGTTACCTTTTTTGGTTTCATCAGCACCAGCTCTCAACAACCCAGAAAAAGAAAAAAAAAAGAAACATTTTCATGGAAATTGATCTGAACCATGTAGTTGTGGAGGTGTCTGAGGTTGAGAACAACAACAAGAACAATGGTAGTTGTTGCAATGGGGAGTGTGATAACAAGAGCAGTTGTTGTGTTTGTTGTCTGTCTTCTTCAACTTCTTCTTGCTCGTCCAATTCCTCTTCAGCTCCTGTCTCTTCCTCAATCTACCTTGAGCTTTGGCATGCCTGTGCTGGCCCTCTCACCTCACTTCCCAAGAAAGGAAATGTGGTTGTCTACTTCCCTCAAGGTCACTTGGAACAGGTTTCTCTCTCCTCTCCTTTCTCTCCCATGGAGATTCCCTCTTTTGATCTCCAACCACAGATCTTCTGCAAGGTTGTCAATGTCCAACTTCTTGTGAGTATCATCATGCTTTTTTTCCTTCATGTTGTCAAGTTTTTTTTTTCTTTTTTCTTTTTTCTTTTTTGGATTTTGTTTGGTTGTTGAAAATTTTGTATTTTTGTCTTCTGAATTTTCCCTGGAATAGGCCAATAAGGAGAACGATGAGGTCTATACCCATGTGACTTTGCTTCCTCAACCAGAGGTATGTGTGGATTGGATTCTTCATTCTTCACTTTGAGAAACTGAAAAAAGAAAAGAAAAGAAAAGAAAAAGTGATGAAAATGCAAATGGAAAAGTAGTTGTTTTTGTGGGAGATATATTCTATTTGTCTTCCGGTAGGTTCTTGCTGCTTTGGACTATTGAATTTGCTGTTCGAATATTACTTTATTCTAAACGGATTTTTGATGATTATGATGGTGGTGATGATGAATGATGATATGGGGATGACAATTTGTGTAAATTAATTAATATATATATATATATATATATGTATTTTGTATAATTTTGTTCTTTGGGGGAATATTTACAGTTGGTGGGAGTGAAATTAGACAGCAAAGAGCTTCAAGAGTTGGGAGGTGATGAAGGGGTTGGAGGAGGATCGCCTACAAAATCAACCCCTCACATGTTCTGCAAAACTCTCACCGCTTCTGATACCAGCACACATGGAGGGTTCTCTGTTCCGCGCCGAGCCGCCGAAGATTGTTTCCCTCCACTGGTGAGAAAAAGATTGATTCTCTCCGTTTTCCATTAAAAAAAAAAATTTTAGTTTGTTGGCTCTAGTTAGTTGAAGCATTGCATGAATTTGACACGTAATTTTCTTATTTTGAAGGATTATAAGCAGAGAAGGCCCTCCCAAGAACTTGTTGCAAAGGACCTGCATGGAGTGGAGTGGAAGTTTCGACATATTTATAGAGGTAGTTCTTTAATATAATTTTATGGTCTGGTGTGGTTTGATTGAAGGAAGAATTTTTAAAGCTTGTTATGTATAATTTGTCAGGTCAGCCAAGGAGACATCTGCTCACAACCGGTTGGAGTAATTTTGTTAACCAAAAGAGTCTAGTGTCTGGAGATGCAGTGCTCTTTCTGAGGTATAAATTTATACAAATATATATATATATATATATCTATCTATCTATGTACCACTGGTTTCTTCGAGTAAGTTGTAAGCACAGTTTCAGCCATTACATTGGAAAGAATAATAAAGGGGAAGCATATATAATTTTGTTATCTAGTAGAAAGAATTTTTCTACTTTTGTTTTCTGCAAACATGACCTTGCAAAGGAGAGAACGTTAATATTTCGTGGGGTGTTAAAATTGTTGCTTTGTCACTTGTAATATCTGTTTTTGTTTTTTGGCCTTTTTTTTATTTAAAAGAAAATGTAAAATGCAATTTTTGTCTACTACCAAGTCTTGTGAAAGCAGAATTACTTATGAAGGTTATTAGAAAAAAAATTTTATAATGTCTTTTTTTTTTTTTTTTTTTCACCATCTGGTTTTTGAGATTCCAAACTCAATTGCTTTGGTCTTTGCAGGGGTGAAAATGGAGAGCTGAGATTGGGAATCAGGAGAGCTATTCGACCTAGAAATGGTCTACCTGATACAATTGTTCGCAACCAGAATTCCTATCCCAATGGTCTGTCTCTTGTGGCCAATGCAGTGTCTACCAAGAGCGTGTTTCATGTTTTCTACAGTCCAAGGTAGTGTACCACTAGTTGCTCTCATAATTCATATCGGCTCGTCGACATACGACTTAATGGCACCTTTTTTTTTTTTTTTTAAACTGTTTCACTTGGAGTCATCAATGTTAAACTAGAGATGAAGCCAAAGATTTTTAGTAGCATTTGTAGGAATTTGAGAAGCATTTTAGATAATGAGAGAGCTGGTTGTAAATGAACGCATTATACAAAGGCAATTCAAATATTACACACTTTCCTGGAAATAATGTAAATAATTCAACATGTGTATTAAAAGGGGAAAAAAAAACGTAAAAAAAAAATGTGTAGAATGTTCTTAAGATACCTAGTCTGCTGTTGGTCCTTGTATAAGCAGAGGTCTCTGCTGTACGCACCTGTTTTATATTGCAGTTTTTTTCTCCCATGTCATTGTTTCTTGTGGAATGAAGGCGTTTATAGCTAAATGGCCTTTCATTAAGAAGCTTTTCAATAGATGGCCAAAGTCTTGTAAAATTAGGAAAATGGACGTTTAAAAAAATTTGGTCAACCAGTGTTTAACTAGTTGACTGATTGACCATGGTTAATCAGTGATTGATCAATATTAATATGTATTTTTCACTGATTAACACTAACTAACGGCCATTTTCTAGACAAAGATATTGGCTATCTGCTTAAGCAAGTATTCAAGAATTTGTCTATTTACCTAATATTTCCATTTAGAGATGCATTATTGGTTCATGCTTGTGAAATAGCAACCTTGTTAACTTGCTCATAAATGCCCCAAATGCAGGGCAACTCATGCAGAGTTTGTTATTCCGTACCAAAAATATGTGAAGAGCGTTATGAATCCTGTGTCGATTGGAACAAGATTCAAAACGAGATTTGAAATGGAAGATTCACCGGAAAGAAGGTCTTGTACTAGTTGGTTTCAAAACAAATCTTAACTGGCTTTAAGCGTTGGTAGTCTTATGATCTTAACAGATCTCATTCTTCCAGGTGCAGTGGCGTAGTGACTGGAATTTGTGACTCGGATCCCTATAGATGGCCCAACTCGAAATGGAGATGCTTGATGGTGTGATTTTTTACTTTCTTGTTACAGACTATGTTCTTTACAAATCGATCTAAAGTCCATGCTACTGTTTTCTTTTCTGCACTTTTGGATTAGTACTATGTTCTTTGTTTAGTCATCGGGTACTCCAGGACCGAACTCTTTTATTTTAATACCATTAAAGGATATGCACTAGGGAAGTCTCTGACTCCGACAATATGATGATATGAACCCGGTGGAACTTGTACAGACACTGCAGAATCATCTGTATTTCTGTGTCTAAAGAAATTTGGAAACCGCCTTTTTCTCCTTTTCTAACTGTGATGTAGCCATTATAATATTTATATCATTATGATAATGTCCAACAGGTCAGGTGGGATGAAGATATTGGGAATAATCATCAAGAGCGAGTTTCTCCATGGGAGATTGACCCTTCGGTTTCTCTCCCACCCTTGAGCTTTCAGTCTTCCCCAAGACTGAAGAAAATGCGGACAAGTCTGCAGGGGACCCCACCCAGCCATCCCATAACTGGTACGCCGGTCTTCCGATTGAAATAGCTAATATCACTTAGTTTGTAATATTCGTTAGTCAATTTGTCTAAAAAACCTCGCTATGTTACTTTGTGCAGCAGGAAGGGGTGGGTTCTTGGACTTTGAGGAGTCAGTAAGATCCTCTAAGGTCTTGCAAGGTCAAGAAAATATAGGTTTCATATCACCCTTCTATGGATGTGATACTGTAAACCGCCCGCTAGATTTTGATATGCACTCTCCGGCACGTCAGAATCTTGCATTGAGTACAACCAAGAAGGCAACAATGAATGAGCTCATGAGGGCTCAACCCACCACCTACACAGGCTTTGTGGAGTCGAGTAGATTTCCGAAGGTCTTGCAAGGTCAAGAAATATGCCAACTAAGGTCCCTTACAGGGAAAACTAACATCAACCTAGGAGCTTGGGCAAAACCCTCTATTGGTTGCACATCTTTCAGCAACTATCAAGCTGCGGCCAAACCGAACTTTTTCCCCCTAGCATCCGAACCCCTACAAAACACTTACTTTCCCTATGGTGAGATCCACCGTGTAGTGCCAAATCCTACTACGACGCTCTCCAATGCTACGAGCTTCTCCAGAGAGAATGTCAACATGAATCCATACTCCATTCAGAGTGGGATTATAAGGAACGAAGTTGCAAAGCCGAATTTACCAAATGAGTTTAAGCCACAAGAGAACATTTCTGCTCATCCCAGTTTAGGAGCAAATATTAAGAATCCAAAAGATGATGATTTTGGTGGGACTGTGACTGGCTGCAAACTTTTCGGTTTTTCCTTAACCGGAGAAACTACCACCCCGAACTCTCAGAGCTCTAGTAGGAGGAGTTGCACAAAGGTAAGCTATGGTAGTGGCGTAGTTGGATTAAATTTGCCTCCCTTTTTTTGACTGCTTTGCCAACTGATGTTGAACATATTGAGCGAAGGTTCACAAGCAAGGCAGTTTAGTGGGAAGAGCCATTGACCTCTCGAGACTGAGCGGCTACAGTGATCTGCTGAGTGAACTAGAGTGGTTGTTTAACATGGAAGGCCTTCTAAAGGATCCCAAAAAAGGGTGGCGAATCTTGTACACTGACAGCGAGAATGATGTAATGGTCGTTGGCGATGATCCATGGCAGTAAGTCCTCGTTACTAAAAACTATTTTGTACTTGTATTTTCCTAGTTTGTTGTTTGATGGATGACTTCTTTGGACAGTGAGTTCTGTGATGTGGTTTCGAAGATCCACATATATACCCGAGAAGAAGTGGAGAAGATGTCAATTGGTGGGATGAATAGTGACGATACTCAAAGCTGCTTGGAACAGGCTCCGGTGTCAAAATCTTCGTCGGTGGGCCAGCCGGATTCTTCTCCTACTGTTATCAGGGTCTAAGTTAACTCGGTCTTTGTCTTCAGTATTGTGTTTGTTATGTCTGCTTACGCATCTATTTGAACCAGAACCTGGTTGTGCATCTACTAGTTTTCGAGTCTGAACTCGGTAGTCGTCTTTACCATAAAATGGGTTTAAACTCCTTTACAGGCCTTCGATCTTTTCCTCGTCAACTTTGTTGAGCAGCAATGACTGCTCGTGAATATAAAATTGTGGATTTGGCTTCTGTAATCTAAGCTTCAGTTCTTAACTGAAAACTAATTTCTACAATTTAATATCGATTTGGCTCACCCACCACAAGATCAACACAAACCCAAATAAGGGTGAAATAAGTACAAGAGTGAGAGTAGGATTACCATATTTTATTTTCAGCGAAAACGATTGTTCTTTAAAATGGATGGACCGGTTTCTATTTTCTGGTCATACAGATCAGAAGCACTGTTTTTGCTATTGTTATATTGGTCTATATGGCGTGCAAGGTGAAACGTAAATAACCCAGAAGCTGCGGTGGACCATGGTATGTTTTCAATCCGTTCACCCCGGTACATACAGCTTTGCATCTCACTGCTCCTTAAAGAGCGCACGACCGATTATTATCCTTCTAATTTCACTACTCCCCGCCCCGATTTCATAAAGTTTGGCGTCACGAAGAAGACGGCCAGTTACATACTCATTTACATAGCCATTACCACCTAGACATTGTATGGCCTGCAGGTAGAACATAGGATTGTAAATGATAGAGTCTACAGACAAGCAGAAAATAAAACCCGTGACATATATGGTCTAAATAGAAAAGGGAACAAGTCACCACACAGTTGAAAATGGATTATTTTCACAAGATTGAACAGATTGCCACTTTCTTCTGTCTGTAGACAAATTTCCGTTTTTCGAAAGAGTTTCTAAGCAAACAAGAGGCAAAATTGAGTCATTGGTAAGAGTTTATTTACCTGCAAAGCAACTTGCGTCGCTCTTTCTGCTGCACATAGTATTACTCCAGCACAATCCTGAAATGTTGACAACTTGAGTTATTGTTTGACCAAAAAAGTCAAAGCTACAAACTAACGAAAAAATTCCACGAAACCGGCCAACCTTAGAGTTGACATTCCCATTGTCACAATCTCTAGCCACAGAATACACATAGGACCTGAAAAGAAACATTAAACACTCGAGTGGATGCCCACAAAATGCATACGGAGGTGACCAAATGCAGCTCTGAGGAAACGCAGAACGAAAAAGTTACATAGGATATCAAAAATCATATACCTTGATGATTGTAAAGAAGTATACATGTCCGCAATTTTCCCCTGTAATTGCAGAATCAACCAACTGTATGAGGGCCAATTTTGACATCAGATATCAGCAATAAGTTCAGTAAGTTACAATAATGAAACCTGTATAAACTGAAATTCCCCAATTGGGCGGCCGAACTGCTCTCTCTGGCGAACGTACGGAAGGACAACGTCAAGACATGCCTGCATGATACCCAGGGGTCCAGCTGATAAGACAAGCCTCTCCAAATCTAACCCTGACATCATGACGTAGACTCCTGAAAGAAAAAGGCAAATAACACTGTCATGGTCAAGTAATATGCAAGGGAAGCAGTTCTTCATAGTAGTTGAACACGAGTCCGAAAAGCAACAACCTTTCCAACAGCATCCAAACTACAAAGAACATAAAAGAAATAATCTGAATGAGCTGGAAATAATTGTGAGGGTGGATCATTGCTAGACCTTTTCCTTCCTGCCCAAGAACATTTTCTTCTGGAACAAAGCACTTCTCGAACACAAGCTCACATCTGCTCAAGACCATTGGCAAGTTTAGAAGAAAAAGACAAAGAGAGGAAGGACTCCAACATTAGATAATTTTACTGCAGACATACGTATCACTTCCTCGCATGCCAAGTTTGTCTAATTTCTGAGCAGTACTGAATCTGCAGGCCCAATTTAACAAATCAATAAAAGTAAGAAACTTCAGAATTCCACTTAGAATTAATATCCATTCGTCCTGCCCCATCTGAACCCAGAGCCTGAATTTAACACAAACTCTTTATTTATAAAATTTTAAATTTCAGCAGGGAAAAACAAAAATAAACTTTAGATGGATTACCCAGGCATGTCCTTCTCAATAATGAATGCTGTGATTCCTTTTGAGCCTCCTTTTATGTCTGTTTTCGCATAAACAATCTGATTCACCTCCAAATATCAGTTCTAACAACTATCATATTTACATAGATTCATATCTACCTATGCAACCATGGATAAGAAAAATAGTGTAACCATACAAAAGGTATAAATGAAAGCAAAACAGTAGTGACAACTATGCGTGATAAAAAGAAAATAAATTTAACAACTATACCAGTGTTTGTGCACTTGGTCCATTAGTGCACCACATCTTGTTCCCGTTTAGAATATAACCCCCTCTACACGATCCGCCTTGCACTTCATGCTAACAACATCAGAACCAGCTGAAGAAAATACGAATGAGACAATATTAGTTCACTAAGAAAAAGCAGAAAGAACTTAAATTTTCTACATATGCAAAAAGACAGATTTTCTACCATTGGGTTCACTCATTGCAAGAGCCCCTACATGCTCCCCGCTGATAAGCTACAGAGTATATACAACAGTATGTTCATCAAAGAGAAGTCAAAGAAGTAAAAAACTTATTATCAATAAAAAACCGTAAGAATATCTTATATAAGATTGATGATTCAATATGTATTATGTATTCAAATAGTCTGAAAATCGTCAGAGAAGTGGTCAGAAGTAACGTTCAGAACATGATTTACTCAGATGACCGAAACTCATAATCTGTACAGAAACTTCTTTGCTTTCGTTAAAACTAGTTAAGTTATATGAAGAACCAAGCAACAAATATTGTGCACAAAAGAGCCGGTATTGTTATTAAAAAAACGGTGGAATTCATCATGTTTAATAAACTAAACATATTTAAAAAACGGAGTAACCCAAAATGTAATTTGCACCATGAGGGCATTAGAAAGATGAAAGTAGAACCTTTGGCAAATACTTCTGTTTCTGAGTAGCGTTTCCATTCCTCACCTACCCAAACACAAAAATAAAGAGTTTACACTCATCCCAGAGAGTGAGAATATCATGGAAAATGAGATTCCGAGCTCATACTTACCAGCTGATTAATGCACAGGTTAGAATGGGCGCCATAGGAAAGGGCGACAGACCCTGAAGCACGGCTGAGTTCTTCCAGAGCAATACAGTGGTATAAGTAACCAAGACCAAGTCCTCCATATTCCTCTAAAATAGAACCAAGAGTTAAACTATGAAGTGCACGAAAGCCTCTTCCTCATTAAGCTAAGTGAATAAGTTTTGTTATTCCCCTCGATTAAAAGCTAGAAACTACCTAAAGCAAACTGCGTTGAAGAAGGAAGAAAAAAAGATATATGTTTCTTCATTCCATTTTTCTATTCATCTTTGGTTATTCCAACTCTGCTACCAAATCATAAATAAAACAGACTTTTAAAAATGAAAACAAGCAAAGCCCTGACTACATTTTGTAAATTACAAATTTAGACTCTTCTGTATCCTCGTGACAACTTTACCAGGAGCAGTGATTCCGTGAAGATTAAATTCTCCCATGAGTTTCCATAAGTTAACATCCTGGGATAAGAATAAAATCGTAAGAATTTGATATATTGTCTTATAACAACCCCAACGAATGGCTAACATGTACCTTTGGAAACGAATTTGTTTGGTCTATTTTTGACGCATGGGGGGCAATCTTTTCTTGTGCAAACTGAGCCACACTTTCTTTAAACTGAAATCACAAGGGTAAGAATTGTCACTAAACAAACAGAAGACTCAAGTACAGTCCTCTAGTAGGTATTCATGGGGATAATTGACAATTTTCATTTTTTCGGAATTCCAATTAGTTATTTGTGCCAGTATGATCAAGGCAAAAGGCATCTCTAACCAGCAAAAAAACAAAATACATGTCGGAATTCAAATAGGATAATAACTAAAAGCTAGACAAGTCTTCAAAAACTTAAGAATTAGATTTTACTGGATATAGTAGTTAAACCGGCTATATAGACTTGTCACTTGTCAGCTTTTTCAAAAATGCCAATTCAATAGTTAGTCAAGTTTCTTAATTTTCAATTATTCAGTAATGGGCATACAAATTTTCCAAACCCAAGATTCACTAAAGTTCAATTACCGTCATCAACACATAAAAAGAATCATCTTGTGAGTATCAAAACATCCAACGACAGTAATTTTAAAAAAAAAAAAATTAATACTGAAAAAAACTCAGAAACTGGAAAGGCTACAATCTTTTTTCTCTAATTCTCAATCCCAATCATTAAAACACAAAAATGAGAAATTTATGAAAATTGATAAACAAATGCCTACGTATAGATATGGAAGAATTGAAAGACCTGTATTTGAGTATCGTCGAAGAGTAAGGCAGTGGAAAAAGGAGAAAATTGGTTCCGAGTTCTGCTGAAAATGGAAGCTAGCCTTGAGCTTGATGCGAAGAGCCTCTGCATATTCACTCCTAATGCAAAAGCAGCTTTGCAAAGAGAAGAAGAAGAAGAAGAAGATATGATTAGACTGCAATCAAATGGTGTTTGTTTGATTGCTTATAATTTGAATGCCATTTCTGAAAGCCAAACTAGTTTAAAAAGAATCTTTTTCAGTAAATAAAAATCGCGCTTTTTTCAGATGTGAACAAACCAAGGATTAAAGTAGAATTTTATAATTGAAAAAATAATTTGAAACTGAATTTAAGGAAATGAAGTTTTATCTGTCTGATTTGGTTGCTCGGAGACAGAGCGGACGCTATCATCCATATCCTTTACCACTTTTATATTTATTTTTTTATATTTTAATGAGGGGCAGAATGACAAGTTTTTTTTTATATAACTTATTGATATAACACATTTTTAAACTGTTTTGATATAATCAAATAGCTAAGATATTATTTGTGTATGGTAATTATTATACACTTTACCTTATAGTAATATTTGACTAATAAATTAAAAAATAATAGAAAAATAAATTTAAAAAAATCCAACCTCCTTTTCCGAGGTCGGTGACTTCCCCGCCTACATTGGCGACGGACCCCATCAACTCCCATGTGTCGGCTTCGACCTAGTCCCTATCGGCCCCCCCTGACGTCAACCAGTCTAGTCCCCCCCGCCCCTGATGCTGACCAACCTACTCCCCCCTCCTTCCTGACCCCGGTGGCGAAAACCTTCCCCCCCCCCCCCATGCCTATGACACCCCCGCCGAGCTCGAGCCAAAGCACCCCCCCCCCACACCCAACCAGATATGCCCCCCTTCCTCAACGCCGACCAGCCCACTCCTTCCCTCCTTCTCGGCCCTGGCAACGGAAACCTCCCTTTCCACCCCTAACCTTCCAATACCGGTGGATTTTTTTAAAATTATTATTATTTATTTTTTAATTTATTACTCAAATACTATTATAAGGTAAAATATATGATAATTACCGTACAGAAACAAGATTTCAGTCGTTTGATTACATCTGAATGGTTTAAAAATAAAATATATCGATGAGGTTTATAAAAATGGCAGTTTTACCCTTTAATTAATTAGCCACTTCACTTTTTTTTTTTTTTTTTTTTTCACTTCCTTATGTGACCACGATGGTATAAGGAAAATTGTTTTCACTTGAATTAAATATTGAAAGAGAAATAATGATTACAATTTGAATCTAAAAAGTTAAGAGCTTAAATCTCTCTATCCAAATTTAAAAAAATAAAAATAAAAACAAAAATATTAATGAGCTGTTTACTTTTCTTATCCATGGGCAGTGCGGAAGAATAAGTTGCATGAAAATATTGGCATCCAATCCAACGTTGTTACGTGTACGTTTGTTCCACTACAGTAATCCCTTTTTTTTTTTTTTTTTGAGGGTGACATATTTATTATTAGCTTTATAACGAGAGCCAATGTTTTTTTTTTTTTGGGGGGGTAAGAGATAAGAGCCAATGTATTTGTATTTATTTTCCATAAATAAGAGCCAATGTGTTTGAGCTTTATGTTATATCAATACCAATATTTCGATATATATCCAATAAATGCTGGTCATTTTA
This sequence comes from Ficus microcarpa, assembly GCA_025413485.1. NCBI lineage: Eukaryota > Viridiplantae > Streptophyta > Magnoliopsida > Rosales > Moraceae > Ficus > Ficus microcarpa. The sequence continues at coordinate 22,982,368 of CM046377.1, read as the reverse complement.
TGCGCGCCGTTTTCAAGTTCTACGTATTTTTTGGTCATTGTCGTTTTTCTGGGAGGCCAGTTGTTTTCGTTTTAGGGTCCGTTTGGTGAATGAGTTTGAGTCAAAAATTTTAAGTTTGAGTTGAAATTTTCAATTTTGAATTAAAAATTTTTCAGAAAAGATAAATTTTTCAGAAAAAGACAAAAACTGATATGAAAAATGACAATTTGAGTCAAGACGTCAAACGTAACTTAATTTAGTTTTTAAAGTAAATGTTATTTTAAGTTTTATGTTGCTTTGCCAAAATTGTTCTATTCTTTCATGTACTATGGTTCTTATATCGCAATTCGTTCCCGTGATTATGTCGTTTTCAAGCTTGCACGAAGTTTGTGTAGCTTTAAATTTTGCCGCTTTTTATGAGATTTTCGTTTTTATGTCGTATGCCATCTTTAACATTTTCTGTCGCTCTTATTGATGTTAATTTTTTCAATGTGATTGTCGTTTTACAATTGGTCTCATTCCTATACTTTTTGTCACCTTCACTTTCCAGTTCATTTTCTGGTTATTACTGTTCCAAAGTAGGAATCTAGGAATTAGGATGTAGTTTTTGTTATCTTTCGTTTTTACGATTGTTGTCGCTTATAGATTTGAATGTCGTTTTCGCTTTTCATTTGGTTGTCGTTTCCATAAAAATGGAAAGAACAAAAGAAATGTGGAGTTTATTCGTGGAATAATTACATCGACTCCAGTCTAGCCTTTTCCAATCTTTTTGAAGATGTTCGGAGCCAAATTCAAACTCTTTGTGATTGCCAGGAATTAGAAACAACAGAAGAGACAGAGACGGACCATTTCATTTCCCGATGTTTTAACGAATCTCTCTCTCTCTCTCTCTCCCTCTCTCCCTCTCTCTCCTCAGAAGACGGCCATGGAAGGAGGTGCGAGGGAAAAGGGGTCGCCGCCGGTGAAGCCGACGAAGTTCGCGATATACCAGAACCCAGCCTTCTCCGCCGCCCTCACCACCAACAGTCTCCGCCCTTCCAATTCCACTCTCCTCCGCATCTCCTCTCTCTCCTCCGCCTCCGTTTTCGCTCTCCTCGCCGTCATTGCCAGGTTCCGATTCCTCTTTCTCTCGTTGAATTTGCCAAACTAGGGTTTCAGTCAACTCTTTTCTAGTTTACATGTACGGAAATGAAGGTTTCTTTATGTACATTATATCGAGCTCAGTCAGTCGAAGTGAAAATTAGACTGTGCCTTGGGGTTTTAGGAGGGTTTAAGCAGAGAAAGGTTTGTTCTTTTGATTGCTTCTCTGCTTGATTGTTGATAGAAAAGAAAATTAAAAAAAAATGGAAATCAGTTATTAGCGCTGGTTATGAAAATTGACATTTACTTCAATTTCCGTTATCTTTTCCTCGTTACCTTTCTAACAAGAATTACAGGTTACAATTGTATGGTTTCGGATATTCGCTCGTGCTCCTAGTTTTTTGTGCCGAGCTTCTGACTCTTTGCCTTGACTTGTTAAAGGGAAAATGGATTTGTCAGCAAGCTGAAGCTTAAAAATTTTTCCCAAGAGACAGCTTGTAAGTTGTCAAAATGAAACTTGCAGTCTTACCTGACCAGTTTGATTTTTGTAGCGCTTGGTTTCTTACTACAAAATTTCTGTATGTGCATCAGATTTGTTTGTCAAAGTTATAGAGACCATACTGGGCCTAGTATTTGTTGGCGCTACATTTGCACTCTTCAGAACCATATCGTTGCGCAGAGCAAGAAATAGTATTGGTGTTCCGGCTACTTCTTCCTCTAAAGAGACTAAGGATCAATTGCAGCTTACAACCGCCAATTAGGGCTTTTGGGGATAAAGCCAAAGGTTGAAAAATCTGGATCTGATTCTGCAAAAAAACCTCCCAAGTCCAAACCCCACTCAACTTGTTCTCCTTCAGATGTTCTTGTTCCACTTCATCAGCCAATACCCAGTTCCAATCGAACTTCTCGAATCAGCACTGAGAAGTTGAACGCTAGTGGGGGAAAAAGGATGCGTCCGATCAACAGCCCTTCCAGATCACCAAACTCTTCATCTTCTTTGTATCTAGTTCCAGGGTCTGCATCGCCTTTGTCTTCAGTGCAGAATTCACCAGGTTTGGATTCTGTGGTCTCTACACCTTGGTCAAGCAAGCGATTATCTGCAAAAGAGATAACTTCAGAAGAAAAACTTGAACAATTTTTGGCAGAGGTAGATGAGAAAATTACTGAATCGGCAGCAAAATTGGCCACTCCACCGCCCACCATCAGAAGCTTTGGTGTCACCAGTCCTAACACCATTAGCACTTCCGCCAATACATCTGGAACTACGAGGAGTACACCATTGAGGCCCGTGAGGATGTCTCCTGGTTCCCAGAAGTTCAGTACCCCACCTAAGAAAGGAGAGGGCGAGCTTCCTCCACCTATGTCCATGGAAGAATCTATTACTGCATTTGAACATTTGGGCATCTATCCTCAAATTGAGCAATGGCGTGATCTCCTCAGGCAGTGGTTTTCTTCAGTTCTGCTTAATCCTCTTCTTAGCAAGATTGAAACCAGTCATATACAGGTATGTCACATCAGTGTCACCTCACTATTTGTCACTATGATCTTCTTATTTTATTAGCTTGAGCTTTGTGATTGGTAAGAGAGTTATATGATGCTTGTGGCTGTACATTTTATAAAGAATATATGGTCCATCCGTTTGGGAAAATGTACGGTGATTCTACTAAATTTCTATATACTTACATATTTTTAAAGTAAATAGCCTTTCCATCGTTTCACCATATAGCCATAATATATGAAATGGTTATTGCAAGAGCTAAAATGTAATGAGATGATTTGGTAAGACCTTCTTGTCAATGTATGTTCTATTTCATGGTTAAGCCTTGAGGAGTGTAAGATTCCTTTGTCTCTAGGTAATGCAAGCAGCCGTGAAACTTGGTATATCAATCACAATTAGTCAAGTGGGAAGTGATTTACCAGCAAGTGGAACTGCTACCTTGTCGCCAATTGATAGGAGCAAGGAATGGCAACCAACTGTAACTCTCGACGAAGATGGACTTCTGCACCAGCTACGGGCTACTCTAATTCAGGCTCTTGATGCTTCAACACGTATTAATTATTCATTTCATTTTAGATGTTCCTGGATTGATTTTAAGGAAGTGATCTTTGCCAAATGGTATAATGTGGTTTTTCCGTTATATGCAGCTAAATTGCCTCAAGCCAGTATACAACAATCAACCCAGCAAAATCCCTTGGGCCCTGTAATGCAGGAGTGTGTGGATGCCATCTCTGAACACCAGAAGCTTCAGGCATTAATGAAAGGGGAATGGGTTAAAGGTTTGCTACCCCAAAGCAGTGTTCGTGCGGATTATACCGTGCAAAGGATTAGAGGTAGTGGGAATTGGATAATATACATTTGATTTACATATTTTTCTTTCACATTGCTGTTATTATAGTTGTTTTGCCCATATAGCATGTCTTAACATAAACTGATCACCTTCCTCTGGAGTTTCACAGAACTTGCTGAAGGAACCTGCGTGAAGAATTTTGAGTATCTTGGAAATGGAGAGGTTTATGATAAAAAGCACAAGAAATGGATGTCAGAGCTGCCAAGTGATTCTCACTTGCTCTTGTATTTATTTTGTGCTTTTCTAGAGCACCCAAAGTGGATGTTACATGTGGATCCCACATCTTATGCCGGAGCACAGTCTAGCAAAAATCCCTTGTTCCTGGGAGTTCTACCTCCAAAGGACAGATTTCCTGAGAAGTACATTGCCGTCATTTCAGGAGTCCCTTCTATTCTTCATCCGGGTGCTTGTATACTGGCGGTTGGAAGGCAAAGCCCCCCGATTTTCGCCTCTTACTGGGATAAGAAGTTGCAATTTTCTTTCCAGGTAGGCAAATATGTGATACTTCAACTCGTACCCCGTCTATCATTCATCAATAAATCCGTATTTGGTCTGTTTGCGTATATGCATTTGTGGAACTTGTATTTTGTTACTGCTACCAATGTTTCAAAATCTTTGGAAAAGTCTTCACCTTTAATTGGTTGGAATGCCCTTGTGATTTTAATTTCAGGGAAGAACTGCATTGTGGGATTCCATCTTGCTCCTGTGCCACAGGATTAACGTCGGCTATGGAGGGATTGTTCGGGGCATGCACCTTGGCTCTTCAGCCCTGAGCATCCTCCGCGTTCTGGATTCCGAAGCCGAAGACTGAAGAATGCTGCAGTTTTACTTGCAAATTGTCTCCCATTTTCCATGCATCAGCAGCAAAGAACTTGCCATCAGCAGCTCATCTCGGTCCAGCGCAAAACTTGTTAGACCAACTGCGGTCTCTTCAAACATGAGATGTTGTGGATGGTTTTTGATGCCTGTCTGTAGACGATTGACTTATGTGGTGGGGATTTTGATGTAGAAACATTTGGCAATAAAAATACATTTTGTAAACTGCGTTGCAGAACACCCGCAACGCCTTCTCCAGAGACGAGTCACCTATTTCGATGATTGCATTGTCTGGTCATTAAGAAAAAGTCCATTCTTGTGAATTTAGACCATGTTTTGCCTTGGGGTCACTTTGCATCACTCCGAGGACTCTAATATATTCTGGCTAGCCACATGTCCCTTTCTTCCATGCAAATTAGTGGTTTTAGCCTTAGTGGAGTACTCTAGTCAATAGGAACTAGCAAGTTATTAGGTTACCAAGCCATACAGGGAAAATATAATTATAAAAAAATAAAAATAAGTAGGGGTAATGTATTAATAGATCCAATTTACGAATGATGGATTTGTATTATCCTTTAAAAGAGTTAATGGACTCTTTTCGTCTCCCTTTTATCACATAGTTATCATGTCATTGTCACACGGTGGTAATGTCATGGTTATGTGGATTTTTTTTTTTTGACTTTGCTTTATTTATTTATTCTGTACGCATGAAATGCATTTCATATTGGTTAGTATAAGTTTAAAAAATCTGAAAATAAGAATATGATTTAATAGTAATCCTCAACCCTACAACCGGCAAGCCCGTCTAGCTCAGTCGGTAGAGCGCAAGGCTCTTAACCTTGTGGTCGTGGGTTCGAGCCCCACGGTGGGCGACCTTTTCATTTCCTTTTTTTTTTTTTTTTTTAAAATCTAATTATCACAGACGTGACACATATTTCCCTTGAAAAAACGCTCACCGTTTTACCTAGGCACATGTTCTCCATGCATCGCCTTCAGTTGTACAATCAAAACTAAAAGTAAAAAAACAAGGGAGATCCCGAAGCCAAAAAAAAAAAACAATAAAAAGGGCACTTTGCATAATTATCAAACAAAGTACCCATCTCACAACTCTCGTTGCTTCCTATCAATTTCTTAGCAATTTCTTGCCTTTCACTACTAGTTACCATATACCAGCGTTGTCTGATTGTTTCTTACTTTGATTCATATTCATTCATGTGGTTGTTGTGATCACATGCATGCAGGTGCACAATACAAGTAGTGTTCCTAGTGAGTGTCAGCTTTTTGATCATCATCATCATCATCATCATCATCTGGTTGCTCTTCTGAGTTTCATCGATGGAGGAGGAGCACATCTTCTTTGCTGACAAAATCCCATCCTCCTTCGATCCCACTGTACTCTCTGTCATAGACTTTCCGTTTCTGTTTTGTTGTTGGGATAAATTTTTATTTGAGAAAATGATGAAAGGAAACTAAAGTGTAATTTGCATGTACTGACTTATGTTTACGATTTCATTTTCTGGGCAAACTACTTTTTTTTTTTTATTTCAATTTTTTCTTGAATAGCTACTTTTTTCTAGTTGTGCAAATTAAACAATTAGACTCTAGAAGCTTGAGTTCTTTCTTCTTGGGTTATATGCATGCATGTACTTGTGATGTCAATTGCCTATATCAGTGTATATACATTTTTAAATATATTTTTCTTTCAATTTTTGTATAGAAGAGAAGTTATGTTGTCTTCTTTTTTCATATATTTCCAAATTAAAAATTTTTTTAAAAATGAAAGGTAAAAAGAGAAATGTTGATAAAACATCAAGTTTTTTTTAGTTCAAGGGCTAAAGGGTGCTGCAAAGTCAATTATGCAATCAACTTAATAAGCCAAAGACCAGGTTAAATGAGCAAGGGAAGAACTTAATCTAGGCATTAGACAACATACATATATATATATATATATGTATATATATATCAAATGTATTCAAGCTAATGCAATTGTTTTGTTGAACAGGGAACTTTGTTCAAGAATATCAAGAATGCCGACGGCAAGTGGATTAGCGCGCAATTGATAGTCCTGCTTATCGTTGCAGGACTAGTGCTGATCTTTATGGTTGGCAACTACGCGCTGTACGCTTACGCGCAGAAGAGCCTCCCGCCACGGAAGAAGAAACCCGTTTCGATGAAGAAGCTGAGAAAGGAGAAGCTCAAGCAGGGTGTCTCAGCCCCCGGAGAGTGAGAAAATAGTTGCTGCTAGAAAAAATTTTTTTTTTTTTTTCAAGGAATAAAATGTTTGAAAGAGTACCTCCGGGGTTGATCATGGTCTTGGTTAACGACAGAGGATTTAGTAGACTCTTGAGTTTGCTTTGTTGTAAGAAACTTTGGAAAATAGGTAAATGACCAAATTTTGTAGGTGAAACGTGAAAGAATCAAGCCTTCTCCTCTTATATGGTTTTTTGTTTAAGAATCTAGCAATAATACGGGGGGGTTTCGTTTCAACATTTTACAAATTCCTCTTAATTATTTCAATACTGTTCGCATATTGGATTATAAACTATCCAATGTTGTTCTTCTAAATTATAACATTTCCGCCAAAATGTCCTTTTTGTTTCTTTTAGTTACAATTTTCATTTTCGATATCGTTAGTGAAGATTTGCACGAATTCTCCCTGAATTATGTCGAATAAAAAAACACTTCACTAACGATACCAAGAACTGTAAATTTAGAAGGTTAAGTATTAAAAAAAAAAAAAAAAAAACTGATGACGAAATTGCTAAAGTAAAGAAGTTGTTATTTATTTATTTTAATTTATTTTTAATAAGCTAAAGTAAAGAAGTTGTAGGTATATATATAGATACACAAAATTATTTATCCATATATATATATATGAAGCCTTTATATTTATGCACAAAATTATTCATCAAAAAATATACACAAAATTAACGCTGCAACTAACCGTTGTATTAATTTATTTATTGGAAGCTAACACTACTCTAATCTTCCCACCTCCTTGAGCAAAACCGGGTAGCTATAGATAGGGGTGACAATTCGTGTCGTGTTCGGGTTCACGGGTCCAACCTGAATACGACCCGTTCTTTTTCGTGTCAATTTCGGGTGACCCGAATTTGATCCGTCCACTATTCGTGTCGTTTTCGATTCGTGTCGTCGTGTCGCGACCTGTATTGCCACCAGAGGTGGCAATTCGTGCCATGTTCGGGTCACACGGGTCCAACCCGAACACGACCCGTTCTTTTCCGTGTCAATTTCGGGTGACCCGAATTTGACCCGTCCACTATTCGTGTCGTTTTCGATTCGTAAAATTTGTGTAGTTTTTGATTCGTGTCGTTGTGTCACGACCCGTATTGTCACCCCTAGTTATAGAGTAGCTTATTCTTGTACTAGGAAAAACAATTAATCAAAACAAAAATCGTATTAAGCCGCGAATAAGCCTTTCTCTTAATTAGCCGCCACCCTTTATAGTTTTTTCATCATCACCATAATAATTGTTTTTTGGGTTTGGGGAAGAAGCAAGGAAGGAACATGAACAACAATGGCGAAGAAAGAAGGCTGAACGGAGAAGAAGCAGAGGACGACGACGAGGAAGACGACGGAAATGGGCGAGGCCTGGAGGCCTGGGAGAGGGCCTACGCCGACGAGAGGTCGTGGGAGTCTCTTCAAGAAGACGAGTCCGGTCTCCTCCGACCCATCGATAACAAGACCCTTTACCATGCCCAATACCGCCGCCGACTCCGCACCGCCTCTGCTGTCCGAATCCAGAAGGGCCTCATTCGATACCTCTTCCTCGTCATTGATCTCTCCAAGGTCCCTCTCTATTTCTATTCACAAAATCTGTTTTTCAGCTGTTTTTTATTAATTGGTCTTTGTTTCTCTGTTGATTTGATATGTGGGAACTGATTTTCTTGAATCTGTGGCTTTGGATACGAAATGGGGGAGAATGTTTAAGAGCTATTTTGTTGCCAATGATGTTATTGTTGTGATGATCGTTTGCTATATATATATATATATGTATGTATGTATGTATGTATGTATGTATGCATGTATGTATAATGGAAAATGGGTTCTTTTCTATTCAAGTGTTAGAGTAAGTTATTCAATGAAGTGGAAGCTGTGAACTAAACTCTGAAAATCACTCCTAATCTAGGTAGTGTCTTTAGTTTTTGGGTGTTTGGGGATCCTAAAACCTGAGGGAAAATGTTCAGCATGTGAGAATTAAGAATTAGCTTGGACGACCGAATTTTTGGTTCAAATTTCCTGGATCATCTTCAAGTGATGTCCAAGATGTCATCATACAACCTTTTGGTGCGAGACTTGTGTAAATTTATTTATTTGATGTGCACTAGTTAATTGTTTAGTTGGTTTTCATCGATGTCATCAGGCAGCTGCGGAAATGGATTTCCGACCAAGTCGAAGGGCTGTAGTAGCAAAACATGTTGAGGCTTTCATTAGAGAGTTCTTTGACCAGAATCCACTTAGTCAAGTTGGCGTAGTGACTATTAAAGATGGGGTTGCTCATTGCTTAACGGATCTTGGTGGCAGTCCTGAGTCTCACGTGAAAGCTTTGATGGGTAAGCTGGAATGCTCGGGTGAATCTTCCATACAGAATGCTTTGGATCTCGTTCATGACTATCTGAATCAAATTCCAACGTATGGTCATCGAGAAGTTCTCATCTTATATTCGGCTCTAAGTACGTGTGATCCAGGAGATATATTGGAGACCATCCAGAAATGTAAGAAATCTAAAATAAGGTGTTCGGTTATTGGGCTCTCAGCAGAAATTTTTATATGCAAACATCTCTGCCAAGAAACTGGTGGCTTGTACTCTGTGGCATTGGATGAGGTAAGTTCTACTAAATACTTATTATCGGGTGTTAATGGTAAACATCACTATACAGATATCAGTATTAGAACATTTTACCATCTCAATGGCTTCTTCTCCTTCGGCCCTTGAAGTATAATCTAGAATGAGAAACCAGTTTCCAGTTGTCATAGTATTAGGGAAAGATCGTTTTCTTCAAAAACCTGAAGAACGTGGTAGTGCTTGGACAGGCATTTTGAAGTAATCTTTTGTTTGGTTTAGTAATCATTAGCTGATTTGTTTCTTCTCATGCAGTCTCACTTCAAAGAATTGATACTCGAGCATGCACCTCCACCTCCAGCAATAGCAGAATACGCAACTGCTAATTTGATCAAGATGGGTTTTCCACAAAGAGCAGCAGAGAGCTCTATTGCAATCTGTTCGTGTCACAAGGAGGCAAAGGCTGGAGGTGGATACACTTGTCCTAGATGCAAGGCACGTGTTTGCGAGCTACCTACAGAGTGTCGGACGTGTGGATTAACACTCATTTCTTCACCTCACTTGGCAAGATCCTATCATCATCTCTTTCCGATTGTGCCATTTGATGAGGTGTCTACATCACTTCTAAATGACCCAAATAGAAAATTATCGAGAGCTTGTTTTGGCTGCCAACAGAATCTCCTTGGTGTTGGTAAGTTGCTATACTTGGGTGAATAACTTTCCAGTTTGCTAACTTGTTGACTCTTTCTCAGTATTTATGTTCTATTGTTATGTATATGTATATATGTATATATATATATATTGTGTGTGTGTTTGTGGGGAGGGGAGAGAGGGGGCCATTTTCTCACTTTCTCAATTCATTAGGCTGACCTTGCGGGCACAATGTACTTCCCCATGCCATTGTGCCCTTGAGTGATTGCAAAACACTCACTTGAGTTTTTTTATTATGGCTTTTAGTGTATGATATCTTCTCTCGGTTGAAAATTTTCCAATGTTTTTGTGTTTAATTTTGTTAACCTTTATTTTTTTTTTTTTAATGCAGGAAATAAACCCGGTCCCAGTGTTTCATGCCCAAAATGCAAGCAGCGATTCTGCCTCGACTGTGACATTTATATTCACGAGAGCTTGCACAACTGCCCAGGTTGTGAGAGTGAGAGGCATTCCAAGCCTGTTGCTGTGAGCGAGGAATAATAGACCTTGTACTGAATTGGAATTCCTCAAGATTCTTCTGCCACCATCAGAGATGTTGATCCGATACTTTACTCATCTCGGCTTCTCAAATCTCCGAGTACTGAGAGTATACATTACATGGATGCTACTGCTACAAACTCCACATGTCTGTGTATTTTTTTTTTCAAGTACACTGGTGTTTACCTTGATCCAAAGAGGACTTGTGCTCAAATTTTTTTCCACTAATACAAATGATAAAACTAGATTTTTCAATGTGAATGCCTTCTTTCCTTCTTTCTCATTCAATATAATTAATGGTATTTTTGAAGGTTTAGTACGTTTCATCGTGAAGTAACTTCAGTCTACTAGCCAAGAATATTTTTCCGTCTTATGAACTAATTGCTCAATGTCTCTCTATTTATTGACCTCTCGGTTCCAGAAGAATTTGCCAAGTGAAATTAGCATAACGATACTCTTTAATTTGCACGCCAAGCGCCTTGCCGCAGTGGAGATTTAACGCGTGCCGAAGTCGAAAAGCCATTACGCAAATGAGATTTTCTCTTTAGGTCATTCACAAAACACTCCCATTTCCGACATTGCAGGATATAATTTGAAGGTCATCCAGCCAAAGAGTCGAAGAGTTCTAATTTTTCTGATCACAGCCGTCTTAATTTCCAAGATGCCCCCCCGTCAAAACTAATGTTTAACAAAATTAGTGGTAATTATCTTCACCAACTATATTTTCCCATTAAAACTACGATTCAAAGTATAGAGAACTAATTCTGTGCTAAGAGGTATAATGTAATTTAGGCCATCATGATCATCACGTTGATTTGATTTTTTGACGCTCCACATACACTAATGGGTATTGAAAATTAAGATGCTAATTTGAGCATTAAAACATTGAGTTAGGTTAAAAAGAAAAATTGAGGAATGCTTCTTTTTGCTACATGATTCCCATGTTTCCTTGTACACTGGGTAAAATGAGAATGCTAGCAACAAAAATCCATGAGAAAAGGAAAAAATGATCTCGAGCAACCTTAATTCAGGTGAGAAGTGTGTTTCATGCGTAATTTAAAAATAATGCAAATTGCAAAGGCGAGAGAAGAAAAAGGATCACAAACCAAAAAGAAAGCAGAACCGAGGCAGGTAAATTATATTCATCTGAAAAAGAATAGTAATATTTATATATATAAATAACTGATTCTGCAATCTGATTTGAGCGAAAAATTTACATGCTATTTCTCTGGCCAACCACCGCCCCCCAACCGCCCCAAAAAAAAAAAAAGGAAAAAGGAAAGAAAAAGAAGAAAGATAGTTTCTATTACTTTTATGGGAGGTTCCCCCACTATATCCAAAGGCTTACACCAATGAATTCCGACCTTCGGATTTAAAATCCTGTACAAAATCAGCACTGGACCTGCATATCCTCGTCGACGGTTGAAGAGCCAAATAATTAATGAGCCTGTTTAAGAAACACAGCGAATTTCAAGTACAACAGGACCAACCAAAACTCACTCCGAGCTTAACGATACAAGGAGATATATTGCAGGTACCAGCTCAGTTCCCCTTCTCTCGTTCTCCAACTTTTCTTTCCATTCTCCAACTTTTCTTTCCACCAAGGAAGCCGTTGCATTAAAAGACGTATCCTTGACTCGACAATCCAAAGGTATGCCTACCTCTAAGCACTTCTAGATACAAAAATTGACTTACAAATGAGCAGATCACAGAAAAACCTCCAGGTTTTGCTTTCATCAATCCGAGATAAATAATCAAATGAGGCCATGGATAGCTCTCCACAACGAGGTCCACTCCTCTATTCAGAGTCTAAGTCGATAGAAAGTAACTTCTGCCTTACGGAACGTTTTTGGCGAGGAAACGTGAAAGGACTATCCGATCTTTGCCTAATTCCCTTCTCAGATCTACCATCATTCATAGCAAGGAGCAAGGAGGCTGCAAATAGGTGGAACACTAAGCTCTAATAATTTTGAAACCAAAGCAGATGATTTCAAAGAAAGAAAAAACACAAAAATAGAAAAAACAGCTAAGAAAAGGGAAGGAAGATCAAAGACAAATACCATTGGTAACTTTATATTATTAGGATCATCCGAATCAGATTTTCCAGGTTGCAAAGGAAGTTAGTTAGTATAGAACAAACCAAAACAAAAAAACAAACCGGTAAAACCCCTACTCTGATCTTGAGTGAGGCATGATATAATATTTAAGAAAACAAATCTAGGGTGAATCAAAGAAAAAAGAGAACGAACCATGGTCGGCCAAAGAATTCATTGCATCATCTCTGGCTGGCACTTGCTGCTTCGAACCGAGTCCACTTGGAGCTGCAGATTCGACATTATTGCCACCAGCACCACCCCCAAGCCTAAGAGATATCCAATCTTCAGTGCGGACACCATTTGAAACATCGGCATGATCTCTAAAATCAGACTGCAATGAGGCGTTTGTAGGCCTTGTTGGAAGAAATATCTGAAGCGAGGGATCCTCACTGGCAAAAGCCAACGGATTATCAACCAAGCCGTCATTCATATCCGCATCAGACCGACCAGCAGAAGAATTTGGGACTAGTGAAGCAGATCCCATGGCAGTTTCTGGGGCCAATGTGTATCCATTCATAGATGAAGAACCGTTGATAGAACCGTGCTGTAGATCAACCAGGGCATCAGACACATCTGCATCAGAAGCAAATAATTGAAAACCTGGCCCTGCTTGATTCCCAGGAGGTAACTGCCATAGCGACTGCATCCCAAACTCATCATCATTGCCACTGAAAAGACCCAAGCATGAGGTCCCACCAGTCCCAAGAGCAGGATCTTCCGTATATGAATCAGGAATTACAGGATGGGGCACTGAAAAAGGAACCCCACTACCATCAGTTGGAGGATTCTTGTACATTGATCTAGAAGAAGATATGAACATGTCATCATCGTCTGAATCACTAATTTCAATTACTTCTGAATTCCTAACTGGAGCAGAAGGTACTTGCTCGGCGATTCCATAAATCGAATCCACATTAAGTGAAAGAGAATCCATCTCAACCCCATTACTCGGGAAGTCATAATTTCCACCACCATCTTGATTTACACTTGGATCTTCACCATCCCTGCCACTTCCAGTTGCACTGCTGCTCATTGGGATAACTTTTTGCTCATAGTTTCCAAAGCCATCTTGTAATCCGTTATCGGCAGATGTATTCATATCTTCGGGTTGTCTGACTTCCCAAAATCCATTAATATTCTTCTTGATTCCAAGTTTCAAACCAGGATGACTATCTGAGATACCTTCCTGTTTGACCTGCTTCATCTCTGTTTTAGCTTTAACATCTCCACCAGACGGGAGACAGACAGTACCATCTGGAAGGTGCCATTGCCAGAGATCTCCAAGATCCCTCCGTTCACTTTCGGTTTTAGCCTTTACTCGCCAAGATCCATCAGGTTTAACCTCAATCTCTGTTACATCTTCTCCACAATGCCTCATCTGTACCAAACCACATGGAAAAACAAAGCCAGCCTGACTAAGTGCCTTTTTCTGGAGAAAAGTAAATTATGAGCACACAGGAAAGGAATTACCATGGAAGCGATACGATTAAAATAGGGATCGGTGATGATATACTCTAGGGAATAGTTCTTGAGACAAATAGGGCACTGCCACTGGAAGGAGAAAAAAAAAAGGCCAAGCTCAAGTCTTAAAAATAAGATTCAATTTTTTTTTTTTTAAAGGAAAAAGAAATGCTATGAAAGAAAAAGTGAACAGAGTTTTCTTATATATGTAGCTTGCCTTCCTTGACCGTTGATTCAACTCCACAAAAACTTCAAGATCAAAACATCCCATGTGGGCACAAGGTTTAAACCTTCCAGCAACTTTCATTCTCGAACCACTCATCTGTAAATTGGCTGGATAAGTAGACACATCCAAAATGATTCCAAAAAATTGATTGCAATTTGGAATAGAACTACTTTAGACAATGACTAACATAGAAGAATCTTTTGCAACCAACCAGAGTTACTTATTTGCAGAAAACGGAGAACATTCATCCTTTATCAAAGGTACCTACATGAGCATTTGACAAAAGCTGAAATACAACTTACAGGACAACGCAGATTAACAACAAAAGAATCTGCAACAACTTCCAAATCACTATCACTGTCAGCATCATCTGTTGCATTTCCACCACCAACACAACGACGCACCCGAGCAAGAGCATCTTCGAATAGCTCACCATCAGACTCCTTCGGAATCAAGCTTAGGATCTGAACAAAAAGAAAATTCCACACACATAAATGAAAGGCTAAACGAGTAATACTAGAATAACAAAAGAACATTGATTAAATAATATCTCAATGGAAACATCTAATTTTGATTTCAATGATGTGGTTAAATGGGTAGGACCAGTGGACCTTGAACCCCCACCCCATCTCTCTTTTCTTTTGGCTGTGATGAATTTATATTATACATTATTCTTAATGAATCTTTAATTTCCATGGAATTCTTGTTTTACTTTAGGTGGAAATGCTCAATATGTTTAATTCCTGAAAGAACAAAGAGAAACCAAGGTATTCAAGCATTATATTTTTATCACAAATACTTCAAAAATAACAATTGTAGATCCAATTTGAAATTGCATTCTTTGGGCAAAAGAAAGCTAGCGTAAGTTGAGAGAGAGAGAGAGAGAGAGAGAGAAGCTAATGCAGCTTCCCGAAAGTATATATAATTATATAGGAATGCAAACAGAGCTACCTGTTGAACAGTTCGGCGCTTCACAAGTCGGACACCTAAACAGAAAATGCGAGCATCACATCCTGTTAGGGAAATTTTATTCAGCCCTTCTTTTAGGTACGTCGTGATCTGACAAAACAACAGAGAGTAAACTAAGAAATGAAATTCAAGTCATTGAGAGAGGGCTTGATTAAGGATCATTACTGGAATTAGAGTGAGTAAAATCATGTGCATGGAAACAACATTTCAAAAAATTATTGGATCAATACACAGTTTACATGAAGAGATGGAAGTAAAGGACATATTCTGCACTTGTATAAGCAAAAAACAAACTCACTATTGGGCCATCATCACGACCATTAGCCCCAAGAAGTTGTGATCCGGGTCTGTTAATGGCACGAACAGGCATACCTGTAAGGTCAAAACACAATAAAATACACTAGAAGAAAGTGATACAATATAACCTAATATTTTGTATTCTTGTTTATAAGAAACGAAAAAGAAGATTGTATACAAAATTTACAACTAGGGATAACGGTATTCACAAAAATATGGAAAATGTTAATTTTCTTGGTTTTTTCAAACACTTTAAGCCACATAACGCTCTTAACATTATCCACAGTACCGTTGACTTGAAGATCTGCATATTGTGGCCACTGCATCCTGAATGAGACTTTGTCGTTTAGAAGCATACACCAAGCCTGAACAAAAGCATCATTGTGAGGAAATCAACACAAAGAAATACATTAGCCAATCATCATTCCATAGACAAGTCAACCTGAACATCAAATTCTTGTTTCATTGTTAAATCCTTCTCCGATCTTTGTAGTTGAAATGATTTCTCCACACTCTGCATAGGATTGGTACTGCAAAGTTTGCAAAATAGAATGGTCAAAACAAAGATGATAGAAACCAATCTATCAAATATAGAACTAGTGTATTAAAGACTTAGATGCAGATAGAGAAATGTTATTCTTGCTCGGGTTATTCTCTGCATAAAGCCTTCATCATTTCCTCAGTTGTTTCTCTAAACATATAATAAAAAAATAAAAAATAAAATAAAACCAAATAGTCTCGGCCTGGAAATTAAATAATAAAATATTTCTATGATAATGTGTGTTAGGTAGTATATTTATGCAAAAGTTGAACTCCATTACAAAGTTGAAAGATAAGAATTGCAATGGCAAAAAAAGGTACAGGCTTACTCTTAAGAACAATGTTATGATGGAAATAACAACTTTCAACCCCCATGTATTGATTAAATTTATTGTAGCCTACGGGTAAACTATGGAAGTTATTTAGATATCTAAATAAAACTGAATAATATTGAGATCTATAACCACCATTATCACAACATTAGCAAATGAACATGCTTAAGAGAGCAATCATATTGTTTGTATTTCTACGAAAATTCATGTATGCAAATACGTTGTACCATAAACTTCCCATCCAAGACACTTAAGTTCACCAAACTCGAAATTCTAGTGCCAAATTTTTCCATTTGCAGCAGGACAATCTTAGCTTTGATAACTTAAGATTCTCTTCAGGAACATAGTTAAATTCCAAACTTGCAGGTTGCTCCAAATCATCAAAAACTAATCATCTTTAAGAGAAACAGCAGACATTAATCTTCTACGATTCATAGTTGAGCTATAATCTGGAGTCTTCAAAACATAATCACCTACCCATCAGTTGGAATATTTGTAGTAGTCAACTTCACAGGAGGTAAAGGATGCCCAAGTTGATGCCAGAAACTGTGTATAACGAAATAAAACACTTAAGCTCTATATACATTAACTTAAAATGGTCGCATCAAAAATGAAAGTTGATACCAGTAAAAACACAAATCAATCGAGAAAACAGTCTAAGCAGCAAACAAACTTAAGCTGGTTTTGGGGGAGGAAAAAGACATAAAAATAACCCAAGCAAAAATAGATAAAGCAAGAACAGAAAAATTCAATTTCATCAAGAGTATTCCACCATTTATTTAAACATTAAGTCTTCAAAAACACAAGGCATAAAAGTTTAGCAATTGATTGTTCATCGCTGAGTTACAACTTTAAACATTTATGCAATTGATTATTCATTGCCGAGTTGCTACTTTAAAGAACGATTAGAATGGCAAGAATGTAAGCAGCGTAGAGAACCAACATGCAATTATGTTTAACTCCAACCCAATAAAGAGAGAGAGTTGGAATGGTCCACTAGCAACTGGCACCGCATGGTTCGCACCAAACAGAATAGCAACAAAGAAATGCAAATTATTTGTAGTGCAGCTAAAAACAATTTACATGATAAGAACACATCAGCGATACATACGGATCAGCACGGCTTAGTCGGCAAAGCTCGCAATAAAATGTGTCGGGATATGGTGGACTGCCATCCATAGGTTTCTCCGAAATTAGAACACAGTTAATGTGTTGCCACACTTGACAATTCCTATCCTCACACTGTCATTATAAGAACCACCACAAGTTAGCCATTGTAAGTGAAAAAATAAGTGGCAAACTTTAAGTGAACGATAAACAAGGGGAAAATGAAAGCACAAAGAAAAATTAGGTTCAAACCTAAATCTATAAGTACCTGAATCATTGACTCTTCCAACTGATTACTGCATACACAACGAACCTTTGTCTCTGATTGAAAGGTGCGATCATCAACTTCCCCCTTAACTTTCATATTGCTGTTCTCTGAGCCCCCCTGCCCTTTTGATGCTAAATCAGTGGCCGTGGACACCTGCATTTTTCTGCTAAACAAGGAAAAAATATTGAAAAATAAACAAGTGCCACAAAAAATAACACTTTAGTAAGAACTACCCATAGTCTATCTAGTTATGGGGTTGCACTCAATAGTCAATCGATTTGTTTTTCTGTAGGTTGATACTTTGTATCGCACGGGTCCATGCCAAAGATCAAAAGAATGAATAAACAAACCTATAGACGTCGTCTACAAGCTGTGCCACCTGCTCTTTCCCAACAGCATTCTTCTTTGCCCACATTTTAGAATCTGTAAAAAAGAAAATAAATCAGGCATGGAGTACTACTAAATTCTGACAATGCTACCAGACATCTCAATGTAGCATGCTAAATCAATTGTCCCACATTGCTAACGAGAGAGTGAGTAATGCAATTAATAAGCTCTCAAGCAGATTGAGCAGTAGCATAATCCTCTTGTTGAGCCTAGAATTTCACGTATAAACTTTACCCCAACTCCTCTCCCCTTCTCTTAGCAAAAACACATGATTCAAAGAAAAGAATGTGGAAGCAAAAATGAGCAAGAAATGGGCACAACATAAAAGATATAGCAGCATTCAAATAACTTTGTAAAAAATTGACATGCTATTTCAGTCTAAAGCTCTTAACATCGTCATAGTAAAGTAAAGAAAATCACCAAAGCAGAGTAACAGAAGAAAGCAAAGCATACTATCCAGTACATGTCATTCAAGGCAAAATTTTAACATTACTGAAAGAGAAAAAAGATAAAGGGTAAAAAATAATATATATCACCAACAAATGTGTACGATAGGTAAATTTGATATTTTCAGAAAAAACAGTAAAAACACCCTACCTTGATTATCAGAAATAATGTCTAATATCCGGTCCATTAGGTCCTGCAAAATAGATAATTATTATCTTCTTTAAATCTACAATTTTAAAACATAAACAAGACGCTAAAATGCAATAGGCTGAAAAAACGGGAAAATAAAAAAATCTTCCCATATAGAACAAATGGGCATGCTTGAACTTTGCTAGTGTTCCGACGCTACAATTCACATACAATCATTCTCAGACCAATGAAAAAAGCCTATGTCATTGCATTGTAATCATTGACAATCTCACACTTAAGTCATCAACCCTTGTTCCAACTGTTGAATCAAAATCTTTTGGCATTTATAAAGCAAAATACTTCTAACAAGGTGCAGGCTTGCCATTCAAAAGCATGGATAATACATTAACTAAATTACGAAGAAATTATACGTGAAACTTTAGCAAATATCAAACAAGAAAATGCCTGTCATGGGGACGAACAGAACCCAAACGAGGGAGCAACCCTAATGAACCAAAAAAAAAAGGAGCAATTTTTCAACACGTTTGAAATCAATATATCATGAAATCCGAAGTACACACAAAATTCAGCACAAAAATCATTTCTTTCGAATCTTACCTGCTTCTTCCCCTGCTTTGAAAGACCTAACTGAGTGAGAACGTCCTTGAGCTCTTTTATTCGAAAACAATGCAATTTTTCCTGCAATGAGAACACAAAAACGCATGAATGCACTGTAAGATTAACATCACAATACTTTAAATCCTCCATCGGAAGAGACAAGGACAAAAGAGAATACAAAACGAACCTGTTCGAAGCATATATCCATTTTACCTATACATTTTTGGGGCTAAATGGCTATTCAAATCTAATAAACTTCTCGTATCAATTATTTATTGATTTTCTTCTTTTACACAATAAATTTGCATTATAAATACCAATGGTACGCATCCCATTGAAAATTGCATCTTCAGTCCAAACTTAAAGCAAGAAAATGTCAAGTTGTAAGCAACAAGATAATAGAAAGGTGAACCCGTTAGGCAGCAAAGTAACTCATTTCGCAAACAAAGCACTAAGCAGAAACTAACTGACAAGCATATACCTTCCATTATTTCATTTGAACTTTAACTACCAATGCTTCCTTTGAAACAATAGTAAAAGCTAAATGCAAATAACTTAGAACAGCAAGTACAAGTATGCAGTTAAGCTGCATTAAGTAAAAAGTTTTCCCCAGAGGCTAATCCTAACATATATACTTAAACTCTCCCAAATATGGATTTTCCTTCTCACCGCAAGGAAGAGCACCAATAATAACAGCATGCTAGAACACTGCCGCAAAATGATCACTAGAGGTGAAGAAAGCATAGCCATTTTAAAATATACAAAGCCTCACACCATGAAAACCGTCAATGAATCAACGACAAAACCATGCAAGTGTAATACATAAAACTACACACCCCTTAACGATTTAAAATGAATTGGTAATACAAATAAAAGTATGATACTAAAAGTTCCCAAACTTAAGTAATAACAACCTAAGACACTAACTACTGTAGTAGTGTCAGTACTAAAGCTGCTTGCTTTAATTCATTTCTGATAGTTGGTAAAACAAAAATGACCAAATGCCCAGATTAACTAAAACAACAAAAGTAAAAAAATACTGTAGCTGATTATAATTAAATTGCGGGGCTTCTAACACAGACCAACTTTAATAATCCTAAACTAAAAACTAACATTTTTCCAACCGAAGAACAGTAAATATCAACACAATCAAAGTAAATTCCAGCCACTAAAACCAATCAGCAAAGAAAATAAAGCATAATTACAACACAATAATCGACAAAATACCTTGCAACTGGCAACCAAATCCATCATATGATCACAAAAGTTAACGCCCAAATAGCATAGAATCTTCTCTACTGGAAAGGGGGAAAAAAAACCCCAACTTATCCGACACCAAACCGACGAAACCACCGCGTAAAGCGTCCTTAAACTGGGACGGATCTAACAAAACCAGAGAAAAATCCAAAAACAAACGTGAAAATCAAGCGAAATCAAACCGATTGTTCATCAGAAAAAGAAGCTCAAAGAGAAATGAAAACCCTAATTCAAATCGTTGAAAAGGGAGAATACATGGGAATCGAATTGGGGACTTTACATGCGTGAAGGAATTGGAGAATTAGGTTTTCCGATTTTGCAACGCCGACTTTCTCCAGTTCCCAACGAGCTCGTCCCTGTTCTCACGCCTTTGCGTTTTTTTTTTTTTTTTTTCCCCTTTTCTTTGTTCTTTTTTGACCGAGACCCAACCGGAACCAAATCCCCCAATTACAAAGTTCGGACCTATCGCTGATTATTCAATCCGGTTTTTTCGACGGAGACACGTCCGGGCTGCGTTCCGGTGCGCTCATGTGCAACGAGCATGGCGAGTGTCCCCAACTCTCTAGTCTTCAAAAGACATTTTTGGGCCACACAAATCGCGCCACGTCATCGAGTCGAAAAGTGGGGGGTGAGAAGAGTGGTGGCTGGGAATCTTGTGCGTTGAAATCAACCTTTAAACTTGCGAAGTTGATTAAGATTTCGTCCAAAACAGGTCCACGTGGCAGATCACGGTGGGGCTGTGAACGACTGTAACGACTTGCACGAGGGAGCGTAGGAAAAGGAAGCGAAGGAACATGACAATGTTAGGCACCAGCTTTACTGGGTCCCACGTATGCCTCTATGTATATTTATTTATTATTTATTAAAAAAATTTAATAAAATCAAAGAACAGAGCATCATGCATTGCATCAGGCTTTTTTCTATATTTGGTTAACTGTAAAAACTTTATTTGGGATGATAGTTCAGAGTTGTTTGGAACCTCGGTTTAAACTAAAATTTTCATATCAGTTTTTATTTTTTTTTTTAAACTTTTTATCTTTTTTAAAAAGTTTTTTATCTTTTCTTAAAAGTTAACAAAAATTATTATTGAAACTTAAAATTTTTAACTCAAACTCATTCACCAAACAGATCTTTAATTTCAATTAAACTTTTTTTTTCCGGATTTTTATATTTTTTTATAAAATTAATTAAAATTATAACTAATTTTTAAAAAATAATTAATTTCAACTTAAAAATTTTTAACTCTAATTAACAATACAAACAGACGTGAAATTTTTAATTTGAAATTAGTTGATTTTTAAAAAATTAGTTATAAGTTTTATTTACTTTTTAAAGAAAGATAAAAGTGATATGAAAAAATATAATTTAATTAGAGTTAAACTTAAATGTCAAATAAAATCATATATATTTTCTTTTTCTTTTTTCTTTTTGAAAATTGAAAATAAATTAAAATAAATGAAGGAAGTGAAAGACTTTTTTCAACACCACCAGCCTCAGTTTGTTTGTTTTGCCCAAAAGAAAATGGAAATTCTTTAGTGCGTCGTGGAATTACACTGTACCGGTGTTGACTTTGTATAAAGTTTTTGGGGTTCTAATTAGAGTAGATTCTATTAAAATGTGCATAAGGTCCTCTTTTTTTTTTTTTTATGTGTATAAGGTCTTTTATAAGTATAAATGGCTTAATTAGATTTTAGATTGGATTTATAATGAGAACTGTATTTTCATCTTATTGATGAATATGCAAAATGTATAATTTCTCCTAATCATAGATTAAACCGATACAATGTGTTCGTAATAATAAATAAAAAAATAAAGACCTCAATGTGTTATTAATTATCATTATATTTAATTAATGCATATATTCATTTATTATCAATATAATTAATTAATGCATCTATATACCTTCGTATGCATGAAATTTTAATTTAGCTTATTATAATTCATTCCAAGTCGTTATTACCAAAAGTTAGAATTTTGAAAATGCAATTGGCATCAATGGAATCTCCTTACATTAACTAACGAAATGTGATCCCTTTTCAATTGTAGCATACATTATTCTTTATTAATCGAATTTTTACTGTGAGATCAGATATAAAATTATTGTTAAGTTATATATATTTACATATTTTGATCGGGAAAAAGTCAAACAACCAAAGAATACAAGGGGGAAAAAGAGAGAGAGAAAGAATTTATTCATTAGTGTGAAAAGAATAAAACTCCCCTAGTCACATAAATGACCCTCAATGTGTCATTAAATTGCAAACTTGAGGAGGAAGGCACTAATGCGGTCCATCAATCTTGCCCGTCGTATTCCCTTTTATTGCGCAGCAAAGGTCAAGTCTTTTCCTTTTAGTTGCCTTACTTTATAAATAATAGTTCTTTTTACATCGAATGTTGCCTTATTTTATTTGGTTCACTTGATGAGGGAATTGCCCATATGGAGAATATATACATATATGTTATATTACATATGGGTGCGCACTTCATGACTTTTGGCAAGCATACAAATTGATTAACTTGGGCAAGTTGTCAAAAATAAATAAATAAAATTCAAGTAAGAAAAAGAAAAAAGATTGTAACTTTGATCTACTCTCCTAGGTGATTGCCACAAATGAGTTGCAGCCTCTTGCCTAACAAACTAGCACGAGCAAATTTAAAAAAAAAAAAAATGTTGAGAAGATTATCTAAATAATCATCTTTTTTCATCTATTAACCAATATTATATAAATTTCTCATTTTCGATCAACATAACACAAGTTTTAAGAAATTTTAGTTTAATTTTGTGTTCTATTAATTTAATGTTAATTTTTGTATCATGTTAGCGTAATGATTTCTAAATATATGTTATGTGTTCATATGCTTTCCTCTCATTTCCTTGGCGGCTTGTTAGATATACAACACTTAAACAACTATGGAGTCATGAATATTGATGAAGGAAACTAATAAGTACAAGTTTTTAATTTTTGAATAACTAAAATGAAGATTTTAGATTTTTAAAGGAGTTATTTGTAAATTTTGGTCAGATACACATATAAAATCATACCTAAATATAAGTTGAGGAGGTGTCCCAAAGTCTCTATGGCTCCGTCCTTACATGTATATGTATATATCTTGCATTTTTTTTTTTTTTTTTTGCCCTATCTCTCTCCCTCTCTCTATAAATTTGTATAATCCATCCAATTTTATGATAAAAATAGACAGATCAAGTGCAAACTCCGAAAAATAATTATATTTATATGGTTTACTAATATCATCAGCATATTTGAGAATATTTCCATATTTGCTGCAAGGATTGTTGAGCTTTTTATATTTCAAAAAATACATATAATTAATATTCGCGTATAAATGAGACCCATAGGAATCACTTTCTTCAATTTTGAAGTAATTTGAAACGATCGTGAGATTTCACATTCATGGATAATGACATGAAATACATATTGTAGTCTCAATCATTTCGTAATTATCCTTCTATTTTCATGATTTACATGCTAATCCTTTAGGTTTTGATATTACGTTTCAATTTCATCCCTATCAACGGTAGCATGCTGGAAGTCTGGAAGTCAATAATTCTAAATCCCTGAAATGTCCTCCAATAAACTTATCTCCAAACATAAGGAGCTGAATATTGAACTTTAGAGATCCACAAGACCAATCATTTGTCAGATAAATACAGTTCTTTATTAAGACTTCGTTTAATAAGTTAATTGAAAATAAATTTTTTAAGTTGGCGTTTGTTGACTTTTCAAAAAATAGTTATAAGTTTTTTTTTCAGAAAAAGATAAAAATTAAGATAAAAAAATACAGTTTAATTTGGGTTAAACTAACTTATCAAATGAAGTATAAGAGATCGACAATTAAGCTTCTCCAAATACATAAGTAAGGAACCTTCCTCTATTATATCAATCGAAACTCTTTTAAGATCAACGATGAGCTTTTCATTTCCGAACACAAATTTTTACACAAGCATCATGATTATTCTCTTATCTAATAGAAATTTGGACACAATTTAAAAAAAAAAATTTACATAAGTGTAGTTTTGCCGTTCAAATGTTGTTTTTAACTTCAGGCTTAATTATGAAAATTCTCCTCAAATTGTGACTCGGGTAACATGTTGTTTTATTTGGTATTTCAACTCAATTTCAACTAAACTGTACCTTTTTATCTCATTTTTTGTCATTTTTTGAAAAGTCAACAAAAATTATAATTAGTTTTTAAAAAGTTAACAAACTCAAACTTAAAAATTTCATCTCTAACCAACGAACTGAACGCAAACTTTATCTCTTGCTTTTTTTAAAGTCGAAGCTACAAGTCCTCCCCTCCCTAAACCTAATGAAGTTGCGAGTCCCCCACCATAGATGATGCCCGCATTCTCTCCTCTTGTCCCGTCGAAATCAAGAGTTCCTCCCTCATCGCATGCCTAATTAGTTGCTTACCCTTTTTGACTATGCGAGCTCTTTCCCCTTCAAGTAATCTCGCGAACACACTTATGATATTGCTCTCCCATGCCTTGACGCTGTGAAACATCATAAAAATATCATTACTTAGAAATAAAATTGAGAGAATAACTTTATTTATTTATTTATTTTAATTTTTCCTCCGTTAGTGTTACCTTATATTTGCAAATTACCGTCATAACTTTTAATTAGGTTAATAGGTTTTGTTCAAAATACATTTCCAAACAATTGAGGATTATCAAAATAACCTAAAATTATATACTCTTATCACATGTCAATTCCCAAATACATGGTAATATCTTAGAGTCCGTTTGGTGAATGAGTTTGAATTGAAAATTTTGAATTTTAATAGTAATTTTTGTTGACTTTTCAGAAAAGACAAAATTTTTTTTTTCAGAAAAGACAAAAAACTTTTTTTAAAAAAAGATAAAAATTGAGATGAAAAAGTATATTTTAATTTGAAATGAGACAATGAACCGAACATTACTTTAATAGCTGCTTTACTGTTCCTCCATCGCATCAAATACGCACCATTTAGGTGCTTTACTGTTTTTTTTTTTTCAGCATGGTTGGCTCCCAATTCTAAAACACTAATCTCAAAATTTTTTTTGCCTTTTTCTTAAAAAGTTTTTATCTTTTTCCTAAAAAATATTTTGTCTTTTCTGAAAATTCAAAAAAATTTATCATTGAAACTTAAAAATCTCAACTCAAACTATTCCACCAAACACCCCAATTTTTTCCTTTTCTTTTTCTTCCCCAACTCATCCTTGAATAGCTGCTTTGCTTCTATTTGATTTTATCTCTCTCATATCTCTTCTTCAGCCTCTCCCTCTGTTTTCCACCGCCCAACTCTCACTCCTCCCTCAGCCCTCTCTTGCTTCCTCTATCTCTCCCTTTTAATCTGATCTCTCTCTATCCTCTCTTTTCCACCGCCCCACTTTCTCTCCTCCGTCTGCCATTTGATCGACGCCATCCCTTTCTCACTCTCCCTTTCTTTCTCTCTCCTATCACTCTCTGCCATCAATTTCTCTCTTTCTCTCTCTCTCTTCCTCTGCCTGTCGCTGTTAACGTGGATCCAAGCCTCGTGATCGCAATCTCACGATCTCAGCCTCTAGATCGCACTCGGCAACGCTGGGGTTTTTCAATTGGGGGGTTTTTTTATTTTGCTCTAATTTATGAGGTGCGTTCACATATACAGCCCTACTCTTTTTTTTTTTTAATGTTTTTTTTTTCTTTTCCCCTGTTTGGTTGATGAGAAAATGGAGGAAAGAAAAAGAAATCCTAAAAACGTAATTGTTTCATTTCTATTTAAAAACGCCTGTTATTGCACATGAAAGCATCATTATTTGATTATGTTAGAATACCATTCCTTACGTTGATTTTAGTACATGCACACTCATGTATACAATACATTACTTGTATATGATGTTTCCTTTTAACTTTTCAATTGCTAGACCTTTGATGCTGTTGATGGAAGTCAAGCAACACTGACAATTTCTTCTAGCCCGTTGGGGAACTTTTGGACGGTGGTAATATTCTGTTACAATGTATCTCTCTCCTTCACTTGCCCTTCCTTACACTGACTGATTAACTTTTTTTTTCCGGATTTTTATATTTTTTTTATAAATTAATTAAAATATACTAATTTTTAAAAATAATTAATTTCAACTTAAAAATTTTTAACTCTAATTAACAATACAAACAGACGTGAAATTTTTAATTTGAAATTAGTTGATTTTTAAAAAATTAGTTATAAGTTTTATTTACTTTTTAAAGAAAGATAAAATGTATGAAAAAATATAATTTAATTAGAGTTAAACTTAAATGTCAAATAAAATCATATATATTTTCTTTTTCTTTTTTCTTTTTGAAAATTGAAAATAAATTAAAATAAATGAAGGAAGTGAAAGACTTTTTTCAACACCACCAGCCTCAGTTTGTTTGTTTTGCCCAAAAGAAAATGGAAATTCTTTAGTGCGTCGTGGAATTACACTGTACCGGTGTTGACTTTGTATAAAGTTTTTGGGGTTCTAATTAGAGTAGATTCTATTAAAATGTGCATAAGGTCCTCTTTTTTTTTTTTTTATGTGTATAAGGTCTTTTATAAGTATAAATGGCTTAATTAGATTTTAGATTGGATTTATAATGAGAACTGTATTTTCATCTTATTGATGAATATGCAAAATGTATAATTTCTCCTAATCATAGATTAAACCGATACAATGTGTTCGTAATAATAAATAAAAAATAAAGACCTCAATGTGTTATTAATTATCATTATATTTAATTAATGCATATATTCATTTATTATCAATATAATTAATTAATGCATCTATATACCTTCGTATGCATGAAATTTTAATTTAGCTTATTATAATTCATTCCAAGTCGTTATTACCAAAAGTTAGAATTTTGAAAATGCAATTGGCATCAATGGAATCTCCTTACATTAACTAACGAAATGTGATCCCTTTTCAATTGTAGCATACATTATTCTTTATTAATCGAATTTTTACTGTGAGATCAGATATAAAATTATTGTTAAGTTATATATATTTACATATTTTGATCGGGAAAAAGTCAAACAACCAAAGAATACAAGGGGGAAAAAGAGAGAGAGAAAGAATTTATTCATTAGTGTGAAAAGAATAAAACTCCCTAGTCACATAAATGACCCTCAATGTGTCATTAAATTGCAAACTTGAGGAGGAAGGCACTAATGCGGTCCATCAATCTTGCCCGTCGTATTCCCTTTTATTGCGCAGCAAAGGTCAAGTCTTTTCCTTTTAGTTGCCTTACTTTATAAATAATAGTTCTTTTTACATCGAATGTTGCCTTATTTTATTTGGTTCACTTGATGAGGGAATTGCCCATA